>CM053789.1:465971741-467171741 GCA_028749045.1 Cupressus sempervirens | reverse complement strand
ATTATCTTTTGTAGTGGGAGCTTCTTGGTATATATGTGGCAGGTATTTCTCTTGAGGCTTGTGATTGCAAGTTGCAGATTGGATATGTCGGTGATATAAGGTACACTTGTTATACCTTTGAGGTATGGATAGTTGGATGAGCTTTGGCACTTGTTGTGGGTGCTATTTCAGCTATGGATATATTTTGACAACTATGGATACATGTGATTACCTTTGGATCAGTTTTTTTTTGTGCTTAGAATTTCATTTGGTATAGGATTTTATGATCTTCTAATGTGACAGGTTGGGTGGCTTTCTCTTTGCATGGCTTCTATGTATGTCTAGTGACAGTGGCATAATAGGAGGTGAGATCATTCATGTTTGAGATGCTAGATACTTTGATTTTGTTGTAGGTACTAGGATGGAGCACTTGGTGTATTATGCTAGGAGGGATCATTCCCTTATTCATTTATATGGCTATAGATTGACCCTATGCAATGTATACAACAAGTGGGAGATTGTTGAGATAATGAGTGTTTCACACATTGCATAATATTGTCATAATTTATTATTTTATTTTATTATGTAATGTTGTGCCTGGATGGACATGCAACATGTAAAAATTTCCATGAAATATTCTTGATGAGTTGTATTCTAACATTGTGATAATATTTCATGTAATTATTTAATATTGGGGAATATAATTAAATGCCCAATATTAAATGTGAGGTCAGTGGGTTAGGTAGCACATGGGTTATGTAATACCACTTAATGGTTTTTTGGGACTTGCTACTATATAAGTAGCGACAAAGGTAGTTGTTGTAGAGTAAGAGTGAGAAAGGAAAGAGTTGAGTGGGACAAGGTTGCATAGGTTAGCCAAGAGAGCGTTTGTGAAGGTTGGAAGCATGGCATGGAATGTGTGGATTCATGCTTGTTCACATAGTTTGCTCGATTTTGGCTATGGCCATGAAGGCTTCAATGGTTGTATGGTAATGGTATTTTTGTTGAATAATACATGGTGATGGATGCTTTTGGAGGCTGGATTTTTTCCTCAATTAGGGTTTCCTAGGGTATATCTTGTGTCACAATTTTTTGGGTATGTTGTCTATTCTCTTGCATGTGGATTTTAATTATGTGTTTATTTTAGATTTATTACAGGTTATGTGGAAACAGTTATATTCTTTATTGCCAAGTTTTCTTACAATGGGAGTGTGTGTGAGGGATCTAGAGAGTAGGAGATGGGAGAGGAGAGAGGGTTGATGGGAGTGTGTGCCTATGGAAGAGAGAGAGTAGGGGATGGGAGAGGGGAGTGAGTAGTGGATGGGAGAGAGAGAGTAGGTGGTGGGAGAGGGAGTGGGAGAGGGAGAGAGAGAGTGGGGTCAGAGTGTATGCAAGAGAGAGAGTAGGGGATGTGAGAGAGTGTGAGAGAGAGTAGGGGTGGTAGAGAGAGAATGGGATGGGAGAGAGAGAGTGAGAGTAGGGGATGGGGGAGAGATATTAGAGGAGAGAGAGAGAGTGAGAGAGAGAGATAGTAGGCAGTGGGAGAAGGAGTGGGAGAGGAGAGAGAGGGGGAATGGGAGTGTGTGTGAGAGATCTAGAAAGTAGGGAATGGGAGAGGAGAGAGAGAGGGGGATGGTAGTGTGTGTCTATGAAAGAGAGAGAGTAGAGGATGGGAAAGGGGAGAGAGAGGGGGGGGAGAGAGAGAGAGTAGGGGATGGGGGATAGAGAGTAGGCAGTGGGAGAGGGAGAGAGAGGGGGGAATGGGAATGTGTGTAAGATAGAGAGAGTAGGGGATGGGAGAGTGTGAGAGTGAGAGAGAGAGAGTAGCGGGTGGCAGAGAGAGAATATGAGATGGGAGAGAGAGAGAGAGAGAGAGTGAGAGTAGGGGATAGGAGAACGAGAGAGTAGAGAGGGAGAGAGAGTGAGAGAGAGATAGTAGGTAGTGGGAGAGGGAATAGGAGAGGGAGAGAGGGAGGATGGGAGTGTGTGTGAGAGATCTAGAGAGTAGGGGATGGGAGAGGAGAGAGAGAGTAAGAGAGAGTAGGGGATGGGAGATGTGAGAGAGAGTGAGAGAGAGAGTAGGGGATGTAAAAAAGAGAGTGAGAGAGAGTAGGTGGTGGGAGAGGGAGTAGGAGAGGGAGAGCAAGAAAGAGTAGGTGATGGGAGGGAGAGAGAGAGAGTAGGGGGTGGGAGAGGGAGAGAGAAGGGAGATGGGAGTGTGAGAGAGAGTAGGGAATGGGAGAGGGGAGAGGGTGAGAGAGAGTAGGGGATGGGAGAGAAAGTAGGTAGTGCAAGAGGGAGAGAAAGAGAGAGAGAGTAGAGGATGGGAGAGGGGAGAGAGAGTAGGGAGAGGGAGAGAGAGAGTAGCCAAAGAGAGAGGGGGATGGGAGTGTGTGAGATAGAGAGAGTAGGGGATGGGAGAGGAGAGAGGGTGAGAGAGGGTAGGCAGTGGGAGAGGGAGAGTGAGAGAGAGTAGGGGATAGAAGAGGAGAGAGAGCTAGAGAGAGAGAGTAGAGGATGGGAGAGGAGAGAGAGAGAGTGAGAGAGAGTAGGGATGGGAGAGGATAGAGAGTGAGAGAGTAGGGGATGAGCGAGAATGAGAGAGTAGGTGATGGGAGATGGAGTAGGAGAGGAGGGAGAGTGAGAGAGAGAGAGTAGCAAGTGGGATAGGAAAGGGAGACTAAGAGAGAGTAGGGGATGGGGGATTGTGGGATAGGGAGAGATGTATTTTCACATAGTGTGTACACACTATGTGCAATCACCAAAAAATAGTCACAATGCAAGTTTGGGTCCCTTTTGATTCTTATTCTACTTTTTGTCTATTGTTCATTCTATTGTTCTGATAGAAAACACAGGTTTCAAGTTGTTGGAAGTTAGCATATAGTATTTAAAGACTTTTTGAAGCTAGCAAACACCAAATTCAATCATTGGATATGCTATTTGAAGGCTTTTTGAATATTATTTCTATAGAAAAGGTTAGTGCAATCCTTTTTAAATATTGTTTGTCGATGTATAGAGACAAATTTGATTATAATTTGACATGTTGTTTAATATATAGTGAGTTCATTGAAATTTGTATGTTTGAATTAATTGTTATTTGGAAATGGTTAGAAATTTGGAAAGTTGCTTGATATATATTGTGTTTTCATTGAAATAATTGTAATTTTTATATGTACTTGAATAATTTGTAATTTACAAATTGTAAGTAATTCAGATGTTTGAATAATTTGACATGTAAAAATCATCATCATGCCAAGGAAGAAACCAAAAACTCAAACAAATGGAGAGAGGGAGAGAGATTTGGCAATTAAAAGAGATAAAATGAAACTACTACGTGAACAAAGAAAATTGTGAAGCAATATTGAAGAATTGACTTTCAAAGAGGAACAAGAAGCACTGATACAAAGAAACAAAGAGGAAGAATTGGAATGATAGAGAGAAAAAATGAGACTATTACACTTAAGAAGAAAATTTAATTGCGAAGCTACACCATCTTCCAATGTTGGAGTCATATCAGCCTCTCATGTTGAAGACACACTAATTTGAAGATCTGACAATGTACACACTCCATCATGTGATGTTGAGGGCACAACATCAACATATCAAGTAGGTGATAATCCATCTTTTGCATCTTATTGACAAGGCACATCATCTTCGGTTCAAGGTACACAAAACACTCAACCTTATATTGATATTCAAAATTTTGAGGGAATGAAAGAGATTATAACATGTTCTAGAATTTGTTTTAGAAGAATAACATATTTGATTGATATTGATACTAACATTTTGAAATCAATGCCTACCAAGATTAGCAAGTGTACTTGTCAAAGAAAAGTTAATCATATGTGGAGATTATTCTTTGAAGAATTAAATATTATTGGTTAATGCTAATTATTTGTTGAAATTATGAGAAATTTGAAATTTAGGCCTATCATGAAGATTCTTGGGCTAACAACGATGGACAATTCAAATAAAAAAAGCATTGCAAAGAAACTAATGAGTGCTTATGATAAAGTGGGTTCTAAATCACACACCAAAGATGGTAATATCACAAGATGAGTACTTACATTGACAATAGTAAGTACCCAAATGAAGAAAACTCAACTCATGATAAAGACAAGAAAAATATTGAAAATTGGTAGAGGTAGTCTAAGGAGAGCCATGCTAAGGCATGAGAGATTGGAAGATCCAACAAAAAATGAGTTATGGACATTTAGAGGTAGATTATAGTGAAAAGATAAAGAAAGTAGTGAAGCTTTGAAATCATTGATTGAAATTTTTTGGAAAAATAACACACTTGCTTCCCCTAATCAAAGAGATGTTGTAAGAAGGAGGATTGGTAGCCAAAATTGTGACTCACATGCGAAACATTTTTTGGACTCAACTTAGACACAAGTTTTTGTAAAATTTATTAGATTGTATTCTCAAATTTGAATAAATCAAAGATTTTTTGAGATGGCTAAACCTTTTTATGTGAAGATAAATCACACATGCAAAACTTCTTGTTGTAAGATACATATTGAATTTTCTAACCATTTTGATATTTTTAGGCATATATGTATGTTTTTGCATTCTACATTTTTTTTTGCAAGATTGTGACATGAATGAGCCACCAAGATCTTCAAGGGAATTCATATCCAACATTTTATGTGAAATAGGGGATGTCCAAAAATTTTACAAGACATCATCTTAGATGGTACATGCTTATTTTGTGGTTCTTTGCAACTTTTATCAACTTGTGAATACATGGATAGTACACATGCAATTGAAAATAAAATAGTAGATTACAAAAAATTTAAGACAGTGACATATGCTCTAAAAGATGGAAAATAGGGTAAAAGATGTGATTTACTCATTGAAAAGATTCCAATGTATGAGTTAATGAATAATTTTTGTGAAAAGATTATTTATGAGTATGCAAGACATACACATAGAGTTCGATGGCTGGATTTGCAACTCAAGTTGTGCAAGGATATGTTTCCACTAGATACCATTGTTTCAGTTGTAGACTTCATAGAGAACTACACGCTACAACCACAAAATGAGGTGCAAACAAAGTATTATACTTCTCAATAGATTTTCATATTTGTTCACATAGCATTCATGCATTCACCTACAAGTACAGAGGATGATAGGAAGATTTTGAGGGAGTACCATTTTCACATCAATAATGATCGATCACATTCTATGGAGTTTGTATATGGTTATTTTAAACTATTTTATGGAGATTTGGCTAGCAGGGCATAACATATCATCAACACATTATTTGGTCAGACAATTGTGCATCTCAATTCAAGAATGCACAAATGTTCTATTGGTTGAGCAAGATGCATAGGTTGTGTAGAATTCAATATATGTGGAATTTTATAGAGGCTGGTCATGGAAAGGGAGAGCATGATGGTGCAAGTGCATGCATCAAAAGAGCCTTAGCTCATGAAGAACTAAAGTACAAAGATGGAGCAATATTGACAGATGCAAAATCCATTGCCCAATAGTGTAATGCTACAATTGGTCTAGGTAATGAAGGTGATTCTATGGTTCATAGATTTTTTTGGTTGATAGATAATACTAACACTACACCATATGAGGATTGTTGCACACTAATAGGATCTAGTAAGTTGCACTCTTTTAAAAGCTCTAATGTAGGTTCATGGAGTATCCACACATGAAAAATTGAATGCTATTGTCCATCATGTGTAGAGGAAAATTGGGATGATTGTGAGTCAACTGAATGGTTGGATGAATGGGATATATGAGTTTTGGACCCAACTAACACCTATTGTCCCCCAAGGGTACTAGAAATGTTAGAGATGGATTAATCTATTGACTTTGACAATTTTTCTAATCTAGTACAACGTATAATATATATATATATATATATATATCTTTGTAATTTCAATATGTAACTTTATAACTTTTACCTAAGTATTTTTTGAATTAATGATTGCATTTTGTACATTTGTCACTACAAGCCATGTTTTGGCATTTATTGCACCCGAAGACAATGAAGAAAGGATTGATTACTATTTGAGTCATTGTGTCCAAGCCAAACAAAAATTGGATCACTCGGTTATAGATGGTGAAGGTTTAGAGTACCATATCGATGTGGTGGTTGTAATCGGCACATGGCTTAGACAATATTCAATAAAAAACCTTAACTTGTGCTTATTCGAGGATTGGCAAATAGAGAGGAAGATTCTTCATTATTCAAACTTTTTTGTTGCATGAAATGTCCACTTGATAAAATATAATGGAAAACCACATAATAGGATTCTTTGAAAAATTATCGAGTCAAATCATGAGGCAATACTTGAGACACTAAAATGTAGAGTAGATCCAGTTGATTCATTAGATTGAATAGGGAGAGAGGGAGAGAGAGAGAAAGAGTGATCAATTGGATCCAAACACAATGTTACAACCTTGCCCCCAAGACTATCCACATGACAAGGTGGGTATTGTTATTATGTGTAAGTGATGAGATGAGTATAAATTACAGATTTTATGTTTTGATTTGTTTAGAATCTAGATACATTATTTGAATGTATATTATATTCTTTAATAAGACTCATTTTCATATTAGTCATTTGAATAAGTGAAATTTTAGAATTTTTTGTTTAGATCAAAATGTAATGAAAGAACATGAAATTTTTTAGAATGTGAATGCTTTATGAAGTAAATTCATTATTGTGTGCATGTAACTAGAAACTTGAAATTGGCCCATTTAGTAAGCCCCTTGATCATTGCTAGAAGCTAAAACAAATAATTCTTTGCATTTGGAAAATTGTTACCAATAATGATATTATGACTAACATGCTTCTATATTTTATTTATTTTGTAATCTATAATTATTTTAGATAAAATCTAAAACAAATTTATTTTCAAATCATAAACTTATAAAACCCATCTTATAAATTTTTTAGATGTTGTCTATTTAGAAGTGTTAAGACCAAAGTGTATGATCTTTAGTTCACTCCTAGTCACAAAATTTAAGATTTTAGCATATGTATGGGTTCGGGGGTCAAATCCTTTAAGGATGACCATAGGTTGTTATGTTTGTTCACTCTCAGTCTCAAGATTGTAAGGTTGTGATTGTGTGGAAGAATCCACACCCTTAAGGATAATCATAGGTGTTTCATCAATGTTTGATTTGTAGCCTTCCTTTTTCCTTTATACCTAATCATGTTTATGTTCCCACAAGTTGGCTCAATCATATGTAGTTGATCTTTGCATCCTATTTTTCTTCCTAGAACTTTTTTCTTGTTCATTCTTGGGTAGGGGTTCATTGAAAACCTTATGATTAGTATTAGTCATGAGTCCATCCACCCCAATTTCTTATCATCAATGAGATCTTGAATGAGGTATTTAGGTTTTATATAATTTTTAGTCTTATGACCCTTATTCCTATCATAGATGCAATAGTGATTGTCATTCCAAAATTTAGGCTTAACCTTGGGTTCATGAGGTTTATAGTTATATGGTAGTGTAATGATCTTATTTGATATCAAAGTATGCAACACCAGTTTAAGTGAGTCTCCTAGAGATGTACAGGTGTGCTTAGATTTGGAAACCTATGATGATTTACCTCTACTAGAGTCATTAGATTTGTTTGATTCAATATTCTTGGAGAAGCATATTGTTTTTTAGTTTGAATGTTATTGGTCAAGTTGATCACATTAGGTTCCTTAGGTTTGGGCGTGTCCACTATACCATCATTTACGAAATTATTTTTCTTGTTCCATGAGTATGATTTACCCTTTGATTGTTGTTGTTGGTTTTTTCCTTTATCAGTTGAGTTCACCATTTTTAACTAAAACATCCTCAATTTATAAGGAATTGGAAAATAGTTATTTCCTAAGTTCATGTTTCAATTAAGGCACAAGTTGTTGATAAATATATCAATCTTTTTAGCTTTAGGGATTTGCCTTGGATATCATGAATAAAGCTTCCTCCATCACTGAAGAAAGGAAATATAATATTTTCCTTGGTGTTGTTTGATGTTGCATAAGTCTGGCATAGTGATCACATGTTGAATAATACTATAGGAATAATGTTGGAAATACCTTTTATCATTTTATCAAATGACATAATTAGAGGAGAGAATTTTGTGAACCATTCCATACCTTGGCCACTAAGACTTCTAAAAAAAAAGGCTTATGAGATAAGTGAGTTCATGTAAGAATTTTATACTTAGTGCAAAAAAATCCCTAATGTGATCATGAGGATCTCCACTACCATCATATTTTTCATACTTAAAAAATTCAACCTTACAAGTAAAAGGATACATTTATAACTATTTGTCAAAAGGAAATAGACATATAGACTCAAGTGAAAAAGATGGCTTAGGTTTCTCTTGCTCATTTTCATGTGTAACATATCCTTCCTTAGTTCCTCCATTTGTTTCATAAAAAACTTCTAAAGGTGAAGGTTCCTCCTTTTGAATCAAGTTGTCAACATTGAGGTTGTGTGGAAATTTTACTCCTTGAGAGAATAAGTGCATGACGTATTTATCCTTTTCTTGATCCAAGTTCAATTTCATGAGCTTTTGTTAATATTTATCTTGTTGAAATTGTAAGATCTCTTCCTTAGTGATTTTTGGATCTAGATCATTATCTTGTGAACCATGTCTAGTATGTTTTGACCTTTGGGGTGAAAGTGAACAATGTCTAAAAATTTAATTGGTAAATATTTGAGAAAATTGTTATGCTTCTTCCATGTAGGTTTGTTTTCCTCATTTTATACAATATAACCATTTGTCTACCATCCTAGATATGAGTCTATTGATCCTCTTTTCATGCTCCTTCCTAGATAATGTCAACGAGACACTATTTTCAAATCTAGGTAAAGAGGGTGTATACTCACTAAAGGTAGTAGAAAATGGATTAAAACCCAAAAATTCTAACTCTCTTCTATGTGATATGTCAAAAATAGCCTTAGGTCACTTTCATTGGTGAATCTTATATCTAGTTGTAACTGGCATGAAAGAAGATACAATAATTCAATAAGATAACTAGAATAGACTTAATTTTAAAACTAGGTTAGTAATATTTTTACTTTTTCAAAGTGACAATGTAAAAAGAGAAGAGATAACTTGTCCAAAGGTGTTTAAGTCATGGGTAAATGCCTTATGTGCAAAACTTGTGAAATAAGGAAAAATAAGATAAAATGAGCAACAAAAGTAATGCTAAGAAAGATGGACAAGTGAACACCCCACTAACTTACTAGTATAGACCAAAAATTAGAAACACCGAGTATAGGTTGCCCTAACCAACCAAGAACAAGTTTAAAGTTTTAGAGGCTTGGAACAACTATCATTCCATGATTATCTATGAACCGATTGACAAAATGACAACAACATTATAAATCACTAGAAGATAGGCACCAAAATTCTTAGAAAGCATATTAATGGTGAATTGTGGTGATAAATCAGTAGAAGACAAGTGATAGTCTGGAAGATTGGCAGGTTATATAATGATGAATTATGCAATCAAACTCAAAACTGCATTCGACAAAAGAAATTGAAAGTGCAAGATGCCCTAGAGTTTGACCTAAAAGATGTAGCTTGACTTGCCATTTTGATTAATTAAGTAATTTTTCACAATATGACAATGTTTGACTTCAATAACAAAAAGAAATTTTTTTTAAAAACACTTATTCAAAAAAATTTGTGACGTGAGAAGTAGTCTTCAAACAATCCCACGAGGGACAAAGAAACCTTGAAAGATACAAATATCTGTAAAGTCTCCAAGCTGTAATCCCTATACTACCATCATGTGTATATTTAATATATTTTCAAAGGTCTAGGACAATTTGAAGAAACATCAAGAAATATCTACCTAAAGGTACTTATTTCTAAATGCAACCTTAAGGATTAAGTTTCCCAGATCAGGTAAATGACTTATCCAAAGACTTTTTAGTAATATAATGGTTTTGACTACCCTAATGCACCCCAAATAACTATTTTACCAAATACCAAGAACCTATCTCTAAGGTAAACCAATCATCCCAATCTACTAGGCCTACAAACCCCAATTAGCCCTCAAATGTTGTCCTCTTGCATTTTTCTCCATATTTTTTTTATAACATCAAGAAAATAAATTTAATATTAGGCTGCCCATTTGGCTTCTCTATAACATATCACAAGATGAGGTATGATTTTTTTGTACCAAGTCTCTACTGTTACACTATGGGCCAATTTTTAGGCATTAAAACCCCTCCATTTACAAAGGAACTATATGTAATAGTTATCCTTCAACCATAAAACTTGGTAAAATATTTTAATATGATCCTAAAGTGAGTATTATTCAATTAGATTGAACCCATCAACTCTCTATATGTGCTTTTTATGAAACCCTCACCAAACAAGGCAAAAAACTAGGGCCTCTTTGAATTTGACCAAGAAATCACTTTCAAGACCTGTTAGTTGATCCTACACCATGTTTACTATGATTAATTTTACTATTTTACATCAAATCATGGCCTCCTTTAGGTAGATCTTTTGCTGCTATACCTATGACATCAAATTTAATGCATTTTCATGCACCCAAGCACTCCAAACTTGTCCAGTTGGATGATCATTGGTGCATGGAACCAAGAAAAATATATAGGTGTCATCCCAGTTGTTAATTAGGAACAAGGTTGCAAAATGATGTAATAAGATCCAAGATGTAAGGTCAATTGGACTCTAGGTGCCATTATAAGCCAGAGTGCCAAATTGAACCAAGGGGTCCAAAATGAGCAATATAGGTGATTTTTCAAGGAAAAGAGGATTTTTATATTTCTTAGAAGTTTATAAAGGTCCTTAGATTCATTGGGATAAGTTTTAGGTGTCTAGGAATTAAGATGTCAAAATTTGCAAAAAATTGCAAAAGTTGTCAAAACAAAATTGCAAAAATGTGGACAACTTTTCAATTTTGTTGAAAAACCAAGTGTACATTACAACGACCATTTGAAATGAGGTAATAACCATTGGAATTGAAGTATAAATGTATGAGATGATCATATAGGCCTCAGTGGGTGATGGTCGTACAGATTTGATGTCTTTTGAAGCAATAAAAACCTAATTTTCTATCATTTTTCCTATGTTTTTCTATTGTTCGAACATGTATAGATTTGAAAATGTGAAAATTTGAAATGGTTGGATAGGTATTTGAAGTGGCTTTGATTTATATTTTGTTTGAGGTTTTGATCTTTTCATTTGTGTAAGATATTTCCATTTTACTAAGGGTTGCTTGGGTAAGCCTGTTAAATTGACTAGATTGCATTTATCGCCCTCTAACTTGCAATCTAATAGTGGGATCTTGATGCCATTTTGTGGGAAGAAAGTTATGGGTGTATTCTTACATATTACAGAGTTTTAGGGGCAAAAAAGTTGGTTTACTATTTTTTCTTGCAGGTCCTAAGCTGAACATCATCATGTCTTTAGTCTGGTTTTGAAGAGAAATTGGTGTAAAACTCTCAAACTTGTTTTAATGACCTAGGTGAAGGGTGGAATTGATTTTTCTCATGGTGAGGAAGAGTCCCAATTGGTTGTGTTGATTCCATGACCCCATATCTTGAAACTTTCCTTGGAAAGCTAGCCTAATTAGGCCTATTAGGACTATGAACCTAGTTGATGTTTGGGTATGTTGGAGTAGGATCAGCCAATGAGTCTTTGGAATATTCAAGAGTCTAGAGAAGTTTATCCAAAAAGTTGTTTTATTTGCCACATTGTTTGAGGAGTTTGGGAGTTAACCTTGTAAAACTAAAAACATACCTATTAGGATTTCTAGGCCTAGATTTGGGAAATAGGTCTATTGGTGGTGTAGGAACCCTAAAAGTGGATGAATTCCAATGGGATAGGACTAAGTATGATAAAAAAAGTCTTTGTTTGAACCCTTGAAAGAATTTTGCCTAATTTTCCCTATTTGGCCTAGTTGAGGGCTAGTGTCCCTAAAGCCTTATTTTGGCCTAAGCTTTTTGAGAACCCTAGGGAGAGGGTAAGACCTTGAGAAGTGGAGTCAACTTGAAAAGATAGAGGTTAACATTGGGTAAAGGCTAGAAACCTTGTTTGGCATCTTGCACTGGGTTGGGTGCTAATAGGCACTTAAGAAGGTTTTGGTGGATTAAGGCTGTAGACTTTGCACCAATCATCTGCATCCTCTGACTATTCCCTACATTAGTATGCATAAATACCTGTGATACATGTTAGTAATCCATCCCCAAGTCATAGTTATTATAGAAAAGGGATGATTACATTATTTTGCTCAAAAGAAACTAGTGCAGGGCAACAAAGCAAATGGATCATCAAGTATAGAATACACAATAGTCTAAAGACATACATGATAATATACACCATCATAATGATAAATAGGATTAGAAGACACAATGTTCCCTCCATGATCTTAGATACTATCCCAATCTAGTGGTTTTTAAAAAGTTCATAGAGACATACAAAGGTATCAAAGGGCCTCTTCAAATACATCACAATATTTCCTATAATTTAATGGAACAATAGACAACCATGGTAGAGTTGTCATCATACTAATAGGAAAAAGCATCAACCTCTAATTTAGGTATTATACAAAATTTGAAACCGATAAGCTGATAGGTGCTTACAACTTGGTTTATATTTTAGTTTTCATGTTTTTTTTACCTACTTGGGCTAGAATAAATAACCCTTGGATGAGAAGTCCATGGTTGTCAAAGAAAGACACCATTTTTTATGCTTAAGGCACTTTATGCAATTTATAAGCAAAAGTTGCTCATTAGGAAAATTCATGATTTTTAATGTTTTTAATCAAGAAATCATAAGATTGAGTTATTTATAGTTTGTTTTAGGTATTTTGGAACCTTTTCAAAGTCATAGAAGTGTAATCAAGTGAAAAATGTAAAAATTGCACTTTTTGTGCAAAGTTGCATTGTTGAAAGTTGTAAAAGTTGCTCAAATTTGCAACTTAGTGGGAAAAGGGTTATAACTATTAAAATATTGGTTCTAACCATTAAAACATACATAATAGATATATATACCTCATTTGTGAGGTCTAGAGGGCATTAATATACGGTTTGGAAGAAGTTGCAAAGAAATAAATTCAGTTTTTGAGTCATTTTTAATGTTGTTTGCATGCTACATGAAATGTAAAAAAATTTAGACTAGATGTGATGGATTTTTGAGGTAGAGCTTTCAATCTCATTTCTTTTTCTTCTGGTCTCATTGTTCTACATGTTTTCTAACTCAAGTTATTGCATTTTTAGTGAAACTAAGTTTTTAGGACAACATTTTGGTGCACACAACAAAAATGGGCATCTAATTGCAATTTAATTGGTTGAAATTTCATGCTCACTTAAAAAATGGTAGCTAGTAGGGTCCTTTCTAATATTCCAGGGTTTCAAGACTGGAGGATGTGTTTTGTGATTTTTCCAATCAAGCCCTAGGTCAAGTACCATGAAGGATTTGACCTCTTGTAGCGTGTTGATTTGTGGATGACAGGAGTTTGGGAATTGGTCAAGGGTTGAGCATTTGGAAATAAGTTATTTTAGTATTTCCAAACCTTTTCCAATTGTAGAAGTGGAATCAAGTGAAAAATATAAAAAATTGCACTTTTGGTGCAAAGTTACATTGTTGAAAGTCGTAAAAGGTTCTCAAATTTGCAACTTAGTGGGAAAAGGGTCATGGTATTGAACTATCTATTTTGTTAGCTTTGAGTGGCTAGGTAAACAATATCCCCAAGCTCATCCCATCTTTTTCAATTCTCAAACATTCTTGGGCATGCCAAACTGAAATGTCCCTAAGGGTCACTAAATGTCATAGGGCAGTGTTATTTGATGGGGCATATCTCGAAGCTCGTGTGAGGTATGGATGCAATTGTAGGTCCTATAGGACCATGTTGTAGAGACCTACAATAAAACCTCTCAAATTTTGGATATTTTACTCCATTTTGATTTTGCAATGCCATCTCAGGTGATGCTAAAACTCATAGTGTTAGCCAATACAAAGTTTCCAACTACCAAATCTCCCTCACTGTTCATCATGGGATTGAACTATCTATTTTGTTAGCTTTAGGTGGCTAGATAAACCCTAGCCCCAAGCTCATCTCATCTTGTTGAGTGCTCGAACATTCTCGAACACACTAAACCAAAACATCCCTAAAGGTCACTAAATGCCATAGGACAATGATCTTTGATGGGGCATATCTCGAAGCTCATATGAGATATGGATGTGATTCTAGGTCCTATAGGACCATGTTATGGAGACCTAAAATAACCTCTCTAACTTTTTGGAGATCTTACTATGTTTTGATTTTGCAATGCCATCTGGGGCGATGCTAAAACTCATAGTGTTGGCCAGTACAAAGTTGCCAACTACCAAATCTCCCTCATCATTTGTCATGGGTTTGAACTATCTATTCTATTAACTCCAAGTGGCTAGGTAAACTCGAGGCCCAAGCTCATCCCATCATTTTGAGTGCTCAAACATTCTTGAGCACACCAAACTAAAATGTCCCTAAGGGTCACTAAATGCCATAGGGTAGTGATCTTTGATGGGGAATATCTCAAAGCTCGTGCAAGATATAGATGTGATTCTAGGTCCTATAGGATTGTGTTGTGGAGACCTACAATAACCTCTCTCACTTTTTTGAGATCTTACTCCTTTTTTATTTTGTGACACCATCTTGGGTGATGCTGAAACTTGTAGTGTTGGCTAGTACAAAGTTGCCAAATACCAAATCTCCCTCACCATTTTCCATGGGATTGAATTGTCTATTTTGTTAGCTCCAAGTGGCTGAGTAAACCATAGCCCCAAGCTCATCCCATCCCATTGAGTGCTCAAACATTCTCGAGCACATCGAACCGAAATGTCCCTAAGGGTCACTAAATGCCATAGGGAAGCAATCTTTGACAGGGCTTATCTCAGAGCTCATGTGAGATATGGATACGATTCTAGGTCCTATAGGACCATATTTCAGAGACCTACAATAAACTCTATCTCTTTTTGGATATCTTACTCCATTTTGATTTTGCGACGCCATCTCGAGTGATGCTAAAACTTATAGTGTTTGCTAGTACAAAGTTGCCAACTGCCAAATCTCCCTCATCATTTGTCATGGGATTGAACTATCTATTCTATTAGCTCTAGGTGGCCAAGTAAAACCTATCCCAAAGCTCATCTTGTCCTGTTGAGTGCTTGAACATTCTCAGACATGCTGAATCAAAACGTCCCTAATTGCCACTAAATGCCATAGGGTAGTGATCTTTGATGGGGTATATCTCAAAGTTTGTGTAAGGTATGGATGCAATTATAAGTCCTATAGGACCATGTTGCAAAGATATACAATAACCTCTCTCACTTTTTGGAGATCTTACACCATTTTGATTTTGCAATGCCATCTCAGGTGATGCTAAAACTCATAGTGTTGGCCAGTACAAAGTTACCAATTGCCAAATCTCCCTCACCGTTCATCATGGGACTCAACTATCTATTCCATTAGCTCTAGGTGGCTAGGTAAACCATAGCCCCAAGATCATTCCATCTTGTTGAGTGCTTGAAAATTCTCAGGCATGCCAAACCAAAATGTTCCTAAGGGTCGCTAAATGCCATAGGGTAGTGATCTTTGATGAGGCATATCTTAGAGCTCATGAGAGGTATGGATTCAAGTCCTATAGGACCATGTTACAAAGACCTACAATAAAATCTATTTCTTTTTGGAGATATTACTCCATTTTGATTTTGTGATGCCATCTCGAGTGATGCTAAAACTTGTAGTGTTGGCCAGTAAAAAGTTTCCAACTACCAAATCTCCCTCATCATTCTTCATGGGATCAAACTGTCTATTCCATTAGCTTTGAGTGGCTGGGTAAATCATAGCCCCAAGCTCATCCCATCCTGTTGAGCACTCAAACATTCTTAGGAATGAAAAATTGAAACATCCCTAAGGGTCATTAAATGTCGTAGGGCAACAATCTTTGACGAGGCATATCTCAGAGCTCTTGTGAGGTATGAATGTGATTCTAGGTCCTATATGATTGTATTATGGAGACCTATAATAATCTCTCTTTCTTTTTTGAGATATTACTGTATTTTGATTTTGTGATGCCATCTTAGATGATGCTAAAACTTGTAGTGTTGGCCAGTAAAAAGTTGCCAACTTCCAAATCTCCCTCACCTTTCATCATGGGATCAAACTATTTGTTCTGCTAGCTCCAGGTGGATAGGTGAATGCTAGCCCCAAGCTCATCTTGTCCCATTGAGTGCTCAAATATCCTTGGGCATGCTAAACTAAAATGTCCCTAAGGGTCACTAAATGTCATAGGGCAGCAATCTTTGACTATAACAACTGGATATGTCATCTCATCCAATGATGTACACTCGTGATAGAAGGTAAAGGGGTGATCATACACATCATTTTGAACATATTTTTTTTATGGTAATAAGGTAATCCTCAAATCTTTCTACTTCATCCCATGCCCTATTCTGATACTTCTTCAACCTTGGGTTTTTCGCATTTAATATTCCCCTAACACAAGGCTCAACAATTCCTACCAACAAGGCTTCATACTCCATTGTTGTATTTGTGGTGTTTTATTCTAGTTTAAAAGAATAAGGGAATTTATCACCTTGTGGTGATATCAACACTACACCAAATCCTATACTAGTGGATGAACAGATGCCACTGAACTCAATATCCTATAGGGAATCCTTATTATTAAGTTTTGATTCAATAACCTCTTCCCCTCCTAAAATATTGTTGTTAGAAATTTAACACCTAGTGCATAGAATTTGGGCTCGAGATCTTCTAATGAAAGGAATGTACATAGACTTTTCATTTGGTTGGATTGTCACAATTTCCTTACCCACTAGTATAGTATCTTGGGACCAATGCAATTTAAATTTTCCTCCTAGGTCCCTAAAAATACTCTTTCTTGACATGTCATTACTAACTAGGATATTAGGAACCAAAATAGTTATCTTTAGTGTCTTAACTAGATAAGTGGCTAATGCAAATTGAGAACTTTTTATTTGTTGTACTAGGAGGGCCTTCTTATAATCCATAAAAGACCATTTACCAAATATTTTAGTTAGGGGGGAGGGGGGTGGATCTAAGGATTTCAGACCATACAAGGCATTGTATTATCAAAGGCCCTAGAGTCAATTATACAATTATTGATCTTATGGTTGTGTATGAACATAGAAACATAGAATGGTTTGAGTTTCATATTTAATGAGACATATTTGTCATATGAACCAACTTTAGCCTCAAATTTAACAATGGAAGAATGAATTGCATAATTTTGACCAATTTCTAAAGATAAAACATTAGTTAATTATCATTTTGTTGCATGTTGTAGTTGTATTATTGTTTTTTTTCCATTTTCCATGCATTAGTTATAGTTTGTGCCCAAATTTTGAAAGGTTTTGTAAATTTCTTCAAAGATACCTGTCTATTGCCAGTTTTGGAGTTGTATATCATGAAAGGGATGTAAGTCTTGTCTCCACCGTGGAAATTCCATGGTATTCTAGATTTCAAGGCTATAGAGCCTAATATATTTTGCAAGAAATGGCCCTAGGAGTGAGTGCAAAGAATTCTTTTACCATGTCCTAGGTGAGCTAGGCAATGCTTGACTAGGGACTATCACCAAAGAAACAACTCTCAAGAGCAAAGCTTGAAGAATGAAGACTTGACCTTCTAAGAGATTGAAGAGGGGTATGAGGAGGTTCTAACTTGTGGAGGAGGATTCTTGATGAAGTGTGGAAGGTGTCTTAAAAGTGGGGACAATAGACAACCAAGAAAACCTTACCAAACCCTCAATTTTTCTATTTTTGTTGTACAGCCTGTATGCACCTAAACACCCTAAAAATATTTGAACATGGGTCTTATGTATTAATTTTTATTAAGGCCAGATGTGTTGAAACTCTAAGAAAAAGGAGTTGTTGGCCCTAGAAATTTGGGTGGAGGCCTAATTAGGGACTCTCCTTATAGCCCTTTTGTGAAGAAATCTTGAAATCGGGTACAAACCCATTATTGTCATCCATTCAAGCATAGTACAAGTGTTCTAATAGCACCTTAGGACATCATAGAAACCTTGGTTGGATTGGGGAGTGCTATGGTACCCTAGTAGACCTATAAAACTTTTGGAGGGATATTGTTCCTAGAAGAGTAAGGGAGTGATGCTGCAATTTTGGATTAGTTAACTTGGTGAGGAGGTTGGGCAAGGTCAGTGGATGTTCTAAGTAGCAAGAGATCCTAAATACCACATAGGTGTAGATAAAACACCAAGATACACAAATAATATACAAGGTTGCATGGGGACAGGGGTACTTGGGTATGTCAAACTTTATTTTTAATTATACTTTTATATTTATAGAAAACTTGAATTTATGAGTCATGACAATGATTTTTCAATTCAAGAACAGTGATAAAGTTTGCAAAGGTAATGTATTGTTTTCAGTTTTAGATTTGTTATATTTATGTAATAATAATTTATGATAAATGTTTAGATACATAACATAGAAGGCAGGCTTTAAACATGAACAAGAAGATCATAAATCATATGACAATGACATATTTCAAATGATAAATTTTTGGCTTTAACACTGATAAATTTTATTTTTGACCAATATTATATCAAAGCTTCAAAATGATTAGGTATTGAATTAAGCTTGATAAACAAATAATAGAGAAGGAAAACTGTAAACATGAACAAGATCATAAATCATATGACAATGACATATTGAAAATGATAAACTTGTGCTTGAATAGTGATAAAGTTTATTGTTAATCAATATTCTATCAAAGTTTTGAATTGATTAGGTATTGAATTAAGCTTGATAAACAACGAGCTGATACACAAACAAAATACTGATTTTTTTTTCTAAAATCTCAATCAAGGTTCTTAGCTATGATGCTCTCCACCGAGTACCTAGTACTTGGGATACATGTACCTAGTACTTGGGTACATGGGTATGAGTAACAGGGGTGTGGGTACAAGTACCCATGCAACCTCATAATATATTTTGATAACCAATAATTTCATACATGAACGAACATACAATATATTATGTTAACCAATAATGTCATACATGAAGTAACATATAATATATTATGAGAACCAATAATGTCATACATGAACAAACATATAATATAAAATGATAACTAATCATTTCATACATTAACAAAAACATAATATATTATGATAACCAATAATTTCAGAAGTCTAATAATGTCATGCATCAAATAAATGTCATACATCAAATATAAAATATCATATATACATCAAATGTATATCAAATATGTCCACTAACATAAAATCCAACATATATGTTTGCGGATGCCTATACATGTGTGTCTATCAACTATATCTTCTCCTTCCCACGAGGGGAAGGAAATAAATCTCTAGAGGTCTTTAATTGTCATGTGGAGGGAGATGATGGGGATGATGGGGTCTTCCTCATACACTTGCTCATCCTCTTGTTGAGGCTCTTCTCTAACTTGAGCTAATACAAAAAAAGTAGATATGAATCAATAATTATGATACATTGAAATCAAATATATGTACACACAAAATTAATTATTTTCTTACTGCCATCAAATAGTCACTCTACAAGTCCACCTCAAAGGCTCATGGATGATCGAGTGTAACAAGACCCTACAAAAATTCAATCAATATAATCACTTAGAAATAACATTAGAAGTTTCAATACCAACTATTATAAACAACAACTAAAACCAAGAAATTTTTTTCGTACCTTAGTTAATGGCTGTGAAATAGCCATAGCTGCAACCACTCCATGATCGATGGACTGCCAAAGATGAGGAGGAGTCTCAGAATGTCAAGAGTTGCATGTCATACAATACATGTTACATGTAACATGAAACATGAAACAAATATAATCAAATGAATTAAATTAGCATGAAACAAATGTACCTCTATGAAGCTCGTATCATGTCTAGGCTTGGAGTCCCTTATTAATGCTGATGGTCCTGTAGAGAAATTATGCATATGAATAATTTTTTTTGTCAATCCTTCATATGATTACTTAATAAATATATGTATTAATTTAAATGATTAAATTGATACATACCTCTGGACTCGTTGATGGAACAAAAAATTGGGCCGAGGGATCGCTACTAGGGCTGCCAACATTCTAACCCTAAATTTTGACCAATGTTAATACATGATAATTAATTATTCATCCACTATACATATGAAATGTGATCAATTTAGTTTATTATAATTGTAATTTTCCTTTGTGTCAATGCCAAATGTCTCATTCAAGAACTGATCAATGACTAGCCCATCATCAACACTATCTCTAGCATGACTACCAAATGTGTATAAGGATCCACATGATGTGCACATGTGACCATGATGAAAAAAAAGCTCCTCCTCAACTAATTAACTGATGCAATGAATGAGGGTCTATGTCAAAGCATTAATAGTCCCTAGAGTGCTGGCCTCTACATGTTCCTTCACAACTAAAGGAATAGTCACATGCTCACCATGTGGCTTGACCACAACTAGCCTAACTAGATTAGGGTCACAATGTGCACTTGACCTCTCAAATGATAACACCCCACCTCTACCCTGAGATTCTAATATATCAAAATAATTGGGGATCTCCCCAAAGACAAACTCACAATACAATTTCCTTAAGAAATACATTGGGACCTCATGATTATTGCAGGAAGGGGCATCAAAAACCATCCAGTATCTATCCCAAAAATTATTTCTAATAACATCATGTATGCACCAATGGATGGGGAACCATTTAGTTGTCTCTCTAACAATATTTTGTTCACAAGGCTTTCTAAACAATGCACAAATGCTACCTTTTGGTATTTTTTTTTTTTTGCATCTTGATATGATAATTTGTTTGCATAATATCTTTTTTGTTCATCCCTCTTAACCAACCAAATATCTAGCTGACGACTAATAGAAGCTACGTGGGTCATAATGGACTCAAGGGAGGATGCCAATTGAGCTCTCATTGGATTGGTTTGTCCACAAGCTTTCAACCTACCAATGAGCACTTCTAATTCATTTTTTTCTCTTTCTATTTCATTTATTATGTTGTCTTGTGTGCCAGGAGGAGGTCTTCCAATAGATGCAGGTTGCAAAATTTCTTGCTCTTGTTTTGGAGGGTTTTGATTCTCATCTTGTTGAGGGTTTTGGTTTAGATCTTGTTGAGGGTTTTGGTTTTGATCTTGTTGGGGATTTTCCAGTTCATTATTCACATTTCCTATTAAGAAACCACTTGCAATCTAAATAAATAAATAAATAAATATAAAGAAAAATTGAAAAAAACCTACAAAATAATACAAAAACATATTTAAAAATTCAAAAAGAAGGCTACACAACATACTGAGTGATTTTGATCTCAAACTTCAATGACGAGGAGGCATATTGACGAGGCAAGTGGCAAAAATCTTTAGTTTGCTGAATTTGTGTATGTGCTATGAGGAGAGGAAGTTGCAAAATGATGAAAAAATGAATGAGTTGTGGGTTTGCAACCCATTTATAATATTTTGAAGTTTTAAAAAGCACATGTGTGTTATAACACATATGTGCTATTTAAATTTAGAAAAAAAAATGGGTATCATATTTTTGGCACCACAACTTGGTGCACTTACCCACAATCAACTATAAGCATACATAACAGGTTACATTTCTTAAGGATCTCAAGAAGTTGAGTCACATTTAAATTTAATTAATACTAAGTCTAGCAAATACCTCATCCACATGAAAGAATAACTAAAAGTCAAAAGTCCATTTAAATAATATACATTTGTTCTAAATGCCACTTGGCAATAAAATTTGGAACACTCAATCATCCACTGTACATGTCATAGGGTATGAAAGGCTAAAAGAATATACATATATAAAAATTGAATCACATCATCCTCCTCAGATCCATGATACAAAATACAATACAATAAATGAAAGAATCCACCATAAACGATGTATCCATCCATCATTAAAAATATAGAGATAGAATGAAAGGAAATGCAAACAAAGAAACTCTAGCCACAATAGCAACAAATAGATCTCAATGGTAAGAGTAAAAAGCACCACCACCTAACCACATGGAACCTGAATGGCCCACTCCCACTATGTTGAGGAGATAGTCTCAAGTCCCAAATAAGATATCAAACCAAATATCAAAAGTAATCTCTAAGTCTAGGAAATCCTAAGAGTAATCTAACTCAAGGGTTCCAAGATAAATCAACATCTATACCTAAAGGCAAAAAGACATGTAGGAAACCTACCATGTAAGCAGGCAAGTGACACTGCATGAATCATGCTAGAGTTACCCTAGAAATCTCTCAAGACCTTGGCCCCCTAGTAATCCCTATGTAGCCACTAGTATCCTCTCATACTAAAAAGGCATACTACAGATGCAAGGTCACAACTAAGCATTCTCTCTAATCTTATCCTAGTCTATACTAGTACTCGAGGAATGCGTGAGAACATACAAAGACTCTTATTAGGTTTGAATTTTACTCTCATTTAGCATAGTGTTTTCACATATTAAACAACTTAAAATGGTTACCCTAAGAACCACTTAGGGCCCTAGCCTCCATTACAAACCACTTCCCAACATTACATATAGATTACCTACCCTAAGCTCATGGAATCATAAATCAAAGAATCATAGTAAAATCACCTCAGTCCTATACAAGTGACTGGAAAGCATAAAAAAAAAAATCATAATAACACATTAGTTCTCTATGAGAAACTCAAAAATATCCCAAAATTACTAATCGAAGACTCCAAAATGGTTAAGTCAAGTATAACATATATTCACCTTAGCTTCACACAAGAACACTTGAAAGAAAAAATAATCAATTATGAATACAACTCAGCATAAAACATATCGACACATTACCATGGTTGAGTGTTTAAAAAAATTGAGACCAAACATCATAATATCAAAAATGCAAATCCCCCAAGCCTCTGGTAAATGTCCTAAAACTAGTCAACAATCTAGTCAACCCAAACCAAAGCATAAACATGTACAGATAGCAAAGTAGTCTTATAGTTTGGTTTGATTTGAAAGCACATAGATTTGAGTTAAACAATAAGGTTTCAATCTTTCTTTCAATGTATATTCCAAGAATGAGAGATTCTCAGTTTTACCCTACAAGATCCCATTCAATTATTTGAATAAAATATAGAGTTACCCCATTATATTTTAAGTCAATCTCCCAAAAATAATCTAAGGGTAATCTACTTAAATTTTTAAAATAAATATTATTGGTTTTTTCAAATGGACTAATTTACAGTTCCATTAATTTATCTTCATTATCAATTTAACTTAATTAAATATTATTTAATTAAATCAATTAATAATTATCAATAAAACTATACATAAACATTAATCAATTATTTATTAAATTTACAATTATTAATAAAACTATTAATAATTAATAAATTCAATATTTAATTATTATTATATTTTTTTATAAAAATTATTTAATAAAATTAATAATAGTTATAAATTTAATAATTGAAATTTATAAAAATTATTTAATAAAATTAATAATATTATAAATTTAATAATTAACATTTATACAAATTATTTAATAAAATTAATAATAATTATAAATTTAATATTTAACATTTCATATAATTATTTAATAAAATTAATATTATTTATAAATTTATATTAAAAATTAATTAAATAACATATATATTAATAAAGATAAATTTAAAAAAACTCCTCACCTTTTACCTAACTTGTGAGTTAATAGTCGTAGGTGGGTCTGCTACTGGCAGCACCTACTATCGTGACAACAGGGTCTGTCGTAGTAGTACCCCTGCTGGCATGACAGGAGGGCCTGTCGTGCAGCACCCTTAACGACCACAGTATGAAGATGGATGGGGGAGATGGGGTAAAACCCCCTCCCCTTGATAATATTAAAATTATTTTATTATAAATAAATATATATAAATACACACACACACACACACACACACACACACATTTTATCCTCTTAAACTCTACTAGGATTTGGATTGGCTACCAAAGGCTAGATTCTTTCTATGGTTGGCTTTTCAAAAGAGAATTTTTACTGTGAACAGACTAATGAAAATTAGTTTTCTAGGGCCTTCAAGATGTGAGCTATGAAAACAAAATTGTGAAGATTCAAATCGTCTTCTATTCAGCTGTCCATTCTCACAAAGGTGCTGGGAATGACTTAGATCGATGTTAGGTTGGTCTTCTCCTTTTCCAAAAACTTTTATGGATTTAATCAAAGGATGGCCTTCTAACTAGGTTAAAGAGATTTATAGAAAACTTTGGAATATTTGTCCCTCCTCAATGGCATGGGAGATCTGGAGAGAATGGAATCACCACATCTTTCAAAACATAGAAATGAAACCAAAAGACTTAATATCAAAGATAGAAGCTAGCATTGTGGAGATAGAACACTCATATCTTAGGAATGCCCAGTTTGAAGAAGGATCCTTTTCCTCTTGGGACAATTTAATTAAGAAGAATTGGCCAAAACTGATTAACCTTCCTTTGATTTATTTTAAAGAAAGCAAGGAAGCTAGAAAAAATTGCAAATGGTCCTAGCCTTCAAAGGGCTGGGAGAAACTCAACTTTTATGGTGTGGCTAGAGGAAATCCAGGCTCAACAAGTATTGGTTGCATCATCAATGATGATATAGGGTATTGGATAGCCAAAAAAGAAATGCCAATTCCTTCAACTTCCAACAATCTAGTTGAGCTAGAAGCATTGTATCAGGGTATGCAACTATGTCATTGGTTAGGACTTTCCAAAGTAATTATTGGAGGAGACTCTCAGATAATTCTAAATGCTATTAGGAAACAATCTACTCTAAATTGAATACTCAATTCTGAACTAGAAGAAGTGTTAGACCTACTTAACAAATTCAAAGATAGTAGGATATGTCATATTTTTTGAGAAGGCAACAAAAAAGTGAATCATTTAGCAAATTTGGGGGCAGATGGTGTCAAATCCTTGGTCTTTAATGTAGCTCCCTCTTATCTCAAATTTTAGACTCTTTATTCTCCTTTGGCTTCTTAATCTTCTTTTATCTTTTGTTTGTTGTTGTCATTCATTGGTGTTTTTTGCTGGTTTTTTCTTTGTATCTCCTATTCCCTCTATTTTTCTTTAGTTGTTATATATATTAAATTATATATAATATATATATGTATATAAATTGATACACACACACACACACACACACACACACACACACACACACACATATTTCATTATATCTTTCTTTATTTTTTGATATAAATCTTATATATATTAGATTATATCCTTTTATTTTATTTTATTGATATGATTGTATTTTCTCTATTATTATTCATTCATTCTTTTGTTATATAATGATTTTATTTTTTTTCTTCTGGTTGTTTTATTATCTATTCTCTTTATATTTATTTATAACTTGTAAGTTATTGCATTTTTATTTCTTTGATTTGTGTTGATCTTAGGACCTGTATTGGCATCATTAACATGTTAGTTTTATAATTCCCTATGGTGGTATTGTGATTCCCTTTTTTTTATCATCATGGTATTTACATCTCTGCCATGTCTAGGCTTGCATCTTATGCCTTGAGCTGTCATTTTTATAGGTTTCTAGATTGTTCAAGTGTTACTATCTTCTTGTGAGCCATCATCTATCATTTTCACTTGCTCCCCTATTTCTCTGCAATGGACTCCAATGTGTATATCTTTCATACCTCTAAAAAGTGTATGATGGCCTTTCTAGGTAATGTGAAACCAAAAAGGTGGAACCATTTGCTCAATCTAGTTCATGATATGACATAGATTATAGTCAGTAGGACTATCAAAGAGGAGGTTTTTGATTATAGGGCCTCATGGAGAATAAATAGTGACATTATCAGTTCATTTATAGGGTGTTTGGCATGAGAAAAAGTTGAACTTGGGGATATGGTTATATTATGCCAGGATATCTTCAGTCCAGTATGGAGAAGGGGGTTGGAGTAGGCAATATACAACATCAACAATAAATTACGCATACCACTTCCAAAAAAATATATGAGTCTTTCATTGGGATCACCAGATCTAGAAACAACATTTTGATGCATGTCCTTTATCATCAAAGAGAATCTAGCTTTCAACCAAGAATGGCCAAGGATGGAGGTGAGTAACTAATTTTTTCTATGCTAGAGAAGGATTGTAGAAGATAAGGGCAAAGAATGGATTATAAATTATCTTAATATACTTAACACTTATGTTTAGCCAGGTGTGGTATTTCAAAATCTTGATGACCTTAATTTTTGTATGCCGAATTCTGAGAAAACCAGTATGAAAAAGTATGATTTCAAGTTTCTGCCAAATATTTGGGTGGAAAATCCAAATGACATTCCTGAGGTAATCATGGTATATTGGAAGAAGGAGGTTTAGTGGAAATCTAGTGAAAGTTCTTTTTGATTAGATGGATATCTAGGGTTTATGGATACTCTATCTATCTTATATTTAGGTTAGGTTCTATCTTATAGTTCTACTAAATATGTGAATGTTCAATGTATAAGATACTATAGATCAAAATTTTTTTTTTTGGATAAAAGCATATAGTTTTGGTTGGATCAGAAATGTAAAAACTCTACTATGTCAATATAATATTGTGCTTTAGTATGGTGGGTTCTTATGGTTATTGCTTTGTATTTAGGTAGCTATGTAGCCCTATTTTGTTGATCTTTGCATGTATTATTTTGTGTATTATTTAATTGCATGTCTGGTGTAGATTGATTATAATTTCTAAAAGATTTTGGAATATAGAAATTAGGGTTTTGATTTAGTTTGATACCCTAATCACAGGCACTAGATTGTTAGTTCTGGTTTATCAGTTTTAATAAATGTTGATAGTAGAATCAATCTCAAAATATCTAATTTGGGAAGCTCTATTTTTAGTATATTGGAGATTTGAATCTGTAGATATATTGCATAATTATTGGAGGTTTTGCATAGATTGGTAATCTGTAGATGCCTATTTTTTCCATTTTATTCAAATGCTCTTAGGGTTCAAGTCTAGATTTTTAAGTTTTACTACAAAAATCTCAAAGGAATGGTTTGGTATGTCCAACATGTCTGATGGAGTCCTATTCAAAAAAATGGAATTATTAATGGACTTAAGGTATTAATTATGTTCTACTTCGAATGGCTTTCTAACAGGGGTGTAGAATAGTGTTATGGGAGAATTAAAATCTATTAGAGTATAGATTAAACTGGTGATTTCTATTTGGATTAATATCTAGATCTCTTGTCTCTATATTGTGTAGTGGATCAAATTAGTAATAATGTATTGTTCTCTTTAATTCTCTTTCAAGTTCCCTGGGTGTTGACATATTTTACTTTTGGTCTAACTCATTTTCCTGTTATATATGTCTTGTTTTAATATGTAAATCTCAATTTTCAATTCATTTTGAGGTTTGTCAATAAATATCTAATGTGCTAGTATAGAGCTGGCTATTTATTTCTTGTTAACATAGTTTGGATGGTAAAGAAATAGACAGGGATGATTAGCACAAAACTTTGGAAGATTGTAAATGAAGAGATGATTTTTCTAAGGAATTTTTATTGTAATCTTATATTGGGATATCATTTCTCCATTTTTTGTAATTTTAGAATTAATTCTATAGGGTATGCCCCTAATAAGGTTATATTTGTAATAGCTAAGCTTATTTCCTAGGGGTATTCCCTTTTAATGTTGTAATAAGATAGGACTTTGGTCCCAGGCGAGACTGGAGGTTTTCTTCACTATTCTTTCCTACCAGCACCTGTTTGAATGGTGGATTGCTATTGTACTAATTATTTTGTTAATAAATTTGTTGGCCTTAGGCCATTTACCGATCAAAAAATAAAAATAAAAATAAGAATTTATATATATATATATATATATATATATATATATATATATATATATATATACATGATTTCTTAGCAATTCTCTAATAGAGAAAATATGGAAAGCATATCTACAATATAAATTTTTATTTTTCTCAAACCCTTCCTGTTTAACTTTGCATATTCAAATCTATTGAATGAAGGTTTTAACAATACTATAATCTCCATGTATTCAGAAAAATTCCCACAAGCATTCTAATAAATTCAAAATATAATATTAAAAGATTCAACATAGGAAAAATCAAACAAACAAGTCACAGTCACAATCAAGATAGAAAAGAAAAGAGCATAATCAATTGTGCGAAAAATCACAAGCATCTACCTAGACTCTGATGCTAATCACTATGCCCAAGAAAATTATGAGAGAAATTTCTCCTCTCCCAAATCTTCTCTCTTCAAAAATTCTTTTTCTCCTCCAAAATTTGTGATCCCTCAAAAATGAACCCCCAAATTGTGATATAGAGTTCTCTCCTAAAATTGAGGCACTAATTGTGTGATCACTCGAGAGAACTCTCTGCTCACCAAACTTTAACTCATTGACTTTTCTTTATCTTTTCTTTTTCTTTTCCATGCACGTTTATTGAATTGTTAAATAACTTTATTTAATTTTCACTTGATTTTTCTTTTAATTAATTTAATAAATTTTAATCTCATGTACACTTTATGCAATTAAAATATCTCTATTAAATTCACTTGTTTTATCTTTTTAATTAATTTCTTATATTTCAATCTCATGCATACATCATGCAATCTAAAATCTTTTCATAAATTAATATCTTTTCACTTTTCAATTTATTTTTGAAATGTTAATTGATAAAATATTTATTAACTTAAATAATAATAATATATAGCATTTATTTAAAAATGAACTCTAAATATATTATTATTAAATTAAATTAATATTATCATGTTCTAAAATTAAACTTATAACTTTTATCCTTTAAATTTAATTCTTTTTTTTATTTGATTAATTAAATATAATCAAATATTAATATATCATAATAATTTTCCATTAAATTAAATCATTAATTTAATATTTTAATTAGACTTAATTAATATAAAATTCACCAAAGACTCCTAAAACAAAATACAAAAACCCATCAAAGAAAAACACATCTAAAATCAAACTAAAAGGTTATAATCACGAATCAACCTCATTCGACACATTTGGAAGGTAGTCAACTCAGATACTTGTCCTAATTTTTCTAGGACAAATGGCTTAAAGGTTTAGAATTTGGACTTAAGAATTTATCACCCCTCTTTTACCATTGAGATAATGCGACAGGGTATGCTCATCCTAGTAACTCAGGGAAGTCGATACTCGATAGTTGCAACCTACATAAAATCCATGCATGTAAAAACACAATATTCTAAGCTAAACAGATTATGGAAGGAAGTGGTGCATTATGTAGATCTTGACTACTAGGTGACTATGAATCCCTTCCTTAACCACATCAGAAATGCCATACATAAATAAAACATACACACATACCATACACATGCAGTATGGGGTAAGTATCCATTAAAAAACACATATGATAATAGAACATCTAACTAATCATCATCAATAACAAAAAACACTATAATAATCATCATGCATAAATAAAGTATAGAGTACCAAGTAATCTAATCATATATCAATTGAATTTGAAACAATATCTGACAATCTCAAAATAATACTACTATTCATCAAGCATAAAAAATGGCCTAAAAGAGTTTGGCAATATTAGTAAAATATAAACTAGGGGGAGGTACTACAAACAACAAGTCTAATATTATTATTATCCAGTGATTACAACTTGATTACAATCTATAATCCCTTACAAGTCAATATCGCCACAAGAAGCTACAATATTACCATTCATAATGAAATCCCTAACCCTATGTATTTTTATATAAGCTTTTTCCACTTACAAAATTAAGGCTAGAATAATATAAAAATAGTAGTCGATGTCCTTTATAATATAAGGGCATTTTTTTTCTTTGGAGGAACTACCACTAAAAACTCTTCATGGGGGTGTTGCTCCTCGACTCCACCCTATACTGCAATAGGGAGTGTACTTGGGCCACTACCCCCAAACCCTCATAGAAATAATATGGGGAGAAAACCACACAGAATAAACCTCCAAGTCTGATTAGGCTCCATATCATAACAATCTTCAACTTGGAGATTCATCAGAGTCCACAACAATAACCTTCCACTTGGAGACTGATCATAACACTCCTAAACCTGTAGCTCCCTCTGGAATATAATACACCACCCTAGAATTTTTTGTTCTTTTTTTTTGGTCATTCAAGAAGACCAACTAAAGTTGAAGAGGAACTCAACTTCTCCCTTCTCACTACCTTTTTAAACATATCCACTAGATTGTCATTTGTATGTATCTTCTCTAGCTTTAACTATCCATCATCCAAAATTGAATGAATGAAATGGTACCTCAACTAGATGTGTTTTGTCATTGAATGAAGAGCTAAATTCTTTGTAAGATGAATGAAACTTTGACTATCTATAAACAACTAATTATCCTTTTGAGGGTGTCTCAATTCTTCCAAGAAGAACTAAAGCCATATCATCTCCTTAGCTACCTCTATAGCAAAAACATACTCTGCCTCTGTAGTGGATAAAGCATTAACCTTCTATAACCTAGAAACACAACTCATGGTTGTTCCACCAATAGTAAAACATAACTTGTAGTACTATGCCTAGTATCAATATCCCCTACCAAATTTGAGTCAACATAGCCCTGTGAATCTATAGTAGAGCCCCCAAAGTGTAAACACTTACTATATGCTCCTCACAAATATCTAAGAATCCATTTAATTGCATTGCAATGCTCAATTCCTAGATGACTCATATACTTGCTAAAAACTGCCATTACATGTGCAATATCTAGCCTAGTACATACCATATCATACATCAACCTTCTTATAGCTGAAGCATAAGGAACCTTTGACATATTATCCTTCTCTTCTTGTATCTTGGGACACATCTCCTTATTCAACTTCAAATGATAAGGTAAATGTGTACTGACAGCTTTAGCATTCTCCATATAGAAATGTTGCAACACCTTCTCAATATAATCAGCCTAAGATAAAGTCAATTTCTTATTATTCCTATCTCTATAAATCTTGATACCAAGGATTTGTTTGGCTTTCCCCAAAATCCTTCATAGAAAATACATGTGCTAATTGGTGTTTTAGCCCCTTAATATGATCCATGTTAGACCTAGCTACAAGTATATCATCAACATATAAACATAAAATAATGTCATTGTTATCATCCAACCTCTTAAAATAAACACAATGATCTAAATGACACCTACTATATCCATGCTCATGCATAAAACTATCAAATTTTAGATACCATTGTTGAGGAGTTTGCTTCAATCCATATAAACTTTTCTTCAATTTGCATACTAAGTTCTTCTTACCTTTGACCTCAAATCCCTGTGGCAGAGCCATATATATCTCTTCATCCAAATCACCATGAAGGAAGGTTGTTTTAACATCAAGTTGCTTCAAATGCAAATCTTTAGTAGCCACAATACTTAAAATAGTACAAATAGAAGTCATTTTAACAACAGGAGAAAATATATCATCAAAATTGATGCCTTTTTTCTATGCAAATCCTTTTACAACTAACTTGGCTTTCAATTTTTTCTTACCTCTATCCTCCTCTTTCAACTTGTAAACCCACTTCTTCTATAAAGCCTTTTTACTTGCAAGAAACTTGCATAAATCTCATGTCTTATTTTTCAGCAAAGAGTCCATTTCTTCTTTCATTGTAGACTCCCACTAAATATTTGTATCCACCTACATAGGTTCAACATAACATTCAGGTTCACTAGTATTAGTAAGTAAAATAGAATACTAGGAAGGAGAAAATCTTTCTTGGGGTCTACTCATCCTTGTTGACTATCTAACATTCACTAGGGTGTGTGGTATTTGTTGTTGTGCTTTTTGCACATCATGAAGAATTGTTGGAATATCACCTTTTGGAGTATCATCTAGCATTGCATAATCATCTTCTTTCTTCTCATATTGTTGCAATAGATCTTTGTACAATAGTTTCATTAAATATGACATCCCTGCTTCTTATAATTATATGATTTCAAAATTCCAAACCCTATAACCAAATTCATTTATGGTATATCCAACAAATAAACATTCTTTGACTTAGCTTCCAACTTGGTTCTATTTTAAGAATCTAAATGAGAAAATATTTTACAATCAAAGGTTTTGAAAATAGTATAACTCACATTCTTACCAATCCATGCTTCCTCTAGAATACCACAACCCAAAGGAGTAGAGGGACGTCTATTAATCAAATATAAAATAGTATTAATAGCCTTCACCCACATGTTTTAGGGAAACCCAACATGTAACTTGATGCTCCTTAAACACTCCATTATAGTCCTATTTGTGCATTTAGCCACTCAATTTTCTTGTGGAGTCCATGGAATAGTTTTTTGTCTATCAATACCATTAGCAAAGCAATAATCTTCAAATTTATGACTACAATACTCAACATTATTATCAGATCTGAGACATTTTAATTTCTTTCTAGTCTTATTTTTAACTAAGCATTTGCATTTCTTAAAAGTTTGAAACACATCAAATTTATGTCTAAGGAAATAAACCCATACTTTTCTAGTTGTACCATCAATAAATGTAACATAATAATGAGATCCACAAAGGGAAGATACCTGAGCTAGTCCCCATACATCTGTATGCACAAGCTCTAATTTCTCAATTTTATTTTCGTTCCTAGTCTTCACAAAACTCACTCTCTTTTATTTTCTATACACATAATATTCACAAATATATATATGAACACATTTTAGACCTGTTAAAAATTTATTTTAATGAACTACTTTCATACCTTTCTCACTCATGTGCCTAAGGCTATTGTGTCACAACACTATATCAGAATCTACAATAGTTATTTGTTCTCCCTGCTCAACTATAACAATTGTTGCTGAACATTCATTTTTCTCTGAAATAATTAAACTAGAAAGAACAATAAGACCTGTACAAAGTTATAAGGTTCCTACTTTCACACCTTTTTCTATTACAAGGGAACCTTTTGAAACCTTCCAATTTTTATTATTAAAAGTAACTACACAACCTTCATCATTGAGTTGCCCTAGTGAAATTAAATTCCTACTTAGCTTTGGAACTAGTCTTACCTCATGTAGTAGAAAATGATTCCCATTCTGCAACTTAATCTTTACTTTTCCCTTTCCAACAATCTAAAAAGGTTCATTATCCCCCATATAGACAAGCCAAAAATCCCCTTGGAAATAATCAATAAAATAAGCTCTATGAGGTGTGGCATGAAATGAAGCACTATAATCTAAAACTCATGAATCATCAACACTTTCTAAAGATAGAAGCAAAGCATCCTCTTTGTATTTGTTACTTAGAACATTTGCTTCCTTGTTCCCTTTTCGTTTATCTACTTCATTATTCTTTTGAGTCTAGAAATCTTTCTTCTTATGCCCTGATTTTCCATAGTACCACCAATCTCTTGGTCCTTTGGATTGAGACCTCTTCCCCTTTGAATTTCCTCTTGATTTTCCATGATTTCAAGAATTATTTCCTCTCTTAGGTTTTCTACCTCTACTTTGTGCATTCATAGCACTTCCTTATGTAGATCCACCAGAGGTTTTCCTACAAGTTTCCTCACTCAAGATAACACTGATCACATCATCATATTTTAGGTTACTAGATCTAGAAACATAATTACTTATAGCCATTACCAAGCCATTCTAGCTTTTAGGCAAAGAACACAAAATCAATATAACCCTAATTTCTTCATTAGATAACTGACTAGAAATAGTATTAAACTCATTTAAATGATCTACAATAAATCCATCTTCTGTCATTTTTATATTAAATAAATGCTTCATAAGAGATACCTTGTTTGAACTAGAGGGATTTTCATATAGTTTCACTAGGGTTTGCATCAACTCTTCTATTGTCTTCTCTTTTATAATAATAAATGCTATTGATGGTGCTAGGCATAATCAAATAATTCCAAGTACCTTTCTATCTAAAAGATCCTAGTTGTCATTTGTCATAGATCCATTATTCTTTATTTTTTCTTCCAATGACTTCCATAAATCCTTCTGATAAAGATAGTCCTCCATTTTCATTTTCCATAACTAAAGGTTCTACCAATCAAACTTACCAACCCTCATCTTACCCTTTTCTACAATCATTCACACTCAACTGTGAGACCTTTCTATAGAGGATCACTAAAAAAAATGATGAGTGTCTAGCTAAAAATAAATGGCATTCATCTGGCTCTAATACCACTTGTTAGGAATAACCTCAGATAGAAATAATAGTTACATGCAAATATATCCAATATCAAAAAATAATAGATCACACAAAAGAGGACACAAGACACCAAGATTTAATGTGGTTCACCCAATCTCTGGGCTATGTCCACCAACAACAAGTCTAATACTATTTTTATCTAGTGATTACTACCTGATTACAATCTATAATCCCTTATAGCTAAATACGGCCACAAGAAGCTACAATATCACCATTCATAATAAAATTTTGTAACCCTAAGCTTTTCAATACAATCTTTTTCCACTTACAAAATTAGTGCTAGAATAATATAACAATAGTAGCGAACACCTTTTACAATGTAAGGGTGCTACCCCTTGACTGTTTCTTGGGGGCACTGCCACCAAACCCCTATAGCAATAATATGGGGAGAAAGCCATGTTGAATAAACCTCTGAGCCTGATTAGACTCCATATCACAACAATCTCCCACTTGGAGACTGATCAGACTCCACAACAATAAGATTATAGAGCTTAGAGTCCAAAATATTCTCATATAGATTCTATAGTATTTTAACACTAAAAAATATATCAATTTTGAAAAAGAAAAAAATATTAAATCATATCAAAAATATTTGAAAATTATATAATGTTCTAGAGAAGAGAGTCCTCATCTAGAATATATAATTTTTGTCTTGGTTAGAATAGATTTGTTTTAAAAATGTCTTGGGAGATGAAAGCTATTGATTTCAAGTGAGTTGAGATTTGAATCATTATAAAATATAAAATATAGGTCTAAAGAAAGTTTTTATTTTTGAATATTCTAGCTATGTATGTTACTATAACCTAGCCTGAGATCAAAGTTAAATAAGTTTATTTCCATATAATTTTGTTGTGGGAACTAGACCCCTAATTTTCAGTGTTTTTCTGTAGCCAAAAAATCATGTATAAAAATTAGGAAAATATATCAATTCTTATTCCAAATAATTATTAAAAATGACAATCCTAAACTTCATCCATTTCTACACATTTTATTAGTTTACTTCAGTTTTCAAATTCAAAATAATAATAAAATTTTTATGTCATTAAAGGTGAACAATTATACTTTTGTTAGCCTTTTCCTTTACAAAAGGGTGACACAAGTTTGTGATTTTAACCTTGTGTAGTTGGTGGGGCCACACACAATTATGTGAGCATGTGTGTGTTGGGTTCTTGCAAGTTATGAGCTCCTAGATGTTTTTTGGTTATGTTCATTGGGTTTGGGTTGGGAAATTGGATTGCCTATGGGTAGCTATTATGTGATGAGCATGGGTATGTAAGGTAAGGTCGGTGGAGGGGCTTCCCTCATATACCAAGCTATCTAACATGGTATACATTAGAAAGCTTCTAATAAATGATAACTAAATATATTCACGAGAAATTAACTAAGATAAGCAAATACATTGTCTACACAACTTAGCTGGGCCATAGCATGTTAGCCTCTTGAGAGAGTACCAAGGGGAATGGTCCATAAAAATGTTGAGCTTGGAAGCACCAGAAAAATTACTCTTGACTAGAGTCCTTACATAGTAGGCCCATAGAGTGTCTAACTAGGACATGTTGTATTGCATTGTCTCATGATCTTGATTTTAGTCCTCTATGTACTTGGCATGAATCTTAGCTATGGATGATTGTCTTATGTGTGTTTGAGGTAAGATCACTATCTCCATCAATACAATGGGATTATCCCTATGGGTTCCACATGGTTGGGAGGAATAGATACCTTTACCACTACTGGGGACCAACATATAGAGTTGGCCTTTCCCATGTTTAGTTCTAAAGCTGGATGCTCACATGGATCTTCATTTCTTCTGGAGTATGTTTCCATGTGATTTAAGTTATTTCATTTTTCAGAGATAGTTGATGTATTCTCATGTATGTTATTGCGATGTTAATTTTCTGCATTTTTAATAGATGTTATGGATTAGGTGATAAGATGTTTGATTCATCCCTTCTAGCATGATTATCTATTTTGCATTCATTCGAGTGTGCGAGATTTAATTATTGTGGATCTAGTACTCCCTAGTGTGGAGATTCTAATTTTTCCCCCTTTTGATTGTTTGTCCAATTATTTCTTTGCAAACTTGGGTGACAAAGGTTTAGTATTGATTGATATTAAAAAAGTATCACATGCCTTAAGCAGAAATATAGCACGACACTAGAAAGTGTCGCACAAAGTAGTAAGTTTTCTGGTACAACACTAGTAAAGTATTGCATGGTAGTGTTGAGGTCTATTGTGTGATCCCTGAAAGTGTCTCCTAGTAGTGGTAAGAAGTATCATGAAATACTCAAAATGTATCAAATTGTAGTACTGTGAAATGTCATAGAACACTACAAAAGTGACATAGTTTCTTGCAAAAACCTACTCGAGAAAAGAAGAGCTTGAGCATGAACATGAGCATTCTCACACACCACTTAGTGGTAGAGATAACCATAGGAGAGGCCCTAGATAGGATGATGAAGATTTAACTGGAATAGATATGATGAGAGATCTTCAAAGGTCTAAACCACCACTGTTTGATGGCCTAGGAGGAGGTCTTAAAAGTATGAGACATGGTTACTAGATATGAGGCATTGCTTCTCCTTACATCTATATGAAGGAATTTGAAGGCCTAATGTGCCATTACTTAGTTGTGAGAACATGCATATGTATGGTGGGATATGGAGAGTGAGAAGCTCTAGATCAATATAATGGATCTCACCTAGAAGATCTTTGAGGAGAGGCTTAGGGAGAAATTCCTACCTCCATAGTACCATAGGGCTCATGGTAATGATTTCCATGATTTTAAATAGGGGAATATGATAGTAGATCAATATGAGAGGTAGTTCTTTGGGCTCAGATAGTACTCTAGCTACTATTATGATGAGATAATCCTGACACAAAATTTTGTGAGGGGTCTTTAAGAATCTATCATTGGGGATGTTTGTCTACATTAGCCTAGGATTCTTGCACTTTTCATTGAGAAGGCAAGAATTACCAAGAGAAATGTGTCTTAGGGGCTTAGTGTTAGATCAAGATCTTAGTTCTATAGTACAAAATCCATAGGATAGAGTGTACCAACCCCTCAGACATAGGTCATAAGACAAGTTCAAGCTCAATCAAAACCCTCATAGAGTGGTCACAGTCATTAGAAGAAACAATGTAAATGTTATCCACAGAATGGTGGAAAAAGTTTAGGTACCACAAAGGGAAAGGGGCATGACTAGAGGTGTGGTTAGCAGTCCTAGTAGACCCATCCATCCTAGGGTAATCAATAAAACTCTAGTATAGGGACTGCACCATATTCTAGCACTCCCTAGAGTGGGCAAGGATCCAGTTCTAGCTCTAGAGGAACATTCCTTTCATGTGATCAGATCAACCATAGATTATTAGAGTTTCCTATGAAGACATCTTAAAGACCTAGCACAAGTGTGGCCATTTTTGAATTTACCATGGATGATGTAGGAAGATCCCACAAGGTATTTGTAGTGGTTGAAACTCATCAAGTTGAGCACTAGGGTACTGTAGTTAAGGCTATAGGTACATTACATAATAATTTATTTATTTATTTAATAGATTCTAGTGCTTTAGATTCTTCTATTTTACTATCCCTTTTTCAACGATGTGGGCTAGTGGCTTCAAGACATGTTGATAGGTGGCAGGTTGAGTTAGCTACAGGTTCCAAGGTGACTATGCATACCATAGTTAGTAGTTGTGTGCTGGACTTGGGCACCTTCACCACCATAGTTGATCTTTGCATCCTCTCCTTGTGCTCTTATGATATTGTGTTGGCTATGGATTGATTAGCCACCCATTAGGTGGATATAGATTGTCAAAGTAAGTTGACACAATGTGCAGATGACATAGGTGGGTAGGTAGAACTTGTAGGGGTCCAGATGCCAGTCTCTCTTTGGATAATTTCAGCTAAGAAGATGAAGTAGAGAGTATGACATGGATATTAGATGTTTTTGGTTTTTGTTAGTGACATCAAAGAGGTTGAGAGCCATAAGGTGATGCTAGAAAATCACTCACTCCTTCTTGAGTATGTAGATGTATTCCTTGATTAGGTAGCAAAATGCCACCAAATTGTGAAATTGATTTTTGTATAGATCTCATTCTAGAAGTATAACCTATTTCATGAGATCCTCATCATATGATTTCTTAGAAGTTGAGAAAGCTCAGATTACAGTTGAAGGATTTTTTTCCAAGGGCCATATTCATCCTACTGTATCCCTGTGGGGTGCACTAGTCATCTTTTTTAAGAAGACCTATGGATGTTTGTGGTTGTGCATTGACTACTGATAATTGAATAAGGTTTTGGTAAAGAACTGATATCCTTTACTAAGGATTGATGACTTTTTTTATCAGATGAAGGGAGCAAGAGTATTCTTAAAGTTTGATTTGACATCAAAATACCATTAGCTTTAGATTCATGAGGCTAACATTCATTAGAAAACTTTTCATATGTGCTATGGGTATTATGAGTTTACTATTGTACCCTTTGGGTCAACCAATGCACCATTGATGTTTATCTGTTTGATGAATGGAGTATTTCACACATACCTTGATCAATGCATACTTTTTTTCTTGGATGACATATTAATCTATTCTAATACTATTGAGGATCTTGAGGTCCATTTATGTCAAGTATGAGGTGAAGTATTTGGGGTATATTATCATAGGTGATGGTATTGTAGTGGACCTAGAGAATATTTGAGCTAAAATGAATTGGTCAATGCCCACTAATGTTTTTGAGGTTCATAGCTTCATGAGATTAGTAAGTTATTACCATTAGTTCATGAAGGACTTCTCATGAATCCCTCATCCTATCACTTCTCTACAGAGGAAAGGGAAGAATTATGCTTCGTCAGACTAGTGTGAGTCAACATTTTAGTCTTAGAAGGAGTGATTGATTAGTGTATTAGTACTTGCATTGCCTAATCCTATAGGTAATTTTATGGCTTGCAGAAATGCTTTTTTGGAGGGTGTTGGGGTAGTGTTGATGTAGGATGGTTGGGTGATAGCATGTGAGTCTAGAAAACTCAAGGATCATGAGCTTAACTACCTCACTCATGATTTGAAACTTGCAACAATGAGAGGGGAAAGGATGGCAAGAGGGAAAGGTGATTGGAGATGGACAAAGAGAGTAATAAACATGGATAAAATGTGACAAGATGGAGAGAGAGAGATAGGGGGGCGATAATTTTGAGATAGAGAGAGAGGGGGGCTTAGGGATAACTCAAAGAGAGACACCACGAAAGAGTAACAAATTTGAGAGAAAGGGAGGGGGGAGGGTTAGGAGTTACTTAACAATGTGAGAGGTTATAAGTTGTTAAGAGAGAGATATTAGGGTTTATTTAGTGAGTGATTTCATGTGTATATATTTTTGAGAGAGAACAAATTAAAAATATGTTTGCATTTGTGTTTACCTATTGATTATGCATTCAAAAAATAATGACTACATGTTTTAGACTATGCTTAATTCAAACTGATAGAAAATAAAAATAGTAATAACATATGATTGATTTATCTATATCTTGTTTTATAGAACTTGAATAGCTTTCCAATGAATTTTAAATGGAGTCAATCAAATGTCGGATGTGAAATTTATGGCCTCTAGAGTAAAGAATATTTCTATTTATTCAAAATCCCATTGGGTTTTGAATAACCTGACCGAATTTTTAAGAGGTTTTTTGTCCTTGAATCACAATTGGATTTCAAAGCCTAGTTGGGTTTTATTTTTTACTTAATTTGGTCAAGATTCAAACCAATCCTCGTCATTTTTTGAAATTTTAAACAACTCGACCAGGTTATTAACATTTTTTTTGTGTTTGGGGTTGACTAAATTGTACACCATCTTGGTGCATACACCCACATCAACTACATTGAAGTAGTTTGGGTCATAATTGCAAGCATACCTCTCAAATACCTAAATGTGTCCCTACCAAATATTTTTTGAATAAATTTATTATCTACTCCTTTGTGATAACATATTCCAATCTAATTTATTTTTCTACATCTTATTCTCTTAAAAATTGATACTTAAAAGATAGATGCATTGTATTTTATGTAATAATAGATTCTTTGACATACTTAGTACTTGTGTTATCATAATTTATGATAATAGGCTCAGTCAACTCTATCTCAATGTCTTTCAACATCTACTTCATCTAAATAATTTGGTTAAAATTATTCGTTGTTGCTAGATACTCTAGTTCTCTTATACTTTGTAAAATACAATCTTTTATCTTTCTTAGTTAAGGAACCCATAATCCTCCTACTAGTGTTCTTTCTATCATCCATATTTCATTTGTAATCAACATTAGTGTACACACATGAACTAAAATCATGTGATTTGTCATACCATAATCCATAATCATGTGCATCTTTCAAATATCTTAAAATTATTTTTACTGCTGCACAATGTGTCTCTTTAGGATCCACCTTAAATCTTTCCACAATTCTAAGTAGTTAGCTCTATTAGGTTTAGTATATGTTAGATGTTACAATGGACTAATAATAGATCGATACTTTTTTAGGTTAAACACTATGGTATTCATCTTTTATAGATAATTTACATCTAGTTACCATAATGTTCAAAGAGGTTTCATTTTTTTTAATCCAAATCTTTAAAAAGTATCTTTATGATACTTTATTCATAATATAAAATTGCCATATTTGTTTTTTATAATTTGCAATCCCAATAAGTATTTAATCTCTTCAATTATACTCATCTCAAGTTATTTCTTCAATTCTTCTAAAACTGCCTCACTTTCTTCATCATTAGCTCCAAAAGAATGTCATCCAAATATAATGCAATGATCAGTAAACCTTTATTATTCTTTCTTAGATACAAGTTACTATGAACATTACCTTTTTTAGATCCCAAATTTGTAAAGCGTTTATCAAATCTTGCATACTAGGCCCTATGTTCTTGATTCAATCCATACAATTCATTTTTCAATTTGTAAACCATATCCTCTTTATCTGTCAAAGGAAAACCATAAGTTTATTCAATACATACCACTTCTTTAATTTATTTATTTATAAAATATTATTTTGAATCCATTTAATTAAGTTTAAAGTTATTATTATTCAATTATATGTTTACAACATTATTATGAATTCTAATCTAACAATATCTATAGTAGTATCTTTAAAATAAATTCCTTCTTGTTGTGAATAATATCCTTTACATACTAGTCTTTCTTTCTTCTTCACAACTTTACCTTATTCATTGATATTGTTTCTAAAAACACATTTAGTTTTAATAACATTATTATCTTTAGCTTTGGGAACCAATTCCAAAGTCTTGTTATTTTCAATCTACTATAATTCATCTTTCATAGCTTTAATCTAGTAATTATTTTTACAAGCTTCATCAACATTCTTTAGTTCAGCTTGAGAAATTAAACATAATTATTGATGTACATTGTTCATTACCATAACTCCATTTCCCTTACTCCCAATTATCTATTAATTAAGGTGATTCTTAGTCACATTTCTAATAGGTGTCATGTGCTCAATTATTATTTCTACTCTAGGTTATAATCTACGTTCTTCTCTTTGTAATTAAGTCTACAAATCAATGACAATTTCAAGAATAATTCCTACTTATCATTCTACTTGTCAGTTCTTTAATTAGTTTCCCCATTATAATGATAATCAAGTATCCTTTCTTGAATTCTAAACTTTTTGTGAACAATCACATTAGATTTCAAAACAATAGTCATTGTTCTTTGATTAAAAAATCCATATGCTTTTATTTTCAACAAATATCCATGAAACATTCCTTCATCAGTTCTAGAATCAAATTTTCCAATATCATCATCTCTCTTAATATAGTATATACTTCTAAAGATTCTAAAATACTTCATAGTAGGTCCATGTCCAAATCTAAGTTTTTTAGGGGTATTATTGGTGCCTTGTCTGATCTACACTCTATTAAGAGTATCTACTATTATATTCACTACTTGTATCCACAAGATATGTGATATATTGTTTTCTACCATCATTTCTTTTACTACTTTAGTAAATTATTTATTTATCCTTTGTACTATCCAATTCACCTCTGGTGTCTTAGGGACAAAAAGTTATATCTTCATACCATTATCTTCATAAAATTTGTTGAACTTATTTCAATTAAATTTGTCTCCTCTATTAGAACTCAAGCATTTAATCTTCAAATGATGCTCATTCTCATTTCTACTCTTAAATATCTTAAATATCTCAAAAGCTTCAAATTATTCTCTTAGAAATGTGACCCACATCATTATTAGTCATTAGAAATTAACTTTCTATACTTTTATGTAATGTATTATCATTTTCTTGGAATTTCAATAAATTCAACATGCAATTTATTTATGTTAATTGTAAAAGTTTAATAGGAATAATGTGCATATTAGTTATTTGCAAAGGAGCAAACTAACAAAAGGTTATGTGTTAGGGAATGGATTATTAGTTATAAATATTTTAAGAGGAATTACAAGAAGGCATACATGTACAAACAAAATTGTATTAGTAATTTTTTGTGTAATTTGACATTTCATTCATTTATTTATCATTATAATATTTTTTTAATAATCTTATTTTTAAAAATTGATATGAATCATCAAGGGAATTATCTATTTTTTAAATGTAAATGTGTTTGAACTAAATTATAAGATGAAGTGTAAAATTATTTGATTAAGGATCATGATAATAATTATCTAAGATGTATGAGAGCTTCCAAATTGACTTTATAGTTTCTCTTTAAAAAAAACATAACTTGTATAATTTAATGCAAATGGTCAAAATTTAACATAATAATTGTATAAGATGTTTGACCATTTGCATTAAATCATACAAGTTATGTTTATTTTTAAGAGAAACTATAAACTCTAGTATAAGGTTTGAGATTTTAAACTCTAGTATATAGTAGTTGTACCCTACAATGTAATAATTATGTTAAAGAATTGGAGTAGATTTGTTAAAGATTAATATTTTGTTTGTACATTAAATTATATTCAACAAAAGAATGAGCATTTTTTTAATAGTTTTTTATTGATTAGTTCTACAAAAATAAATGGTATGATAATATCATAATTATATAAATTATGATCCAATAACATGGGAACCATCTCATGGTGGTTTTAATCAACAAAATAATGTTTTTTTTTAAAGTAATAAAAAAAAAATGTAGTTAATCTTATACCTATGCCATATGTTTTAACTATTAATTTGATGGTATATAACAATGTGTCTCCTCAATGATGTTTTTCTCACAATATGTAAAATATTTTATAATAATGTCCCAAGGCATGACAAACTCAGGGGGGTTAGTGAAAGATGAACAATTGAATTCAATTGTTGATTGTAATTTGAATTATATGAGTGGGAAAGATTGTGATGTTCAAAAGAAGGTTGAAAGACAAGAGGATTGTAGGGGCTTGTATCCCTTTTATAGGATTGATTCATTATAACATTTTTTCCCATAATAAATGGGACATTATTTGAAAATTTATTTAATTGAAGGACATCTGGGGACCCTAGTTTGATCTTATGAGGTGGTAATCCCACTTCATTTTAGTGTTGTCTCTAGATCTAAAAATGAGGTTCAAAGGTGTCTATGAAATTGGAGTCTAAGGTGCTTATGAAAGTAACATTCATGTTGAACAAAAAAGATTGGGGTAAGTTATTTGGGGCTAGATTCAACAATAAGCCTTCGATCCCTATTGATCCTATCAAACTGGCATGCCAAAATGGGAGTTTTATATTTTTATTACCAATGCCATCTTGGACTCCTCTATTTTGGATTTGGAGTTGATGCTAATAGGTGAATTTCTTGGTTCCCATTGTAATATTTAAGAAGTATGTTCCTATGTTAAAAGTAAATTGTATTTGGAAGGCCAAGTTGAGATTGTTTCCCTTCCTAAGGGTTTCTTTTCCTTCATGTTCTCAAATGAAGAGAACTATAATAAGTTGTTTGTGGAGGTCCTTGGATGATTGGTAAAATGGCTCTCTTTCTTAAAATGGGTTCCCAAATAGAACTTTGAGGAAAAATAATTTGTGTCTATCCATTTTTGAGTTAGATTCCCTAGATTTTCTTTGGAGTTTATGAATGAAGCAATTTTAAATGTATTGATGCTTGTTTAGGCTAGTTTTAAGTTGTTCATCCATGTATAGACTCCAAATCAAGCATGATCTTTTCTTGAATCTATGTCTATTTTTATTGATTAGAAAATATATTATCTATTATGTTGATAAAATCTTAGTGAATATTGAAAAAGGAAGTTAAGTTAAGTATCTTCTTTGTCCCTTCTCTAGGTGCAATAAGATAGGTCATTGAGCTAAAAAATACACCAAAAAACTTATGAAGGTTATTCATCCTCAAGTTCCCCTTGAGAAGAAAGGGGAGTGAATCCATAAACAACTTTTGATTTCCAAGAAGGACAATGGGTCACAAGTCATTGGATCAATGATTCAAATTATTTCTTCCCCCATGTACTATGTTATGGTGAATTCTCTTTTAATTCCTAGCAATGCCAAAGAAGTAAATCCTTAGTGAGGGGAAATCCATCCACCCTAGTTATGGTAGAATCTTTTGCCTCTAGTAGTAAGAAAGATTCTTCACTTTCCTAGTGGAACAACATTCCTAAAGACAACTTTCTACTCAAATGAGGATTGAATGTTTGATCTTCAAAGGAAGGAGAAGGTGAGGAATAGATCCTTTGGTACTAATTATATGACAAAGGTGTGATGGAGGGATCCCCTTTATCAAATTGGTTGATATATAATTTTTAGGTGGTCTTACTTGGACCACATGTCACCAGTTCAAAGGTAGTGGTATACTTTACTAAGTGTATTGCCCTATGTTATAAGTCCTCTACTTTGATAGAGGGCTTATCTTAGGTTCTTAAACCTAGTATTTCTTTTTTTTATTAGGAGAGTGAAGATTTTCTTAAGAATATATTAATGATCTCTTCTTCTAATAAACCTTTTTAGTTTATGAATCAACAAAAAAAATTTAAATAAAAAATGTCATCCTTTTTGAAAAAAGTGTCTCAGAATATTATGAAAATGGATGTAAAGGAGAAAGAAGTTAGGTCCTTGCAAGAAGAAAAAAGATGGCTTGGGAGTCAACCAACAAACAAAATATTGTGGATGGAAAAAAGAGAACAATCTAGGAGATATGTTCTCCTAGTTCCAAATAAAGATCATATCATAGAATATAAGGGGATTGCATACCCCTCATAATAAAGATGTAGTGAGGAATGCTATTTGGGATCATAAACTAGATGTATTATTAATCTAAGAAACTAAATATCCAAAGATAAAGTCAATGTCCTTTCTTTGTTCTAGAATAATAAAGTGGCTAGGCGTGATTTTGAAGGTGCCTCAAGAGGTTTGGCAATATTCTCCAATAATTTTCATATTCATTGTAAGATTATTTTGGCTGAAATTAAAATAATCTGTATTAAGTTATCTCACATTAGTGATATTTTTTTAAAAAAAATCTTAAATGTCTATGTTTCCAATTCAGAAAATGAAAGGTTTCTATTTTAGGAAAGGTTGCGCTCTTTAACAAATTCTATTGTGCATTTTATCTGGTTGGTTATGGATGATTTTAATCCTCTGAATTTGAATAATATTTATGAGGTGAATTTCAACTAAATCTCATCGAGATGGAAGGAGGGATTTTATGAATTTCATCAACTTGAATGCTTTATTGGATGTGGACCTCAAAGAGAGCTCCTATACTTGGTCTAACCACTAGAAGGGTAAGTATCTTATTCAGGTTAGATTTGATAGAGATCTTATCATGGGTGATTAGGTTAATAGGATTAATTTTTCTCTTTCTTTGATCATTAAGATAGGGTATGATCACTTTCTAATTTCTCTAATGGCTAAACCTCTAGTTGTAAAATATAACTTTCATTTCATATTTGAAAGGATGTGGTTGGAGTATCCCAAATTTGATTTAAAAAAATTAGGATTGGTGGGATGTTAAGGTTTAAGGTTTGACTAGCTTAGGATTGCTAAGAAACTCAATTATGTTTTAAAAAATTTAAAATTAAAACACAGAGTCTTTTTTAGATATCTTTCTCTAAAAATATGATATAAAAAATGGTCTAGATGAAGCGTAAAAGGATATTCAAATTCTTGGGGATTTGTACAAGCTTTTTGAAATGATAAATATTTTTTGGTTAATAATCATGATATCATGACTAAAGAATATCTTTATTGGAGCCAAATATTTAGAGCCCTATCATTAAAGACTGGGCATAGAACTCTAGGCTTTTTCACCTAATTATGTCAATACATTAAGATTCAAAAGGGATTTTGAATATTTCTTTTGAGAAAGGAGATGTTTATTTTGATAGGAATATTTCAAAGACTTTTTTTAAAATTTCCTCAATGATAAAGTAAAATATTAATAAAATATTAGTTTTAATTCTATCTATTGAAGAAATTCATAAATCTCTATTTTATTTTGAAGGTGAGAAGTTCTCAAGTGCTTATGGTTTTCCAATGCTTTTCCATTAATACTTCTTGATGATAGTTGGGTTGGAGGTGTATGTGACAATTAAAGGATTTTTCTAGATCTTGAAAACTACTTAAAGAACTCAATTAAACATCCATAGTGTTTATCCCTATAAAGGAGGGTGGTAGTATTGTAGACTCTTTTAGATTGATAAAATTGTGTAATTCCATGTATAAGGTATTTGCTAAATTTTTGACTTTGAGATTATTGATTACCAAAGTCTATGAGGTGATTCACTCAACTAAATGTTTTAAGTCTTAAGGTTTTCTTCGTATAAGTAACTTTTCTAAGGCATATGATAGAGTGGTTAGATACTTCTTAATAATAATTTTAAAGATTTTTTTGTTTGAGTACCGCTTCATATAACTTGTTTCCCAACTAGTTCATACTTCTTCTTTAGTGGTTATCATTAATGGATCCTCTTCAAAAAATTTGAAACCTTCTAGAGGACTCAAAAAGGGTGATCCCCTCTCTCCTATTATTTTTTTTAATCACATTGGATACCTTTTAAAAATATGTTAATTATCTCGTGTTTGAAGCCCTAATTGTAGGTCTTGAATATTATTTTGATGGCTAGACCTACTATCATGAGAAATTTATTGATCATACATTTATGATTGGAAAATCTTTCATTAAGGAATCAAATTATTTCAATTATTTTCTCCAAGTTTACAATGAGGAAATGGGGTGGTTGATTAGTTGGGGAAAATGATCTCTCTTTTTAATCAACACCCTTATATCTAGACATGAGAGCATTGCTATATTTATGGACTATAAAATTGATAGTATGCTAGCTTCCTATCTTAGGCTCGCCTTAGGACTTAAACCCCTAACAAATCTAGTTGATACTTTCAATGTGAATTTAGATGGATGAAAATAGGCCCTTCTTAATTAGGTAGGTAAATTCCAACTTCTAAAATATACCATGAAAAATTGTCAATTTATGCTCTCTATTTGTTCAAAATATCAAGAAATGTTTTGATTCTATTTAAAAAATAAAAGCCCTGAATTTTCTTTGGTTTGGAGTTGAGCACAAAAAAAGCATGTCTCTAGTTTCTCATGATAAAGTTTCTAACTCTAAAAGTAAATGGAGGCCTGACATTGATTCTATCAATGTGCTAAACTTATCCCTTATGGCTACTAATGTTTGATTTTTTTTAAGACAACAATGATTGGGCTAAATTACTAAAGATTGAGTACCTTATCAATAATATGAGTATTATATATTTCTTGGATTCTCACAATCTAGTTGATGGCTCTAGTATTTATAATGACATCTAGAAGGGGAAATAGTTAATCAACTCCAGATCTAGATGGAAAGTGGATAATGGTCATAATATTGACTTTTGGGAAGATAGGTTGAATTTTAAGGAATCAATATCCTTTCTATTGATATTGGATCCCTTCAAGGAAATATATATTCATTGGTTTGGTTTGTAGGTCTCAAATTATTAGCACATTTGTAGATGGGTGGACCTAATTGTTATTGATCCTATCTTCACTCGTGTTATGATTGAGCTAAATTCCATTGTGTGGGTTATGACAAAGCCTGATCTAGTTACTTGGGAAGGAAGTGCCTGTGGTTCTTATGCTATGACGTAAGGGGTAATTTTCTTGCAAAATCAAATCAACCCTACCTAGTGTGGGCCATAGCATTGAACCAAAACCTTATTCTAAAAAAAATATTTTCCAATGGTTGGTGCTTTATAAAAATATCCTCATAATTGATAATCTAATAAAAAGAGGTATATTTTATTTACTGATAGGTATTTTCTATGTGAAGGGGCTTCGAGACTAGATATCACATTATTTTGTAGTTCTCTTATGCTTGGGATACTTGGATGTTTCTTATCCAAATCAAGAACATGTAGTGGAATTTTCCAAGTATGGTGTCTTAGCTATGGACTATGTGGATGTCATGCCCAAAATATGAGGGCAAAAAAACACAATTTTTTTTTTAAAGTAATGATAATTAGGTTCACTAAGGTTAAAGAGTCTAATTTGCAAGTGAAGAAATAGGTTTACTACATTAAATCTTAAGTTTATAATTATGAGAAGGAATACATTATTAAAGTTAAATTCTCATTATTAAATTGGTATCAACATTTGATTCGTTATTACATTAAGATCACAAAATATTGAGATTATTTGAATAACAATATAAATTGATCTTAAATTTAACTAAACAAAAAAAATTAACATTTATCTATTAATCTATCATATACTAAAATATTAAGACAAGATAATAGCTCACACATAATTTACTAACACCTTAAAATATATTGATAAAATATCTACTAAATCAGAATTAATTTCTAAATTAATCCTATAACCTAAACACTATCAACTAATACTAATTAATACTAATAACTTAACATCCTAACACTAATAAAAATTTTTACTAACCATTCCATGAATTATTTAATTTAAAACATACTAAAAAAATATAATTAAAAATAAGAAAATTATTAAACCCTTTGCTAATCACTACTTAATAATGTTTAAAAACATTAATACTAATACTAAAATAAATTTAACTAACATAAATTTGAACTAATAAAAAATTTCAACTAACTTAACAATAGCATAACCCAAAACAACTAACAAAACAAATAAACTAACCTAAAACTAATTAATTTAACAACTATCTCTAACCCAACTTCAGCGCTTCCCAGGCATTACCAAAGGGATGTGATAGTTGTCCCATTGTACCTACATGCTAACCACACTACCACTAGTAGGTACCACCCTCCCACTTGCAAAACAAGACTCCCTAGGTGATAAAGAAGGTAAGGAACAAGTTTTAAGGAATTGTGTTTAAGCATTGGGTTAAATGTTTTTTTTTATCACATGCCCTTCCAAACAAAGCTATGTGGTCAATAAAGGGGGTTGCGAATTTCTAAGGTGGGAGTACAAAGGAAAATTCCCATCAATGCATAAAACTTGGGTTACACACAAACTGCCCCCCCCCAATCCCATTAAATTGTGTCAGACATGACAAAGCAAGGATGTTCCCATCTTAGGAGGGAGGAGAAAAAAAGGTAAATGCTAAAAGTTAGTTAGGTGAAAAAAAATAGGATATTTAAGATCTTTAGTTTATTAGCTCATTAATATTTATGCATTTTCCTTGTTATTATTTTTTTAAAATTTTAAATTTTAAACTTAAAAAGATTCCCAAGAATATTCTCTATTGCAATGTGGAATTAAACACCAAGCCCATACAAAATCCAAAGGGCTTTTGCTCTAGGAAACACACACACACACACACACACACACACACACACACACACACACATATATATTATATTATTATTATTATTATTATATTATTATTTTTTTTTCTAAGTGTCATTTTGCCTAAGTGATGATCTTTCAAGCAATGTATTTTTCTAAAAAGGGAGTATTATATATATTTTTTAACACTATTGAATTTTGCTAAAACATAGGTAAGCCAAGAAATTGAAAAATTCTTTTAAACAACATTGCAAGATTGATTCTTTTTTTTTTTTCTATTAGTAAAAAATTGAATCAACATTCCATACATAACAAGGAGACAACATCAGTAATTCATTCCCAAACCAAGTTCTCACAATAGGTTTGAAATTGAATCAACACTAGGGAGAAGGTGGATTTTTCCAAAAGGAGATGTCAGACACGACACCAAAATAGGTGCCCAATTGGGGCTATAACTCAAGAACTTTTGTTCTTCCATTCTTACATGCCAAAACTCATACGTGGTTTGTGCTGATAGGTAGGGGCCCATAACACCCTACCCTCTCTCCCTCTTCTCATCCTGAGAAGAGACTCTACATTGTTGGAATCCAACTGAAGACCTTTCCCAAAATTGGCCACTTCTACCCTATTTGAGGGTGAGTAATGCCAAAAAACCCATAGAAGAAAACTTCAAAATTCAAGCAAAACATGAGGGAAAAGCATTCAAGAAAACATGTTTAGTCCTTCCCAAGCATATCCAACATACATATAAGCATAGCAATGAACAACACAATAAAATAAGCATGAACCAAGCATGAAACAACATGAACAACATGAACAAAGGAGATGAAGAACTCCTACCTTTACAAAGAGGTTATGGTAAAATGAATAAGTTGAGAAGAGCTTTTCCTTCCTTGCCTTCAATCTTCCAAAACTTCACTCTAAAACTAGAGATTGGGTAACAACCAAAACTTCACAAAAATGCCTCTAAATAAGATCCAAACTCAACCACCTAAAAAGGTCAATAACTTCCCCCGCTTGCCTAAAAATTTAGAGGTTTCTAACTCAACTAAATCTAAGGCTAACCTCAAGGTGGGGTTAGGGTCATTCAACCCATGGTGAAATCATTCTATTTTTGCACTAAAGAAAAAATGGATTTTTTGAGTGACCTCAAAAGTCAACAAAAAGGGCTAGGGGGTGGAAAGTGCCCCCAACCCATACCCATACCCCTTGGGTATTAAGATTTCATGATTTAAGGCCTTGAGAATTGATTTGGGACCAAACAAATGCTAGGAATTTTTAAGACTATCTAACAACTCCAAAAAGTAGATTAATCATTAATCTAGATTAGAGGTAACTAAACTTGATTAAAAATAGATTAGCAAAAAGGGAACTAACTTAGTATAACTTAGGTCCATAGGTTACATAGTTAACCCTAACTAGCATGTTGGAATTCCCAAACAATTCATGAGTGTCAAGCGACACTATTAAAATACTATTACGAAATGTTAACATTTACTAAATTATAGAATGATACATTCATACATCTCACAATACAATTAAGATATGAACAACAAGGTTTTCACAAATGGCACATAGGGATTAGTTCCAATTCTTCGTCGAGTTTCTTGGCTAAAATATCCTACACACTTATTGCACACATAAGTAGCCCCATAAAATCACATGCACATATGTATATACATATCAGGGAAATCACATAAATTCAAGCATACATCATTCAATTAATAAGGGTTTCTCTCATTCTACTTATATTCTAAATCATTAAAATTTCATAATCAAAGTGTTAATTTTGCATTCACTTACTTCAGTATAGATGTTCATAAAGCATTAAATGATGAAACCAAATATCTAAAAGTAAAACTCCATACAACATGAAATAATATAATATGTTCAAAGTATCTGATAGTGTCTTGACATATCGATTTGTGAGTATCAAAATAATAATGTATCACTATGCTATGATGGGTCAAGGTGAGGCCTCACATCCTTCCCCACTAGGCATGAACTTCCTCCTGGGGTTCATCAAAAAGATAAGGGTACTGAGATCGCATCTATGTTGCATCCTTCCATGAAGTTGTGACCTCATCATAACAATCCCACTAGACCCTAACTTGGTCCAACTCTCAGCCTCGAAGTCCTAGGGTCTATCGAGAAATAATAAGGATAGGCTCCAATGCTAGCTATCTGTCTGACTCCATCTACAAAGCATCCCAATCTATAATATGAGACTCATCATAAATGTATCCTCTAAGTACTAAAATATGAAACACATCATAGATATGTGATAGGCTAGGTGGCAAAGCTAAATGGTAAGCAACAGGTCCTATCCTCTCTAGGATCTCAAATAGTCCAATGAATCAGGGTGTGAACTTAGAGCCCTTTCTGAATCAAATCAAACTCTTGTGCAATTGCACCCTTAAGAACACTCTATCACCAGCCTAATACTCTTGATCTATCCTCTTTGCATCAGCATACTTCTTCTACCTATCATGTGCCTCTCTCAGGTGCTGTCTAATCAAGGTCACCTAATGCTCCATCTCCTTGACTAACTGAGGACCAATAGATACTTGATCCTTGATCCTATCCCAACTCAAGGGAATTCTACATAGTCTTCCATAAAAAGCCTCATAAGGTGGCATACCTATTGAGGAATGTTGCTCATTTTTATAGGAAAACTCGACAAGATGTAGGTATTCCTCCCATTTGACCTGACGGTCCATCACATACATATGTAGCATGTCCTCCAAAACTTGATTCACTCACTCAGTCTGACCATCAATTTGAGAATGGTACGTTGTACTAAAATTGAGCCTAGTGCCCAAAGCTACCTGTAAGTCTCTCTAGAACGAAGAAGTGAACAAAGAGTCCCTATCAGAGATGATCTTATAGGGTATACCATGAAGTTTGACAATGTCTCGTAAGAACACTTGAGCTATGTCTCATACTGTGTAAGTGGTATGCAAAGGTGAGAAATGGGCAACCTTGATCAACATGTCAATTGCCACCAAAATGGCATCATGGCGGCAAGATGACATGGGAAGACCAACAATGAAATCCATAGATATAGCATCACACTTCCACTCTGCAATCTCATGTAGCTGAAGAAGCCCACTAGGATGATGGTGCTCCACCTTCACCCTCTGACACTCATGGCATCTCATAACTATGCTAGCAATCTATAATCTCATTCCTGGCTAGTGATACAATTGCCTCAAATCTACATTTAACTTCTTAACATTGGGGTGCACTACATAATGTGCTCTATGAGCCTGAAGTACAATGAACTCATGTAAACCCCTAATGGAAGGTACATATATGCACCCTCTATGATGCAAAAGTCCATCAAACTCCAAGGAATACTCTAAATAATTCCCTTCCAAGGGTCTTTGAGAATGCACTATCTGACTCATTTCGACATAAAGCTCATCTGCGGGTAAGTGCTATAAGATCCACTCTCTCAAGTCAGTGCATGTAGTCATAGATGAAAGCTCATGGAACCTTTTACTTAAGGCATCTGCAACCACATTCTCATTTCCTTTGATGTAATGAACATCAAAATTGTACTCATAAAGAAACTCCATCCACCTTCTTTGCCTAGAATTAAGGTTTGGTTGTGTAAATATGTACTGCAAGTTCTAGTGGTCAGAACAAAGCTCAAATCTATGACCTAGAAGGAAGTTTTGCCATCTCACTAAAGCATGAACCACTACCACAAGTTCTAGGTCATGAGTAGGATAGTTGAGTTCATGAGTCTTTAACTTGCTACACTCAAAGGAAATAGGTCATCCATCTTGCATAAGGATTGCCCCTATACCATCCAAAGATACATCGATGCAAACCACAAAATTTGCAGAAGGATCTGGTACTGCAAGAATTGGTGCACTCATGAGGGCTCTCTTGAGCTCTTGAAATTCTCTATCACACTTCTCTATCCACTTGTACTTCTTCCCCTTTCTTTGAAGATATTTGATAGGGTGTTCCAATCTAGAGAATCCTGAAATGAAACGTCGGTAATAACCTACTAGCCCCATAAAGCTCCTCACTTTAGTAACACTGGTGGGTGTTGGCCAATCCATAATGGCTCTAATCTTTTATGGGTTTACCAAGACACCATTGCCTAATATGACATGACCCAAATAATGTATCTTAGGTCTGTAGAATGCACACTTTGACAAGCTGCAAAATAATTGATTCTCTCTCAGCTTCTAGAATACCTACCTCAGGTGCTCTTCATACTCTTTCTCATTAGGAGAATAGATCAGAATTTCATCAAGGAAAACAACCACAATCTTATATAAAAAAGTATGCAATACTCCATTCATGAGCCTCATGAATACAGTTAGAGCATTCATGAGGACAAATGGTACCATGGTGAACTTGTAGTGACCATACCTAGTATGAAATGCAGTCTTGGGGATATCACTATCCACAATCCTCAACTGATGATAACCCAACTTTAGATCAATATTTTAAAATACTTGGGCACCCTACAACTGGTCAAAGAGATCATCAATTCTGGGAAGAGGATATCAATGTTTGATGGTCACTTTGTTCAGTTGTCGATAATCAATACACAACCTAAGTGACCCATCCTTCTTCTTTATGAAGATCATTGGTGCACCCCAAGGTGACACACTAGGTTGAATATGTCCCTTCTCTAAGAGTTCCTCCAACTAAGTCTTTAGTTCACTAAGCTCATGAGTGGTCATCTTGTATGGTGCTCTCTAAATTGGCTCAACTCCTAGCACAAGGTCTACGTGAAAATCTACTACTCTAGGTGGAGGCATACTAGGGAACTCTGACGGAAACACATCTGAAAAATATTATAGGATTGGAAAATCATTGAGGGATGGCTCCCCCTTTGAATCTTCCTCTCTATCACTAATGGTGATATTGAACAACTTCCAACCCTTTCGCATGCACCATCTAAGCTACATAGCAAAAATCATACGAATCGATACTGGTCTCTTCACTTTGAAGATCTCCCTAGAGATGCCATCTTCATCCACACATTCCACCCTCTTCTATCGACAATCCATCTTGGAACTATGGGCATAAAGCCAATCCATGCCAAGAACAACATCATAAGAACCTAGAGGGATAATGCATAGATCAGACATCATGGACATGTCTCTAATCTGCATCTATCAATTATGCACCATGGAACTAACTGACACTCTAGCTTTTGAGGCTAACTCTACTTCCCAACTAACATGCTATCTAACTGCCACTAGCCCACAATACTCCACTACATATGGAGATATAAAAGAGTCAGTAGCTCTAGAATCAAATAAAACTACAACCATATGGCCCTGTATAATACCTGTAGCCTCAATAACTATGGCTTGATGCTCAGCTTGGCAGTTGTCAACTGTTGCAAAAACTCTATGGGATCTGCTGATATCACCAACTATCGACTCTAAAAAAGCCCCTCTCTGACCATTGGATGCATGTCCCTATGGACACTCTCTAGCTATATGACCCATGCCACCACAAGTGTAGCATGGTCCCTGGGTATAAGATTATGCACCCTATGATCCAGACTTTTGTGGGCCTCTTGACCTACTAGATCTATTGTATCCACCCCTAGAAGATTGTTGAGTCTTCGCTGACTGTGACTGTGGGGCTTGTAACTTTTGATCCTGTCTAGGACCCTGTGACTACCACTATTTGGTCTTGAAGCCTTGATAACCCTATGAAGTTTTTTGCTACTATTGTGGTTTCTATTGCTAAGTCTGTTGGCTCTTAGAGAACCCTGCTATATAGTTCTAATTCCCTTTCCAAGGGGGTTTCTACTGGGTGGAGTTTTGATTCTAAAACTAATCCTATGACTCCTATCTACCTTGAGCATCCTTAGCAATTAGTGTTATCTCCACTACCCATTTAAAGGTGGTAGGAAAAGCCATACGAACTGGACCCTAAAGTGAAAAATTCATACCCATGATAAAGTGATGCACTCACAGTTTCTCATCCTTCATGTATTCAACATAAGGAAGGAGCTCAAGAAACCTACTCTCATACTGAGCTACTATAAGACCCCTCTGATATAGAGAATGAAACTCTTCTATCTTCTTTTTTTTGAAGTGCTCTAACAGGTACCTCTCTCAAAATCTCTCCAAGAATGACTTCCATGTGAGGGTATCCATCCTCACTCCTCCTATAGTCTCCTCCTAATGCCACCAATTAGACACATCTCCTCTTAGCTAATGGACTACTAGACGTGCCTTTAGATTAATCCCATAAGGACATAATCCAAAGCATTTATGTAGGTTCTGTAACTAGGCCTTTGCTATGATCCCCTCAGCAGAACCAATAAATAATGGCGGCCCAAGTTGTATCAATTCCCTGATATCATCTCCTATATGCCTAGGATGTGTGTCAGGTGGGGGTCCTCTTTGGTGTATTGACTCACCCTCGTGCTCATCTTATCCCTATAACTGCCTCTATGGGGACTTCTAGTCCTCTCTCTACCTTTGAACCCACATCCTCTAGGTCCCTCTACTTCCACTATGAGAATCTACTATCCAGGCTAAACTATAGGTAGTACCCTCTACTAAACTACACCAATCAAAGTCTGAAGGGCATCTATAATGTCCTGGTTCAGGTTTGGTGATGGTGGAGGTAGTGGAGGTGGTGGTGGTCCATCCTCTTCTCCCACTCTATCACCTCTCACCCTATGACCTCTGCCTCATCAGTTGCTTCGAGTAAAAAGAGGCATCCTTCACAAAATAAAGTTTAGTATAAGTTTAGACACATAATTGTTTAAGGTTCCTAGTGTTGAAACTAGGCTTTGATACCAAAATAGATTACACACAAACTACCCCCCTCACCCCTCCAATCCCATTAAATTGTGTTAGACATGACAAAGCAAGGATGCACCCATCTTAGGAGGGAGGAGTAAAAAAGGTAAATGCTAAAAGTTAGTTAGGTGAAAAAAAAAGGATATTTAAGATCTTTAGTTTATTAGCTCATCAATCTTTATGCATTTTCCCTGTTATTATTTTTTTTTTGAATTTTGAATTTTAAACATAAAAATATTCCCAAGAATATTCTCTATTGCAATGTGGAATTAAACACCAAGCCCATACAAAACCTAGAGGGTTTTTGCTCTAGGAAACTTTTTTTTTTTTTCAAAGTGTTATTTTGCCTAAGTGATAATTTTTCAAGAAATGTGTTTTTCTAACAAGGGAGTAATATATTTATTTTTTAACACTATCAAATCTTGCTAAAATATAGGTAAGCCACGAAATTGAAAAATTCTTTTAAACAACATTGCAAGATTGATTCTTTTTTTTTTTTCTATTACTACAAAATTGAATCAACATTCCATACATAACAAGGAGACAACATCAGTCATTCATTCCTAAACTATTTTCTCACAATAGGTTTAACATTGAATCAACACTAGGGAGAAGGTGGATTTTTCCAATAGGAGATGTCAGACACAACATCAAAACAAGTGCCCAATCGAAGCTATAACTCAAGAACTTCTATTCTTCCATTCTTACATGCCAAAACTCATAAGTGGTTTGTGCTAATAGGTAGGGGCCCATAACACCCTACCCTCTCTCCCTCTTCTTGTCCTAAGAAGAAACTCTACATTGTTGGTCCCTATCCAAGTGTGAGTAATGCCATAATAGCCATATAAGAAAACTTTGAAATTTAAGAAAAACATGAAGGAAAAGCAATAAAAAAAACACATTTCAATCCTTCCCAAGCATATCCAACATACATACAAGCATACCAATTAACAACACAATAACATAAGCATGAACCAAGCATGAAACAACATGAGCAACATGAATAAAATGAACAACATGAAAAAAGGAGATCAAGAACTCCTACCTACACAAAGAGGTTATGGTAAAATGAACAAGTTGAGAAGAGCTTTTCCTTCCTTGCCTTCAATCTTCTAAAACTGCACTCTAAAACTAGACATTGGGTAACAACCAAAACTTCTCAAAAATGCCTGTAAATAAGATCCAAACTCAACCACCTAAAAAGAGCAATAACTTCCCCCACTTGCCTAAAAATCTAGAGCTTTCTAACTCAACTAAATCTAAGGCTAACCTCAAGGTGGGGTTAGGTTCATTCAACACATGGTGAAATCATTCTATTTTCGTACTAAAGCAAAAATGGACTTTTTGAGTGACCTCAATAGTCAACAAAAGAGGCTAGGGGGGTGGAAAATGCCCCCAACCCATACCCATACTCCTTGGGTATTAAGATTTCATGATTGAAGGCCTTAGGAAATGATTTGGGACCAAACAAATGCTAAGAATTTTTAGGAGTATCTAACAACTCCAAAAAGCAAATTAAGCACTAATCTGGATTAGGGGTAACTAAACTTGATTAAAAATAGATTAGTGAAAAGGGCACTAACTTAGTCTGACTTAGGTCCATAGGTTACACATTTAACCCTAACTAACATGCTAAAATGCCTAAATAATTCATCAGTGTCAAGCGACACTATAAAAATACTATTACAAAATGTTAACATTTACTAAATTACAGAATGATACATTCGTACATCTCACAATATAATTAAGATACGAACAACAACATTTCCACAAATGGTACATAGGGATAAGTTTCATTTCTCTATCGAGTTTCTCAGCTAAAATATCTTGCACACTTATTGCACACATCAGTAGCCCCATAAAATCACATCCACATATGTATATACATATCAGTGAAATCACATAAATTAAAACATACATCTTTCAATTAATCATAGTTTCTCTCATTCTACTCATATTCTCAATCATTAAAATTTCATAATCAAAGTGTTAATTTTGCATTCACTTACTTCAATACACATGTTCATAAAGCATTAAATGACAAAACCAAATATCTGAAAGTAAAACTCCACACAACATGAAATAATATAATATGTTCAAAGTATCTGATAGTGCCTTGACATATCGAGTCATGAGTATCAAAATAATAATGTATCACTATGCTATGATGGGTCAAAGCAAGGCCTCACATCCTTCCCTACTAGGCATGAACTTCCTCTTGGAGTTCATCAAAAAGATAAGGGTACTAAGATCACATCCATGGTGCATCATCCCATGAAGTTGTGACCTCATCATAACAATCCCACTAGACCCTAACCTAGTCCAACTCTTGGCCTCAAAGTGCTAGGGTCCACTGGGCAATAATACGAATAGGCTCCAATGCTAGCTGTCCATCCGACTCCACCTGTAAAGAATCCCAATCTATAATATGAGACTCATCATAAATATATCCTCTAAGTACTAAAATGTGGAACACATCATGGATGCATGATAGGCTAGGTGGCAAAGCTAATGGTAAGCAACATGTCTTATCCTCTCTAGGATCTCAAATAGTCCAACAAATTGGGGTGCCAACTTAGAGCCCTTTCCGAATCGAATCATAATCTTGTGTGGTTGCACCCTCAAGAACACTCTATCACCAACCTGATACTCTCAATCTATCCTCTTCGCATCATCATACTTCTTCTGCCTATCCTATGCCTCTGTCAAGCACTATCTAATCAGGGTCACCTACTACTCCATCTCCTTGATTAATTGAGGACCAATAGATACTCAAACCTTGATCCTATCCCAACTCAAGGGCATTTTATATGGTCTTTGATACAAGGTCTCATAAGGTGGCATACCTATTGAGGAATGGTGCCCATTGTTATAGGAAAACTTGACAACATGTAGGTATTCCTCCCATTTGACCTGGTGGTCCATCATGTACATACATAGCATGTCCTCTAAAACTTGATTCACTCGCTCAATCCGACCTTCAATCTAAGGATGGTACGCTATACTAAAATAGAGCCTAGTGCCCAAAGCTACCAACAACTCTCTCCAGAATGAAGAAGTGAACAACAAGTCCCTATCTGAGATGATCTTACGAGGTACACCATGAAGTCTAACAATGTCTTCTAAGAACTCTTGAGCTATGTCTCATGTTGTGTAAGTAGTACACACAGGTGAGAAATGGGCAACCCTTGTCAACATGTCAACTATCACCAAAATGGCATCATGGCATCAAGATGACATGGGGAGACCAATAATGGAATCTATAGATATAGCATCCTACTTCCACTCTGCAATCTCATGCAACTGAAGAAGACCACTAGGATGATGGTGCTCCACCTTCACCCTCTGACACTCAAGGCATCTCACAACTATGCTAGAAATTTGCACTTTCATTCCTAGCCAGTGATACAACTTCCTTGAATCTGCATGTAACTTCTTAACACTGGGATGCACTGCATAAGGTGCTCTATGAGCCTCAAGTAAAATGAACTCATGCAAACCCCCAGTGGAAGGTACATACATATGTCCTCTATAATGTAAAAGTCCATTGAACTCCAAGGAATACTTTGAATACTTCCCTTCCAAGGGTCTCTAAGAATGCACTATCTAACTCACTTCTACATAAAGCTCATCTATTGGTAAGTGTTGTAAGATCCACTCTCTCAAGTTAGTGCAAGTAGTCATAGATGAAAGCTCATGGTGCCTTCTACTTAAGGCATCTGCAACTAGATTCTCCTTTCCTTTGATGTAATAAACATCAAAATTGTACTCACAAAGAAACTTCATCCACCTCTGTTGCCTAGCATTAAAGTTTAGTTGTGTAAATATGTACTACAAGCTCTGGTGGTTGAAATGAAGCTCAAATCTATGACCTAGAAGGAAGTGTCACCATCTCACTAAAGCATGAACCACTACCGCAAGTTCTAGATCATGAGTAGGATAGTTCAGTTCATGAGTCTTTAACTTCCTAGACTCAAAGGAAATAGGTTGTCCATCCTATATAAGGACTGCCCCTATACCATCCAAAGATGCATCAGTGCACACCACAAAATCTATAGAAGGATCTAGTACTGTAAGAATCAATGCACTCATGAGGGCTCTCTTGAGCTCTTGAAAAGCTCTATCACACTTTTTTGTTCACTCGTACTTCTTCCCCTTTCTCTAAAGAGATGTGATAGGGTGTGCGAATCTAGAGAATTCTAAAATGAAATGTCAACAATAACTTGCTAGCCCCATAAAGCTCCTCACTTCAGTGATACTAGTGGGTGTTGGTAAATCCATGATGGCTCTAATATTTGATGGGTGTACTAAGACACCATCGCCTAATATGACATGACCCAAATAATGTATCTCAGGTCTATAGAATGCACACTTCAACAAGCTACCAAACAACTGATTCTCTCTCAACTTTTGCAATACCTACCTTAAGTGCTCTTCATGCTCTTTCTCATCATGAGAATAGATCAAAATATCATCAAGAAAAACAACCACAAACTTATCCAAAAAGGTATGAAATACTCCATTCATGAGGCTCATTAATATAGTTGGAGCATTCGTGAGGCCAAATGGTACCATAGTGCACTCATAGTGACCATACCTAGTACAAAATGTAGTCTTTGGGATATCACTATCCATAATCCTCAACTGATGATAACCTGACTTTAGATCAATCATTAAAAATACTTGGGCACCGTGCAATTGGTCAAAGAGATGATCAATTTTGGGAAGAAGATATCGGTTCTTGATGGTCACTTTGTTTAGTTGTCAATAATAAATACACAACCTAAGTGACATGTCCTTCTTCTTTATGAAGATCATTGGTGCACCCCAAGGTGACACACTAGGTTGAATATGCCATTTCTCTAAGATTTTCTCCAACTGAGTCTTTAGTTTACTAAGCTCATGAGTGGTCATCCTATATGGTGCTCTTGAAACTGGCTCAGCTCCTGGCACAAGGTCTATGTGAAAATCCACTACTCTAGGTGGAGGCATACTAGGGAGCTCTAAAGGAAACACATCTACAAACTTCTGTAGGATTGGAAAATAATCAAGGGATGGCTCCCCCTTTGAATCTTCCTCTCTATCACTAATGGTGATAGAAAAAAAATGACAACCCTTTTGCATGCACTGTCTAAGCTACATAGTAGAAATCATACGAAGGGATACTAGTCTCTTCACTTCGAAGACTCCCTAGAGATGCCATCTTCATCCACACATTCCACCCTCTTCTATCAACAATCCATCTTGGTGTTGTGGGCATAAAGCCAATCCATGCCAAGAACAACATCGTAAGAACCTAGAGGGTTAATGCGTATATCAAACATCGTGGACATGTAACTATGATTTTTGGAAAAAAGAACACAATTTTTTGAAAATTTTGATAAGGGAGGTTCAGTAGATTGTGGTAAATATAAGAGGAGTAACTAAGAGGGGAATTGTGAACTAGTTACCACTAAAAAAAATCCCAAATTTCCTTAGATATCAACACAATACATAAACTCTACTAGAACTATTATTAATCATTTAACACACAAGCACTTGGTTAACACTAATATGTTGTAACTCAGAAAACACTATAATAACAATTGTTACATGGAAAATAATGAACATGCAAAACTTAAGATATTATCTTGTAATTAACTTTATTTAACTTAGTTTCATCTACATGAAACAAATAGCATAAAATCAAGCGATACCAAGACTTAACATGGAAACTCAATTTGTGAAAAACCACTAATTGCAACTAGAAACTAATTTTCACTCTTCTAAAGTGAGCCATGTTAGGAGCTGACCCTGTTAAAGGTTACTAAGCACATTATTAGGTGTGACCCTATTATGAGTGGCCTTGTTAGAGGTGTTTAGACACTTCAATCTAGAAATGCCACCTTGTTAGAGGATTTGGGAAATAGTTGTTAAGCCAACTCAATTAAGAGATTTGATACACTACAACAATGGTTATAGAGTAACAATGATATGACCTAATTGCTGACACTACTGTATTACTTATTTCAAATCTCAATTATAGCTCAAATACTTCATTCTTCCTAATCAGATTAATCTTTGTCATCAAACAAGGATATTTTGTTTATCCTTCCAATTTGCTTCCTCTTAGCATCTTCTTATCTTAAACATCTTCACACATTCAATCCTCAACTTAACCTTAAATATATATCATACACATTGTCAAGTTGGGTTGAATACAACTTAGAGTAATTAATATTGATCTCCTTACTCATCTCGAACCAACAAAAAAATCCATTAAACTCAATATGCCAAATCAAGAAAATCCTTTGTTAGTCGACCCTACTCGATAAACACTAATAGTAGATGATTTTCCATGTTAATCAAGTGAACTCAGTTAACACTACATCTTCACAAACTTCCTTTGGTAACTAAGTGAGCTCAATTAGCATTAATTCCATGAAAATTTCCTTTGTTAACTGAGTGAGCTTGGTTAACACTCAACTTCTGTAAACTTCTCTTCCTCACCAAAGTGAACTTGGTAGACACTATATTTTGAACTTGGCAAACACTAGAATGCTTAGTAGACATAGGAAATTGTCTTCATTATCCAAGTGAGCTTAACATATACCAACTGGTAAAAATATGACATTTTGTGTAACATCAAAGACAATATACAATTGGTCAACAATCTCCCTCTTTTGCATTGATGCCAACACAACATGTCATAATGCAATAAAATTTTAGAGAAAAATAAAGTAAGAAAAATTTTCTTCATTTTATTCAGATTCTCATCCATCCATGCGAACTCTCTCTATCAGTGTGAACTCCCTTTGACTTAACTTTCTCCCTCTATTAGAAAACTCTTGTTAATCTCATATTGGTTTTGACATATGAGTGACAATACACTTAAGTCATTTTCTTAGTTAATACCAAACAAGTAATTTATGTTGAGCATAAGTTGTTAGATAGTGTATGTTGAGTGAAGTTATTCAATATATGTCAAGTAAGCAATAAGTGTCGAGAAACTTCAAGTGCTAAGTAAACAATTTTGGAAATCATTATTTTGAATGACGAAAACTTCTATATAAATAATTTTTTAGTGAACTTAAGGATCATTTTGTGATTCTAGATGATAAGGATGAATCTATATTGAGGATCCCTATGTAGTACATACAACCAATCAGTTGAAGGGATGGATTAAGCTACAAAATGGGTGAATCACAATTGTTGATTCATACCTAATCCTAAGTCACCTATGTCTTTAGAAGGAGGACAAACCCTACAAGAGAGAGTGAGTGTGAAAGGAATGAAGAGAGAATTTCGCATGTCTAAACAGAGCATTCATGGTGACTAAGGAGTTGTGAATTGAGATACATTGTAGAATTAGTTAAAGGAAAATAAAAAAAAAGATTTAGAGGACAAAAGTGATACATCTTATCAAAGAGGATCAAGTATACATCAGGAAAGAGGTGATTTGTTATCTAGCAATAGGGTGTTGATCACTGGATAATTGTCAAGACATTCTAGCAAGTGAATCAGTTAAATCATTTAATAAAGTAGTCCTAACAGATTGTTGTAAATCATTTAATAGGGCATTTTCTTCATTGTAAGTTATAATTCCTTTAATTAGGCACTATTCTAATAAGGTTTTGAAATCCTTTTAATAGGGTAAGATCTAACAATCTTGTAAGCCTTAAATAGGAAAGATCTTTCACAAGGTAGATCATAGTTTATTATCAAACATTATAGCCTTCATTGGATACACTTTATTACAATAGTAGTGAAGATTTGTGGGTGTTATCCACACCCCAGTTTTACCTTCTCATTGGAGGGTTTCTAGGTAACCAAGTATCTTATGTCATTTATGTGTTGAATGTTATTTTCTTTTATGCTATGGATGAATATGTTTAGCTAGCTATTTTATCTTATTATGAAAATTGTGAGATGGATGTGTGATGAATGTTTTAAGGGTTAAATTTTGGAAAAACTGATTCAACACCCCCCTCCCCCCTCAAAGTTTACTTTCCCTATTATATTTCCAAAAATTGGTATCAGAGTGTAATTATCTAGAAAGGAAATCCTTACAGCTTTGAAGAAAGATCTTGAAGATGGAAGTCTATAAGTTAGGAAAGAATATTGAGAATTAGAAGATTTATTAATAGATTTCCCTACATTAGCTAAATGAAGGAAGAGATTATTTGAAGCACTCATTGAAGAGAATAACACAAATTATCAAGAGATTGAAACTACTAAATTTTTTACAGATGGAAATTCAACTGAATGTGATGTGTCAGATGTAGATCTGATGGAAAAGAATGGAGCCCTAACTAAAGAGGTCAGAAATCTTAAGATAGAACAAGAAGTCCAATCAATATTTCTATGTGAGGTGATGAAGAAGAAAAAGAAAGTTGAAGAAGACAAATTAATGATTGAATATGACAAAAGGATACTGGCCAACAAACTAGAAGAGAAGACATCAAAGGTGAATACGATTTCTTACACACAACTAGAAACAATAAATGAAATGATGATTTCCAATCATGAATTGAATGGAAAGGGTATGGAGATCACAACAGTAAAGTAGTAGAATGAATAACTGAGAAATATTTTGAAAAGAGAAAAAGAATTTGTTGAAAATTTCAATGAAGCCATCAAGTATTTTAAGAAATTGATGAGATGTCCTATATCTAATAGTGATACTACTAGATTGGGTTACACCAGTACTAAAGAATGAAAATTGTCTAAAAGTGGTGAACAAAGAAGCAACAAAGCTAAGAACTACAAACTTACTTGTCATAATTGTGGAAAGATAGGTCATACATCAAATGTTTTCAAGAGCAACAATGCAAATCAAAACTATAAGAATAAACTCATGGTAATTCACATAAGTACAATAATGAAGGATATTAGGCACATCAATGCAAGACCAAGAAATCAAGAACACAAAGATTTTAAGGTTATTGCTACAACTATAAGAAATATAGACATAGAGAATATGAGTGAAGATGAAATCTTAACTAGTCATCAAACAAGCAAGCCAAGGTAAACCATACTTATAGATCTTAGAATTGAGATTACAGTACAAGGTATAGTTTCTATATGTTTTCATCTTACTATCGAACATGAAATCTTTCACTATTTCTATCAAGTGAAAGTTTAGTTGTTGCTGAGATATTAGAGGTGATAGTGTTGATCGAGCTCACTATGACTATTGAGCATGGTTTGAATTACATGGAAGCCAATTGAGTCAAAATTTGTATTCGAGACAAGCTTATAGTTGTGTAAGCACTAAGCATTTATTGGAAATCTTCAAGGGCTATATGGTAATTTTTTGACTCATTTGTAATTATTCAAGATTGCAAAGGGCACAGAGAGAATAAGGAAAATTGGAGAAATTTATTCAAGCATTTTCTTACTAAATTTAATTGCTACTTGACATCAAACATCATATTTTTCAAGGTATTTATCATGTGTCAAGCTATACTATTTCAATTTTCGTAAACCATAGTTAGTTTTCATGGTGTCTAGCTCTTCTATTGTTGTGGTTAAGGAAGGAAAGGAAGTTTTAAATGTTCAATTGATAAGAAATGAGATTAGACAACCAATTTTTAGAGCTATTCCTAATATTTCTTATAAAGGAGACCCATCTAGTGTGTTATATCTGATATCACCACAAGTCTTAATGATACAAGATGTAAGGTGTTGCTATACTTGTAAGGTAGGAAACATTGGAGACATGGAAATAAAAGACTAATATGGAAAATTTTGTGAGATCAAGGTATTGAAAGAGGAAAACAAGGTTATAGAGAGAAAAGGGTTAAACTATGCCCTAGATTTTGTTAGAATTCTTTAGAGTAACTGAGGAGTGGCGAATCAACTGCTCAAGGTACAATAAAAAATTCCATTTATCCTAGTGAGCCCATTAAACATTCATGCATCCAAGCTCATTAATCTAAACTTGCAAGTTACTGATAAATCAACATGCAGTAATAAAACATGAAAGATTAACACATAACACAATGATTTATGTGGAAACCAAATTTGGGAAAAACCATCAGTAACATGCTATCTTGTTTCTCACTCTTTTGAAGCGATGCCCTATGAAAGACCTACCTTGTTAAAGGCTACAAAACACACCGTTAGGTGTGAATCGGCTAAGGGATTTCAACCACCCTATTAGGAGTGAGTCTAGTTAAAGGAATTTAGAACATTCACTTGACATGTCACCCTATTAAAGGGTTTCTCAATGGCTATTAGACCAACCCAAGTCCATAGGATTTTTCCTTAACTAATACAATTGCTAGAGAGTAAAAATAAGGGCTTTTTGACCTGATTTAACTTACAACATAACTTGCAGATTTCAGATCTCTATTCAATTCACAACTCTTCTTGGCTTTCAGTCTCTATAGCTCTGACAGCTTGTCCACTCTTCAAGCTTATGTCTCCTTGAGTCTCCTTACTCATTGTGACAATATAGTCACTCGTAAGGTCACTTGTCAAAGTAGAGTCTTTGAACTATGTTCTTCCTTTTCAATGCCTTCACCTTGAGATCACACACTCTCTCTAACCTCTTCTACTTCTTGACCTGTAACACCTTAATTAGGAGTTTAGAATATTTTTTCCACTCTAATCTTCTTGCTCTTATTTTGGGTTTGAATGGATTAGGTAAGATATGATGTATCTTCCCCTTATCTTGTTTCTTCTAGAAACATCATGTGGAATCCACCTATATTCACCTAAAAATGGTTAACATAGAATTTTGTACCACTAGCTCAACATCCTTATCTTCCATCTAGTTCACAAAATTTAAGATAACAATCTCAACAGCTCAAATCTAGCGAATCTTTGACTTTTCAAATAATGCAATAGCTCGACACTATTGACTTTCTGATGCTCAACACATACTATGTTACTCAGCACCTATTACATTTTTGCTCGACATCAACTATATTTTACTAATGCTTGGAACCTATAACATTTTTCTCCACACCAACTAAGTTACTTGACACACACTAGATTTTTCATTTACTTGGTACCTACTAGCAATTTACTCAACATGAACTAACTTTGCTCGAAACCCACTATAGACTTTGTTCAAGATTTGCAAACATTCTTTGTTACAACTTATTCTTCTAAAGTTCTTTAGTATAGCCAACCTTTGTATCTTCAAGTATATTACCAATATATTATTTCACCATTATCTTAACTGATCCTTGCACTTCATTACCAAAATCATAACTCAACCTTTCCACTAGGTTTTTTTGTTACATCTTATTGATTAAATCCTCTTCATCAATCAACTAAGTGATAGTTCTTGGATCTTATAAGAAATTGTCTTACCAAAAAATAGTAGGTTTCACATCAGTGAAAAAACAATGATTGAAACATACTTCATCAATGATCTTTTCAATTAGATTCCAACAATCTCCCTCTTTAGCATTGATGGCAAACCAAACTAATCAACCAAGTTACTTAAATGAAAAGCATAACTAAGTTAAAACAATAAGAAAATGCCAAAAATAAATTTTTTGTCATTTCTATTTTCATCAACTTTTATATCTCCCTCTTTGCTGATGCATAGTATTTCCTCTAATCTGCTCCCTCTTAGATCTGTTATCCTAACTGATTTCTTTTCTTTTGCTTCTCCCTCTTAGCTGTTGTATCCCTTTCTCTATCTTTTTGTTGTAGTTCTTTCTTTTTTTTTGCTATTTCAAACTTGATCAATTTCTTCTTGTAGCTTTCTTTTCATCCATTTTTCTCAATTTTACTATTTATCCCTCTTTGACAACAATGCTAAAGACATAATAGCTTAGCATCTTCATTTATGCAGATGTAGACTTTTCAGTTTCTAGTTTCTCCCTTTATCACCATACTTGTGACTAACTTGGACTTTCAATACTTTAAGTACTTTAGGAAAAACCAAAATTATGATCTTTTGCAACAACTTTGTCATTCAACAATTAGCCTATTTGACGCAGGGCAATTGTATTGTTGCTCAAATAGCTTTTGATAGGGGTATTACCCCTAGCTTACCTCTAAGATATTCATATGCATCCTTAGCTAATATTTTTTTGAAGATGTCAGCAATTTGTTCCTTTGAACTCACATATTCCATCTTCGCCTCTTTTTCTTCCACTAATTCTCTTACATAATGATACTTGATTGCAATATGCTTTGTTTTGGCATGCATCACATGATTCATTGATATGTTGATGGCACTGGTATTGTCACAATAAAGTATCACTGGTTCAGATATCTCTTCCTTTGTACCTTTGAGTAGATGCTTGATCCAAACAATGTTTGTACAATTTATGGCAGCAACAACATACTCAACTTCAACTGTGGATTGTGAGGTACAAATTTTCTTTTTGCTAGTCCAAGTGACTAATCTTCTACCTAAAAGGAGTGCTCCTCGACAGGTGCTTTTTCTATCATCTATATTACCTCCCCAATCTACATTAGTGTAGGCCATCAACTCAAACTTTTCAGTCCTCTGATAATATAAGCCAAAGTCATCTACTCCTTTTAGGTACCTCATTATTCCCTTTACTACCATAAGATGATTTTCTCTTGGGTTTGTAGAAAAACCTAAAACTATTCCAATAGATAATGCAATGTTTGGTCTATTATGTACAACATATTGTAGCTTTCCAATCATTGATCTATATATTGTCTATTTCACTTTAGTTGATTCATCATTTTTGGATAACTTATGTTCTATTATCATTGGTGTACTAATTGGTTTTGAACCCTCTAAGCTAATTTTTTTGAGTATCTCCTTGATATATTTTGATTGGGTCAGTAATATGCCATATTTCAGTTGATATACTTGCAATCCAACAAAGAATTTGATTTCTCCAAACATTGACATCTCAAACTCATGTTTCACCTTATCAACAAAATCTTTGCATAGGACATCCTTTCCTCCAAATATTATATTATCAACAAATATTTTAGATATCAGAATATCATTACCTTTTTTAGTCTTGATATATAGGTTGTTGTTGTTATCTGTTCTCTCAAATCCAATCTTTACAAGATATCTGTGAAGTCTCTCATACCAAGCTCTAGGCACTTGTTTCAAACCATAGAGTGCTTTATGTAGTTTTCATACCATATTTTTGTTGTTGTCATCAAAAAATCCCTCTAGTTGTTCTATGTAGACTTCCTCTTCTAGTATACCATTAAAAAATGTAGACTTTACATCCATTTGGTAGAATTTAAAGCCTTTGTAAGCAGCATATGCAAGTAGAGTTCTTACTCCTACTATCCTTGCAATAGGAGAAAATGTTTTCCCATAGTCTAGTCCTTCTTCTTGAGCAGAACCTTTATAGACTAGTCTAGCCTTGTTTCTTGTAATCTCACCATTCTCATCTAGCTTGTTCCTAAATACCCACTTTGTACCAATCACATTCTTTTCAACTTGTCTTGGATCTAAACTCCAAGTTCTTTTCCTTTTCTATATATTCAATCTCCTCTTCCATAGCTTTGCACGAACCATCATCTTATAGTGCACCTCTCACTATCTTGGGTTCAATCTTGCTCAACATACATGATTCATTTCTTAGTTTGTTCCTTTTCATTGGTCTAGCTTCTTTTTCACCAATGATTTGTTTAGTAGGGTGATGTCTTCTTACATACTTAGATAGCCTTGGTTCTTTCCTTGTTTCCATGTTTGGTTTTTCAGCTTTAGAGTCACTATGCACATCTCTTTTAGGTAGCTCAACATGTCTTTCATGTATACTGATTTCAGAATCAGAATGTGCATTTTCTTCATTCTGCAACTTGGCTTCTAAATGCAACTCAACATTCACTGGTTGTGACTTGATAGATACTAAAACTTGTTGCTAGTTGACTATTCGATTAGTAGCTCCTTCTTCTTTAGTATGCATTCCTTCATAGAAGTATACAAAAGATCTGTACTCTTCTAGTTTCTTGATGGATTCATCATATTGAACTTTTGTATGCTCATCAATGTTTATAGTTGCACTCTCCACAATTTTGTTAGTGTTAGTATTTAAACACTTATATGTTTTACTTCTAGTGGAGTATCCAAGGAATATACCTTCATCACTCTTTGCATCAAACTTTCCATTTCTAGAATCTTTAAGAATATAGCATTTACAACCAAACACTTTGAAATATTTTACATTGGGTGAGTGACCATACCATAATTCAAAAGGTGTTACATTTGTATCTTTCTTGATTTGTACTCGGTTCATGGTGTAGATAGTTGTGCTTACTACTTCTCTCTAGTACTTTAGAGAAACATTTTTCTCCACCATCAATGTTCTAACTCAATCCATTACTAATCTATTCCTTCTTTCTACAATTCCATTATGTGGGGGAGTCCTTGGTACTGATGTCTATCTCTTGATTCCTTTGTCATTAAAGAACAACTCAAATTCTCTTGATGTGAACTCTCTTCCTCTATCTGATCTCAAGCATTTTGGATTCTTACTTGTCTCTTTTTCAACCCTTGGCAAATACCATTTAAACATTTGAAAGGAGTCAAATTTTTGCTTTAAGAACATGATAGTCATCATCCTAGAGTAATCATCTACAAACAACATTATGTATCTATCTCCCTTGTAACTTTGTACTTCAATGGGTCCACACAAGTCAATGTGAACAATATCTAAAACATCTTTTGAAGTATAGGTTTTTCTTTTGAAACTAGACTTGGTCAGTTTGCCTAACTAACATTGTTTACACATTATATTGTCAAGCTTCTTCAATTTAGCAAAACCTCTTACTTTCTTCATATTGTTGATGCTAATCAAGTTATCAAAGTTGACATGATAGAGCCTTTTTATGCCATAACCACACATCATCAATTTTAACAATAAGACAAGTGGCATCATCAATATCTAGATAAAATAGATTGCTTCTAGTTTGGTCTCCTTTTCTTATTAGATTTCCATTTGTGTCAAAAATCTTGGTAATTTTGTTTCCAAATTCAACTTTGAAACCTATATTGCTTAGTTGCGACACAATCAGTAGATTGTAATTCAATTCTTCAACATAATATGCATCATCACGTGTGATCTTTTCTATGAGCTTAATGGAACCTATAACTTTTATTAAACATGGAGCATCATTGCCAAATCTAACACTATTAACATCATAATGAGTTAATGCAGTGAACTTAACTTTGTCTCCTATCATATGGTGTGAGCAACCACTATTAATGATCCATTTGTCATTTTTGTTCACACAAGTTACAAGTGCAATTGCTTCATCTTCATCTAACTCATCCTTCATAGCAACATAGACTACCTTGTCATCATTTTCATAGTAGTCACCACCTTCTACAATGTCACATTTTTTTCCTTTGTCTTTGTATTCTCTATCATATTCACTCATTTTGCCTTTGTATTTGTCATATGCTTTGATGTTTCTCTTCTTTAGACACCTAGCAGCAATATGTCCTACTTCATTGCAATTAAAATAAATAATAGGTAGCTTACCTTTGAATTTACCTTTTCCTCTATGAAATCTCCTTGCTAGCAATGGTTCCAACTATTCAACATCTTCTTCTTTAGTGTCACTATCACTAGATACATTATTTATCCTTCTCTTCTTCCTTTGCTTCTTTTCATTACAATCTTTGAATAGTAGCTTATCCTTGAAAGAAGACTCAAGACTCTCTAGCCTATAGTTGTCAAAGTTGGATAACTCAAATGTAGTAAGTCTTCCCACTATACCTTTAAGAGATAGTTTGTTTCCTAGTATGCATCTCAATTCTTGGATGGTTGATACTCTGATAGCATAGATAGGGAGCAAGGTTCTTTAAAATTTTCTAAGAATAGTTTCATCATCTAGATGACCAGTAGAACTTCTTCTTGCACTTAGTACTTCCTTTATTCTGGAGGCATATTGAACAATGTTCTCACCTTCCTCCATTCTCATGTCATCAAACTTTCGTTTGAGGCTTCTTTCTTTTGCTCTTTTGACATTCTTATCTCCTTCATAAATATTTTTTAGGGTATCCCACATCTCTAATTCAATTGTGCATCCCTTGATGTCATCAAATTTAGCTTAGCTGAGAGTAGAGCCAATCTCAAAAATTTCTTGATTGTGCTCCTTCTTCTTTTTCATATCTTCAGTGGTAGGAACACTAGTTGGATCAACATGTTGCACTGTGATTGAGGTTTGTGCATGGTCACCTATTGATCCAAGGTGTAGCTTCATTAAAAAATTTCATGCATTGAAGTTGTCTATGTTAAGCTTGGGAACTTTTCTCTTAGACATCTTGATCCTTCTACTTCTAGTACCTTTAAACCAAATTAGCAGACGGCTCTAATACCAATTGTTAGAATTCTTTAGAGTACCTGAGAGTGTGGGGGGGGGGGTGTTGAGTCAATTCTCAAGGTCCAATAAAACTTTCCACTTATCCTAGTGAGACCATTAAACATTCATTCATCCAAGCTCCTCAATCTAAACTTGTAGGCTACTAATAAATCAACATGCATCTATAAAACATGAAAGATTAACACAAAACACAATGATTTACATGGAAACCCAATTTGGGAAAAACCACCAGTAACATGCTACCTTGTTTCTTACTCTTCTGAAGTGATGCCCTATGAAAGGCCTACCTTGTTAAAGGCTACAAAACACACTATTAGGCATGACCCAGTTAAGGGATTTTAACCACCTTGTTAAGAGTGAAGCTAGTTAAAGGACTTTAGAACATTCACTTGGAATGTCACCTTATTAAAGGATTTCTCAATGGATGTAAGACCACCCTAAGTCCATAGGATTTTTCCTAATTGCTTTTTTCCCTAATTCAACTTACAACATAACTTTTAGATTTAAATCTCTATTTAGTTCACAACTTTACTTGGCTTTCAGTCTCTGCAACTCTGTCAGCTTGTCCACTCTTCAAGCTTCTATCTTCTTGAGTCTCCTCATTTGTTGTGCCAATATAGTCACTCCTAAGGTCACTTGTTGAAGTAGAGTCTCTGTACTCTATTCATCCTTCTCAATGCCTTCACCTTGACATCACACACTCTCTCTAACCTCTTCTACTTCTTGACCTATAACACCTTAAGTAGGAGTTTAGAATATTTTTCCCACTCTAATCTTCCTACTCTTATTTTGGGTTTGAATGGATTAGGTAAGATACAATGTATCTTCCCCTTATCTTGTTTCTTCTAGAAAAATCATGTGGAATCCACCTATATTCACCTAAAAATGGTTAATCTAGAATTCTGTACCACCAACTCAACATCCTTATCTTCCATCTAGTTCACAAAATTCAAGATAACAAACTTATCGGCTAAGATTTGGTGAATGTTTTACTTTTCAAATAATGCAATAGCTCAACACTATTGACTTTCTAATGCTCAACACATAATGTGTTAGTTGACACCTATTACATTTTTACTTGGCATCAACTATGTCTTACTAATACTCGACACCTATTACATTTTGCTCGGTACCAACTAAGTTACTCAACACACACTATATTTTCCATTTACTCAGCACATATTGGCAATCTACTCGTCATGAACTAACTTTTCTCATCACCCACTATAGACTTTGTTTAGGCTTTAAAAATAGTCTTTGTTACAACTTATTCTTTTGAAGTTCTTTAGTGTAGCCAACCTTTCTATCTTCAAGTATATTACCACTACATTATTTCACCATTGTCTTAACTGATCCTTGCACTTCATTACAAAATCATAACTCAACCTTTCCACTAGGTTTCTTGTTGCATCTTATTGATTAAATCCTCTTCATCAATCAACCACGTGATAGTGCTTGGATCTTATAAGCAATTTTCTTACCAAAAAATAGTAGGTTTGACATCAGTGACAAAACAATGATTGAAACATACTTCATTAATGATCTTTTCAATCAGATTCCAAGAGATTTTCCTAGTGTAATCAAGATAGACTAGATTAAGAATGTGCTTAGTAGAATTGATCAAAACTCTACATGGCTAGAAGATGACCCTATCAAAATCACAAAGATGATTATTCATTGAGTGATAGGGTATCCAACCCTAGACAGACCAAAGACTATGAGAAGTGATGCAAAAGAGGCAATTGAGAATAATATAGGGGCACTATGAAACAAGAGAGGGATGACCATAGACATAATTACTAATCCCCTAATTACATTTTTAGTGAGAGTTATTGCACATAAATACTTTCAATCTAGCATGTTGAATAGTGTAACATGTATGGCTATGGATTTGGGTTACAAGATAGTAAAGAAAGACCATTCTTATGACCTTGTCGAGTTACAACTCCAACATTTATTAGAAAACTTAGGAGCCATAAGAGAGACAAAAAATTCACAATGTAAATTTGGTTCAATACTTGTTTTTATATTTTTCTATGTGCAGAATACTTTTCCCACATTTGGGAAAGTAGCTTGGATGACTAATAGGTTAGTTATAGTGTAGATTGGTGAATTCATAGAGCAACTTGGAGATTATTTTGAGACTGTGATGACTAGTTATTTTGAAGACTTTAAGAAGTCAATGAAACAAAGACTAAGAATTCTAGTGTCACTAGTAGAGAAGCATATAAATGATATTTTTTTTCTAGTTGATGTTGATTTAAATTATGTCCAAATTGTTGTTCCAAGGGTAAGATAGCTTGGGCCATTACCTTATGAGATTAATGTGGATGAGGCATCTGCATCCATCACTACTTTACTAGCAAAGGAAGTAGATAAGAATGCTATTGCATTTGGAAATTATGATGTATAAAATTTGAAGATCACAATGGACTTGAAGACAACTATTGTGATGAGGAAAAAGAACAAGATTGTAAAGAAGCTCAAAGAACAACATGGTTAAGATGAAGAAGGAGATGAAGAAGAAGAATATAATGAAGATGATGAAGAGAAACCTACCCAAGCACCACTTTCTCTCACATAGGGTCAAGGTGAGGACCAAGGAGAAGAAGAAGCATAATTTAATGAAGGTGTTGAGGGAGAATAATCCAATGAAGCACTTATTTCCACAAAAGAAAAGAAGAGAAAAGTAAGGAAGCCAATAGAAAGAAAACCTAAAAATGTTGTGAAACCTACATAACAAAATCCTATAGTTCCTATCACTAGAGATAGTACAAGAGCTACTACCAAGAAGACTTAGGAAGTTCAAAAGCCTAAAGGCAACAGAGCTAGTATATCTACAAAAGAAGATGAACCAAAGAAGAAACAAAGAATGAAATATATTGCCCCAACTAAATCAAATTAGGAGAGAAACGACTCAAATCAAAATAACCAATTCAAAGTAGTAAGTCACAGTCTCTATTCTAATTTTGAAAACTTGCACGAAAATATCAAGAATAATGTTGACTTTAAATAAGACCGAGAGGGGGATCATAAGATAAAAAGGAAGAAGAAAATGAGTTTGACTTTAAATGAAAGAGAAGAAATTCAAAAATTAAAAGCATTTAAGAATAAATATATAGAATGATAAATAAAGGACAAAAACAAGGTGAACAAACCATAATGCGAAGAATGAGACTTAACCAGAAAGAATAAGCAAAACCAAGAAAGATAATTTAAAGATAAAATTTGAAACCTATATACATACATATAATAATAATAATGAATATTAATAATAATAGAATGGACACATTATGTATATGAATATGGATGTATCAATATTATAATGATAATAATAATAACATAAATAATATAACTAAATAAGAAATAAATAAATAAATATAAATTAAATATATAAACATAAATAAGAAGAAAATAAAAATCAATAAAATAACATATAGAACATTGAGTAAAATATAAACAATGAAGAAAAATGACTAAAAATAAAAATTAATACTGATAGCGAACTAAGAATGTGAATCTAAAAACAAACCACAAATAATAATACATATGAAAATAATAATAATAATAACAACAACAACAATAATACTAATACTAATAACAAGTGGATGCATTATAAATACATATATGAATGGATAAATATTATAATGAAAATGATAATAACACCAATAATAATAACAACAACAATAATATAACCAAATAAGACTAAATAAATATAAATATATAAATTAATTATATATATAACAATGAAAAAAATAAAGATCAATAAAATAGCATATAAAATATTGAGCAAAATATAAATATAAATATAATAATAATAATGAAACAAACTAGGCTTGTGAATATGAAAATGAACCACAAAAAAATAATAATACCTATGAAAATAATAATAGTAGTAGTAGTAGTAATAATAATAATAATAGAATTTATGCATTATAAATAAATATATGAATGTATTATAAGGAAAATGTTAATAACATGAATAATATAACTATATAAAAATTTAGACACAATCAAATTACATAAAATTTTTGATATTGCTAATGGATTGTGGAAACCAGATGACACTAATTTAGAAGAATTTGTATATGCCATGATGGCAACTTTTAAGAAGACTCCAATTGACATTACCAAATCTTTACCAAAGAGCCTATATGACAAAGTTGAACAAAGGTGGCAATATAGGCTCACAAATTAAAGAAATATGAGAGATACTATACTTGCAAGAGTGATGCTAGATTTGGACAAATTTGAAATGAAAAAGGCTATTAACAAGTATAAGGGGAGATTTTCTCCAAAATACCTTATCCTTTAATATTTTTCAAAACAAAATTGAAGAGGTCATTCAATAGAGCACACATTTATGGAAAGTGATCTATGGGTTGACAACACAAAAGGTTATTGAGAAAGCACCAAAGGAAGTAGGTAAAGAAAAAGAAGAACAAAAGGTAGTTGAAGTAAAAAATGATGAATCTATAAAGGAAGTACATGGAAAAGGCACTACAGAGGAAAAAAATAAGGAAGAGAAACAATAGGACTAGAATGTACTAGAAGTACATATGCCAAGTGCTAGTCCATAGCAAGATACATTAAAGATTAAGGATATCTCTAAAACCACCATTCAAAACATCAATCCCATAATAGAGAATGATATGCAAATGATATCGATTGATTTCACCAACAAAGCACAACTATGTTGCCATCTTATTTTGGTGATTGTGGATGAGACTAAGGAAGAATTAACATCTATAGGGGAGAAAATAGAATCATTAACCATTTCTCCCTCTCAATCTATAAAAGTATAACCTACAATGTCTATTGTATTATACTGAAGGAAGCACACTATGAATATACACGTCACCACTATGGTACAAAATGTCTCAGTATCAGTATTTACAATAATTGAGCAAGAAGGGACACTAGTCTAAATAGGTTAGGAAGCCAGTATTGCACCTACACCATAAGCACAAGGTGGACAAGAAACTCAAGAAAAGGAGAAGGATAGGATTGAAGATTTTGTCTTGACTATAAAACTAGAGAAAGTGTTAGCAATTCAAACAATGGATACCTTACCAAACACTACTACTCCTATTCCTATTCAAACACTTCATAGGCCAAGTACAAAAGTTACACCATTGTGAGCATCAAGGACTAGTCCTAGCACATCTAAGGTTGATGAGGTGACATCCTATGGTGATACCAACTTAGATGAAGTGATTGAATTTCCAAAGTTTGATCTTACATCAATCATTGTGGAGAAAATGATCATATTTTAGGATTCTTTGGCAAGGAAGAAACACCAAGAACTACTCAGAAGGGAGCATAGGCAGAAACACACACTTCATGACATCAAGGACATATTTCTTGATGTAATCAACTTACCTGCACCTACTTAAAAAAAGTCAATCATTGATTAGTTGGAAATATCATGGAGAAGGTCAATGATAAAGAACTAAATACTAATGTCAAATTACTAGAACAGTCTAAGAATAAATTTCAAACAAAGGTGAATGAACAGATATCAAGTGTTATTGCACCACACTAGGTTAAGCTAGCAATCTAAATTGATGGTGTGAAGAAGATGTTGGAGAACATTTTCTCTCTTTACACCAAGTTGTGTGATGTTCTCCTATTTCCATAAGAAGTGTAGAGACACAGTGACTATTTGGTGGGAGATTTTAAGAAAATATGTAACATTCTACAATAACCTCCTAGTCAAAGTCAATCTCATTTCATAAATTTTTTTGTAAGCACAAGGTCAAAAAATTTACAAGCTAAAGATGCAAATATTAGGGCTACACTAATCAACATCCTGTCCATGTTAACCCCTCACATGGAGCTATTACATAAGGAACTACCCTATGCAGAGACATTGATGAAGAAAGTTCCCCATCTTTCTATTTATGTGGGCCTAGACACCATTATTATCGAGTTGGACATTCAAATCAAATCGTTGGAGGTAGCATGTGACAACTAGGATGCAACACTAAAGATTATGATGGAGGTCCATAAATAGTTCTTGGAAAAACATAGAATTGATGTACCACCCATGGCATAAGTGTCAAAAGGGGGGAATGAAGAAAGGGGGAGAATGAATGAAAAGAAATGGGGAGATGAATGAAAGGAGAGAATAAGTTTTTTGGGAGACCAAGAAAAGGGTGAGTCTACAAAAACAAAGACTATAGTATAGAGTCAATGCAAAAGATCTAATTAGTAGGAGTATTCAATTTCAGATTTAGAATAGAACAATAAACTTAGGAGGAGTTATAGAATTTTGAGGTATGACTCATAAATCTTAAGTGTTTTACAAAATTTTGAAGTTTTGAAATTTTTTATGTATGAAAAGTACTAAATGGATATTATTTGAGTTATGGTCAAGAGCTATGGTTATTCATGAATGACCAAGTGTTTTTTCCACTCATGTAAAAAGGGGAGATTGTTAATCTTAGATTGGTTTTGACATATGAGTGATAATACACTTAAGTCATTTGTTTAGTTCATGCCAAACAAGTAATGTATGACTAGCATAAGTTGTCAGATAGTGTATATCGAGTGAAGTTATTCCATATATGTCAAGTAATCAGTAAGTGTCAAAGCACTTCAAGTGCCAAGTAAATAGATTTGGACATAGTTATTTGTAATGGTATAAACTTCTATGTAAATTATTTTTCAGCCAACTTAAGGACTTTTTGTGATCCTAGATGATAAGGATGAATCTAGATTGAGGATCCCTATGTAATACATGCATGTAATCATTTGAAGGGATGGTTTAAGTAGAAAAATGCATGAATCACTATCACTGATTGATACATAACCCTAAGTCACCTAAGTCCTCATAAAGAGGAAAAACCCTAAAAGAGAGAGTGAGTATGAAAGGAACGAAGATAGAAGTTTTCATATGAAAATATAAAATTCATGATGGCTAAGGAGTTACAAATTGAGAAACATTGTAGAATAAGTTAAAGTAAAATAAAAGAAAAGTTAGAGGACAAAAGTGATACATCTAATCAGAGAGGATCATGTACACATCAAGAAATATCTGATCAATTATCTAGTAGCAATGTACAAATTTTAAGATCATTGCTAAGACATTCTAGTAGGTGAATTAGTTCAATCTCTTAACAAAGTAGTCCTAATAGGTTTTTTTAAATCCTTTTATAGGGTGCTTACTTCATTGTAAGTTTTAATACCTTTAATTCGGCACAATTCTAATAGGATGTTGAAATCCTTTAATAGGGTAAGATCTAACAATCTTTTAATACTTTAACAGGGTAGACCTTTCATAGGGTAGATCATAGTTTATGATAGAACATTATAGCCTTGATTGGATATACTTTATTACTAGAGCAATGAAGATTTATGGGTGTCATCCCCACCCTTTTTTTACCTTCTCATTAGAGGGTTTCTATGTAACGAAACATATTGATTTATTTATGTATTGAATGCTATTTTCTTTCATGCTATGGATGGATATGTTTTGCTAGCTCTTTCAGTTTACATGCAAATTGTGAGATGGATGTTTGGTGAATATTTTAAGAGTTAAATTTTTGAAGGACTAATTCACCTCTCACCCTCTTAGAGTTTACTTTCCCTAATGTATTTTCAAAAAACTCTATCTTCAACATCTCCTTTTGATAGAAAACTCTCCCTCTTTGATATCAAACCAAGTTCTTCCACTTTTACATCTTCAAAAAAATATTCTATGAAATGTATACTCTCCCTCTTTAGATTTTTTTTGTGATATGGCACACAAAAACTCTCCCACTTTGACATCTTATACCAAAGAAAATATTAAGTGAATATCAATATACTTGATGTATAGATTCTTTTAGTTTGTGGTGTCTGATGAGGGAAGTATTGTACATACTTCATAAATTCTTTTGGACCCTATTTTATCCAAATTTTGGGATGACATGTAATTATTAATTATAACCCTAAAGTGGTAAAAATACTTGTATAAAAGGGTTTAGTGTTAAGGATTTTTTCATAAGGTGATGCAAAAATTGGTTCTTGCAATGGTATTGAGTTTAAGGGATTACATATTGTAATCAGGTTGTAATTACTAGATCATAAAAATACTAGACTTGTTATTTGGTGGATGTAGCCCAGGGTTTGGGTGAAGCACATTAAATCTTGGTTTCTTGTGATCTTCTATATGTAATCTATTATTTTTTGATATTGTTTATATATGCATATTATTGTTATTTATGTCTATGGTTTAATCCTAACAAGTTGTATCAGAGCCTAGTTGTTTTTTAGTTTTCCTCTATAGGAAAGTCTCACACTTAAGTGAGAGTGATGGTAGATGAGGGTAAGCTAAGGGTTGACAATTTTAATGGGAAAAAAATTTAGTTATAGAAAATTAAAATGGAGGACTATCTTTATCAGAAGGATTTGTGGAAGTTGTTGAAAGGAAAAACCAAGAATCAGGGACCTGTGTCAAATGATGCTTGGCATCTTTTAGACAAAAAATCACTTGGAAGCATTTGCTTATGCTTGGCACCATGGGTGGTATTTAATATTACAAAAGTGAAGATGATGAAAGAGTTGATGGAAACCCTAAAGAAATTGTATGAAAAGCCCTCTGCTTTAAACAAGGTATATCTCATGACTCATTTATTTAATATGAAAATTTTATATGGTGGATCTATTGCAGACCATTTAAATGAGTTTAATACTATTACTATTTAGTTATCTTCTATGGGTATTAATTTTGATGAAGAAATTAGGGCTTTCTTGATTTTGTGTTCTTTTCCTAAAAGCTAGAATGGCTTTGTAATAGTTGTGAGTAATTATGTTTCTAGATCTAGTACCCTAAAATATGATGATGTGATCAGTGTTATTTTGAGTAAGAAAACTCATAGAAAAACTTCAGGTGGATCTACATCAAGAGTTTCTTTGAATGCACAAAGTTGAGGTAGAATGATTGATAGAGTAAGTAATTCCAAAAAATCATGGGAAATCAAGAGGAAAGTCAAAGGGGAGGAGGTCTTAATTGAGAGGACCAAATGATTGTTGGTATTGTGGTAAAATAGGGCATAAAAAGAAAGATTACTAGACATGAAAGAAAGATGAAGGAGATAAACTAGGTGGAGACAAGGAGGCAAATGTGGTAAGTAACAAACTTGAGGAGGATGCTTTGCTTCTGTCTTTAAAAAGTGTTGATGATTCATGGGTTTTAGATTATGGTACTTCATTTCATGCTACACCTCAAAGAGGTTATGTCATTGATTATGTCTAAGGGGATTTTGGACTTGTTTATTTGGGGGATAATGAACCCTATTAGATTGTTGGAAAGGGAAAATTTGAGATTAAGTTGCAGAATGGGAATCATTGGCTACCACATGAGGTAAGACATGTTCCAAGGCTAAGTAAGAATTTAATTTCAGTAGGGAAACTTAGTGATGAGGGTTGTGTAGTCACTTGTAATCAAAAAAATTGGAAGGTTTCAAAAGGTTCCCTTGTAGTAGAAAATGGTGTGAAAGTAGGCACCTTATATCTTTGTGTCAATAATATTGTTCCTTCTACTTTAAATGTTTTAGAGAAAAAAGAATGTTCAGAAATAGTTACTGCAATTGAGCAAGGAGAACAAATAGCTACTATAAACTATGATATAACACCATGGAACAATAGACTTAGGTAAATGAGTGTGAAAGGTATGAAAGTACTTCATTCAAAAAAAGTTTTACTCAGTCTCAAATGTGTTAATATGGATTTTTGTGAAAGTTGTGTGTATGGAAAACAAAAGAGAGTGGGTTTTGTGAAGATTTTGAAGGAAAACAAAAAGGAGAAATTAGAGCTTGTGCATACCAATGTATGGGGACTAGCTTAGGTATCTCCTCTTGGTGGCTCTTATTATTATGTTACATTTATTAATGATGCAACTAGAGAAGTATAGGTTTATTTTCTTAGACAAAAATTTGATGTAGTTCAAACTTTTAAGAAATAGAAATGCTTGGTTGAAAATAAGATTGGAAAGAAATTAAAATGTTTTAGATCCGATAATGATGGTGAGTATTGCAGTCATGGATTTGAAGATTATTGCTCCACTCATGGTATTGGTAGATAGAAAACTATTCTAAGGACCCCACAGAAAAATGAAGTGGTCAAAGGCATGAATAGGACTATACTAGAGCATGCAAGGAGAATGAGGTTGCATGTTGGGTTGCCCTTACACGTGGGTGGAGATTGTCAACACTACTATATATTTGATTAATAGAGGTCCCTCTACTCCTTTGGGTTGTGGTATTCAAGAGGAAGCATGGATTAGTAAGAAGGTGAGTTATTCTTTTCTCAAAACCTTCAGTTGTGAAACATTTTCTCATATAGATTCTAAAAATAGAACTAAGTTGGAAGCTAAGTCAAAGAAATGTGCATTTTATTGGATATGGAATTAATGAATTTGGTTATAGGCTTTGGGATTTTAAAAATTGTAAAATTGTAAGAAGTAGGGATGTCATATTCAATGAGAAAGTGTTGTACAAAAATTTGTTGCAGCAACATGAGAAGAAAGAAGATGATTATGTAGTTCTAGATGGTACTCCAAAAGATGATGTTCTAGCAATTCCTCATGATGTGCAACAACCACAACAACAAATACCACACACACCGATGAATGTTAGGCAGTCAACATGGATGAGTAGACCTCCATAAATATTTTTTTCCTCTTTGTATTCTATTTTAATAACAGATGTTGGTGAACCTAAGTGTTATGATGAAGCTGTGTAGGTGGATACTAAGACTTAGTGGGACTTTGCAATGAAAGAAGAAATGGACTCCTTGTTAATAAATAAGACATGGGATTTATGCAAGTTGTCTATAGGTAAAAAGGATTTACAAAATAAGTGGTTTTAAAGGGTAAAAGAGGAGGAAGGAGGTAAGAAAAGATATAAAGTCAGGTTAGTTGTAAAAGGATTTTCACATAATAAAGACATTGATTTTGATGAGATATTCTCTCATGTTGTTAAATGACTTCTGTTTGCACTATTTTAAGTATTTTTGCTATTGAAGACTTAAATTTGGATCATCTTGATGTTGAAATAGCCTTCCTTCATGGTGATTTGAAGGAAGAGATTTATATGGCTTAGCCACAAGGATTTGAGGTCAAAGGTAAGGAGAACTTAGTGTGCAGATTAAAGAAGAGTTTATATGGCATGAAAAAAGAACTTTACTAATGGTATCTAAAATTTGATAGTTTTATGCACGAGAATGAATAAAATAGGATTCATTTAGATCATTATGTTTATTTCAAGAGTTTGGATGATGATAGCTACATTATTTTACGTTTATATCTTGATGATATGCTTATAGCTAGGTCTAACATGGATCACATTACAACACTAAAATGCCAGTTAGCACATGCATTTTCTATGAAGGATTTGGGGGTAGAAAAACAAATCCTTGGTATAAATATTTGTAGAGATAGGAAGAACAAGAAATGATGCTCTCTTAGGCTGATTATGTTGAGAAGGTGTTGCAATGTTTCTCTACGGAGAATGCTAAAGCTGTCAATACACCACTACCTAGTCATTTGAAGTTAACTAAGGAGATGTGTTCAAAGACACAAGAAAAGGAGGATAAGATGTCCAAGGAACCCTACACTTTAGTTGTAGGAAGCTTGATGTATGCCATGGTATGTACTAGGCTAGATATTTCACATGTAGTGGGAGTTGTTAGTAGGTATATGAGTCATCCAAGAATTGAGCATTGGTATACAACCAAATAGATTTTCAAATATTTGAGAGGTAACATCTAGGAAGTATTTACACTTTGAGGGCTCTACTACTAATTAATAGGATTATTTTGACTTATATTTGGTAGGGGATATTGATACTAGGTGGAGTACTACATGTTATGTATTTACTATTGGTGGGACAATGGTAAGCTAGGTTTCTAGGTTACAGAAGCTTAATGCATTATCCACTACAAAAGTAGAGTATGTTGATGCTACAGAGGTAGCCAAGGAGATGATATAGCTTCAATTATTCTTTGAAGAATTAGGACATCCTCATAGGGATAATTATTTGTTTACAAATAGCCAGAGTTTCATTCATCTTGCAAAGAATTCTTCTCTGTATTCAAAGACAAAACACATATAGTTGCAGTGCCATTTCATTCGATCCATTTTGGATGATGGACAATTAAAGTTGGGCAAGATATATATAGATGAAAATCTAGTAGATATGTTTACAAAGGTAGTGAAAAGGGAGAATTTGAATTCCTATTTAGCTTTGGTTGGTCTTGTAGACTAAACAGGTATACAAGAACAACACAACCTAGGGTGGTTTGATCCAGTGGGAGCCCCATGTAGTAGTAGTATTTCTATAGAATTAGTCTCCAAGTGGAAGATTTTTTTCTAATGTGGAGTCTGATCAGTCCCCAAGTGGGAAATTTTTAGTTCGTGGTGACTAATCAGGGAAGTAGTGTACATACTTCATAAATTCTTTGGGGCTCTATTTTATCAGGATTTTTGGCCGACATGTAATTATTAATTATAATCCTAAATTAGTAAAAATACTTGTATAAAAGGGCTTAGGGTTAGGGATTATTTTATAAGGTGATGAAAAAATTGGTTCTTGTGGTAGTATTGAGTTGTAAGGGATTATAGATTGTAATCAAGTTGTAATCACTAGATCATAAAAATATTGGACTTTCTATTTGGTGGACATAGCCCAGAGTTTGGGTGAACCATGTTAAATCTTGGTGTCTTATGTTTTAGATTATGGTAAAAATAGGTTTTGAAGGAACCTTGAAACCCTTTCACATCCTCAAAAAAGGAAAAAAAAAGCCATCCAACGGGATAAACCTACTAAAAAGTAGAACCAAAATCAGGTTTTACAGGGACTTAAAACCACTAACAAAGTCCAAAAAAAGTACCCAAGTTTTACAAGGACCTAGAACCATTAGTACAGATTAAAAACTAAAAGCCAGAAAATAGGACCAAACACAAGAACTAGAAGTAACAACCAGCTAACAGGACCTAAACAGGAACCTAACAAGAAAAGAAGACCCAGGAAGCTATTGCAATTTCGTAATCATCGTAACTACCTCCTTACCAATCTTAGTCATGTCTTAGATGGATTTAGTAGCTGAAGATGCAACAATAATCAAAGCTTTCTTCTTCGAACTCTATCTAGTCCTCTTTCTTGGGCCCTCCAAAGATATCGTTCCTTCATTAACTCTTTTGCCCAATGTCACCGCCACTGCACAGATGCTTGAGGTAACTTGCTCCATTTTTGTTCCACTTTCCTTGATGAGAATCCTAAGATTCTACTCATAATCCTTAAGTTTTTTTGGGATATCTCCCCTTTGCACCTCCATGTGTTGAATAATAACCCGGTCAGCCTCCTGGTTATGTTGCACGATATCCACTTTCTTCTTCAGCCCCATAATTTTATTATATAACCAGGAGTCAACTTGAAGGAAAGAGTTAGCTTTTTGTTTGACAGAGTGAAGGAAGGAAAGTTTGGTTCCCTTGCCAAGTATTCACCTACATCATTAGTAGTGGTGTGTGGTAAGGGTCCAACTTTATCAATATGAATCCCCCCATCCAATAGCTCCTCCTCCCCAGAGTCTGCATGAATATGATAGCTCTAGCCCTTCTTATCTTGTCCCTTAATCTCCTTAATAGGAGTGGAAGCTTTCCCCATGTTTTCCTCCTCCCTCAAAATGGCTGGATCATCATTTAAATTATCTTTCTCTTTATCACCTTCCCCAGACACAATATGAGTGTCCTCATTATCAGACTTACTCTGTTATGAATTCTCCTCAGTAGTATCTTCATCTCTCCCTTCCTCATTACTGTCTTTCAAATCTGGGTAACCATCTAGGTTAGAGCTAAACTCCCCAACATCCATCCCCTCCTCTTCCTTAGGTACATTCTTATCTGAGCCTTTAGTGCTCTCCACCTCCGTATCCTCTTCCTCAATTTGTCTTTGAGAGCTCAAGGGTTTTGGTTTAGCCTTAATTTTCTCTTTAACACTCTTGTTAGTTTTACCTTTTAAGGGTTTAGGGCTATTTTGCTTGCCAGTGGATGGAGATGAAGCAATGGACTTATTTTTACAAAAACCCTCAATGAGTAAAATTATACCTTCATGTAAGATGGGTTGAGATTGTTTCTTTTTATGGGCATTCAAACTTTGGAGCAAAGAAAACTACAAATTGAAAGGGAAGGAAATTCTGTCCTAGTACCTGAAATGGTTAAGGAAGACAAAGTGGAATTTGTGCACCCTTTTATTTCTTCCATCAAGGATGAAATACTCATGAATATGACCAAGCACATCATGCCAAATACCTTTTATCTGTTGCACATCAAAGAAGTCACCATTCTTCTCCAATTGCATCTCCTCTTCATTCATCTTCAAGAATTTTTTATAGGTCACATTGGAAATGCTGGTCTACTTCAAAAACTTGATACCTTTCATGGGGAGACCAATGACCTCGCAATGAATTCTTCAGTAAGCTTTACAAAAACTCCATGTAAAGTAACTTTGTCATCCACCCAAATTTTGAAGAAGGTAGTAGTGAAATGGGGTTTGAATCCATGCAACCACTCTAGGTAGTTGACCACCTTCCCTTTCTTGAGAATATTCCAAATGTCCTACCTAGCCTTCCAATCATCACATTTTTTGGGTTCTTGCTTGCTTGGTTCACCTCCCATTTTTCAAAGAAAACAAAAAACCAGAGACACCCAAATATCAATAGCAAAGAGGTAGAAGTGAGACCAGTTTTTTGTGACATGATATTGAGGATGCCTTTTTGAAGATACATGTAGAGAACACATAGCCTTCACATGAATGTACCTCCTTGGGGATGGTAATCTGAAAATCATAAGGCCACTCCCACAAATCATTAAATTTCTAATCCAAGCAAATCTTTTCCACTCTAGAATGAATAACATCATAATTAATAATCGCTTTAAGATCCAAATGTTTGTTTAAATCATCAAGCCACCTCATCTTTTGCCCCATTTAAATTGCATGATTTCTATCCAATCAGCGACCCTGTTGGCTTCTTTATAAATATGGGAAATGACCACCTTTTCAAAATTTTGAAATAAGGTTTTGATTTTCATAACCGTTGCCTCTATAGACCAAGAGACAGAATTTTTATTATTAAGAATTTTTATAATATTCAGAGAATCACCTTCCAACCATAAATTGGAGTACCCCAATTCAATAGCTAAAATAGTGTTATAAAGGGTAGTAGTAGCTTCAACAATATGGCTATTCGAGTGAACAATAGGGACAGCAATAGCATCAATAAAATTTCCCATATGATCTCTAAGAACACCTCCACATCGTGCTCTTCTTGGGTTACCCTTGGCTACTCTATCAAAATTCCCTTTGATCCATCCACTAGGCAGAAAAGCTACTTTATAATCGATCTAGGATTATCAATTTTCAACTCAGATCCTTGAGATCTTAAAGGGTAATCAAGTTGGAGGGTTTGAGAAGACTCCCTCTGGGACATAAAATTCTCCTTGAAGGCTCTAATGATATTCTAACCAAGCACCCATCCTGGAAGATCTTTATTTCTGAATATCCTATTATTTCTTTCTTTCCATAAGCCCCACCAAAGGTGGGGGAGGGTTAGTTTCCAAAGAAATTGAGCATCAGGATCCTTTGAGGGGCATCTCCAACTCTTGAAAGAAAGATCCACATTATTTTGATGGACCCAAGCCATACCCCAAAAATTCAAAATCTTAGTCCAGACTTCCTAGGTATAAGAGCATATAAAAAAAATGTGATCTCTATCTTCAATTCCCTTTCTGCATAAAGAACATTGTTTAACCAAATTTATACCTCTTTTTGGCAAGTTGTTAAGGGTCAAAAAAAATTTTTTGGAGAAGAGTCCAAAAGAAAATGTTAATTTTAGGAGTGAGACCCTTAATCCAAGCTTGATACCAAAGAGGTTGATTACTCTTATCCTTAGAAACAAAGATAGAAGAGACTTTAAATTTCCCACTAGGATCAACATACCAGATAATCTCATCCTCTAGATAAGGGTAAAGAGAAACAAAATTTAGGAAAAGTTGGATATTATTGAAGCCTTGACCAACATTAGTTAAATTAACCCAAGAATCATTATGCCAATAATGACAAACAAGAAGGCCAAATATCTACTTGCATCGATCAATTAAGGCCTTGTCAATAAAATCTTCAATCAAATGGTGGTCCATAAGCTAGGTATCCTCCCAAAATTTCACTTTAAGACCATTACCAACTTTCCAGGAACATCCTTTTTTTAAAGTTTTCTTGGTCCCCTGAATAGCTCCCCATATGGAGGATGAGTGAATAACATCAGGAGATTCGAGGTACTCTAGAAGGGAATAAGCATTGAAGAGATACTTATGTTTCCAAATGGTACTCCATTCTTTGTTGTCATGGTACACTCTCCACCCCTATTTGGCTAAAAGGGCTTTGTTCAAACTACTGATTTTCTGAATACCTAATCCCCCTTCACTGCAAGGTTTACAAACTTGATCGCAAGCAATTAAAGGCATTCTCCTTTTATCCTCAAAGCTAGTCCATAAGAAGTTTCTTTGAATTTTATCAATAGACTCAAAAAATTTAAAAGAAATTCTAAAAAGAGTTAATGCATAAGTAGAAATGCTTTGGAGATAGGCTTTGAGAAGAGTTAACTTACCAGCTTGGCTTAAGAGAATTCCTTTCCATCTTGCCAAATTTTTGTTGAATTTGTTAATAAGGTCTTCCCAAAAAACATCAGGGACCTTCAAGCCTAGGGGGAGCCCCAAGTAAGAGGATGGGAGAGATCCTATAGAACAACCTAAGATTTTAGCTATTTTAAATTGTCTATGGATAGGGGTGTTAATGAAGAACACAACACTTTTGCTCCAGTTTACCCCTTGTCCAGAAGTGGCAGAATATAAGTTAATAGCCTACTTTAAAATCGTGGCTTCCTTCACTTCAGCCTTACCCATGAATATGGTATCATCAAAAAATTGTCCATGAGAGCAAATTAATGATTGGGAAGAAGGTTGTAAGCCCTTGAGAAAACTCTTTGAACCAAGTCCCCAATAAATCTCCCCAAGCAATTAGCCATAATAACAAAAAGGATGGGGGATAGAGGATCACCTTGTCTCAACCCTCAAGAAGGAAAAAAGAAAGGAGAGGAGCTACCATTAACCAAGACTGCGATAGAGACAATAGAAACCAATTGGCAGATCAGGCCCACAACCTTATGCTCAAAGCCAAAAGCAAGCAAAATATTATAGAGGAAAGACCAATCCACTCTATCATAGGCCTTATCAATGTCCACTTTCATAATGAAGCCCTAATTGTTAGAACAAGAAAAGGAATGAATATTCTCATGAGAAGAGATGATAGAGTTAAGGATTTGTCTACCAGGGACAAAACCATTCTATTGATCTGCAATAATCAACGGGATCACCTAAACAAGTCTGGAGGTGAGAACTTTGGAAATAATTTTATAGAAAGAATTACATAGGCTGATTGGATGAAATTGATCTGGAGAATCAACCCCAACTTTCTTAGGAATAAGGCTTAGAATGGTGGAGTTGATTTCTTTAAGCAATTGTTTATCCCCATAGAATTCCTTAACAGAATCACAAACATCTTTATCAACCACTTTCCAAAGCTTCTAGAAGAAAAACATGGGGAATCCATCAGGGCTAGGGGCTTTATCTCCTCCCAGAGAGCTAATAGCTTTGAGAATTTCATCATCCTTAGGGATTGAACATAAAAATTTATTCTGATCCTTAGTAAAATCAAGGAATTACTTTGAGGAATTCATCCCAACTTTCCACATTAATGTTGGAATTAGCCATCATAAGGGAAGAGAAAAAAGTCACCATCTCATTCATGATAGCCTTGTCTTCAACAATTTTCACATCTCCCTTTTTAAGATATGATATGCAAGTTTTCACCCTATGCTTTAGAGTAGAAAGATGGAAAAACTTTGTATTTTTATCTCCTTCCCTCAACAATAACAATAATGATCTCTGTCTCCAATAGATTTCTTCTTTAGTAATGATGTCATGGTATTGGACAAGCTTTTCAGTCTCTTCAAGGAGGAGATCAAAGGTATAACCTTCCTTCTGGATATTTTCCTGTATATTAACAATTTCCTCCTTAACAACAGTTTTGTTCTAAAAAATGTTCCCAAACTTGTTCTTATTCCATTTTTTGACTTCCCTTTTGACATTTTTTAGCTTGGAAGCAATTCTAAAGAGGACAGTGCCTTCAAACTCTATATTCCACCATTCTTTCAATTTAGTTTCAAACTTAGGGTGTTGTATCCACATCTTCTCAAATCTAAAAGGAAAATTCTTCTTGAGGTTAATCTTCTCAGTAGTGAATATAAGAGGGAAATGATCCAATCCAATTTTCTGACAAGCTTCCAGTTTACAAATGAAGTCTTTAGTCCAATCAGGAGAAATAAGAGGATAGTCAAGCCTAGCCTGAATACAATCAATACCAACTCTCTTGTTGCTCCACATGAACTAGATACCATAGAAGTCCAAGGCCATTAAGCCCTCATTATTTATGAACTTGGTGTCTTATGTTATTTTCTATGTGATCTATTATTTTCTAATATTTTTTATATTTGCATGTAGTTCTTTTTTCTATCTTGGTTTAATCCTAACAAATTCATATCCATTCTACCCTTCCATTACTACATCGAGTTGATTGATCTTCAACATGCTCTGATTGATGCATCACTATAATTTATTTAGTGAGCTTCACATAGGGGAATAACCCCTAACTTACCTCTTAAATACAAGAATGCATCCTTAGGTAATGAATTTTTGAATATGTATACAATTTATTCTTTAACATTCAAATATTCCAATCTAACCTCTTTATCTTACACCAATTTTCTTAGAAAGTGATATTTTATTGTAAAGTGTTTGGTCTTGGTATGGATCACTCAATTCTTTGATAAATTAATTGCACTTGTTTTATCAATAAAGATAACCATTGGATCCTTGATTTCTACCTTCATACCCACCAATAGTTGCTTGAACTAAACAAAATTGGAATAATTAACTACTGCTGCAACATACTTTGCCTTTGTTGTAGATTGAGAAATGCAATTTTGCTTATTATTGCTTATTACTTGTCCAAGACACTAGACTCTTACCAAGAAAGAATGCTCCACCACTGGTGATCTTCATGTCACTAGTGAAGGCTTTCAAATCAAAATTTCCTCCATTCTTGTACCATAATCCATAATCTTTAGTACCCTTTAGTTACCTCATGATTCTCTTTATTGCAATCATATAATTTTCTTAAGGATTAGCTAAAATTCTTTCCACCATACCAAATACAAAAGAAATATCAAGGCTAGTATGTACAAAATGCTAAAGTTTTCAAATCATTGATCTATATGTGGTCTGATGCACCTTCTTGGAATCATCATTTTTGGAAAGCTTATGTCTAGTAGACATAGGTATTCTAACTGGTCTTGAATCCTCCATTCCAAATTTCTTTAGTATCTCCTTGATATACTTAGATTGAGTAATGCAGATACCATATTTCTTCTATTGAATCTATAGGCCAACGATTTCTCCAAACATTGACATCTCAAATTCTTTATTCATTTCTTCTGAAAAATATTTACATAAATAAACATTTCTAATAAACAATGTGCCATCCACAAAGATTTCTGCCAACAAAATCTTCTTGTCTAGTCCTTCTTTGATGTATAGGCCATTGTTATCATTTATTCTTTGAAAACCAATCTTCATCAAATAATTATGAGGTCTTTCATACTAAGATCTGGGAGCTTGCTCGAGATCATACAATGCTTTGTGTTTACAAACCATATCCTTTTTCCTTAGATCAACAATATCTTAAGGTTGCTCTATGTAGACTTCATCTTCTAGAATTCCATTCAAGAATGTAGATTTCACATCTATCTAATAAACTTTAAATCCTTTATATGCAACATAAGAAAGTAAGTTCCCAACACCTTCTAATCTTTCAACAAGAGAAAAAGTTTCACCATAATTAATACCTTCTTCTTTAGAATAGCATTTGCATACTAACCTTACTTTGTTTCTTGAAACTTCTCCATCTTCAATCAGCTTATTTTTTTAAACCCACTTTTTTCCAAATATATTTTTATCATTGGGTCTAGGAACAAGAGCCCAGGTCTTATTCCTTTCTATCTATTATATCTCTTCATTCATTGCTTCAATCCATCTTTCATTATCCAAAGCATCTTTAACTAATCTAGGCTTAAATTTTGTAATCAAACATGTACCTTTTAGTTTGTTCCTTTTCATTCTTCCATATGACTTGTCTCCAATGATCTACTCAGGTGCATGGTTCCTTCTAACATATCTTGCTAATATAGGTGCCTTGGATTTAAAACTAGTTCCACTTGCCTCACCATGATATTTTACATCATTCTTGAGTCCCACTAACTATGACTCAGGTCTTTTAGATTTAGACTTAGGTTGCATTGGTTGCAACTTTAGCCTCTAATTATAACATGGGTCATTCAGACTATGACTTTGGTTGCACTTACTATAACTCAGGTTCTTCTGAAGATTTTGGGGACTCGTGAGGTGAACTCTATTGACATCCAATTGGATTTGGCAATGTATCAAGTTCAAAATAAATGAAATTTTTGTATCTTTAGGTCCTTTGCTACTTTCTTCTTCACTCTATTAGGATTGACCTCAAACAAAAATAATAGTTACATGGAAATAAAACCAATACTAGAAAATAGTAGATTGAGCAAAAGAGAACACATGACACCAAGATTTAACGTGGTTTACCCAATCCCTAGGCTATGTCAACCAACAATAAGTTCAATATTATTATCATCCAATGATTACAAATTGATTACAATCTGTTATCCCTTACATCTCAATATTTCCACAAGAAACTACAATATCACTATTCATGATAAAATCCCTAACCTTAAGCCTTTTTTATACAAGATTTTTTCACTTACAAAATTAGGGCTAGAATAATAGAAAACTAGTCACTGATGCCTTTTACACTATAAGGGCATTTTTGGCTTTGGAGGTGTTGCCCCTAAAAACCCCTGTGGGGTTGTTGCCCCTCAACCCCACCCTATATGGCAATAAGGAGCACACTTAGAGCACTACCCCAAGACCCCACAACAACACTACCCCTCAACCCCATTTCAAGGGTGCTACCCCCAACCCTGCATAGAAATAATCTAGAGGGAAATCATGCCGAATAAACCTCTAAGTCTGATTAGGCTCCACATCACAAAAATCTCTCACTTTGGGATTGATCAGACTCCACAATAATAACCTCACACTTGGAGACTGATCATAGCACTACTAAACCTATAGCTCCCACTAGAATATCAAACCACCCTAGACTTTATTGTTCTTTTATTCTATTTAGTTTAGAAGGCCAAAGGAATATGAAGAGGAATTCAACTTCTCCCTTGTCACAACCTTTGTAAACATATCTGTTGGATTATCATTTGTATGTACCATCTCCATCTTTAACTATCCATCATCCAAAACTAAGTGAATAAAATGGTACAACAACTATATGTGATTTGTCTTTGAATATAGAGCTAAATTATTTGCAAGATGAAAGGAATTTAAACTATTTGTAAACAAATAATTATCCTACTGAGTGTGCCCTAATTCTTTCAAGAAGAACTGAAACCATATCATCTCCTTAGTTGCCTCTATAGCAGCAACATACTCTACCTCTATAGTGGATAAAGCTTTAACCTTTTGTAACCTAGAAATCCAGCTCATGGCTACCCCACCAATAATAAATACATAACTTGTAGTACTCTACTTGGTATCAATATCCCTTACCAAATTTGAGTCAACATATCCCTATAAATTAGTAGTAGAGCCCCCAAAGTGTAAACACTTACTAGATGTTCCTCTCAATTTTTTGAGAATCTATTTAATTAAATTCCAATGCTCAAGCCCTTGATGACTCATATACCTACTAACAACTCCCACTACATGTGCAATATCTAGCCTAGTACATACCATATCATACATAAATCTTCCTATAGCTAAATCATAAGGTACCCTAGAAATCTTGTCCTCCTCTTGTGTCTTGTGATATATCTCCTTAGTCAACTTCAAATGACCAGGTAAAGGTGTACTGACAGTGTTAACATTCTCTATAGAGAAATGTTGCAATACCTTCTCAATATAATCAGACTTAGATAATGTAAATTTCATATTCTTCCTATCTTTACAAATCTTTATGCCAAGGATTTTTTTTGCTACCTTGAAATTCTTTATAGAAAATGCATGTGCTAACTAGCATTTTAGCCCCTTAATATGATCCATGTTAGAACTAGCTACAAGCATATCATAACATATAAATATAAAATAATGTAACCATCATCATCCAACCTATTAAAATAAACATAATGATCTAAATGACACCTGTTATATCCATGCTCATGCATAAAACTATCAAATTTTAGATACCATTGCTAAGCTTCTTGCTTCAAGCCATATAAACTTTTCTTCAATTTGCACACTAATTTCTCCTTACTTTTGACCTCAAATCCCTGTGGCTAAGCCATATATATCTCTTCATCCAAATCACCATGAAGGAAGGCTATTTTAACATTGAGATGCTCCAAATAAAAATCTTCAGTAGCCATAATACTTAAAACAGTGCAAATAGAATTCGTCTTAACAATAGGAGAGAATATCTCATCAAAATTGATGTCTTTTTTCTATGCAAATCTTTTTACAACTAACCTAGCTTTAAATATTTTCTTACCTCCATCCTCTTCTTTCAACCTATAAACCCACTTATTTGGTAAAGCCATTTTACCTGTAGGTAAATTGTATAAACTCCATGTCTAATTTTTCAAGAAATAGTCAATTTCTTCTTTCATTGCAAACTCCCACTAAATCTTTGTATCCACCTATAGAGATTCATCATAAAACTTATGTTCACTAGCATTAGTAAGTAAAATAGAATACAAGGAAGGAGAAAATATTTTTGGAGGTCTACTCATCCTTGTTGATCATCTAACATTCATTTGGGTGTGTGGTATATGCTGTTGCAGTTGTTACACATCATGAGGAATTCCTAGAACATCAACTTTTAGAGTATCATCCAGTACCACATAATCATTTTCTTTCTTCTCATGTTGGTGCAATAGATCTTTTTAGAACACTTTCTCATTGAATATGACATCACTGCTTCTTATAATTTTATGATTTTGAAAATATCAAATCTTATAACTAAATTCATTAATGCCATATCTGAAAAATACACATTTTTTTGACTTAGCTTCTAGCTTGGTTGTATTTTCATAATCTATATGAGAAAATGCTTCAGAACCAAAGGTTCTGAGAAAAGAATAACTCACCTTCTTACCATTCCATGCTTCCTCTAGAATACCACAACTTGCAAAGATGTTTCCCCTTGAACCCATCTTGGGGGCCCTGCCCCTAAACCCCTATAGAAATAATCTGGAAGGAAATTTTCTGAAATAAACCTCTAAGTCTTGTTAGGCTCCACATCACAACACACACTTTTCTACAAACTCTTCAATCTTCACATGTGCACTTTCTATGATCTTATGAGCTGTTATATTTAGACATTTTTATGCTTTACTTCTACTATAGTATCCCATGAATATGCCTTCATCACTTTTGACATCAAATTTACCTTTCCTAGTCTCCTTCAAAATATAATATTTGATACCAAATACTTTCAAGTTACTTACATTTGGTTTGTAGCAATACCATAGCTCATAAGGAGTTTGATTTGATTCTTTCATTAGTTATAGTCGGTTCAAGGTATGAACTTTTTTAATGATTTCTTCCTTCTAGTCTTTGATTGCAACATACTTTTCTAGCATTAGGGTTCTTGCATAATCGATGATTAATATGTTCCTTCTTTCCACTATACCATTCTCTTGAGGTGTACCAAGGGCTAATAGTTGTCTTTTGATTACTCTTTTAGTGCAAAAATTATTGAATTCATTGCAAATGAATTCACCACCTCTATTTGACCTCAAGCATTTTAGCTTCTTTCTTATTTCCTTTTTTTCTCTAGCCAAATACAACTTAAACTTTTGAAAAGCTTTAGACTTATATTTCAAATACATTATAGTCATCATTCTATAATAAAAAATAACAAATAAGATAAAGTACTTATCTCCACTATATCTCTCAATGATAATAGATCCACAAAGGTCTATATGAACTAGCTCCAAGACTTCTTCAAAATGATAGTTCCTTCTCTTGAAACTTGTCTCACCCATCTTACCAATTTGACAATTTTCGCATTGGCCCATATCAAGTTTCCTAAAACTAGGAGTACCTCTCACTCTTCTATTTTTTCTAATCTTGATCAAGTTATCAAATTTTACATAACATAACCTTTTATACCATACCCAAATTTCTTCTACTTGAGCAACAAAACGTGAACTTTAACTAAGATATAGATATAATAAGTTACCTTTTGTTTGGTTACTAGATCAAACTAGATTTCCTTTTCCATCTAGCATCTTGGCCTTCCCATTCATGTATTCTATCTTGAATCTAATATTATCCAACTATGCTACACTCAGTAGATTATGATATAATCCTATAAACCAATAAGATATATCACATCTAAGTTCATTGGTTAGAGAAATACAACCTTTTCCCTTTATGCAACATAGTTCATTATTTCAAAATCTTTCACTTCCACCATCATAGTGTTCCATATGTTCAAACTTCACTTTATCACTAGTCATATGATGAGAACAACCACTATCAATAATCTATGTTGTTGGCATTAAGTTATATTTGTCATTAGTGACAACACTTATTCAATATTGTATGGTTATTGAGCTCATCATTTAGTCTCTAGTGTTTGTTGAGCAATCCAGTGATAACTAGGTTTCATAGTTCACACCAAGAATTCCAAAGGTCATCGAGTGAAAATAGGTAGTGTGAAGTCCAATAGTTATCATCAAGTAGTTCAGTTGTTACCAAGCTTCATAGTGTTTACTAAGTCATCAATTTGTATGATGAGAAGTCAATGTAAACTAAGTGACGGATAAGTAGTATTTACCAAGTGCAAGCAAGGTAAAAATAGTATTCAGTTACTACCAAGTGACACTATATCTACTGAATCTCTAATGTTCACCTAGTTCAAAGCTATGTTGAATTATTAGTATGGACTAAGCCTCTACTCCTACTAAGTGCATGACAATGCTGAGTAATGCAGTGGATGTCGAGTATTAGAAGTTCACCAAGTTAGCTTATAGAACCTAAGTTTCTACTATTTTGCCAACTCAGTAATATTTTGTTTACTTGTATTTTAGCCAACCTTGTAATTATAAAAATTGTAATGGTATATATAAGTTAAGTATTGTATTATACCAATGTATCAAGGAATGTAGAAGTGAATGTAAAAATGCATAATGCTAAGGAGATGTTTGATAAACATGAATAAGCATCTGCAATAGAGTAAGGAATTTAGCAAGGTCAACTTAGGAGTAAAAGAGTCTTATCTATCATATGAGGTGATCAATACTTCAAGGATCTAATCAAAAAATAAGGTTGTAAGTAAGATCCTTTGTTTCATCCTAATAGGTGAATCAATCTTAAATTTTTTAATAGCGTAGACTTAAGAGTCTTTCTTTAAATCTCATAACAGAGTAAATACTTCATTGTATATTTGTAAATCCTCTAACAAGGTGGACCTAGCAGTTCTATTTTCTCCTAATAGGGAAAATCACTAGAACTAGTCAATGTAAGCCTTAACCGGCCAACTTTATGCTGCAGTAGTGAAGTTTTGTGAGTATCTTCCCCACCCCAATTTTACTTTCTATTTGGAAGGTTTTTGGGTCACCAAATTCTGTGTTCATGTGTTATGAATGTTTATCTTTCATCTTTTCATGCATTTAGTAAAGTAGATCAATTAATGGTGAAGGGTTTATGTTGTTAAATACTGAATTTATGAAATTTTTTTGAAGTTACTGATTCACCCCTCCCCTCTTAGTAACTTAGCAAGTCTTGATTATTTCCAACAATTGGTATTAGAGCTTTGTGGTTCTCAAGATAAAGTTTATTAGCTTGAGTAAAGATCAAAGAGCAATGGAGATATTCAGACTTGACAAAGTAATTGAAAATTAAAAGCTAGATCTGGAGATGGACATAGTTCAACTCAAAGATGTAAAAGAGCATCTTTCTCAATCCCTAAAAAGAAGAAGGAATTTGCAAATAAGATAAATGACCTTAAGTATGTTGAAGAAAATATTGAAGACCTTTGCCCTTCAAGTAGTTCAGATGAAACAAATGAGGCAATCAAAGAACTCCTAGAAAAGAATGGCCCCCTAAAAGATGAGGTAAGAAAATTGAAAAGAGAATAAGAAATGCAGTCAATAAGAATGTGTGAAATCTTGGAAAAAAGGAATCAGGTAAAAGAAGACTTGGAGGCAAAGAACAATGAAAATCAAAATCAATCCCTTCAGCATGAAGACCTTATTGATCAAATCTCCAATGCAAATGAAGAAATCATGACTCTCAAGGTAGAAAATGAAAGAATAAGAAATGATCTAAATTTTGAAAGAAAAATCAATGAAAGAACAAGGAATGAGTTGAGATCTGAAAATCAAATCAAGGAAAGATTTAAAAATGACCTAAACACTGAAAAACAAGTCAATGAGAGAATGATGAAATCCCAAGCAAACATGAATTGGCTGAATCAGTAAAATGAGAAAAATATTCATAAGCAAAAAGGTAAAGCAAGACTTGGATACAAAGATGAAGGTGAATCTTCCAAATAAGGTGCTTAAAGGAATCAAAACCTACTTGTAATCACTATGGGAAGATAGGTCACACAACAAACAAATGTTGGAGCAATGGAAAGGAAAAATTCAATGGAAAGTGCTACAACTACAATTATCATGGTCATAAAGCTAATAAATGTAAGGAGAAACCAATATCTGAAGGTAAATGTCATAAATGCAAGAAACAAGGTCATAAAGCATCCAAATGTAGATCTATACCATTCAATCCAGTTGAACAATTTGTAAAGGCAATATTTTGTTGGGACTACAATACTTGGTGTAGATGTCATTATTGGGGATAAAATGGACACATTGGCATAAATTGTGTAAGGCATCACTTGAGAAAGAAAGATACCACAATAAGATGTTATACATGTACTAAACTTGGTCATATAGCTTTAAAGAATTGCATGAATATAGGTAAAGTTGAAGATGAAAAGAAAGAAAAAGTAGATAGCATCAGGAAACAAATGAGACAGCAGTGGATTCCTAATTCTACCAAGCAAGCCAATTCAAATAATGTCCATGTCACTCAAGAAGTGGGTGACTCCACCATTTCCAATTAAGTTCTTAAGGAAGAATTGGAACTATATTCAAAAAGTCATATCTCGAGTAGTTCCAATGAAAGGAAGCAAAAGATTCAAATCATTATTTCAGATATAGAGGGATCACTAGAAATCAGTATTCATCGAGTAAGATCAGGTCATACTTAGAAAGGTTGATCATAGACTCTACTGAGCTAGGTCAACAGTGATAAAGTTTTTTTCAATCACCGAGTCACAAGCTTCTACCAAGCATAGTGAGTGGATGATAGTTTGTCACGCACTATGTCATTATGGCACCAAGCATTTATGAAAAAATTTCATCAAAAAGGGAAAAATTTGATTTCATTTTTCACCACGACTTCAGTATACTAAGAGCAACGCAATTTTTAATGTATCCAAGAAATCTTGAGTGAATTTGCAGCAAATATTTTCAAAGAATTTTCTCATTTACCGAGCAACCATGGCATTTGAAAGCAGCAACAATAAGGCAAAAAGAGGTTCTGAAATATTGGTGAAAGGCATGGAATGGAATCCACCAAATTTAAAGTTGTTACTAGTATTGGCAAAGTCACTCAACTTGAATGGAGCTCAATCAAAAATTCCTCCAAAGGTTCTCGTTATTAATGATATTCACATACATTTTAAATGTATTATGCACAAAATTAGAACCCTAGAGATGGAAAGAGCTCTAGGAGAAATTTGTGTTGATGGATCTTTGAAACTTGAGCATAAACATTTAGAGATCAAAGGACTAACCCATATCCCACATTTTTCAAGGAACTTTCAAATGAAGTGTATTAGGTATATTCTAAGCTATGTATGGTCAGTTATGGTTAGAACAACCTATCTTGATCACAAAGAAGAGGATTCACAAGATCATGGGTCTCCCTATGCTCAACAAATTTAAAAAAACTAAAACCCTAGGTCGAGAAGAGCTTTAGAAGAAAACCCTAGCTAAGTAGGACAACAAAGGTCTGAAGATTAATAATCTATCTAACATGGAACTTAGGTTTGGAATTCACATTATTGCACATAAGATATATAGCTCTAGTCAATTGAATAGTGTGTTGTGTGAGGCCATTGATTTGACATACAAGGTTGTGAAGAAGAATCTAGAATTTTATCTATCAGATTTACTATTAAAATAGTTAAACAAGAACATCGATAGCATTAAGACATCAAAGAACAACCCCTATAAATTTGGTTCTTTTCTAACTTATCTTTTCTTTTATGTTCAAAAATTTTTCCCATCGAAAGGTTCAGTTGTATGGAGGAAAGATATACCCATTTTGTATTAGATTAATGAATTCATTACAGAAATGGGTGAAAACTTTGATAGTATAATGGAAAACTATTTTGAATTTTTTAAGGAGAAGATGAACAACAGGTTCCAAATTCCTCCTAAACTAGTTGAATATTATAACAATGATGTATGCTTCATGGTTGATTGTGATAAAGTTTATATCTAGGCAGTCAGGCCTAGAGTTGCATGGGTGAAACTTCTTCCATATGAGATTAACATTAATGAGACAAAAGACATTATTGAAGCCCTAGTGAATGGGCTAGTAGATCCAAAGTTACCTATATTTGGAACCTATGAAGAAGCAAAAACCAAAATATAGCTTGAGATCAAGCTACCTCAGGTGGTAAATAAAGGTATGAAGAGGGTAGCCAAATTGAAAACTATTGAAGCCGCTCTTATGCTTATCAATGGCAAAGGTGAAGATGAGGAAGAACATGATGATGAAGAGGAAGAATTAGAAAAAGAGGAAAGACTAGTCAGAAAGAAAGGTAAGGTGATTATCACCAAACCTCTTAAACCCTCTACTATTGTGTTCACTAGAAGATCTAAGAAGAAAGTCGGAAAAGATGAGAGTGAAGTTGAGTTTTACTGACCTCCTCCTACATATGAAGAGAGAATGAAGTAATTAAAATATGGTGTTGTTATAAAAAACTTCAAGGCACTTAAATATGAAACTAGGACACCTACAAAGTAGAATGAAATAGAAGATCTAATCATGGAGAAGCTAGGCATATGGAAATTCTCTCCTGATCAGTTTGCTTCATAAGTGCTAGTAGTCTTATTAGACAAAATTAAGGTTAGATAGGAAAAAACCATTCAAACTATTAAGGAAATATTTACTCAAAGATTAAAACAGTTGGCACCCAACTTGACAAAGGTAGAAGTGAAGAAAGCATTGAAAGAAAATGAAAACAAAATGATTCTAAAGTTCAATACTTTTCTTTTTATGATGAAGAATATTGAATTTGTTGTGAAGAATGCTACTAATGTATGGAGAAATGTATTCCATATTCATAATCTTATTGAGGATCTCATAGAAATCAAGGATGATGACAGTGACAAGGATGAGGATGATGAAGAAGATAACACCCCTTGTTTCACTATAACTGTTAAGGACTATCAAGATTTGATGAAGGATGGAGAAGAAGAGAAATAGGAAGAAGTTGAGGAGGAATATAAGTAGGAAGAAGGAATGAAGAAAATGATCCAGTAAGGATTGTAGCACAAGTCATTACTTCCCTTCCTCACTCTCCACAAAAATATGTAGTATCATCAGTGGAGACAGTTTTAGCAAGTGCGATTGTGAGCACAATAGATATATCAACTACTCAATCACCTTTTGCTACCTTTTGTAGCTCTAGGTATCATCCATGGAAGTGTCAGCCACTTCATCTACTAAGCTGCAGCCTTCTTCTTTAGCTCTTGAGTTAGGGACATAATTAGTAGCATGTGCAATAAGTTCAACATCTTGTTCTATAGTTTTGACTACTACATCTTTGCTTGCACCAATTTTTGTTCTAGTAATTTCTTCCATTGTAAGTACTCCTATTAGTATTCCACTAGTTATTACATCAATTTTGGGAAGCACATCAATTTTGGATTCTTTTAGCACTCCTGCTAGTATTTCATCAGTTGGTACTATTCAAGTTTTCACTGCAAGTTGAACCATCTCTACAATTGTTTCTATTCCTATGTACAAAGTAATAATGTCAAAAGTAGAACCAAAGAAATCACTTAAACTTCTAACTACTAGGAAATAAATTGATGATGATACTAATTTGGAAAAAGAAATTGAAATTCCAAAGATAGATTTCAATATTGCTACAGTTGATGAAATGAGCTTGGTCAGCCAGCTTTTGGAATAGAAGGCAAGGAAAATGCAGTTAAGAGATGAAAGGGAAAAGGAATTTAGAATAATTGAAAGTGCAAAGAACATAATTATAGAGGTCATAGGTATTGATGTGGATTCATCTCAACACATTTTTTTGTAGTTAGAGGAGGCAGTGCACAAGTTTAATGAGGATTCTACTGGACAAGAAAAGTTAATTGAAAGGGTAGAGAAAAAGTTTGATAATAAAGTTCTTGAGCACATTGCCATAAATTAGGTAGAACTATCCTCCACTTTAGCTAATATTGAAAATTTTCTTACTAATGTAACATCACTCTTTTCCAAGCTATGTGATGCTACCGAGTTCACTAAGGAGATAAAAGAGAAATTGAATAAGATTGATGAAGGTATGAAGGCCAGCGCTCAAAGGTTGTAACTCAAGCTCAACATATCAGACAAAGATGAGATATCTATTAGATATGTAGGTTGAACTATTAAGAGAGGAAGCAAGGATCAGATCCACATTGATAGACATCCAAAACATGATCCTTCCAATCATGGACACAATGTAGAAACATATTGCATATTCAAAGTCATTGGTCCAAGATAACAATCTTTTAGTTGTAGATCATATGATATAGCTCTCAGTATAAGTTCAAGCAGCTTTTCATACCCATAAAATTTTGCAAGAAAACTAGGATAACACACTAGCTCTTATTCTCAAGGTACATTCTAAGTTTCTCTCACATTTTGGTGTCTTTGTATAAATAAATTGTATAACTCTTTGGAATTATTGTCAAAAGGGGGGAGCAAGATATATTTTGTGGAGAGACAAAGGGAGAGATAATAGATTGATATATGTACAAAATAAAAGGGAAAGTGCCTATGAATATATTATGTCTTATGTATGGGGGAGATATGTGCAAATGTATATAAGGCAGAATTAGAAAGATAAATTTTGAAAAAGTAAAAAATTGGTATGTCAGTGTACATAAGTCTTGGCTTATATGTGTTTTTGTCACCAATGTCAATGGGGGAGATTGTTGGAATTAAGTTATATTTTTCATTAGTGAGAACACTTATTCAATTTTTTATGGTTACCGAGCTCACCATTTAGTCTCAAGTGTTTGCTGAGCAATCCGATGATAACTAGGTCTCACAATTCACATCGAGCATTTCAAAGGTCACCGAGTGAAAATAGGTAGTGTGAAGTCTAGTAGTTATCACCAAGTAGTTAATTTGTTATCAAGCTTCACAATGTTTACCAAGTCATCAGTTTGTGTGATGAGAAGCCAGTGTAAATTGACTGATGGATAACTAATGTTTACTGAGTGTAAGCAAGGTAAACATAGTATTTAGTATCTATCGAGTGACACTATATCTACTAAGTCTCTAATGGTCACTGAGTTCAAAGCTACATTGCATGATTAATATGGACCGAGCCTCTACTTCTATTGAGTGCATGATGATGCCAAGTAATGTAGTGGATTCCAAGTATTAGAAGTTCACCAAGTTAGCTTACAGAACCCAAGTTTCTACTATTTGGTTGACTTAGTAATATTTTGTTTACTTGTATTTTAGCTAACTTTGTAATTGTAAAAATTGGAATGATATATATAAGTGATGTATTGTATCATACCAATGTATCAAGGAATATAGAAGTGAATATAAGAATGAATAATGCTAAGTAGATGTTTGATGAATGTGAATGAGCATCTACAACAGAGTAAAGAATTCAACAAGCTCAATCCAGGAGAAAAAGAGTCTTATCTATCACATGAGGTGATCAATAATTCAATGATCTAATCAAAAAATAAGGTTGCAAGATCCTTTGTTTCATCCTAACAAGTGAATCAGTCTTAAATTCTTTAACATGGTAGACTTAATAGTCTTTCTCTAAATCTCATAACAGAGTGCATGTTTCATTGTATATTTGTAAATCCTCTAACAAGCTAGATCTAGCAGTCCTATTTGCTCCTAACATGATAGATCACCAAAAGCGGTCAATGTAAGCTTTAACCAGCCAACTTTATGCTATAGTAGTGAAGTTTTGGGGGTTATCATCCCCACCCTAGTTCTACTTTCTATTTGGAAGGTTTCTGGGTCACCAAATTTTGTGTTCATGTGTTATGAATGTTTATCTTTCAGCTTTTCATGCATGGAGTAAAGTAGATCAATTAATGGTGAATGGTTTATGTTGTTAAATACTAAATTTATGAAAAGTTTTTGAAGTTACAGATTCACCCCTCCCCTCTTAGTAACTTAGCAAGTCTTGATTATTTCCAACACATGTATCATGTTAACTAAGATGAAAGATAAGTGTCATTTTATATTTTGCATTATCAAAATGAACTTTTACAACAATGTAAACAATTTCATCATCATCACTAACATCAGAATCTTTAGCCATGAAATAAGAATCTTACCTTTTTCTTTGTATTCCTTGATGTTATTGAAATCCTTCTTGCCTTTGTACTTTCTATTCTTATTTTAATTTGTGTCTTATGTGTTTGGACACCTTGTAGAAATGTGACCAACATCTTCACAAGAGTTAGATTAAAGGAATTTTACCTTTATACTTTCCTTTGCCTTTGGGTACCTTCTTGCAAGTAGTGATTCAATGGCTTCAAGATCATTGTCAAAACTATCTACCTTTTCACTTTCAAATTGCTTTCCTTTAAACTTTGTAGCTTTCTTCTTGAGTGATAACTTGACTTTAAATGTAGACTAAAGATTGCTAGAACTAGGAACATAATTATCATAGTTATCTAGGTCAAATGTTGTCAATCTTCACACTAAAGAATCCAAAGTTATCTAATAATTTGGATCACATCTCATATCTTGAATAGAAGACACTCTAATTGCATATATAGGAAGAAAGGTTCTGAGTACCTTTCTTACCATTATCACATCATTGATTTTACCTCTAGAGGCTTTGATTGCACTTACACTCGTTGATCTCAGAATCGTTTTGACAATTGAGTTTCAAAAAACTTAAGCTATTTACTAAATTCATGCTGAGCTAGTAACATGTGTCGAGTTACAATAAGTGTCAAGCTATAAATATAGTAAGTGTCGAGGAAATAGATAGTGTCAAGCAAGTATAAGTGCCAAGTGAACAATACATGCCAAGCACATTCAAGTGTCAAGCCAAATGGAATTTTAGTAAGTGTCAAGAATTGGTATCATCAAGTTTAAAGCAACATAGAATTAACATAAAAGTTTGTGCCTTCACAAAAAAATTTGTAAACCATTTGCATGCCAGCTCATGGATAGATCTTGAAGCTCAGAGATAAGATAAGATCTATTTAATTCCCTATGTAATGAACATGCAACCAATCAGATAATTGGAATCCTAAAGAGGCACAAAGGATGAATCTTAGCCATAGATTCATACCTAACCCTAATTAATGAGGTCAAAGCCCCATAATTCAAAGAGTAGTGTGTAATGCATGTGAGAAAACAACAGAAGGATTAAATAGGTGAAGTGATCAGAGGACATTCAAGGTGACTTAGTAGAGTAGGAGAATTGCAATATTAGTTAGTTGAATAGAGGATTAGCATTACAACAACTTCATATCACATTAGTGAGGATCATATCATAACAAAAAGGATCTAAAATTAGTAATATCAAATTGTAAGTAATCAGATCAACATTCTACTGTACTCTCTAACAATTGTATTAGCAAGATGAAATCCTATGGACTTAGGTTCATTTAACAATCATTGAGAAATCCTTTAATAGGGTGACATTCCAAGTGAATTTTTTATAAATCCTTTAAATAGGTACACTTCTAGTAGGGTGTGAAATCCTTTAATAGGGTGGGACTTAATAGTCTCTTGTAGCCTTTAATAGGGTAGACCTTTCACAGAGCATACCATGGTTCATGGTCAAACTTTGTAAACTTGAAAAGTTACATTATTGCTATAGTAGTAAGATGTGGGTGTCATCCCCACCCAATTTTACCTTCTCATTATGGAGGGTTTCTAGGTGATCAAATCTAGTGTCAAGTGTTTACATGGATTTTTTTCTTTCATGTCATTTCAATATGTTTCATGCATGTATTGATTAATGTTAAAAGTTTTATTGGTTAAAGTTTGGTACTTTTGATTCAGCCTACCTCTTAGAAGTATACTTCCCACTTGTAAATTCCAACAATTGGTATCAAAACTAGGTTCTCAGTAGGAGGAGCCTTGCAGCTTGGAGAAAAGATCTAGAGATGGAGGCCTACAAGATTGGGAAGATTATAGAGAACTAGGAGATTGAAATACATCTCATTCTACATTCTCTCAAAGAAGCCAAGGAGGAATTGAGGAAATCCCTAAAAAGAAGAAAAGACATTGCCATAGATAAAAATGATACACAATAAAAGGAGATTGAAACCACTAAAGTATTTGATAATGGAGACTCAAAAGACTTTGATGAAGCAATTATAGATCTAATGGAGAAAAATAGAGCTCAAGCAGAAGAGATCAAAAATCTCAAGATTGAACAAGAATCACATGCCATGATGTTGTGTGAAGTGACTGAACAAAAGAAAAGAGCTATTGAAGATAAGGCCATGATAGAAGATGATGAGAGAAATGTAGCCAATAGAATAGAAGAGAAGTCAACTGAGCTTGCCAAAATTTATAACATGCAACTAGATATACTAAGTCAAATGATGAATGATCATCATGAACTAAATGTCAAAGACATTGAGATCACCACACTAAATTTGTAGAATGAACAACTATAAAATGATTTGAGGAGAGAAAGAGAAACTATAGAGAGCTTCAACAAGTCAAATGAATCCATTAAGTACTTTGAGCAACTACTAAAATCTCAAAGATCTAGTAATGACACATTAGGACTAGGCTATACCAGCACTGAAGAAGGAGAATCATCCAAGACTCCTAAACAAAGAAATGATAAAGGTAAGAATTCCAAATCCACTTGTCATTTATATGGTAAAAAGGGGCATACTACTAATGTGTGCAAGAGTAAGAATGCCAATCAGCATGACAAACCTAAAAACATGGGTCACTATCACAAGTGCAATAGCCAAGGTCGTTAGGCACATGACTGCAAGAATAGAACAATTAGGTCACCAAGATTTTGAGTTAACTACTACAACTATAAGAAGTATGGACATAGAGCCTTTGAATGTAGATCTAAGCCTATGTGGTCACCAAAAAAACCAGAAAACACAAAAAGACATGGACACTTCTACAATTGGGACTAAAACACTAGGAAAAGTTGTCACTACTATCAAGAGTATGGGAACATCCCTAAGAACTACATAAGAACACATTTAAATGACAACTATATTAGATGGTTGATTCAAACCATTTGTTTTAGCTACCTAAAGATAGGTCACATCAGCAAGTACTGCTCAACAAGGTCAAAGGCACCTAATTCTGAGTGCAATAAAGGAAAAGACAAAATTGATGTTGAGCACATTAGAGGAGGATGAAAAAGATGTGGAAGAAAAGAGATGGAAGCAATACATCTAATGGAGGTATCACTTCTTCTAATAGGTCAAGTGATCACACCTCATCCAATTGAGAAAAAGAAGGTATGTGGGGCTGATATTTAAATGCTTTATCATACATCAGTTCCAAAATATATTAGTGCTAAAAAGAATAAATTAACATGAATAAAGATGCAAGGTCAAACACTCAAGTTTTCATCTTACTGTTGAGTGTGAAAAGTTACCTTCTGATGCTGAGTGAATGATAATATGTGTCAAGTTTTCATCCAAGACTAGTTGGAGCTGAGTGAGTAGTTGTTGTTGAACAAAAATAATGTTAGTTGCCACTGAGTAAAGAGAATTTACATAAAAGCCAAGTAAGGGTAATTCCTATAGCCACCAAGTGAAGTAGAATTTGCATTGATGCTAAGTAAAGTAGAAATCACATAAGATTTTGAGTTTATAGACGTATATGTACTAAGCATTAAATGTGATGTATTGAAGGGTATAAGGTTGATTTTTCACTCATTTCTTGTCATTACAAACACAGAGAAAAGGTTGAGCAGAGGAGAGAGCCAATTTAAAGAAAGAACAAAGCATTTTCATAGGCTTCAACAATAATTTAGCATTATTTCATCAATCTAAGGTATTCTACAAGTGTCAAGCTACACTATTTAAGTTTGTTAAAACCCTAGACTGCATAATGGCCTCTAGCTCTAGGAACCCTAAGGACAAGGAACCATTTGAAGTTTAGTTAGTTAGTAAAGAGGTTAAACAACCATACTTTAGGGAAATTCCAAAATTTGTATACAAGAATGACCCAACTAGCATATTATCTATTATCCCACCAAAGGTTGTGATGGTACAAGATGTTAGGAAATGCTATAGTTGCAAGGTTCAATGGATAGGAGATAAGGAGAGATGCTAGGTTTATGAAAAACTGTGTGAGAATGGAGTGCTAAAATAGGAATTCACCATTGTAGAAAGGAAGGGACTAATGCATGCCCTAGATTTCCCCAATCTTCAAAACATAGTGGATAAGGATAGTTTTGAGTAGGATTCATGATGGATGCTTATGGATAGAAGGAGGACCTATAAAATTATCAAAGAGAATCATACATAAGGTTATAGGATATCCAACCCTAGATCGAACAAAGACCTTAAGAAGTGACTCCGAGGAAGTTATGTAGAAGAATATAGGCGCAAAATGGAACAAAAGAAGAATGAAGATTGAAACTATCAAGGATCCACTTATAGAGTTTGCAATGAGGGTTATATCTCACAAGTTTTACTTGTCAAGCTAACTGAATAGTGTTCCATGTATTGCAGTTGATGTAGGGTACAAAATTGTAAACAAAGATCATACATATGATCTAGCATAACTACAACTACAATAGAAAATGGAAAATTTGGGAGCAATAAGGATATCCAAGAGTGCTCAATGTAAGTTTGGTTCCATTTTGATATGTACATTCTTCTATGTTTAGAATGAATTTCCCTCATTTGGTAAGATAGGATGGAAGACCAATAGGTCAACTACTATACAAATAAATGATTATATAGAGAAGATGGGAGACAATTTTGAATCCATAATGACTAGCTATTTTGAGGACTTTAAGAAGTCTATGAAAAAGAGACTAAGAATTCTAGTTTCCTTAGTAGAAGAACACATCAATTATATCTTCTTTCTAGTAGACATTGATTATAAATATATCCAAGTAGCAGTACTAATAGTTAGATGGCTAAGGCCATTTGGTTATGAAATAAACATTGATAAAGTATCATTTGTCATCATTGCATTACTTGTAGTGTAAGTGATAAAAGTGAAAAACCTTTTGGCACTTATGATGTTGTTAGATTAAAAGTTGACATGGATCTAAAGACATCATCTATATTGAAAAAAAAGGATAAGATGGTGAAGAAACTAAAAACCAAATTTGGAGAGGGAGCAGGCAATGATGATGATGATGATGATGATGAAGAAGAAGGTTAGGAACCACTTGCCTTGACCCAAGTCATGGGAGAAGATGAAGAGGAAAAAGGTGCCAAGGAGGAACAAGCTAAGGAAGAACCAACTAAACTAGAGCCCAAGAAGAGGAAGGCAAGCACACAACCAATAACATAGACTAAGTAGAAGAAAATTGCAAAACCAAGCCCTACAAAGTCCACAACTCTAGCAAAAATAACCACCACTAGAGCCACTACTCAAAGGGATAAGAAACAAGTGAAAGAAAAGAAGAAGGAAATAGAACAACAAGATATAGTGAAAAAGAAAAGATTAAGAAGGAAATATGTTGCACAACTAGAATATGAAGACAAAAGGATTGAGTCATAAGACAATAGCCAGTTTAGAGTGGTAAGTCATGCATCCAAATCTAATTTAGAAAATATTTGTGCTAATATTAAGGATAATGCAGACTTAACTATTGGAATATTCAAATATGGAAAGAATACTTATGAGAGGTGGGGGGTAAATTAGAAGTATCACAATTTAACCAATAAAACTTTTAACTAAAAGTAAATTACATGCATGTAAATACATCAAGTAAACATGAAACTAAGACATGCATCAATAACACATAACATGAAATCTAGTAACCCAGAAACCCTCCAAGAATAAGAAGGTAAAACTAGGGTGGGGATGATACCCACAAAATTTGCTGCAACAGTAAGGTTTTAACCACTTCTGATGGTCTACCCTGTTAAAGGCTTTACACTGTATTAATAGTGACCTGGTTAGAGGATTTACAAACACTTTACATAAAGTGTCACCCTATTAAAGGATTTAATCACCTTTTTAAAGGATCTATGAAATAGCTATTAAGCCAACCTATCACCATAGGATTTTCATTCTAATACAATTGTTGGAAAGTATTAGGTACAATAAACCTGATAGATTACAATCCTTGATTGCTGAATGCAGGCATTGGTTCTACTTTCTCTGATCTTGATCCTTTGTGATATGATAATCCTTGTTCTGAAAGTAGATTTCCTTACACAACCTTGCATATCCATCTACATTTTTTACAATGAAATTTCATCTTCCTTATAAAGACATTCAAGGATTCAGGGTTAGTATGGATCTACGATCCATATTCAATCTCTATTTTTGCTAATTTTTTGCACTTCTTCCATTGGTTGCATGTCTCCATCATTTTTCTTATTGACTACATGTAGATTGCATAGGAAAAATAAAAGATTCAATCTTATCATTTAATCTTTTGAGATTCGTCACATGTCAGCCATGAAAACGGTTTACATATGACTCAATGAAGTTACAAACTCATATGTATATTCTGTGTTGCTTGGCACTTGTTTCATTTTTGTATTACTCGGCATCATCTATGACTCGGCACTTGAATATCACTTGGCACTTGTATCTGCTCGGCACTTTATTCTGCTCAGCACTTAAAGTCATTCGACACTTGAACTTTTCTCGACACCTGATCTTCACTCGACACCTGAAGACTTTCCTAACTCGACTTTTTTTGTGGCTCGGCATACATGGTGTATTTGACTCCAATATAGAAAGTAGTTAATTGTATTGGCACTCAAGTGTCAAAAACTATTATGAGGTTTAACATTAACTAGCTTGAAAAACATTGATTTTGGTAAGTTAAGTAGGGAAGAGAAAAATATGACTGAGGAATCAGTGCATGGCATGATGGAAAAGTTCAAGAATACCCCTCTTGAATTTGACAATACAATGTTGAAGGATTTATATTCAATTGTTGAGAATAAATGGGATTATTGCCTAAATATGGAGAAGAAAATAAGAGAGTCTGCATTGGCACAAGTGATGCTAGAATTTTCAAAAGGAAAAATAACTAAGGCTAATAAGAAGCATGGGAACAAATGTTCTCCCAAATATAGAGCATTCAGTATTCTCCAAAAAAACATTGAAGATGTTGTTAATAAATCCACTAAGATGTGGAAGTTGATATATGGTCTAACTTCTATTAAACCAGTAGAGGTAGATCCCTTTGAGGGAAATAATGATGAAGAAGAGGAGGAGAATGACAAAGAAGAGGAAATTAAGAAAGAAAAAGGAGATAACATAGTGAAGGAGGCACAATAGAGAAAAGATGAATTTTCAATAGCTGAGGAGTAGAAAATTGAACAAAGTGTGCCAAACACACAACTATCACCTTTGAGCCATCCACATGACACATCTACACCTACATACATAATGATAGTAAAGGATGTTCCTAACAACTCTAGTTAGAACATAAACCCATTTACTACAGAGGATCTAAAGAAGATCCTTGACCAATCTACATTACAAGCTCAATTATGCAATAACCCAATATTGGTTAGTGTAGATGAGTTGCAAAAATTTGTAGCTAACTTAACAAGGGACAAGGTGAATAAAAAAGAACCACCTTCTATCATCCATACATCTACTAGTGGATAAACAATAGTTTAAACATCAATTGATACATCTACAAAGGTTGAACCATAGTCAAAGTTATGATGATTGAACAAAAGACTCAGACTACTGAGAAAAGAGAGCATACAAAGGAACAAATAGGAAAAATGGATACTTTTGCCCCTATTTCACAAATACAAGGTGCACTACCATAGATAATTGTAATTAATAAAGACAAATAAGAAGAGGACAAGGATAGTCCAAAGGAAAAGGAGTGGGATGAAATTCAAACATTGGTAAATCTACCAACTACTAGGACTCCTACAAGAATGATTCAAAAGTTGAGCACTAATGTTATGCCACTCCAAATCTTAGCACTAGGATCAAGCTCCACAAAGGTTGCAAGGGTACTTCACTATGGAGAACCTACATTAGATGAAGATACAACCATACCAAAATATGACTATGTAACCATTATTCTTGAATAGATCAATATCATGCAAGAGGCATTGGAAAGAAAGAAGAAGCAAGAGATACTTAGAAATGAGTATAGACAAAAGAAAGCACTACGTGATATTAAGGACATCTTTTTGGATGCCTTCAACTTGTAGCCACCTGATGAAATAAAGAACAAATTAGAACAATTGTCAGATATTGTTGAGCATGTAACAAATGAAGACCAAGATGCTAATGTTAAACTTATGGAATTCTTAGAGAAGAAATTTCAAGCAAAGGTAAATAAAAAGATATCCAGTGAAATAGCACTATCATAAGTAGTGTTGGCTACAAAGATAGAAAAAGTGAAAAAGGTACTTGAGAATATATTCTCATTGTACACCAAATTGTGTGACCTAATAAACTTCCCACAAGAGACAAGCCAGAGGTTACTGAGCTTGGAGAGAAATTTGAAGGTATCAAGCATGCAATTTCCACAAAACTCAGTTGTACTAACAATAGAAGAGGCTAACACTAGATCCAAATTAGTTCAAATAAAAACCACCTTGACCCCCACATGGAAATTCTCCAAAAGGAAATAGCCTATGTAGAAACAATATTGAAGAAGAAAACCAAATCTTTCAACTCTAGATGGCTTAGTTCGCCTTGCAATAGAGACAACAATACAAATCAAATCCCTAGAAGTTTCCATACAAAACTAGGATGTTGCTCTGAAAATTTTCATGGAAGTTAATAAAAACTTTCTAGCCAAATACAGTATATAGACCATTTGACATAAGTGTCAAAAAGGGGGACAAATTGAAAAAGGTGTGAAATTGAAAGGGGAAGACTTGCTCTAGAAGGGGAGACATGTGAAAGATAAGAGCAAACAAAGGGGGAGTAAATAATAGAAAAGTAGAAAATAGGGCATAATTAGACAAAGAGAGTCAGCATGAGGAACATCTACTCAAATGAGAAAAAAAATTTGGATACAAAAAAAAGGAACATTAACTCAAGGGGAGATGCAAAGCTTTTCTGGTATATAGTCCTTTACAAAAATTTTGAACAATTTTGAATGTTTTGTATATATGTTGAACTATAATTTTATTATTCTTAAGGGAGATAGACTCATCATGTATAGTTAAGTGTTTTTGACACTCATGCCAAAGGGTGAGATTTTTGATCTCAAAATGGCTTTGACAATTGAGTGTCAACACACTTATGCTATTTACTAAGTCTATGCCGAGCTAGTAACATGTGTTGAGTTGTAATAAGTGCTGAGCCAAAATTATAGTAAGTATCAAGTCACTCAAGTACTAAGAAAATAGACAGTTCTAAGCAAGTATAAGTGCCAAGTGAATAGTAGATGTCGAACATGTTCAGGTGTCAAGCCAAATAGAATTTTAGTAAGTGTTGAGCATTAGTATTATCAAGTACCAAGAAACACAGAATTGACATAAACATTTATGCTTTCACAAACAAAGTTGTAAACCATTTGCATGCCAAGTCATGGATAGATCTTGAAGCTTAAAGATAAGATCAAATCTATTTTATTCCCTATGTAATGAACATGCAACCAATCATATAATTGGAATGCTAAAGAGGGAAAAAGGATGAGTCTTAGCCATAGATTCGTACCAAACCCTAAGTCACAAAATCTTTTTAAGGAGGTTGAAGCCCCATAATTCAAAGAGTAGAGTGTGATGAATGTGAGCGAAGATAGGAGTAAAGAGGCAAAGTGATTAGATGAAATTCAAGGTGAATTAGCAGAGTAGAAGAATTGCAATATTAATTAGCATAATAGAGGATCAGCATTACAACAACTTAATATCAAATTAGTGAGGATCAAATTAGATGGAACAAGGATCTAAAATAAGAAATATCAGATTGTAAGTAATCAGATCAACATTCTACTATACTCTCTAATAGTTATATTAGTAGGATGAAATCCTAAGGACTTAGGTTGGTTTAATAGCCATTGAGAAATCCTTTAACAATGTGACATTCCAAGTGAATGTTTTGTAAATCCATTAAATAGGTACACTTCTAGTAGGGTTTGAAATCCTTTAACAGGGTCACACTTAATAGTCTCTTGTAGCCTTTAATAGGGCGGGCCTTTCATAGGGTAGACCATGGTTCATGGTCAAACTTTGTAACCTTGACAAGTTACATTATTGCTCTAGTAGTAAGTTGTGGGTGTCATTCCCACCCTAGTTTTGCCTTCTCATTTTGGAGGGTTTCTGGGTGATCATATCTAGTGTCAAGTGTTTGCATGCATGCTTTTACTTTCATGTTATTTCAATATGTTTCATGCATGTATTAATTAATGTTAAAAGTTTTATTGGTTAAATTTTGGTACTTCTAATTCACTCCCCCTCTTAGAAGTATACTTCCCACTTGTAAATTCAAAAAACACTAGCTTTGATTCTATCAACATATTTTACAATGTTTTCATCCTCTCTCATCTTCATTTGATCAAACTAACCTCTCAAGCCTTCTACATTTTCTATTTTCATATTATCATCACCTCCATAAATATCTTTTATATTTTTCTACATCTCATAAGTGGTAGCACACCATTTGACTTCAGCAAATTCAACATAGTTAAAACTTGATGCAATGTCAATCATCATGATATTATGATTCTTGTTTTCAAAAATATCCTCCACAACCATGGTTTCAATAGGAGCTTTTTACTAAGAATTTAAATATTTTAGACCTAAATCACTAACGGTCACCAATTCTAACTTCATAAGTTCTTGCCATGCCTTAAATTTACCTCTATTCAACTTGGGAATCTCTATCCTCTAAGACATCTTGATCTTTAGCTTGGGTCCTTGAAACCTTCTCTACAAGAACCAAAAGATCTAATGCCAATTGTTGGAAATATAAGAGGAGTAACTAAGAGGGGAGGTTTGAATCAATTACCACTAAAATTAATCCCAAATCCCTTCAATATCAATACAAAACATAAACTCTGATAGAACTATTGTTACTCGGTTGACACATAGGCACTTGATTAACACTAATATGTTGTGACTTGGAAAACACTATAATAACAAATGTTACTCTAAAAATATTGAACATGTATAATTTAAGATATTATCTTGTGATTAACCTTAATTAAGTTAGTTTCAAATACATGAAAGAAATATCATGAACACAAGTGACACCAAGATTTAACATGGAAACCCAATTTGGAAAAAACAACCAATTGCAACTGGTTACTAATTTTTATTAATATGAAGTGAGCTCTATTAGGAGCCAACCCTCTTAAAGGTTACAAAACACACTGTTAGGTGTGACCTTATTAGAATATTTAATCACCTTGTTAGGAGTGGCCTTCTTAGATGTCTTTAGACACTTCAATCTAGAAATGCCACCTTGTTAGAGGATCTAGAAAATAGTTGTTAAACCTACTTGGTTAAAATATTTGATACACTGCTACAATGGTTAGAGAGTAAAAATGATATGGCCTAATTGCTGATGCAACTATATTTCTCATTTCAGATCTCAATTCTAATTTGAGTACTTGATCCTTCTGGATTAGATTAATCATTTTCACCCAACAAGGATATTGTGCTAATCCTTCTAGTTTGCTTCCTTTAAGCCTCTTCTTATCTTCCACATACTCACACATTTAATCCTCAACTTTGCCTTATTCTATATCATAAAAATTGTCAAGTGACATTGAATACAACTTAGAATAATTAATATTCATCTCCTCAATTGTCTCAAACCAACAAACAAATCCATTAAACTCAATATGCCAAAACAAGAAAATCCTTTGTTAGCTAACCCTTCTCAATATACACTAAAACTAGAATTTTTTTCCTATGTTAGCCAAGTGAGTCTGGTTAATACTACATCTTCTCAAACTTCCTTAGATAATTGAGTGAGCTCAATTAACACAGGTTCCATCCAACTTTCCTTTGTTACCCAAGTGAGCTTGGTTAACATTCAACTCCTGCGAACTTCTCTTTAGCACCCAAGTGAACTCAATAGACACTATCTTCTAAACTTCACAAATAGTAGAATGCTCAAAAAACATAGGAAACTATCTTCATTACCCAAGTGAGCCTTGCATACACTGACTAGTAAAGATAAGACATTTTTTGTAACATGAAAGACAATATACAATTGATCAAAAGTGGATAAGATGACCTTGGAAGGAAAATACCTCAAGTTTGAGATTGACATTATGGTGCTGATCATGGGGCTCAAAGATAAAGGTACAAATTTTAACCAAAATTAAGATACAACTAAGTAAGTTCTTAAAACTTTTCCAGAGGCTAAGAAAAGGACTTTCGTTAGAGAAAAGGGAGGGATTTCTACTGCTTCTTCTATTAGAACATTCTATGAATTCATACTAAAAGATGTTATCTAATATATAAATTTGGTTGCAAGGTATGATAGGGCATATAATTAATTTTTTTTGGTTAGATCATTTCAAACACAAAATCATTGTTTTCTTTTGATTTTATCTACTTTTTTCTCTTGCATAAAGCATAAAGGAATTTAAGGAAAGCCAAACAAACCCATTCTTGACCAAGGGTTTATGAGACTAATTTTTGTGTTTATCATGGATCATGTTAAGGGGACTCTCCCTTCATCTATCTCTATTAAAAGTAAACAAATCTCTAAAAATCCTAGTAGTAGTAAAGGCAGAGGAAATTGTTTGATGGTAGAGTCAAGAAAACAAAAATGGAGTTTGTAAAAAGGAATAAGAAGAGTGTGAATTATAAATCAATATTGAATCATTTGAGGGTGCTAAGAAAATAAATTGATAATAGTTTAGAAACAAAGGATGACATTGAGAGTAATTATTCTGGTGAGTTAGTTGAAAAATTACTCAGACTACCTAGTACATTCCCCTCTCCTATTTTTGTTTATTTGAAGGAAGTGAGGGGAAAGTTTGCTGAAGAAATAGGAAGTGTGTGTCAAAAATTCTATTGTTGAGGAAGAGGAGGATTTTGATAAAGAAGACTCTTGCCTAAAATCCTTTAAAGAAAAAATTACCCATGATGTGTTAATTGAATGAAATAATACACCTCTTAAACTACCCTAAAAAGAAATTAAAGAAAAAAATGAGGAGAATAAACAAACAATTTTCCTTGTTGCCAATCTCATTTATATGAACAAGGTCAATGTGAATATGATAGAGAATGATCTCAAAGGTCCATGGATATTTAGCCTCCTATGGGTGTGCTCCAATCTACAAAGGATGTCTCTATGTATACTTTGAAAATGGAACAATCAAATTTCAACTCCAAAAAAAAATATTAATATTATTTATAGAGGTCTAAATGAGAAAAAGGATGAAGTTAATAAAATTTTCAATGGGGAACCTGAGATTGGGTTTCTAGGGAATGATATTGAGAAAAATAATCTATTACAAGGGCACGTTAATAGAATTGAGAACCTCAAAAGAACTAGTACTACCTTGGTTATTAATTATAATAAACTTTAGGAGGCCTCAATGGAAAGTATAAAAAGCTAGCAAGAAATGTAGATTTTAATGATATCATGGTGCTTGCCTTACTAGAATCCAAGGGTGCAAAAGAGTCATATAGTAAGAAAATAACCATATCTTCTATAAAGAAGCTGAAGGCCAAAAATGATGAGTTGTATAAAAAGGATGTCAAAGAAGCATGGAAAATATGAAGGAAAATATGATCTAGTGCTTCATTAGTTGTTGTCTTTTCTGGTCTTTTGGGATTTTTGAATCATTAGCTTTAGTCTATCATTTGATTTTTTTATTGATCATGGTATTGGTTTCATCATTTGTTGATGTTTTCCTAGGGTGATGGTATTATGTAGAAACATTTGATTTGTTGATAATTATTTAGACATATTAGAGGCTTTTGAATCCTTTTATATCAACATTATTTTCATCCTTAAAGGATGATTTCTATTTTCTAAAAGAAATATCATATTTTGACTTGCTATGGAAAGATATCTCCTACTTATCAATTGATGAGCTTGAGGGGCTTGATGGTTCATAAGGCACAATGCTTGGTGATGGTTATACCTATGGGTCTATAAGTAGAGTGGGTTTAACCATGGAGAAAATTTTGTAGTTAAGTTAGCTTGAGCTAGTGTAGTACTTGTATGGGTGAACTCCTAGAAAATACTTAAGAAATTACGTAGTTATTTCTTGATAGCAATATCGTAATATGACTTAATGTGGAAGAATATATCCCAATTTTAACTATGATCCTAGCTATAAAAATAAATCATTTGATCCAAGATGTATTAATAAATAAATAAATATTATCCTCAAAGTAAAACTATTAGATCTTCAATCCTCTATTTTTAAAGAAATTTTCCTATGTGGGACCTAATTTAGCTAGTTCTAAAAAATGATGTCATGGTTTTTGTAAGATTTTTCTTTGTTTTCCTAAAAACTCAAATATAATATTCAACTATTTTCTTTGGATTTTTATGGACAATATTTTTCTTGAATTCAGAGAAAATGGATATCTAAATACCATGTTTGTATTATATTCTCTATAATTTTGTTGTTTGCATTATTTATGGTTATTTTGGATTAAGGTTAAAATAGGTTTTGAGGGAATCAAAAACCTATATAAAAATATATAATCAAGATAAAACTATTAATTAATAACCATCAGAACACCATGTTTTACAAGGACCCAAAACCCAATTCCAATCAATAGTTGATAGACAACAAAACACCAAAACCCAACTTGGGTTTAATAGAGTAGCCTACAAGAAAAAGAAAAATACCAGCAACAAAAACAAGATTCTAGCATCGAGAACTAGTAGAGTGTTAACATCAATGATTATGATATTCCTATGGGGGGGGAAGGGGTGGTATCGTTGCATTTCTAGTGAATTCAAGAGATTTTTTATATGATTATATGTTGCATTCATGGGAGTTTTTATCATTGATATCAACATAGTGGGCGTAGTTCTATGAAGGATGTTAGCATAGAAGATAAAGATCGAGGTGACATGGTTTGAGGATTGAAAACAAGATAGTGTGTAGTTAAAGACATTTTCCTAATCATGTATTGATGGTATGGTTAAGAGCACATGCTGAAAGTTGAAGAATGATCACAATTGTTCAAGGTTTTTGAAGATAGTGTAAAGATAGAGTTCTTGTAAAGAAATTTTTATTAATTGGATTACATCTCTTAGTAGAGAGAAAATAAAGTTAATAAAAATTGTACAAAGGTATAAGACAACATAGATGGTGTGGTTGGTTCCACTAAGTCATATGTAACACGTGTGAAGAATTATGAAGACTGTGAGAAAATAATGTTATGTAATTGTGAAAAGATGAAATGTAATGTGTATTGAATTAACTTAATGTTGTTCTTAATTATAATTATGAATTTGGAATGGATAAATGATGAATCAATAATTTCCTTTAGGATTTGGTATAAAGGAAAGATGTTTTCCTTGCTTGTAACTGTGAATTATGAGTTTGTGAATGGTGATTAAGTAAAAAAAATTGGGTAAGCAATCTAAAGGATTCTATATGATGTGAGTAAGAAAACATGGATATAATATCTAGTGAACTTGGTTTTGTGATTATAGAAATTCTTAGTGCAATAGAGGCATGGTGAGAAAGAAAAATTATTGTACTTGGAAGAGAGTACTAGTGGACAGTAGATTATTTGGTATTATTTTTGAAATGAATGCTAGTAATGCCAACTGAATAATGAGTTTGGTGGTCTTTCATTGAAGCTATTTAGATAGTGGTTCATTTTTCCTTCCATAAATCCTAACATAAATGACATAACTCCTAATAGGGTTGAAATCACCTCATAAGTATGTTGAAAATAATTGATTAATTGTGTATTGTCTTTGATATTACACAAAATTTCATATCATTATTAGTCAGTGTATGTCAAGCTCACTTGGGCATGGAAGACAATTTTCTTGTCTCTATCGAGAATTACAAAGTTTGGCAAGTTCAAAAGATAGTGTCTACTGAGTTCACTTAGTTGACAAAGGAAAGTTTACAAAATTTGAGTGTTAACCAAGCTCACTTGGTTAATGAAAAAATTATTGGATGGAACCAATATTAACCTAACTCACTTGCTTACCAAAGGAACTTTTTGAATATGTAGTATTAATTAATTTCACTTGGTTAACATGGGAAAATCATTTTTCAGTTAGTGTCTACCAAGCAGTGTCAGCTAACAAAGAATTTTCTTGTTTTGGCATATTGAGTTCAAATAATTTAGTTGTTGGTTCTAGCTAACTGAGAAGATGAATATTAAGTATTCTAAGTTGTATTCAAGTTGACTTGATTATGTATAAGATATAAATATAAGGTCAAGTTGAGGATTGGATAAGAAGTGGAAAATAATAGAAGATTTTGATGATGCTTAGAGGAAGTCAATTAGAAGTATAAGAATAATATCCTTGTTGAGCTACAAAGATACATTCAATCAGGAAGGAGCAAGTATACAAGCCAAAATTGAGATCTGTAATTAGAAATTGAGTTGCATTAAAAATCAAGTCATCTCATTGTTACTCTCTAACCATTGTAGCAGTGATCTAAATCTCTTAACTGAGTTGGCTTAATAACTATTTGTAATCCTCTAACAAGGTGGGATTTCTATTTTAACTATCTAAAGACCTCTAACAAGGCCACTCCTAATAGTGTGATTAAATATTTTAACAAGGTCACACCTAACAACGTGTTTTGTAACCTTTAATAGGGTTGGGTCCTAGCAAGACTCACTTCAGAATAGTGAAAATTTGTAACTAGTTGTAGTTGGTGGTTTTTCCCAAATTAGGTTTCTACATTAAATCTTCGTGTCACTTGTTTTCATGCCATTTCTTATATATATTTACAATTAATTTAAATAAGGCTAATCATAGAAAAAAAATTATGATTTGCATTTTTTGAGTTACTTCTATTATTTAAGTTATTGTCGAGTTATAGTATTTGCTAGAGTAAAACTAATTCACCCATCCCCACTCAATTAATTCTCTTATATTTCCAATAACTGGTATCAGATCTTTTGGTGCTTGTAGAAAAGGCTTCAAGGACCTAAGCTAAAGATCATGATGTCTTATAGAAAGGAGACCCCAAAGTTCAACAAAGATAACTTCAAGGCATTGCAAGGAATCATGAGGCTACACTTGGCAACCATTGGTGATTCAAGGCTAAATAATCTAGAGACCAAATATAAGGCTCCTACTTGAAATATGATTGTTAAAGAAATTGCAGAGAAGAATAGTCATAATATCATAATGATTGGTATTATGTTTCATCTCTCAATTATGCCAAATTTGATGAGGTTAAAGATTGTGGAACTGTTTATGAAATGTGGATCAAGCTAAAAGCCATCTATGGAGGAGATGACAATGTAAGGAGAGCCAAACCTAAAATTCTTGGAGGATAATTTAATCAAATGAAAATAAGAGAGGATGAAAACATTGCAAAATATGTTGATAGAATCAAAGCTAGTGTTAGTGCTATCACAACCTTTGGAGGAACAATTGATGATGTAATAGTGGTAAGAAAGGTTCATAGAACCCTTGTTACTATCTATGCAATAAGAGTATCTTCTATTCAAGAGATGAGATGTGATCCAAATAGAAATATAACTTTGGATTCTCTAGTTGGAAGATTGACTGCATTTGAACGAGATAACTATGATAGTTATACTCCTAGTTTTACAAAATCTTGAGTTTGCATTTGAAGCCAATGTATCACTCAAGAAGAAAGCTAAAAGATCTAAAAGAAAACAATCTAAAAGTGAAGAGGAAGATAGTTCTAACAATGATCTTGAATCCATTGAAGCATTTCTTGCAAGAAGGTATCCCAAAGGCAAAGGAAAGTATAAAGGTAAGATTCCTCTAATCTATTTATGTTGTGAAGAAGTTTGAAACATTGTTGCAAGGTTCCCAAATAGAGAAGACATAGATGGAAAGAAGCATAATAAGTTCAAATACAAGAAGGATTTCAAAAACTTCAAGGACTACAAGGATAAATGAAAGAAATCTTGTTTTATGGCTAAAGATTCAGATAGTAGTGATGGTGATGAAATGGTTTATATTGTTGTAAAAGATGAATTTAATGATGGAGATAAAATGACACTTATCTCTCATGTTAGCAAAAATGATACATGGATTATTAATAGTGGCTACTCAAATCATATGACTGGTGATAAAACATAATTTGAACACATGGAACATCATGATAGTGGTAGTGTGAGATTTGGAAACAATCAACCTTCTTGCATAAAGGGAAATAGTTGCATCTCACTAACCAATGAACTTAGATGTGACAATTATTATTGGGTTGAAGGAATAAAGCATAATCTACTAATTATGGCACAATTGAGTAACATTGGATTCAAGGTAGAATTCATGAATGGGAAGGCCAAACTACTAGATGGAAAATGAAATTTGGTTGGGTGGGGCAAACAAACAAAAGGTAACCTATTCTACTAATCTCAATGAAAGTTCATCTTTTATTTATCAAGTAGAAGAAAGTTGGTTATGGCATAAAAGGTTGTGCCATGTGAACTTTGATAATCTAGTGAAAATAAGAAGAAAAAAGAGTAAGAGGTATTCCTAGTATGAGGAAACGTAATATGGGTCTATCCAAAGATTATCAAATTGGTAAGATGGGAAAGAAGAGTTTCAAAATAAAAGACTATCATTCAGAATAACTCCTAATAGGGTGATTAAATCCTCTAACATGGTCATAATTGATAGTGTATTTTTCAGCCTTTAATAGGGTTGGCTCCTAACACGGCTCACTTCATAAGAGTGAAAATGAGTAACTAGTTGCAATTGGTGGTTTTTACCAAATTGGGTTTCCACGTTAAATCTTGGTGTCACTTTTTCTCATGCTAGTTCTTTTATGTATTTTAAATTAAGTTAAATAACTTTAGTCAATGAAAAAAATCTTATGATTTTCATTTGTCAAGTTATTGTTGTTATTTAAGTAATTATTGAGTTACCATATTTGCTAGAGTAAACCAAGTGCATGTGTGTTTTTTGAGTAACATTAGAATATAGTTTATTCTGAGTTTTGTATTGACATCTAAGGGATCTGGGATTTATTTTTTATAGTAACTGATTCACCATCCCCTCTCAGTTACTTCTCTTACATTTCCAATGAAGTATTCAATGTCTTTTAAAAGGGATTGATATGTACTGGATGCAATTTATTGAATCCTAACAAGGTCAATTCTCTTACAAGGAACGAAGGATAGTTTTAAGTTTGAATGAACCAACTATGACAGTTGGAATGAGAAGATGAAGAAACACTCGCTATGCACACATATAGGATATTGGTTGATTACAAAGAGCAAAAAAGAAATAATTAAAGGAGATAAAATTGAAGAATATTCTAGAATAGAGAGAGATCTTTTGATGCATAGTATGCTTGCAAGGGAAGCACTTTTAATTGTTTTTCCTGAAAATGAGTATAGACAAGTAAAATATTTTAATTTGCCAAATAAATTTTGAAAAATTATTAATCTACTTATGAAGGTGATAAGCATGCTAAGAAGGTTACATTGCAACATTAGAATTTTTTTTTTTCAAGAAGTTAAAATGATGGAAGTGAGCCTGCAAGCAACATTTTTGATAGAATATTAAAAGTCATTGCAAGAACCAAGGCTTGAGATGGAAAGAAGGATCAAGATATTGAAAACCTTGATACCTGCAAATAGATAGATAGCATAGATAATTGAATAAGTTATACCTAGTACATAAGAGTTCACAAGAGAGAAACTTCTTGTAAGACTAGAAGCAATTGAGATAAGCTTGAGATAGAGTGGAGATTTTCCTAGAATTGGGACTTCATTCAAAACATTGAGTGTTTAGCCTACATTATCATGGAGTGTGTGTACTAGCGAAGATTATGAAAGTAGAAAAAGAGGAAAATATAAATAAAAAAATAAAGATTAAAGAAAGAATAGCCTTGTGAAAATAGAACCATAAGGCAAGAAAATATTTATATGTTGGACTTGTAATGCATATGTTCAGTTTACTTGTATGTTTCCAAAGAGAGTAAATAACTTTGAAAGGAATTTTAATCCTAGGAGGCCTAGAAGATGTATTAAATGCAAATGATGAAGATCTAGAAGGTAGTGTAGAAATATTTTTGAGTAGAAGTGATAATGTAGGTGATGAAAAAATATTTGTTAAAATCAAAAAAGAAAATCTTGAAAAAGAAGTTGCCAAAGAAGAAAAGGTATTAGTGTTATAGGTTTAAAAGAAGAAATATGATTGCATCATTGACAATGGTTTTTCACATAATATAAGATATGAATAAATTTGTTGATTTCAATAGCTTTGATAGAGGAACTATTCAAGTTGGAAACAACAAAACCTACCACATAAAGAAATATGATCTATGGGTATGTGTAGAATCATGGTGTGTCAAAAAGTGGTGATCTAAAAAATATGTAGTCATAAAATCCCTAAAGGAATTTCAAAATCTATTCTAACTTTTCTTCGACTCATCCTGATACTAAAAAAAAGAATTAATACATTTACAAGGCCTACTATATCTATTGATACCAACCCTATATGGTCAACCTTAAAAATGTCCCCAAGTGTTGTTCACCTATTCTTGTGTGTTTTTACTTCAAACATGTAGTTGATGACTTTTTTTACCAAAATTTGATGAAATGAAAAGGGTTTCTTAAGAATGTTTTTATCTTTCCATAAATGTAATATTTTAAAAATTATTAGTTTATTAAGTAATTATTAATTATTTTCTAATGCAATTACATATAAGGTTTTGATTGACACACTAATTGAAAAACAACTATAACTTTCAAATGGTACAACATTTTTGAGATCCAAAAGATGCATCACATTGTATGCTTCTTCTATCATAAGGGTAAAAAAGAAAAAATAAATTTTGCAAAGTTTTGAATTAGTTAAGGTGGTTAGATATGAGACTTTTTTTATTCCAAAATACTAAAGTAGAAAATTAATAATTATTTATTTATTTAGATTAAAAATACACAAAAACATGTGCCACATCCAAGCATGCGTGTACTTCTTCTATCTAGAATATTATTTTAAAATTGTATCATTGGATTTTGATTAAGGTGGTTAGACATATGTCTGCTTCTTAATTTTGTCCTTAAATTTTGGTACTATTGCATTAAAAATTAAAATTGTGACCAATCAATTTTTATTATTTTTAGATAAGTCTTAGTAGTTTAGAAATTAAATTAAATTTCTTAGAGATTCTATTCTCTTAAATTTTTCATATAAAGTTTATAATAACTATAAAATTGCATGTCATGTTGACATAACCTTGATTTACTGATATTTTATTGCCACTTAAGAGCATAGTTTGGTTGACCATGATCTTGTACATACCCCTATTAGTCTATAAGGAAAGAGTAACAATAATCATGCTTATTTTGTTGATGGATTGAAACATAAATTTTGACTGTTGGATAGCTAGTTGACAATGGCTATAAATTGTCGTTCATAGAGAATACATGAATTATCAAGGATAAATGTGATAAGATGATTAGTACTAATACAAGATCAAGAGATAATGTTTTCCCATTGAATCCTACTGAGATAACATGATTGGTTTCTAAATTTGGTAATAGTTGGTTATGGGAGAGAACATTCTATGGAATAAACTTTTATAACATTGTGAATGTGATGACTACACTAGTTGTTAGGGTTTTTCTTAAAATTGTGAAGTCTACTAACATGGTATGTAAGGAATGTGTTATAGAAAAGAAGAAGACAAGTTGTTTTTGGAGAAAGAAGTTTTCTACATCACTGAAGTTGGAGATAGTAGCCATAGTCAAGGAATTCTATGATGAAAGGTATTTCATGATTCATGTTGATGATTTTACTAGAATGACATGGGTAGCATTTCTTATAGAGAAATGTAAAGCATTTGAGAAGTTTAGGGTGTTTAAGTATAGAGTTGAGAGTGAGTCTAGTTTAAAAATTAAATGTTTAAGATTTTCTAAAGGTGGAGAATTTACCTCAAATGAGTTTAACAATTTTTTTGAACTAAATTTTATTAAAAGACAACTTTCAACTCCTAAGAAACTAAAGAAGAATTGTATAGGAGAATGAAGAAATTTATTACTTAAAGAGGCAACTAGATCTATAATGTTTGAGAACAATGTATCAAATATATTTTGGAGAGAAGAAGTTAGTAAAATAGTTTATTCAATGAACATAGTACAAATAAGACAAGGTATTGGTAAGACCCCTTATGAGATTTGGTTTGGAGATGAACCCTTAGTTAAATATTTCAGAATCTGTGGAAGTACGTTTTATATTAATACAGAAGATAATATTTGTAATTTTGATGCAAGAAGTGATGAAGTTATGTTTGTGATGTAGGAGCATCCTAGTGTAGTCATAAATCTTGTATGTAGGTGCATTAGGCTTAAATGTTTGAAGCTATAGCTTTTTTGGTTGGGGATATGTTTGAGATATATTGGATCACCTTAACCTAAGTGTACATAGAGTTTGGAGTTATTGTCTCAAATTTAGTTCCATTTGAGGTAACTACAAGTCATATATTTCTTATTTCCTTAAAAAAATTTGAAGATTGCATACATGATCTTTGATCTCAAGGAGTTGGCATTCTAGAATTTGGATAGTTGGATGGTACATGGACCTATGTCTAAGTGTGGATATTCTTATATGGTCTTATGAGTTAGTTATGCATTATAAACATGGGTCCTATCCTAACTATTTATTTCCTTCTCATATATATGGTTTTTGCCAAGCTGACTTTTGGCTTGAGGGTGTATCTAATGAGAGTTTTCATGTAATGTTTATTACACTAGGCCAACCCATGATTTTATATAGTATTAGTAGAGGGTCTTGTGGAGTTTAGAGTCATTATTCATCTAGCATGGAGAAAGCAAGGAGTGGCCAAGAGAGAAAGGTTTGATAGTAGAGCTAGTAGCTCTAGCTTGGGAAATAAGGAGGTTTCTTGGTGTTTTGTGTGCACAAGTTTAACTTCTTCTTTGGTTTATCTATTAGACTATGGATCTAGCTAGCCCAAAATGGTGCTTGAGCATGTAGAAGGTGTACATCCTGTAACACTACCACTAACAAAACCAATAAATTTGAATCCAATAACAAGTACAAAGAACGCTATAATTTTTTTTATTAAATTCCACTTAATACAAGTACAAGTACACATATTGAACCACTCTTAATCTGAAAACATCAAAATACAAGTAAATATCATCCAAATATGATTCCATAAAGATTCTAAAACATATTGAGTTCAGTACAATAATGAAGTACAATCTCATCCTTAAATGCCTATCTCCAAAATATGGACCCTACAAGCAAATAAATAATGATCCAAGAAGAACTTCAATAAACATATTTAGCTACTTGTAAACTCAAAGCACCTGGAAACACACATAATGCAACACAAAACAAAAGAGGGCTCAGTACACACTAAGTTGAAAAGCATAATCCACCTGCATGCATGTTAGACCAAACATTAAAAAAATCAAAACCATAATGCAGATATCTGATTCACTTTAACATAGTGCAGTTCCATAATTAATATGCAAGAAGTAAACCTTTACTCATTATTGCAAAATTAAACTCGCACTAAGAATAACATGTAAATGAAACATATATATACTAAGGTGTCATCATTATGGCACTAAGATACTGCATCCATGTATGGTATGCTCATAGTCAACACATAACGGGTTTCTCTATTATACTTGTCAATGACAGAATAGAGATATGCCTTGTTCTCCGTACTTAACCATATAGATTTAGGTCATAGGTAAGGCCAACTATCTTTTATATGTAATTAACCCACCCAATTCATTTTATGATTATCATTGAATTAATTAACTGAATAGGATAAACCAAACTCAGCCACCCTGATATACGTTCATCACAGCTATTCTTAAAATACACATCAAACTGATTTTCTAAGAATGTTCATGCTACAGATGTAACTCAATATTCAACATGATACTACATCCTTTAATCTATTTGAACACATCTTAACTTTGCCTATTTCCAAGGTAAATTTAGACTACTATAACAACAGAATCAAATACTGTAATAATAAGAACCCGTAAATACAATTAAACTTACATCTTAACTTAATGATATTTACTGATCTTAGTATTATACTATTTAACCCTGCTATCATAAAAATCTATATTTATCCTTTGAAATAGCAAAATAGTAATATCAAGTACAAATGATACTTTTGTTTTGAAAAAAATGAATTTCATTAACATATTTCATAACTGAAACTTAATATGAAATCAACTTTCCATTTCAATAGAATCCAGGAAATAGTTCTGATTCTCAATAAAAATAGAGTATAACTTTTAAAATATATATTAAAAAAAATTCCTTTTCATTTCTATATTATGACTAAATTGTAATACTTCAAAACAACATTCTAACTGTTCATTGACAGTTTTCTTAGTTTGAACAAAAGACCAATAACAATGTTGTCACACATGTTTGACTATACATTCAAATCAATATGATTTCTTTTTTTAATCATAATCAAATTTCAAAGTTTATAAAAATTTTACTACAAAGTCCTTACTCTATGTAACTATCAGCTAAGACCATGTTTTCCCAATATGAGAATGTTCTCTTTTGATGCTTACAACTCCATCATTCAATAATACCTGATGTTTTCTTAATAACTAATTTTTTTTTTGTCTTTTAAAATACTATCCAATTTACTGTATATAAAAGAATAAAAATAAAAGTATCCAAAGAATTGTTAATTTTCAAATAAACAAAATCTACTATTATATCAAAGTAAATTGATTATTAGCTTATTATTGTGTGTTCTCGAATAATCACAGTCAACTTAAAGTTTCCCCATTATCATATGACAGTCATATATGATCATGGGCCATTTTATATCTTTTTCAATATAGAAAGTGTTTGGTTGTCAACTAATGGTTTTAGCTACCAAGGAAAGAGAAATATTGAAGGTATGTTGTTTTGATAGCAAGTTCAAACATTTCAACTCAATAGTTCCTTGCAAACTATCACAACAAAATCACTAGTTTTCCCTAATCTAAAGATAAACTATAATTCTTTATTTAAAACATCACATATCGAGTGAGAATGGATTATTTATCAAAAACCCAAGAACTCGCAAATAAAAGCATATTGTTTACCAAAATGACAATGTCAAGACCTCACTACTAACTGTCAACAATCTATTAGTTTATGCAACCTAAATCGATACTATACTATTAACCATCAGAAGTATGAACTATGAAAATATAATAATTGAAACTTAAGATATCCCAAATTTTCCAAATCTAACATTTCTATGAAGCATATCATACTTCACTTCATGCAAATTGTTTGATGAAATGAGTATGCTTTGAATTTCATAAACAACCCTTTTGAATTAAGACTTAACCCTCGGTCATGAAATGTCATATAGTGTCAAACATCACAAATTTATAAATACAGCAAATACATATATTCTAACATCAAATCTAAAAACACATCACCAAATCTCCCATTTAAGTATGGGTACACACAGAGCTGTATAATAACATAGAGCCCAACTTTGTCTATACCCACACTTAAATGACAGATACTTCTACATCAAAAACTAATAACCATGTGTAGACAAATAAATTGAAATACGATTGTAATTATAAAGAGAGAGTGATAAGGGTAAGAAATTTCCCCTACTTGCAATTTAGTAGAGGGTAAATGAACTCTCCAGCCACTCGCTGCCAAAGACCAAAACCCAAACCAGAATTCGAGAGAAGAATATCAACAAGATTGGCTGTGAGCAACACCACAATGCTCGGCCTCAAAAAAATGAAATCATTTTCAACAAACTCTTCCATGAACCCAATTCCATAGCAACAAGGGTCATAAGTGTTCCTCAATCAGAGCAGTGCGACCAATTCTCTAGCCCTATCTCAATAGGAAACCCAACTCACAACCAATTTGGCCGATAAAACTTTAAGAACCATTAATCCCCATTACTCTGCATTCACTGAACTGTCACTCAAAATAGATCCATATATATGTAGTCACAAAGCCACCACCATATTTGGCTATACAAATGTGAATATCTCATTTCAAGGTATGCTTTGAAAGCAATGCCAAAACCCCTAAGCTAATTTCGCATGCAAAACCCATTAGTGTTTATGTTATTCAAACCTTGTTCATATTATTCATAAAACAATTTCAATGTTATTGACCTACTAAAGTATGGTAATAACCACGGGTTTAAAGCCCTAGTCTAAAACACGACATAAAACATATTGATTCCCTAGGGATTTGTTTTTTAACCCTTAAAAACAAAAGAATATATATACATATGCAAGGTAGTCTACCAATAAACATTACAAAACATATTAAGATTCATATAAATCATAAGTAAATATAAACCTAAATTGTAATCCCATGCATAATCCAATTTAATAAATGCTCAGCGGTAGAAGAAAACTATATAAGTTCATAAATGCATATATGCATTTAAGACAAGAAAATCTTTTAACATCAATGCACAACTGTAACATAATTCGAATTAGAAATACTATGCCAAATTACTTATTACTATAATGTGAACATCAAGAAACTAACATTAAATTAAATTCACTTTCATCCAGCTCAAAAATTAGTACCAGTTTTGAGTTCAAACCTATACTCAGAATCAACATAAATAGCTAGTTCAACACAGTTGAAACCTTATTACAATAAACTAGTACAAACAGATAATGATTACTATAATTGTATCAACAAAAGATCAAAACTTAACTAACTAAATTTAACAAACTGATAAAAAAAGTTTGATAATATCTTAGCAAAGAACTTGAATCACAACAACAGACTAAAAAAAACATAAGGAAAAAGGTCAGGCATGACATCCTTCCCCACTAGTTCTTGACTTCCTCCTGGAAGTCAGAAAATAAGTAGGGATGCGTTGCTCTCATACATTCTAAATCCTCCCAGGTAGCAGTTGTTTCATCATTGGGGTCCCATAGGACCTTTACCTGCTTTATTTCTCTTCCTCTTAAACTCATAGTTCTACTTTGCATGATCTGCACTAGTTCCAACATGATCTGTCCATCCAAAATCTGCAAATGTTTCCAATCCAGCACATGAGCAATGTCAGGTATATACTTACACAAAACTGAAACATGAAATACATTATGAATGCGTGAAAGACTCAATGGCAAGGCAAGTTTTTAGGCAACAAGTCCAATCAGTTCTAGAATTTCAAACGAACCTACAAATCGAGGTGCTAACATGGATCCCTTTCCATAAGGAATTGGACTTTTACACGACCTTACACAAAGAAATACTTTATCACCAACCAAGAATTGATGGTCAATTCTATGCTTATCAACATATTTCTTCTGTCTATCTTGAGCATTAATAAGGTGCTCTCTAATCCTCTTAACTTGCTGTTCTAAATCTAGCAACATATTAGGTCCTAAAAGAGTCTTGTCTTCCAAATTGTCCTAGCTGAGAGGTGTCCTAAAAGGTCTACCATACAATGCTTGAAATGGTGCCATGCCTATGGAACTATGATATCCATTATTATATGCAAATTCTACCAAATGTAGATACTCCTCCCACTTATTATGTATGTCCATTACATACATCCTAAGCATGTCTTCCAGAATCTAGTTGACACGTTCAATTTGCCCATCTGTCTCTGGGTGATAAGCTGAACTAAAATTCAGCTGAGTACCTAGCTCTCGCTGCATGGATTTCCAAAGAGATGAAGTAAACACTGGATCCCTATTAGAAATAATCTTTTTAGGAATTTTGTGTAACTTAACTATCTGTTCCATATATACTTTGGCAACTGTTGCTGTATTAGAGGATGATCTAACAAGAATAAAATGAGCATCCTTCAAAAAATGGTCTACTACCACCACAATAGCATCATGCCTATGAGCTATAATAGGCAATCCAATTATAAAATCTATAGAAATGGTGTCCCATTTCCATTCTGGAATACTATGTGACTGCAATAGTCCTACAGGGTGCTGATGTTTAGCTTTAACTTGCTGACACTCCAAACATCGAGCCACAAAATCTACTATATCTCTTTTCATTCCAAGCCAATAGTAATGCTACTTAAGGTTAGCAAGCATTTTCTTGACACCCGAATGAGCTGAATATGGTGCTTTGTGAGCCTTCAACATAACTAGATTTCTCAAATCACCCAACTCAGGAACGAAAAAACTCCCTCTATATAGCAGAAAACCTTCAGAATTCATTGAATACCCCTCAAAATGCCCTTCTAAGAAGTTACCACTATCAATAATAGCCTTAACATCCTGAAACCAATGATTCGCAAAAAGATTTTGAAGAATCTTATCCTTAAGATCCACTGTTAAAATCAAAGAAGATAATTCATGTCACCTTCTGCTAAGTGCATTAGCAACCACGTTCTCCTTCCCTTGCACATACTTAATCTTGAAGTCGTATTCACACAAAAAATCCATCCATCCTCACTGCCTAGCATTGAGGTCTGGTTGTGTGAAAAGATACTAAAGGCTACGATGATCAAAATGTAACTCAAATCATTGACCCAAAAGAAAATGCTGCCACTTAGTCAAAGCATGCATAATCACAGCAAGTTCGAGATCATGAGTAGGGTAATTCATCTCATGACTCTTTATGTTTTTGGACTCATAAGCTATAACACATCCCTCTTGCATCAACACTACCCCTATGCCATCCAAGGATGCATCAGTGCAAATCATAAACTCCTTAGCTGAATCAGGGACTGCCAAAACTAGTGCATTGGTCAAACATTCCTTAAGTTTCTAAAATGCTACCTCGCACTCCTCTGTCCACACAAATTTCTTGCCTTTTCTCTGAAGAGATGAGATAGGATGCGCTATTCTGGAGAATTTTGACACAAATCTATGGTAATAGCTTGCTAAACCCATGAAACTTTGAACCTTGGACACATTCGTAGGTGTTGGCCAATCAACAATAGCCCAAATTTTGGATGGATCTATAGAAATTCCATCACCTAAAATGATATTTCCTAAGTAGAAAATCTTTGATTTGAAGAATTTACACTTCTCAGGATTGGCATACAGTCTGTTCCTACGAAGGCATTCCAAAACTTGTCCTAAATGCTGCTCATGCTCCTCAATAGAATAAGAATACACTAATATGTCATCCAAAAATACCACTATGAACTTGTCAAGGTAAGTTCTAAACACACCATTCATTAGGGTCATGAAGATAGAAGGTGTGTTTGTCAACCCAAAAGGTACTACTATGAATTCATAGTGTCCATACCTGGTGTGAAAAGTTGTCTTATGAATATCAGCTTCCTGGATTCTAAGTTGATGATACCTAGATTTTAAATCAATCTTTGAAAAGACTCGAGCACCCTTGACCTAGTCAAACAAGTCATCAATTCTAGGCAAAGGATACCTATTCTTAACAGTGACCTTGGTCAATTGTGTATAGTCTATGCAGAGTCTTAAAGAACCATCTTTCTTCTTGAAAAATATTACTAGAGCACCCCAAGGTGATACATTAGGATGAATCAAACCTTTCTCCAAAAGCTCCTCCAACTGAAATTTAAGTTCAACCAGCTCTTGAACTATCATTCTATAAGGAGTCTTGGAAATTGGTTTCGTTCCTAGCACTAAATTGATCCGAAAATCAATTTCTCTTCTTAGAGGTATTCTCGAAATCTCTTCAACAAATACATCCAAAAAACTCTACAAGACTGGATGATTGTGAGAAGAACCTTTATCTATGGAATCATTTAAGTCTTTTACCAATATGGCAAACAAACTATAGCCTTTTTGAGCACACCTTACCAATTGCTTGGCAGAAATTGTTTGCAAAGAGATGGGTCTCTTGATTCCCACAATAACTCTAGCTAAACCAAGATCATCTACACATTTGATTGACTTATCCTTGCAATCCAAAATGGCTTGATGCTATTCTAACCAATCCATACCCAAAACTATGTCATACGATCCTAAAGGTATAACCCTAAGGTTCGCTGAAGTAGTGAAAGATTTCATATGAATCTTATAGTCAGGAGCAACAATATCAATGTTCACCTTGGATCCTGATGCTAACTCCACTTGCCATCTGTCCCTTGCTCTAACCACAAGAATTCCACTATTTGCAACTAAAGCAAAAGAAATAAATGAGTTTGTAGCTCCAGAGTCAAATAAAATAGATACTTTCATACCTTGAGTATTACCCTGAGCTTCAATAATCATGTTTTGGTGTTTGGCTTGCTTCTGATCCAGGGTTGCAAAGATACGGTGGTTCCTGGTAGAATCACCAATTGTCACTTCAGACCTAGCTGGCTTAGGTCCAACCTTCGACTTATCCTAGTTAGGGCACTGAGACTGATACTGACCTATCTATCCATAATGAAAACAATCAACAGATTTCTTGAATCCCAAGTTCTGACCTGAAGGATTAGGAAATGGCTTATTACTCTGCACACTCTGAGGTGGTTGAGATGGTTTAGGCTATTATAAACCCTTTGAGTTCTTATCAAACTTTCTCTTCTTGAATTTCCCACCTGAAAATCTTGATTTTGAACTGCCCTGTGGAGGCTTTTGATTCCTACTGACATCCAGAGTAGGTGGATTCATGTTGGTTTTGTATGAAGCCCCATGATATCCAGACTTCATCTCAGTTAGCTTTGCTCGCTCTGAAGCTTCCTGCATAGTCAAAGGTTGAACAGTTCTCACTTCCTCCCCAATCTTGGGCAAAAGTCCTTTGATGAAGTGTTGTATCATGGCCTTATCATTTTTAGCCCACCTAGAAAACTTCTTAAGCTTGTAGAACCTACGTTCATAAGCTTCCACTATAGAGCCAGACTGCATAATCTGAAAGAACTCTTCTGCACGGGCCTGATGCCAATATTCTGACATCAACCTCTCTTTAAAACCCTCAACAAAGAGTTCCCAAGTAACTAGAGAGATATCAATGCCCAACTTCTCCAACTCCTACTCCCACCATAAGGAACCAAATTCTCTCAAATGCATAACTATCCATCTTACCTTTACGTTACTCAAGTAACATTTAAGACAAAGCATTTCTCAATGTTTAGTAGCCAAGCTTCTACCACTGTACCCTATTCTATACCATAAAATAACGGTCCTTTCATCTTGGAAGGATCCTTGAGCTGAGCTCTTGCCACTGGATCTTCCTCAATAGGAAGGTTAATACCTTGTACAAGAGGTCTCCTATCATTTGCTCCCCCACCAAGAATCTAGTTATTAGCCTCAATATTATTGAGATGTTCCAGTATCCTTTGAAGTACCATAGCTTGATCTACCTAATTATCTTGGTTGTTTCCAACCCCAGAATTCTGATCAAACTGATCATTCCCAACAAAATTATAGTGCCTAGGACCTCTACCATGGCCCCTGCCCCTACCTCGACCTCTGCCAGCAAGGTTATCCTCAGGAATATCACATCCTTGAGTTCCTCTAGTGATAGGAGGCATGATAGCAACCTACAAACAATAACTATTAATATGCACTGATGACAGGTAAACCCTATAACCCAAGAATCCTAGTTATTCTAACCTAGGCTCTGATACCAAATGTAACACTAACACTAACAAAACCAATAAATTTGAATCCAATAACAAGTACAAAGACCGCTATAATTTTTTTATTAAATTCCACTTAATAAAAGTACAAGTACACAGATTGAACCACTCTCAATTTGAAAACCTCTAAATACAATTAAATATCATCCAAATATGATTCCATAAAGATTCTAAAAAATATTGAGTTTAGTACAATAATGAAGTACAATCTCATCCTTAAATGCCTATGTCCAAAATATGGACCCTACAAGCAAATAAATAATGATTCAAGAAGAACTTCAATAAACATCTTTAGCTACTTGTAAACTTGAAGCACCTGGAAACACATAGAATGCAACACAAAACAAAAGAGGGCTTAGTACACACTGAGTTGAAAAGCATAATCCACCTGCATGCATGTTAGACCAAACATAAAAAAATCAAAACCATAATGCAGATATTTGATTCACTTTAACATAGTTTAGTTCCATAATTAATGTGCAAGAAGTAAACCTTTACTCATTATTGCAAAATTAAACTCGCACTAAGAATAACACATAAATGAAACATATATATACTGAGGTGTCATTGTTATGGAACTAAGATACTGCATCCATGCATGGTATGCTCATAGTCAACACATAACGGGTTTCTCTATTATACTTGTTAATGACAGAATAGAGATATGCCTTGTTCTCTATACTTAACCATATAGGTTTAGGTCATAGGTAAGGCCAACTATCTTTTATTTGTAATTAACCCACCCAATTCATTATATGAATATCACTAAATTAATTAACTGAATAAGATAAACCAAACTCAACCAACTCGATATACGTTCATCACAACTATTCTTGAAATACACATCAAACTGATTTTATAAGAATGTTCGTGCTACAGATATAACTCAGTATTCAACATGATACTACATCCTTTAATCTATTCGAACACATCTTAACTTTGCTATTTCCAAGGTAAATTTAGACTACTATAACAACAGAATCAAATACTATAATAATAAGAACCCGTAAATACAATTAAACTAACATCTTAACTTAATGATATTTACTGATCTTAGTATTATACTATTTAACCTTGCTGTCATAACAAAATATACTTATCCTTTGAAATAGAAAAATAGTAAGATCAAGTACAAATGATACTTTGTTTTGAAAAAAAATGAATTTCATTAACATATTTCATAACCGAAACTTAATATGAAATCAACTTTCCATTTCAATAGAATCTGGAAAATAGTTCTGATTCTCAATAAAAATAGAGTATAAATTTTAAAATATATATTAAATTTTTTTTTTTTTCATTTCTATATTATGACTGAATTGTAATACTTCAAAACAACATTCTAACAGCATTGACAGTTTTCTTACATGTTCAGATCCCATCATTGTTTGAATAAAAGACCAATAACAATGTTGTCATATGTGTTTGACTATACATTCAAATCAATATGATTTCTTTTTTTAATCATAATCAAATTTCTAAGTTTATAAAACTTTTACTATAGAGTCCTTACTCTATGTAACTATCAGCTAAGACCATGTTTTCCCAATATGAGAATGTTCTCTTTTGATACTTACAACTCCATCATTCAACAATACCTGTTGTTTTCTTAATAACTAATTTTTTATTTTTTTTGTCTTTTACAATACTATCCAATTTACTGTATATAAAAGAATAAAAATAAAAGTATCCAAAGAATTGTTAATTTTCAAATAAACAAAATCTACTGTTATATCAAAGTAAATCGATTATCAGCTTATTACTGTTTGTTCTCGAATAATCACTGTCAACTTAAAGTTTCCCCATTATCATACGATAGTCATATATGATCATGGGCTATGTTATATCTTTTTCGATATAGAAAGTGTTCGGCTGTCAGCTAATGGTTTTAGTTACCAAGGAAAGAGAAATATTGAAGGTATGTTGTTTTGACAGCAAGTTCAAACATTTCAAATCAATAGTTCCTTGCAAACCATCACAAAAAAATCACACGTTTTCCCTAATCCAAATATAAACTATAATTCTTTATTTAAAACATCACATATTGAGTGAGAATGGACTATTTAGCAAAAACCCAAGAACTTGCAAATAAAAGCATATTGTTTACCAAAATGACAATGTCAAGACCTCACTACTGACCATCAACGATCTATTAGTTTATGCAACCAAAATTGATACTATACTGTTAACCATCAAAAGTATGAACTATGACAATAAAATAATTAAAACTTAAGATATCCCAAATTTTCCAAATCTGACATTTCTATGAAGCATCTCATACTTCACTTCACGCAAACTGTTTGACGAAATGACTATGCTTCAAATTTCATAAACAACCGTTTTGAATTAAGACTTAACCATTAGTCATGAAATGTCATATAGTGTCAAAAATCACAAATTTATAAATACAGCAAATACATATATTCTAACAGCAAGTCCGAAAACACATCACCAAATCTCCCATTTAAGTATGGGTACACACAGAGTTGTATAATAACATAGAGCCCAACTTTGTCTATACCCACACTTAAATGACAGATACTTCTACATCAAAAATTGATAACCATGTGTATACAAAAAAATTGAAATATGATTGTAATTATAAAGAGAGAGTGAGAAGGGTAAGAAATTTCCCCTACTTGCAATTTAGTAGAGGGTAAATGAACTCTCTTGCCACTCGCTGCCAAAGACCAAAACCCAAACCAAAATTTGAGAGAAGAATATCAACAAGATTGGTTGTGAGCAACACCACAATGCTTGGCCTCAAAAATGAGAAATCATTTTCAACAAACTCTTCCATGAACCCAATTCTGTAGCAACAAGGGTCACAAGTATTCCTCAATCAGAGCAGTGTGGCCAATTCTCTAGTCCTATCTCAACAGGAAACTCAACCCACAACCAATTTGGCCGATAAAACTTTAAGAACCATTAATCCCCATTACTCTACATTCATTTAACTGTCACTCAAAACAGAGCCGTGTATACGGTAGTCACAAAGCCACCGCCATATTTGGCTATAAAAATGTGAATATCTCGTTTCAAGGTATGCTTTGAAAGAAATGCCAAAACCCCTAAGATAATTTTGCATTCAAAACCCATTAGGGTTTATGTTATTCAAACCTTGTTCATATTATTCATAAAACAATTTCAATGTTATTAACCTACTAAAGTATGGTAATAACCACGGGTTTAAAGCCCCAGTCTAAAACATGACATAAGACATATTGATGCCCTGGGGATTTTTTTTTTAACCCTTAGAAACAAAAGAATATATATACATATGCAAGGTAGTCTACCAATAAAGATTATGAAACATATTAAGATTCATATAAATCATAAGTAACTATAAACCTAAATTGTAATCCGATGCATAATCCAATTTAATAAATGCTCAGCGATAAAAGAAAACTATATAATTTCATAAATACATATATGCATTTAAAATAAGAAAATCTTTTAACATCAATGCACAACTGTAACATAATTCAAATTAGAAATACTATTCCAAATTACTTATTACTATAATGCTAACATCAAGCAACTAACATTAAATTAAATTCACTTTCATCTAGCTCAAACATTAGTACCAGTTCTCAGTTGAAACCTACACTCAAAATCAACGTAAACAGCTAGTTCAACACAGCTAAAACCTTATTACAATAAAGTGGTATAAATAGATAATGATTACTATAATTGTATCAGCACAAGATCAAAACTTAACTAACTAAATTTAACAAACTGATAAACAAAGTTTGATAATATCTTAGCAAAGAACTTGAATCACAACAATAGACTAAAAAAATAGAAAGAAAAAGGTGACAATGTACAATTTAATGTGGTCGAGGATGTATATTTGAATAATTAGTTCAATGTTTATGTGTTGAACCCTAAAAGATTATCTTCTAGCTATTAAGAACATCTTTCTTTGCACCTAGCATGTCTGATGTAGGATCGTCATAGGGTAGTCAGAAATCTTTTATGTAGGGGCTTCAAGCCTAGATTTGTGGAGTTATGTAGGGGCTTGGAGCTTGGATTTTGGAGTTATGGTTCACATTATTAGGAATATTTTTGAGACATATTAATAAACTTTGTTCTAAGCGCACATAGGGTTTGGACTTACCATCTTAGTAATTGGTAACTATTGGTCTTATATTCCTAATTTACTTAATAATTTTTTTAGATTGTATTCACAAGCTTTGATCTAAGGGAGTTGTTATCTATGCTTTTGGATTTGGATTCTTGGATGGCCCATGGATAAATTTCTAAGTGAATGTATTCTTATGTGGTCTTATGAGTTAGTTATGTATTATAAAATTTGGGCATGTTGTAAGCATTTAATTATTTCCTATATTTAATATTTGTTGCCAAGTTGACTTGTGGCTTTGGGGTGTATTTAAAGATCATTTTTATTTAATTTCTACTATTCTAGGATAACCTATGGCTTGGTTTATTATAACTAGAGGGTCTTGAGGATTCTAGAGTCTTTATGCATCCACCATTAAGGAAGCAAGGAGTAGTTTAGAGAGCAAGGTTTGATGGAAGAGCTTGTAGTTGTGGCTTGGGAAACAAGGAGTTTTACTAGTGTCTTGCAAGTGAAAGTTTAGATTCTTTTTAGGGTTCTCTACTAGATTATAGATCTAGCTAGGTAGTTGTTGGATCTTGTGAGGTCTTGCAAAACTATTATTACAATTTCATATGTATTTTTCGCTAACCCACAAGGGCTTACAATCAGGCATGTTGAATGAAAGTCTTATGATCTTGTGACGATAATAAGTGTTATTATAGATATTAATCTCCATGTTAATATTTATATTCCTTTTGTGGTTATTTTTGAGTTTCCAAGATATCTCTTTTGGTGATTCTCCTAGCTTGTACCATATCCTTTCTTGGTCATTCTCTAAAAATTAAAGTATACAAATGTTTTATCATAGAAGTAAGATTATTAGTGAGAGTGAAAATGTTAGAGGTTATAATAAGTTTTAAATTTAATAAAGAATACTTGATTATAATCTTGATGAAGAGACTAATCCAAATTCTAACCAAGACAATATTGATTTTTTTTATGAGACTAACATAGATTTGTAGAATTCCATACAGATTGTGGATTAGAGATAAGAATCGAGGAGTGAATTGAGAGCTAAAGTTGGAGTTGAGATAGAGAAACCTAATAAGAAGATAATAAAGAATCATTCTATTGATAATATTATTGGTGACAAGGAAAAAGGATTTATGACAAGGTATAACATATAGAGAGAAGTCCTAAAGATGGATGTTGAAGAGAAACAACTGGAAAAGAATGCAGATTTATTTGATGTGGAATAGATAAAAGAAATTTGGTGGGATATGCTATGCTATATCTATGAGTATTTCATCCTCAATGGTAGAAATAAAAGAGTCCATAAATTTCATTTTCTTTTTCTCAACCATTTCAAGCATAAGGATAGACTTTCTTTCCCTTTCTATCTGCACTTTTCTTTGCTTCAAAGTTTTCATGCTCATAGGAAGGAGTCTTGTCCCATTTTGCATGAAGGTTTGATACTTCTCATAGAGGGTTACTATAAAAATAAATCCATGGCCTCTACTTCTTCTATTGACAAACGTAAGGGTTCTCACTCTAAAAAGAGTAAGAAGAAGGAAAATGTTAAAGGAAAAGAGAAGGTTCTTAAACTTAAATCCTCTAATTCTCAAAAAAAAATTGTGGAAGAGGATTCTAAGTCTGAGAATACTGAAAGCCCTAAGGAAGAGGTAGGTACAAATTTCAGGGATTTAAGTTCCAATTTGGAAGGGTATCCATAGACCAAAGGAAAAAATGAGAAAGGGAATGAGGAACACAAAAGTGAAGGAAACTCAAAATAGAGTAACTCTAATAATGAGGGCAATCAGACTATTTTTGGTGGAGGTGATAAAGACAAAGAAAAAATAGTTGAGAATCATGTTGATCTGAGAAAGGAGGATCATATGGTTAAGCCTACTTCACTTCCTAGGGAGATTGAGGGATAAGATAAGGAGGACCTTGTTCACAATAAGGACCCTGTTGAGACATATTGATAAGGTTGGTTCCCCTCCTCATGAGATTGCAGAAGACACCAATGACTCTTTGTAGAGGGAAACCAAGCTTTCCTTTTGCATTCTACCAAGCTCAAATTGGACTTCATTCTACAAGTTGATTCATGGATTTATAATGAATTGATGGGGCTAAAGAAGAAAGTGGAAACTTTGCAACACAACTAGGATTCTAATCGTGCCAAAATCAGCCAATTAGATGTGCAAATGGGAGATATCCCCAATAAACTTAAAGACCATGAGAAAAATCTCAGAATGCTTATCAAGGAAAGTGGAACAAAGATGGAATAGGTTACATCTAGTATCTATGTTGCCACTACAAGCCTTGGCAAAAGAGCTAATGAAGAAATTATATCTTCCGAGGGTCCAAGCAAGAGAACAAGGCAAAGCTCAAGGAAGATAGCCCTAAAAGCTGATGTTTCTTCAGCTACTAACTCCATTCAGGATACTTCTATGATTGGTAAGGAGGTTGTCAAGATGATTATGGAGCTACAATAGTAAGTTTGGGTCTTGTTCTTTGTTATTATTCCTATTCTGGTCCTATTTGCTGGTCATAGTAAATGGTTTTTATTTTTGGTCATGTTTACTAGTTTTTGGTCTAAACTATATTTGAGGTTCTAGGTCCTTGTAAAGCCTGGGTATTTTTATTGGACTATGTTTGTGGTTTCAGGTCCCTATAAAACTTGATTTTGATTCTATTTTTCAATAGGTTTCAGGATTGTTTTTCCTGGTGGTTATTATTGCTATATCTTTTCTCTTGTTGTTAAAGGGTTTTAGGGCCCCTTCAAAGCCTACTTTTACCATAATCTAAAAAAACGTATAGAGAGAAGAACTATGTTTAATTTCCTAAGTAGAACATAAGAATACTAATGAATCTAGTAAAGATGCCTTTTGGATTCAAGCTATGGGAGAAGAAATAGACCATATTGAAAATAATGATAGATGGGAATTTATTACTAGACCTAAAGAAAATAATATTATATTAGAAACAAGATGAATCAATGAAGAAATGTTGTATGAAATAGAGAAAGACATATATGTGAAGGTTATTCATAGCAATGAGGTATTGATTATGAAGAAACATTTTCCACTTGTTCCTAGAATAACAGTTAGAATATTTTTGGCCAATTCAACTAACAAGAAATTTAATGTGTATTATATGAATGTAAAATTGATATTTCAAAATAAAGAGCTTGAACATTGAGATTCTAAAGGTTTTTATTTGACAAAAGAAGGAGATATGGTATATAAGTTTAAGAAAGAAAAATAAGGGTTGAAACAAGCACCTAGAGCATAGTATGTAAAGTTGGACAAATATTTGTCGAAATTGAGATTTGCTAAAGTTTCTTGTGGGATAGAGGGTTTGAGTTCATCATTCAAAAAATTTAATTATATAAAAAATATTTTTGTAAACATTTATTTGATTGTTAACAATATGTAAAGGTTAATGATAATGTAAATATTTTTAGATGTTTTCATGACAATATCAATTTGAATATTATGAAAAGAATGGGTTTCAAAGGTAAAGGCTTCAAAAAACATGAAAAAAGAATAATACATCCAATTGAGTAGATAAGAAGGCCAATGCATTATGACCTTAGCTATTCTATGTGTAAAGGAAAGATGAACATGAGTTCATGCAAATCAGCTAAAGGAATGAGGACTATGCAATGTTGATATTGTTACAAGGAACAACATTTAGATAATAGATGTTGGGATATACATCCATTTAGTATTGTGGTCTCAAAATTCATTGTAAAAAGAAATGTTGGAATATAGAGGCAATAATGAATGCATAAAACTAGATTGTTGATGGGAGATCTGTGGATGTAGAAGAAGAAGGTTACAAGTATGATCAAAACATTATTTAAGTTTAAATGTTGAAGTGTGATCATAACACCAATGCCATCAACATATCAAAGAATCCTATGATGCATGCCAAAAAAAAGTACATTGCAATTAATTATCATTATGTAAGAGAGCTAGTGGAAGACAAAGAGGTGAAGATGGAATATGTTAATTCAAAGGAACAAATTTTTGACATCTTTACAAAACCATTACCTAAAGATGCATTTGAATATCTAAGAGGTAAGTTAGGGGTGATACCCCTATCTAAGGTTGTTTGAGTAATAGTAGAATTGCCCTACATCAAATAGGTAGATTGTTGAAATGATATAAATTGATGCAGAGAATACTTACTTTTGTTTTTGCCTGAAGCAATTAAAAAGTGTTGAAATTCCAAATAAGTCACAAGAAAGGTGATGGGGGAGTAACTGGAGCTACTAAAAAATTCTACATAATAAGATGCTAAAATGAACCCTGATCATTTTTAGTATTGATATATATCATATTTTGAGTACTCTTTCTTAGTGCAGAGAAATTGTATTTTGTTGTAGGTATGCCTGGTATGACATATCAGCTTTTAACACTTTTGTACTTTGGCAACGATTCAGAATTTTTTGATAGTTCTTTCTCTGATGAGCCCTTGAACTAGTTTATTAATAAATATATTATATAAGTGCTATGTCAATTTTTGATTTTAAAAAAAAGAAATGATATGTCATTGGCATTGTTGTCAAAGAGGGGGGGTTAACCGGCTTTCCTAGTTTCGATCAAAACTAGGTGGATAGTTTCGATCGAAACTAGGAAAGCGGTTTGTTAACCGCATGGTCAAGCTACCAATAGTTTCGATAGAAACTAAGAAATTTTGTTTCTATCGAAAGTTTGTAAAATAATTTCGATAGAAACTAAGTTTCTATCGAAACTAGCTAGTTAGAAGCCCCCATGAATAGTTTGAAGTTTTTTCAATGATTTCCTTTATTTGGAGCTGAATTACCAGGTTCAAATGGAGCACTAAAGACCTGAAATTGTACATGATTGAAGTACTCTGAACTAGCTTTCTAATGACTATGAATTTGGTGATTTTCAAATTTTTTAGGTATATATTTTTTAACATGAATTAAATATAGGTTTATTGTAAAAAATAAACTACGTTATTCAATGCTCATGGAAAAATAGTAAATATAAAAATAATTTTTTTGAAAAATAAGTATGGTCTCTGTATTTGAGTCACCTTTCAATTAAATTTTACTTTTTAAAAATTGGGTAAATATATAATAAGTTACATGTGTCAAAAGCCACGTATGTCTAAATTAGTGTTATGCCAAATTTAAACTACAATAAAATATGAAATACTAATGATAAAGATATAAGACCAACTCTACGGTTTAGATATGGATGTTAACAAACTAAGTTCAAAAGAATCACATTGATATCTATTGTAGAAAAAAAGTTATGTGTGTCAAAAACAGTGTCACTCTTTAAAAATCAGGTTTTTGATATCATACCAATTTTCGTAGGAGAAAAAATAATTCAATAAAATAAAAAAAAATTCAAAAAAAAAAAAAAAGATTTAGAATCTAGACACAAAATCCTAAAAGACTCTAGTTTACTTCATCTTCAAATTCCTAACCATTAAATATGAATTTGCATTTGAAAGCGAACGTTTTCTTAAAAATTCAGAGTTCAGTGTCAGTTTAGGCAAAAAAGTGTAACCCACTATTGTGGGTTCACCCAAGGAGAAATAGTAGAAAGGAAGAAAGGAAGAAAGAGTAGCTAAGAGGGAGAAAATAGCACAAATAGAAATCAATCAAGATGACAAGATCAGAGAGGGAGCAGAACAAAAAAAAATGGAGATAGTGCATTAGCAAAGGAGATGATTACCCTAATACTTTGAAAGAGGGAGATATTAAAAAAAATTAGAGGGAGTCATATGAAGTTGGAAGATGCTAATAGAAGGAACAATTTTGGATACAAGATTTCTTTTTGGCATTTTCCTTACTATTTTAACCTAGTCAACCTTGATTACACATAATGCTATAGGTGACTTGGTTGATCAGTTTTGTTTGTCATGAATGCCAAAGAGGGAGATTGTTAAAATCTGAATGAAAAGATCATTGTTGAGAAAGAGATATTGTTGATAAAGAATGTTTTCAATCATTGTTTTGTCACTGATGTCAACCCTACTATTTTTTGGGAAGACACTTGCTTATAAGATCCAAATACTATCACTTAGTTGATTAATGAGAAGGATTTAATCAATAAGATGTAACAATAGCACCTAAAGGAAAGGTTGAGTTATGATTATGTAATGAAGTATAAGGATCAATTAAAATAGTGGTGAAATTATGTATTGATAACATACTTGAAGATACAAAGGTTGGCTACACTTAGAAACTTTAGAAGAATAGGTTATAGTAAGACTGTCTGGAAAGCTTGACCAAAGTTGATAGTGGGTGCCGAGAAAAGTTAGTTCATGCCAAGTAGAATATCAATTAGTGCCAAGTAAAAGAAAATTCTAGTGTGTACCGAGTAACATAGTTGGTGTTGATAAAAATGCAATAGGTGTCAAGAATCATTAAAATGTAGTTGATGTCAAGTGAAAATGTAATAGGTGTTGGGCAACATAGTATGTGTTGAGCATTGGAAGATTAATAGTGCTAAGCTACTGGATTATTTGAAAAGTCAAAGATTTTCCAAATCTGAGCTAACAAGTTTTTTATCTTGAATTTTGTGAACCAGGTGGAAGATAAGGATGATGAACTAGTGGTATAGAATTTGAGGTTAACCATTTTTAGGCAATTACAAGTGGATTCTACATGAAGTTTCTAGAAGAAACAAGATAAGGGATAGATACATTGTATCCTAACTAATCCATTCAAACCCTAATTTATACGAGGGAAATTAGAATGGGAAAATTATTCTAAATTCCTACTTAAGGAGTTACAGGTCATGAAGAAAAGTGGTTGGTTGGCTAGAGTGTGTGGTGTCAAGGATAAGGCATTGAAGTGAGAACAAAGTAAAGAGACTCTGCTTCATCAAGGTGACCATAGAAGTGACTACATTAGAACAATGAGAAAGGAGACAAAAGCTTGAAGGGAGAATAAGCTATCAGAGCTGTAGAGACTAAAAGCCAAGCATAACTATGAACTAAATTGAGATCTAAAATCTGTAAGTAATGATGTAAGTTGTATCAGATCAAAACCCCTTATTGTTACTCTCTAACAATTGTACCAGTCAAGAAAAAATCCTTTGGACTAAGGTTTACTTAATAGTCATTAGAAAATCCTTTAATAGAGTAGCATTCCATGTGAATGACCTAAAGTCCTTTACCTAGGCTCACTTCTAACAAGGTGATTGAAATCCCTTAACTAGATCACACTTAATAGTGTGTGTTGTAACCTTTATCAGGGTTGGCCTTTCACAGGGCATCACTTGAGAAGAGTGAGAAAAGAGGTAGCATGTTATTGGTGGTTTTTCCCAACTTGGGTTTCTACATAAATCATTGTGTTATGTGTGTTGATCTTTCATGTCTTATTGTTGCATGTTGATTTATTAGTAACTTGCTAGTTAGAATGTTTAGCTTGGATGCATGAATAGTTAAATGCGTTCACTAGGCCAAGTGAAAAGTTTTATTGGGACATTTGGACCTTGAATAACTAATTCAGCCCCCCTCTTAGTTATTCTAAAGAATTTATAATAGATCTTTCTTCTAATAATTTATTTGAGTCAATCTAGTGCCAGAATCATATGAGAAATGCATTAGTCCAAAGCTAGGTGATTAGGGTTTGGAGGGGTTTTTATGTAATATCTTGATGAGATGTAGGTCTTGATATTATGCTAATTCATATTTTCTTATTCCTAATCATGTCAAAGACAAAGACTCGTACTATGAAGCAATTCTTCATGAAATCATTTCTAAAGATGGATACATTTAAAGAGATCACAGGCATATATAGAGCAAATGTAGTAAAAAAACATCAAGGACTGGAGCTAAAAGAACGATACATAGATCATGAGAATAAGTCAGAAACAAGATTAGTTGAATTCAATAGAAAGTGAACCCTCAAAAATGTAGAATTGGCAAAGGAACCAAGTCAAAGGTGGTATGAATCCTTTTGAAATGAAATCGATGGTCAATATTTAATCCATGCATATACATTGTAGAGTTGAAAAGATAATTGAATGAAAGAATGTGTGTTATTGGCAAGTTGAAAAGTCTAAATATCTATCAAATCAGGTCTCATTCAAATATTAAATGAATGTTGAATTCCTTTAGCCATCATATCTTACAAGATCCATGATCATTGTTATGTCATTATTAAAATTTGTTCAATCATTATTCGTAGTGACATAATGACAAAATTACACATGTCCTATGGGCCATCACATTTTATGAAGCATGGTCAAAATCTAGTCACAAGGTGCCATGAAGTAAGGAAGTTCAATGTTAGATTCTTCAAGCAATGAAAAAGTGCTAACTTTTTGTCACAATGTGTATAGATGGAAAATGGACCCACAATGTAGAACAAAACAAATGGTTGAGACCTTTTTCTTCACTATTAGATCAAAGAAGATCTATGGAGTTCATTATGTCATCATAAAAGACCCCCATTTAAGAATCTATGTGGTAAAGTGATGTGGCATGTGTCTCACTGGGCCCATTACATTCTATAGTTGTCAAACTCCCTAAGCAATGAATTATTTTCATTTGTCTACCATGATGTACCTAGTTGGAAAGTGAACCTACATCATGAAACAAAGAGACTTAACATCATTTTATTATGACTATCAGATCAGGAAAAGATCTACTTTTGTCACCATCTCGCTATGTAATGTTGCAAGAAAAATAATCATGGTGAAAAAATGATTGAAAGAAACATTTACACTAAGAGACCCATTGAGGAAGTTATAAAGAAAGGTCATAAAATTTTAATCACAATGCTTAATTTAAGATTAACAATTAGAAATAAAAAATGTAGTGACCATTGGAATATGAAATGCATGGGTTTGGTGCAAAACAACAGAAGATTAAGAATAAACAATTTTCTATGGATTTTTTGAGATTACATGAAGTTGAATAATCATCATTTGAATTTAGAAACACCATGGATTCAAAATCATCAATAGAGGAGATACCACGTGCTCATATCATGATGTAGATTAGATAATTTCATATTTTATTCTCATTTTATTTTTCTATTGTATGACTTTTTCTCTACCAAAATTAAGAAAGGATAAAAGGAAACTATAAATTTAACCTCATTTGACAATACAAAGGTCAAAAAACTTGATGGTGAATTGGTTTGTAATTCCATTTTACCTATTTTCTTGTCATATTTGGTTGCCCATGCATAGATTAGTTCTACATTAAGAGTTGAAGGACAATTATATGTGATCTTGTGATAATCAAGTGGATTCCATTTCATTTTGATATTTTTAGTAGAGGCGATTCCATTTACTTTTTTCATATATCATTAGACTTCCTCTCTTGTTCATTGCATTTCATATTATGTTAGATAGTTTTATTTGGAATTGAAGAATTGATGTGTATGAATCTATTGGTAACTTGTTGAATTCCACTTCATTCAAGTTTGGTAGTTAATGAAATCTCATTTTCCCTCATGTACATCTATTTTTCTATCCTTTTTTGAATTTAGATGATTAGCATTGCGTTTAGAATAGAAGTAAGAGTCGGGAATTTTAAGATAGTCTATTATGATCATTCTATTGGATTTGATAGATTGTCCAAATCTATTTTGCATGAATTTTTTGTGCCTACAAATAATTTGGTTATCCTTTACTACTCTTAGGTTAAGAGCTTATAATACCAAGACTTTTGATCTTATAAAAACATATTCATTACATATCATTACAAATTACAGGGAGTTGTACCTAGTCAATTCAAAGGGTAGTGATAGAATACATAAATTGACTCATTTGTTGGTAAACATCCTTTTTTCTCTCCAAGCATTGGGTATCAAAGAGTCAAGATTATAAAATCTAATAGAAGAACAAATAATGTTAACCAAAAAAAATTGGCAACTCTACTAGGGAAATTTAGATGAAAGCTCTGAAGAATTTTCCTTCATACTAATTCGCAATCTAATTCCATATATTTGAGTTGAAAGAAAGGACTTGTGGTAGTCAAGTGTTTTCCATAAGAAATTGATACTATTTTTACAGCCTCAACTTGTTGAAGAAAAGAAGAAAATCCAAAGTTGAAGACTAGTAAGATAAATTCAAAATAGCATTTTTTGAACATTTGACACACTCTGGATGCCAAATATACTAGGAGTGCCAAGGAGAAAGGAAAGATTGACTCAATATACGAGGATCTCAAGAAGGATAACTTTCCTATCCTAGAAGACCTTTACATAATAGAATTAGCACATGCAAGGTGTTAGTAAACAGTTTTGCCTTTCAACAAGAATTACAGAACATGATTCAATACACCCGAAAAGATAGACAAAATATACTAACAGATGGATAGATTATCATTTTATTGATAATCCTCCTTTGAATTGAGAGGTACAACTCCCTCACAAATGATATTCAATGAATATGATACTTGGTTATGTCTTTAACCTGAAGACACGAAGGGTTTTTCAGACATTCATCCATCAATATGGAATAAATGCGGTTAAGAGATTGCTAAACTAGAAATGAATGGAAAACTAGTAAACAAGCACAGGACTATCTACTACATTTCCATATTACAAAGAAAAATGAGAGAGAGAAAGCTACAAATATGTTTGTGCAAAAGCGTGAATACATAACCTCAAGACTACATATATCACAATCAACCTAGTTATAAGGGACTGCATCAAAAATAGAAATAAAAGGATCCGATATCCTTTTAGATGAAAAATAAAAATATATGTGACTGCAAAATCAAACATACTTATATCCCTCTTTATTCTAGAAACATGATAAAACAACAGCAATATTGTCTAATCCCCTTATCACAGTCAATCTGCATACAATAAAATTGATTCCCTTGTTACCAAACCAGAACTGTCTTCTCCCCTATTGTAGCAGCTATAGAACTTCTGGACCAAAAAAGAAGAACCCTATGCCCCTCATTCAGTGGCTCCTTTATCTTTTTTTTCCCGTTGGTTTTGTTTCAGTTTTAATAACTGTTTCTTGAAATAACCTTTTGGCGGTTTTAGTAGTGATCTTTTTGGTTTCGTAAAGTACCTTTTTATCATTTTATTGGAACCAATGGATTATAAACATAAGGACATTTTCTAATTGTGGGATGACATCTTTTGGATAGGAAATATGATTAATTTGACAAGTGTCTATTGGACAAAGGACCACGGTTTTGTATGCCTCCACAATATGCTCATTACTACGAATAGGCTCCAGCATGTATTCAATTGGAACACCATCGACTGACACCTTGCTAAGTCAATTTTTGCTTAACTAGCATGGGCTAGTGGCCCACAGCTTGCTAACAAAAATTATTTTTCTCTATTTTATCTACAGGTGTCTTTGATTAGCACATTCTTTAGGATAATACTACTCTGTGTTGAGAACCTATTTGGGATTGAAGCTTTATCTCTTTCATTCGTGCATGGTATTTTTATCATTTCAATCCCATTTGATATGTCTTCACATATAAGCTTCCGACCCAAATATTTTATTTCACTATATGTTGTCCTGAATGGAGTTGCTTTATCATTAAATACCTAATTGTTTCTTATTGAATCAACTTTTGTTTTAACCCTTAAAAGGTTTGACAGTTTGTGCGATACACCAACATCTGCATTGTTGGCAAGTGCCTTAGTTACATCCTAGTTTTTCACATCAGGATCATCTTTAAGTATAATTTTTTGATGTGCAATATTTTTACGAATAGTGACATTTAGATCTAGATTGATTATGCACTTCCTATCTTTAGCAGTCTCACGGTAATCATCATGTAAGTGGTAAGAGCATATAATTGGACATTTGAACCCTTCCCACATCCGGCAACATAGCTTGGTAGAAAGCCAGTCTAGACAAGGATAATGAAAAATTTTCTTGCATGTCTTTTCTCCACAACCAAGAGTAGCTCCAAATCGCTTACACTTTGCGCACACCTACGCAAATAGATCTTCAAAACACTAAGGCATGACTGTGGGCTCCTCATTTTCATATAATGGGACTCGGGTCTTTCTGTTCATAAACTTTGGCAGTTTAATGCCTTCTCTAAATGCTAGGTTTCAATTCATGTTACCTTTGAAAATTATGAGGTGTTAATCACATAGCAACTCCATCCCGTTCTTAGAATACTTCAGTGTCATCTTCCTAGTAACCGAGCCTCCAAATTAAATTCATGAGTGTTCAATTAGAACATGGGTGTCTTATCTCCAATTTGAATTGTATTATACCTCATAATGCTTGTTGGATGTTTGTGAAGTACATCGAGTCTCACAATTTTTTAATGCTTCAAGTATGTGATATAGCCTCACATAATAACCTACCAAGAAGATATATCATCAAATTTAAACTTGGAATCTTAGCCCTACCAATCACTAATTCAAACACAATCTGGTTCCTTTGATAATTTGGCTCTTCAAGTAGTCCAAGTGTTTAGTCTTGAAATAGATCTGAGTAATGATAAACTGTGAATCACTGGACTCCTGAATCTGCATTGAACCTTGACATGGGAGTCTGATTTTGAGAACATAGACTTATGCTTGGAAGATCATACTACACATCTGTACTGATAATTTTGAGCTTTGAATTTTGATTTTTCAGACTAAGGCTTCACTTCGAACTTGAACTTGAAGTTGAAGTTAAAACCTTTGGTTCAAGTTTGAGTCCAGCTCCGCTGCACCTATAATCATTTTTCTAAACATAACTTTGAATCTGAAGCTAAACTTCGATCTGAATTTGATGATTCAACTTCATTTTCTTCATAAATCATAGTTCATAAACCATCATCAACAATTAAAAATCAATCAAAATTGACTTTGCAGAGTTATCTTGGGAGTTTAGAATGTGGGTGTAAAAGTAGGGTAACACAAGGGAATCTATAACCAAACAACTTCAAGATAATCTATTGTCTACAATTGTTCCTCCAAATAGAACATAGAGAAGTCAATCTTTTGCTCCTCCTATTTCTAGGGCTTCCATTCCTTCTAGTTTTGATGCTTTGTTGTTGATTGCTGCAACACTCCCACTTTCTGTCACCTTTCAAACAAATCAAATCATTGTACTAGTAGTTATGACACAACCATGGGTAAATTCTATTGATTCTCTTGCCCTTGCAGCTAAGGATGATTTTCCAAGAGCATCAAGGAAGAATTTCCCAAGATTTAATGATGATGGTACCACCTCTAAAAAATAGCACTCAAGTGCTTTCCATAAGCCTTGTGGTGTAGTAAATCCTCAACATGAGGATGTGGTAGCCAGGATGTTTAGAGATACACTGGTGGACAATGCTGCTAATTAGTTTCAAGACCTACCTGTAGGATGATTCACCAATTGGGACACTATGAAACAACGGTTTGAAGAACATTACAAAAGTATAGAGGATGCACAAGTATTGTTGTTGCAATTGGCATAGATAAAAAAGTAGGTTTTTTTTAATGGTGAATATTCATAATTTTACGAATTTAAAAAAAAAACTTTGCTAGTAATAAGAAAAATAATTTAAGCTTTAATGCAACCGAAATCACCACATTTTTATTAAATTTAGTTCTAAAATATTAAAAATTGCTCAATAATTTATTTATTAAAAAAATTAAACTCAAAGATTCACCACAATATTTGATACATTATTAGATCCAATTCACCTAAATATTATATATTATCAAAGAAATTAAAATTAGTTCACCAATAATTATCATAATTATTAGTTACTTTAGGGATATATTACTAATATTTAGTTTTCACTATTGATTTAAAATATATTGTAATTATTCTCATAATTTCCATGAGATAAAACATGTTCAATTTTGATTTGCAATATTCCATGATGATTACTGATCTTCCTATCATTATTAATATTCACCAATATTTTCTACTCAAAAGTGATGATTCCAAAATAATTGCCAATGTAAATAATATTTAAAATTAAAAAAATTGAGAGATTTTCTGATAAAAATAATTTGGTTTTTCAAAATAATGAAAGATTCACCAGCAATTTATATCTTTTTTCTAGAGGGGGATTTCTTAATGTTTAGCTTGATAAAGAAAGAACCATTAGTTTCCATGAGAGATTTCAATGCAAAATTCAATAAGCTAATCAAAAGGATACCTACTGCAAGTGCATCAATAGATGATAATAAGAAAACTTTCTACATTAGTTCTATGCTTCTTTATTTGGGATATATCAAATTAGAAGAGAAAATGTAGGAAACTTGCAAGCTACCCAAACACTAGTTGTGGAGATGGAGGATGATGTGATAGCCTCTGGTAAGTGGAAGAGAGAGTTTTAATCTAGAACCATGGGTAGTACAACTATTACTTCTAATAATATAGAAGCTATGCTTAAAAAATTATCTAATGAGCTCATTTCATTGAAGAAAGAAATTAATAGGCTTGCTCATTCTTTTCATCAACCTCATCAAGAAGGATCTAGATATCCAAATGGTGGTAAAGCATTGCAAATTCCCCCTATTCAATAGAGATTAGCAATTGAACGTGTTCCTAAGAGACAAAATATGTGTGCCTTTCACTTAAGATAAAACCATGATGGAGATACATGTGCTAGTATGATAAGATATAAGTAGATGATTGATAGTAAAGAAAAAACAACTAAATATCCTGACAGTGAGGATGATCATGCTCCTTGTGGAAACTTTGAAAATATTTTCTTGGAGTATGAATTAGATTCAAAAATAGGAGGTGACTACTTTGCAACTCTAGAAGGGCCTCATTTGATAGTAATGACCAAAGGTTGGAAGAATAGAAATCAGATCAACAATTCAGTCCTTGTCAAAAAAATGCACCATCAAAAAAAAATTGATAACGATAAAGGAATGATAACTTTAACTTTGTAGAAGGAACACAAAGGTAAATCACATGATTCTTTTTAACATAATATAATACTATGAAGAGATAAGAATTCAGATTTATCCACTAGATTACTTGAAAGCTAATCCTAATCAGTTGAAAAAGTTAGTTGAGCATTGTAGTAAAGATAAAGAACATGTTAGCATTAATGATAATGTTGATTATTTTAGGAAAGATAGTACTACTCAATATTCTTTGACTACTGAATATTTTTCCCTCCCTAAGTTATTTCAAGAAGAGGAATCCATTTTCTTAGCCACATGCACAAATCAAAAACTAGATCCTTTCTACATTTCTTTGTTCATAAATCGGAATAGGTTGAGTAATTGCATCATAGATTCAGGAGCCTCTGATAATATTATGCCTACCTTTGTAGAAAAATCTTTAGGACTTCCACTAATCAAAACCTTTAGTAGATTTTATTCAATGGATGAAAAACAAGTACCCTTTCTTGGATAAATAAAAGATGCTCAAGTTTCCCTATCTTTTTATCCTTCAAAAAGACTTAAACTTACCATCCTAGTAGCAAACATTCATGCAAGCTATGACATGCACCTATGTAGAATTTTTTGCAAATTCATGGGGGAGAAATAAAACTAGATTGGTCTTGTGCCACCATCAAAGTTGGAGATAAAAAATGAAGTTAGAACTAAAAGAAAAGGAAAATTTTATTGTCTTGAAATCAGATGATCCTAGGTCTCAAATCTTGTGTCATGACATGTAGTTTGGCAATTATAAGTTTTGATTACATAAAAATAGGTTTTAAAGGAATTGAAACCTTTAAAAAAGTATCAAAGAAGAACTGACATAAGAGTTTACAAAATAAAAGGTCACAATGAACAAATAAACAAACACAAAAACATGAGGCCAAGTACAAGTATGTAGAGAAAGACAACAAAAAGAAAGCAAAAGGACAACACCTAGACAACTACATATTTTTCAACAGGTCCACAGCTTGGTGTACAAAAATGTTCATTTTTTCTATAGTGGCTTTCATTCCATCTAGATTTTTCATTTCCCTCCTACATTATTTTTGGAGTTGGCCCTTGTGCATTTTCTCAGTCCTTGGTCCTCACTCACAATAAATGAGTCAAGTCCTTTAGCTTGATTCATCTTGTTCAATAATGTATTGAGGTTATTAGCCACAGTCTTCAGAATGTTGTAATTTTGGTCAATGAAATTCTTCATCATTTTTTCCATATTACTTACTCTAGCACCCAAACTCTCCATCCTTTTTTGGATTTCTTTATTTAGCTATCCTGGATTCCTATTTTTTGTTTCAATTGGCGACACCTATTTCATTAAGTTTCTAACCTCTTCGACATTGTCAGTGACTTCAAAAAGCCTAACAATATACTAGCCCAATGTCCACTCCCCCCTACCATCCTATTGGACTACTCAAAATCCTTTGATATCACCTACATTTGTTGTTTCAGGGCCTTAACATCCTTCAAAATTGACCTTAGGTTACCCATGATTCCCTTTAAGAACCCCTTCTCATCCTCCTCCCTATTATGGTCAAAATAGTCTTCCTTCTCCCCCTGTTTTTTTTAATCTAATTCCACCTCCTTGGGAACATTTTCATCACCCTCATCCTGAGCTGACATCAATTTTCTTTTTCTTTCCATCTTAAATTAAAGGTTCATCATCAAAGGGGACAAAGATTCTATCCACATTCTTACCCCTATTAGCTAAGACCTTCCCTGCAATTCCTCTCTTCTAAGAACCCTTTCTCACCTCCTCCTCTTAGTCAATGTCTTGATCTAACTCACTCCCCTTTCCTTTATTTTTCTTCTTCAAACTATTTCCAAAATACCCTTTCATGCTCTACTTTACATCCACCTCATCAACTTCATCCTCGATGTCCTTATCAACATCCTCCTCTAAATTACTAACCTTTGTCTCATAATCAATCATTTTCTTACTCTTCATCGGTCTATCCACCTTTTTTGACTTCAAAAGGTTCATAATGAGAACCATTAACCCTCATGGAAAACATGATCTCCATTAGCATCATTTTGAAAAGCCAGAATGGAATTATCCAGAGCTTGTCTAAGATAAAAAGGCATATTTATCCTAATCCCATGCCTAAAATGATTGATTAACATGATGTTTGGTAATTATATGTTATTCTTTGATGCCCCTAATATTTTAGAAGAATTAGAATAAACTAAAGGTATCGGTTATGGACACTAGAATTTCATGGAAGTTGTTCTAATGTTGGTTTAGGTGTAGGGGTAGTGTTGACATCACCTAGTGGGGAAATAACCTACTTGGCCTATAAGTTAGATTCTAAAAATACTAATATTACTACAAAATATGAAGCTCTTCTCCTTGGAATAATGACAACAAGAAAAAAGTGGGTCAAGTTACTTAAAGCTCAAGGAGATGTAGAATTGGTAATAAAATAAGTTAGAAATTAATATGCAGTTAAAAACTCAAGACTTAAAAGCTACTGTAATAAGGTTTTCGATGAAATTGAGAGTTTGGATGCCTTCTCAATTACATCAGTACTTAGAGAATTCAACTCAAGAGCTAACTCTTTGGTAGTCGAGCTGCATCATTTCTCTTATCACACCATGATTTCAAAGACCAAACCTATAAAGTAGAAGTACTATTTAGGCCTAATGTCCCTAATAATGAAGATTCATGGCAGGTTTTTAAAGATGATAAACACATATTAAAATTCATTAAAGGGGAAGATCCCTTTGAATTCTTGTATTTTGAAGGAAGCACTAATACACATGGTGATGAGTTAGTGATAGGTGATAAGAAAAAAATAGAGCCTAAAATGATTCAATTGAAAGCTAATAAGATTCCACCCTATCTAATCTCTTTAGAAAACCTTTTTGATATACATGATTCATACATAAAGAGGGGAAAGAGATAAGAAAGGAAAAACTCATGGTGAATATGATGGAATAAACATTGGGACAGAAGTCATCCCAAAGATGATAAACATAGGAAAGTTTTGCACATCAGAGGAGAGGGTAGAGATTAGGAAGTTAATTATTGAATTTCAAGATGTATTTGCATGGAGTTATGAAGATCTAAAGAATTTCATGGGTGGAAATTTCAAACCTAAAATCCCTCTTAAACTAGAGGCAACACCATTTAGGCAAAAAAAAGAAACTATAATTCTATAATTGACAGAGCAATCTTCAAGGAGATTGATGAAATGTTGCATGCTAGAATTATATACCCTATTCATCATTCTACTTGGGTTTCTAGCATTATTCCAACAAGAAAGAAGAATGGAGAGATAAGGATTTGTGTAGATTTTAGAAATCTAAATCAAACCCTTCTCAAAAATAATTTTTCTCTTCCCAATATGGAACACCTCTTACAAACTATTGGAGTGTCAGAGATGATGCAAATGTTAGATGGCTTGTCAAGGTATAATCAGATCCAAGTGAAAGAAGTATATCAATTCAAAATTGTATCTACCACATGATGGGGTACTTTTTCCTATAATAGAATGCCTTTTGTCTTAATTAATGTAGGTGCAACCTTTCAACATGGCATGAATTTGGCTTTTGGAGATCTAAAAGGTAGAATCATTTTCATACACCTTGATGATTTGATAGTCCTTTCTAAGAAGAGGAAATATCATATTAAAGATCTATAAAATGTGATACAAAATTGTAGAGAACATGGTGTCTCACTAAATCCAAAGAAATCAGTATTTTGCATGACAAGAGGCAAGATACTTGGTCATATTGTATCCCAAGGAGTGAAAATTGATCTAGATAGAGTTAAATGTATTCAACAATCAAGTCTATCATTGAGTAAAACTAGAGTGAGTCTTCCTTTGGTAGGGTAAAGTTCTTGAGGAGATTTGTTCCTAATTTCTCTGAGATAGTTAAATGTTTAGTTGATATGAAGAAAGGAAATAAAAATTTCAAATGAAGTGGTGTTGGGAAAAATGATTTTGAAGATATCAAGGATGCCATTTTCAAAGCCCCTATTCTTGTCCATCTTGACTACACTAAATAATTCATCATATCCTATTATGCCTTAGAACATACTATTTCAGCCATATTGATGCAAGAAAACAAAGAGAGAATACATGCTCTAATTACCTTCATGAGTATGCTACTAAAGAATCAAGAATTGAGATATTCACAAATGGAGAAACATGCATATGCAGTAATGAGAGCCCTTAAATTTTATAGGTTTTATGTATTGCATTCACATTTAGTAATATGTGTGCTAGATCCTGTAGTTAAAAGTATTCTGACACAAAAAGAGGTTGGTTGTAATAATAGAGAAGTTTGGATGGCAAAAGTCCAAGAATATGATATATAAATTAAGCCAATAAAACTTGTAAGAGGTAATGTACTTTGTAAAGCCTTGGTAGAGGATCAACAATGAATACAAGAAGATACTCCAAAAGTTCTTACGGTAATTTTTCAACATTCTTGGCTCTTAAAAAATTCTTATTTTATGACATACGATGAATGTTCTAATGGATTACATACTATGAAAAGAAGAGATAGAAAAAAAAAAGGCCTTGAATTATGTGATTCATGATGATTTTTCATACAAGACAGCAATTGACGAAACTTTTTTTGAGATGTGTGGATAAGGAGTAGCAAGTAAAGTTGTTAAATTCTTTTCATAATGAATCATATGGAGGACATTTTTTTAACACTATCTCTACATTAAAAATTTTGAGACAATGTTATTATTGTCCTGGTATGCTTAAAGATGCATATAAATAGGTTTCTAATTGTGAGAAATGAAAGATGTTTATTGGTAAACCTTAACTTACTACCCTACCTCTTAGACCAGTGGTAATTGAAGTTCCTTTTCATCAATGGGGTTTAAGTTTTGTAGGCGCAATAAATCCTCCTTCTAATCAAAGACATACATATATACTAACTGCCACAAATTATTTTAGTAAATAGGTTAAAGCCAATCCAATGAAGAAGACTTCATTAGAGGTGGTAAATGATTTTCTCAAAGAACATATCTTGATCATATTTGGAGTTCTCGTGAAGTTGATAATGGATAGTACATCTTATTTTTCCTCTCCAAAAATTATTGATTTTTTCTATAATAATGGTATAAAAGTTGGAAATTCCTCTGATTATTTCCCTCAAGGAAATGGACAAGATCAGTCTAGTAATAAGAATCTAATTAATATTTTGAAGAAATTGGTCTCAAATAATTAGAAAAGTTGGCATAAGAAGATTCATGATACTCTATGGGTTGATAGAACAACACCTAAAGGAGCCATAGGTATTTCATCTTTTGAATTAGTCTATAGATTGGAAGCTAATTTTTCATTACCTCTAGAACTGGCTACATTTAAATTAAAGACTTTCATTGAAGAAGACACTTTCAAAGATGGATTAGAGAAGAGAATTATTTATCTCACCAAGCTGAAAGAAGAAAGGGAAGAGATGGTTGACAAAATTAATGAACACCAAGGAAGGGTAAAGAATTTGTTTGACAAAAGGGCAAGGCCTAGAAAATTTATGAAAGGTAATTTGGTATTTTTATGGGATATGAGACATGAGCCAAGAGGAATGCATTCAAAATTTTAGTCTTTATGGAAAGGGCCATTCTAGATCATACAATCAAATTATAATAACTCTTTCAAGTTGGCATATCCTATAGTAGAAACCTTGCCATGTTCTTATAGTGGGCAAGACTTGAAGTTGTGTCAAATGCAAAATTGAAAGTAGGTAACCACTGCATAGTAGCTAGATAGGTAGGTTTTCCTTTCATGCAATTTTCTTCAGGTTAATTGCTTGTTTTCCTAAGTGGTTTTGTTGTTTTCCTAGTTTAGCCTATTATTTTTTTTTCCAAGTTGTCATCCTTTTGTGGAAAACTAGATATTGATAGAGCTCTTTCAAGAATTATCATGCTTAAATCCCCAGAAAAAGCTAGTTGGTGCCCAAGTTTTAGTTCATATCTTTTAGTCTATGGTTTTGAGTCAATTCAAGTGTCAAAGCCTTGAGTTTAAGTCTAGATTTCCTATAGGATGATCTTTCTACTCATCATTCTTTTGAATCAATCTAATACAGGAATCATATAAGAAGTGAAATAATCCAAAGCTAGGTGATTAGGGTTTGGAGGGTTTATTATGGGTTATCTTGATGAGAAGAAGGTCTTGATATTCTACTAATTCATATTTTATTGTTCCCAATCATTTCAAAGACAAAGATTCATAATGTGAAGTAGTTCTTCATGAAAGCATTTCTAAATCTCTTAAAGTTTGTAAGTTCATGGTCAAAGGTTTATATCTAAAAGAAGGATATATTTAAAGAGATCATAGACATATATAGAGAAAATATAATAGAAAAAACTAAAGACTGAAGGTAAAAGATTGATATAGAGATCATGAGAATAGGTCATAAACAAGATTAGTTGAATACAATATAGAGTGAATTCTCAAAAATGATGAAAAGGTGAAGGAACCAAGTCAAAGGTGGTATGACTCTTTTTGAAATAAAATTGATGGTTAATATTTAATCTATGTGTATACATTACAAAGTGGAAAATTTAATTAAATGAAAGAATGTGTGATATTGGCTAGTTGAAAATTCAGTCAAATCAGTTCCCATTCAAATATTAAATGAAAGTTGAATGCTTTCAGCCATCAAATCTTACAAGATAAACGATCATCATTATGTGGCTATTAAAAGTTGTTTGATCATTATCCATAGAGAAATAATGATAAAATAATACATGTCTTGTAGGCCATTATATTTCATGAAGTGCATTTAGAATCTAGTCATAAGGTGCCATGAAGAAAGGAAATCAATGTCAAATTATCCAGGCAATGAAAAAGTGCTAACTATTTTCCATGGTGTGTATAGCTATAAAATCTATGCACACTATAGAACAAAACAAAGGGTTAAGATCTTTTTCATCCTTGTTAGATCAAAGAAGACCTATAGAGGTCATTATATCATTATAAAAAGATGGTCTTTTGATAATCTATGTGACAAAGTGATGTGAAGGCACATGTCTTGATGATCCCATCACATTCTACCATTTTCAAACTCCCCAAGCAATGAATTACTACCATCTATCTACCACAATGAACCTAGTTGGAAAGTGGACCTACACCATGAAACAAAGAGATTTCACATCATTTTATTATAACTATTAGATCGAGAAAAGATCTATATTTGTTACCATCTCTTTATGTAAAGTTTTAAGGAAAATAATCATGGTCACAAAATGATGGAAATACATGTATATGCCAATGGACCCACAGAGAAAGTTATAAAGGAAGGCCATAACATTGTAATCAAAATTGTTAATTTAAGATTGGCATCCAAAATTTGAAAATGTAGTGACCATTGGAATATAGAATGCATGTGTTTGACACAAAACAATAAAAGATGAAGAATAAACTATTTTATATAAGATTTTTTGAGATTACATAAAGTTGAATAGTCATCATGTGTATTCAGAAACACCATGGATTCAAAATCATCAATAGAGAAGATACCATGTGCTCATATCATGATGTAGATTAGATAATTCCATATTTTATTCTCATTTTCTTTTCTATTATATGATTGTTGCTTTACCAAAATTAAGAAAGGACAATGAAAAACTATAAATATAACCTCACTTGACAATACAAAGGTCAAAAAACTTGATGAATTGGTCTGATGTTTTGTTGTGCATGCATAGATTAGTTCTACATTATAGGTTGATGGACATTTATATGTGATCCTAAGATAATCAAGTGGATTCCATTTCATTTTGATATTTTCAATACAGGTGATTCAATTTAATTTTTCATATATCATTAAGCTTCCTCTCTTGTTCATTTCATTTCATATTATGTTAGATAGTTTCATTGGAAATTGAAGAATAGATGTGTATGAATCTATTGGTAACTTATTGAATTCCATTTCATTCAAGTCTGGTAGTTAAAGAAATCCCATTCTCCCTCATGTTCATATCTTTTTCCATCCCTCTTTACATTTAGATGATTAACACTACATTTAAAATAGAAGTAAGAGTCGAGAATCTTAAGATAGTCTATTATAGTCATTCCATTAGGTGTGATAGGTTGTCAAAATCTATTTTTCTTGAATTGCTTGTGCCTAAAAATAATTTGGTTATCCTTACTACTCTTAGTTTAAGATCTTATAATGTTAAGACTTTTGATCTCATAAAAAAAAAATTCATTGCATATCATTGCAAATCATAGGGAGCTATACCTAGTCAATTTAGAGGGCAGTAATAGAATACATACACTAACCCATTTATTGATAAAACATACTTTTGTATATCCAAGAATTGGGTATCAAAGAGTCAAGATTATAAAATCTAATAGGAGAATACACTATTAACCGACAAAGAGCTAAGTGAAATATGTATTTATGCATTTTTTTTCTTAATAAATGAATGTTTCTTTCTTTAAAAAAATCACCTACTAGGCCATTATTTTGTAGAAAACAAAAATTATTTAAGTAAACATAAAATTAAAATATTTAATAATACTTGAAAGGAAATAATGATAGGATTTTAAATTAAAAGTAGCGAAAAATGGGGTTTGACCTTGAAAAAAAAAGATATTATAAAATAACTACAAGTCATATATAAAGCATTCCAACCTAACCCCATCTTAATTTCAGAAGTCCCCAAATTAGAGTTTCCAAAATCTAACCATTAGTAAGTAGCTACAAATAGTCTTAAACAATACACACACACACACACACACACATGTATATACATGTGTGTGTGTCTTTATGCGTGTGTCTGTGCATGTGTGCATATAGATATATAGATATGCATATATACATATATATAGATATATATGTATATATATTTTTGTATATTTATGTGTGTATATGCATATATATGTAGATTCAATATTTTTAGGTCTATAATTGTCAAAGTTAGTTCAAAAGTAGTGAGCCTACATACCAAACCTTCAAGAGTTAGATCATTCCTTGGAATACATCTCAGTTCTTGTATTGTAGAAACTCTAATTGCATATCTAGGTAGTAGTGTTCTCAAAAATTTACTTAATATAGTATCATTATCTATTTTACCAGTAGCTCCTCTTATTGCATTAACAACATCTTTTATTCTAGAGAAATATTAAGCAATATTCTCACCTTTTTTCATTTTCATGTCATCAAATTTACCTCTAAGATTTTCAGCTTTGAATCTTAGAACATTCTTATCACCTCCATAAATAGTGTGTAGAGCATCCCACATTTTATTTTCACTATCACAACCTTTCATATCATGAAACTTGTCATAGCTTAGAGTAGAGGCAATCTCCAACATTGCTTAGTTGTGTTCTTTCTCCTTTTTCATATCTTCAGTAGTTAGGGCTCCAATAGGATCATTATGCTTAACAACAATGGTAGATTGTGCATGATTTCCAAGACCTCCTAGGTGTAGCTTCATCAGAATTTTCCATGCAGTAATCTTATCTATATTAAGGTTGGGTACTTCTCTTTTTGACATCTTGATCTTTTTTCTTCTAGTACCTTCAAACTAGTCCTCTTAAGAAGATGACTCTAATACAAATTGTTTGAATTCTTTAGAATAACTAAGAGGGGGGGTGAATTAGTTATCCAAGGTCTAGATGTACAAATAATACTTTTTACAGCTGAGTGAACCCATATCCATAAAATATTTTCATCATGCATGCATCCATTAGATTATGCAATAACTTAAACTTGTAGGTTACTGTCAAATTAATTTGCAGAAATGTAAACATGAAACATAACAAATTCAATAACACATTTGGCATAATTATTTAATGTGGAAACCCAATTTGGAAAAAACCACTAGTAACATGCTAACCATTATCACTCTTCTTAAGTGATGCCCTATGAAAGGCCAACTTTGCTAAAGGTTACAATGCACATTGTTAAATGTGACCTGGTTAAAAGATTTCAATCACCCTATTAGGAGTGAGCCTTGTTATAAGACTTTAGATCATTCACTTAGAATGTGACCTAGTTAAAGGATTTACAAATGACTATTAGGTCAACCTCAATCCAAAGGATTTTCCCTATACTGATACAATGATTAGAGAGTAATAGTAAGGCTTGATCTGATAACAACTAACAACACACTTGCAATTTACAGATCTTTGTTTTAGTTCTCCATTCTACTTGGCTTCCATACACTTCATCTCTATTAGTTTGCTCATCCTTCAAGCATCCATACCCTTAAGCCTTTTTTCTTTGTTTTCCAATGTAGTCTCTTCTCTAAGGTCATTGAATGAAGCAATACCCTAGATTCCTTGTCTTCCTTAGGTTCTCGCACATGACAACCCTTGGTTATGACCAACAATCTCTATAAATAGAGAATTAAGATATTTTTCCATTCATCATCCATCATCTATTATAGGGTTAGGTTAGGTTAGGTAGGATTAATGAATCTACCCCTCATTTCATTTCATTCTCTTCTAGAAACTTCTCCTTCAATTCTCTTTGAATTCTCTATTAAAATGGTTCACCATTAATTTTGTGCCACTAGCTCATCAACCTTATCTTCCAAATGGTTCACACAATCCAAGAAATTAAATTGTTCAGCTCACATTCATCAAATTCTTGATCTTTATCATAATGCTTACACTCGATATTAATTGGCTTATGATGCTTAGCACATACTACATTTCTTGACATCCATTGTCAAGACACTCTGAATTAACTAAATTTTACTAGTGCTAAGCATCAACTAAACTTTACTCATATTACATTGTTTCACTCGGCTTACACTAAAATTAAATTTTCTTAGCTCCAATTGATTTTCTTCTTAGCTTGCACTAACTTTTTTGAACACCTACTATCCACTCGATCAAGCTTGGCCAGAAAAATTTGTTTAACTTTTTCTTCTAGACTTACTCAATGTAAGAAAGCTTTACAACCTTAAGTGGATTATCAATACACTATAATATCACTATCTTAACTAATTCTTGTACTTCTTTTCATATCATAACCCAAACTTTTCTCTAGGTGTTATTGTTATGACACAACAAAGGGTAAGAGAATCCCCAAAGGAGATGTCCTAGCCCCCAATAATTTAACCACATAGTGGAAACACAACAACAAGCACTAGTACATTTGGGCCCATTTTTTAACCTTTATTGGTAGAAACTTCGACCCAATTTTTGAACAAACTTTGACCAAATTTGACCAACACATTCATCAAAAAAAATTTGGTCAAAATTTCAACCAATACATTGGTCAAAAACTTTTGAAGTTGATAGCGCATTTTCTCCCAAGTATTGGTCAAAATTTTGACCAGTGCTTGGTAGAAAACTGCTAGGCATTGGTCAAAATTTTGACCAATGATTGGTAGAAAAGTGCAGTGCATTGGTCAAAATTTTGAACAATGCTTGGTAGAAACCTATTAGGCATTGGTCAAAATTTTTACCGATGGTTGGTAGAAAAGTGTTGGCCATTGGTTGAAATTTTGACCAATGGTTGGTAGAAAAGTGTTTGCCATTGGTCAAAATTTTGACCAATGGTTGGTAGAAAATTGTTGGCCATTGGTCAAAATTTTCACCAATGGTTGGTAGAAAAGTGTTGGCAATTGGTCAAAATTTTTACCAATGCTTGGTCAAATTTTTTTTGGGGCTCACAGTTATTGAGGTCCACTTCAACAATGGTACTTCTTGTGAAATGGCCATCTAAAACCTTTCTAATGAGATAATGTGTTATGAGCTCTTCATTAGTGGATGGAACATGAATCCAGGAGGCAGTTGTGCATGATATGGGTGATGCACAACTATCTCTATTACATTCTTTCTAATATGCATAGCATCAAACAAATGTGCGATTGGGAGATCCTTGTAGTATGGTAACCTACTAAATTGAGTAGGATAACTTTTCATTCCTCTAGGAAGTTGGTCATTGATGCCTTGATGGCCTTCATGAGCATTAGTTCCAGCATTAATAAATATAAGACAATATTGAAATACAAATTGTAAACTTCAGATGACAAATTGGACATTACCTCGATGATTTAGTCGATTGTATTCCAACTTCCATAAATGAGGTGTCATTCTTCATGGCCTTGATGATGTCTCTTCTTTCCCATTGAAAAGATGTTTTTTGGCAATTTGATACCTATGATTATTGTGGAGAAAGTGTCTAAACTCATCAAACACCTACTTTCCTAAACTTCTTGAATGATGTCATTTCATCTTTACACCACAAACTGGACATGCAAATTTTCTCTTTGTCTGAAGACCTAAAAGATCATTTATAATTGGATCATGTACAATTATCATGCGCAACTTAAGCATTCGATAGTAATGTGTAAGCACTATAACAGACCAAAAATATGTGATCTTAACAATATAACATACCGCAAAAATGAGTTAGCCCAGGGGCATCGTGTATTTTCCATACAAGCATTGCATAGAATTGAAATTGTCGATGTCCTATCAGTCTAGAGATGTCATACATAGTGATGCCATTCCATAACTTCAACAACTCATCAATTAGGGGCTCAATATACACGTTCATATCTTTAACTTGGTATTTACTTAACAATTGAATAAACATAAACATTATGTAATTATTATAACCATTTTCATGCACTATTTATAAATTAATTTAGATAACTATAAAATAAAAAAATATCTCGCACAATCATTGACAACATTATGTGCTCCCTCTTTATGGACATCCAAGGAGGAATGTTATTGTTAATAACAAAAATAGGCCATATTGAGTAAACAGATCTCATATCTCCATATGGATTAACACCATCCACTACCAATGAAAGTTTCAGATTATGAAGTTCTTCTTTAAAGTGTGACCATGTTTCTTCTATCTCTTTAAATGCAGAACCATTGGCAAGCATTCACATAATGTCATCCTAATTTCTATTACGTGCATGGTAATCCATAAATTGTGCCAAGCTAGCGCACCTGAATAACCATTCAAGATGTGGAATAATGGGAATGTACCAAAGAACCTTGTGAGGCAATTTTTTTGTTAGTTGATCTAACCAATATCTACTAACATGACAATTAGGATATTCTATTGCAAATTCATGTTTTTTATGATATAGAATGTGATCATTGGGACATGCATGTATTGTCTAATACTTTATTCCAGTCTGATCCATAATGTCAGATAATTCTCAGTATGAATGAGGACAAATGTTTGATGGTGGTAACAAAAACTCACTAATCAACCTACAACAACAAATATGCATTTTTAATATAATGAATAGTAATTGTATGCTAACATTGAAGATGAAAAAAATTACATACCTTAGCATACGTGACATTGCTACATTGGACATACTATTCATAACCTTTAAGTTCACCAACAACACTATAGCCGATAGTAGAGTTGTTTGGGAGCCTTCGTATAAGGGCTCATGTGCCTTCTCAAGTAAAGGTATATCAAGACCATCTTCTTCATTATTATCAGATTCACTAGTACCATCATTGTGAGCATCTTCATCACTTGCCCCAATACCATCTTCTTCAATCATGTCCTCTGGCACATTATCATCTTCTTCCATGGCAGTGTTATCCTCAACTTAGATATTCACACCTCCATGTTCATCCAGTAGGAAATCCACATTCAGTAGTGGATGAAAATCATGGCCCCCTACAACATGATCATATTGCCTACAATGACTCTGGGCTGTTGTGATTAGAATTCTTCGATTCTTTAAACCCTTGCACTTTTTGCAAGGACAATAATATTTATCAAGTTTTCTTCGGAATTGAGCCCACAATGTAGCCATTGTCTCATTATTTTCTTCTGGGTTCATATTGTTAGGTGTGGTCTTTCTTCATAGGAAAATATACCTGCAAATAAATTGGACATGTTGTGATCAATGTTTATATCTGTACATATGGTTTTTGTTAATTAATGTTTTCAAATGTAACTAAAATGATTACAAACATATCAAAAATGACCTTCACAAGGTCTTATTACATCAACTATTCTAGCATGGTCATGTTGGTTACCTTGAGACCTTAATGTCTTCTCATGCCTTCAACCTTGACCTTGATGCTCTTGCATCATTCTCCCAAGGATCAAGGAAAGTTGGATCATCATGGAATTGAGTAGGCAGACCTTCTAGGAAGTTGCAATACTTCAACCTTGTAAGTGTCACATCAATGCAATGGGTACTAAACAAACAATTTAAGTTGATGAGAAATGGTTGTTATGAATTCAAATTGTAAGCATCACCTCAATGCATTGGGTATTAAACAAACAATTCAAGATGATGAGTATGGGTTTTTATGAACCACAACTCATGAAATATGCATTAAGTCCATACCTGCTGTTTACATTGAGTATGGGTTTTTTTTCTAAGAACATACCTGTTGTTTATAGTCAGTAAGTTTCTATATCCTCTAAGAAATTTGAAGCAATGAGCCAAAGTCACAATGTTGAAGATGATCATTGTCCCCTCAAAGCGTCATTGTTTGATAAATTGTTGCATTGAAATATGATCTAGAAAGGGCCTTTCCACATAGTATGTTGGCACTATTTGGCAATCATCGATCATGTGGTTATTGCAAAGAGGCTAAGGACCAAACATGGAATCATGGAGATAGTGCAAGGACCAATCATGGAATCATGGAGATGTGCACTTGATCTTAATACTTTTTATAATCAATGGCTTTCTTTCCAATGTCTATCTCTTGACTCAACACATTTTTTCATTTTTCTTTCCTTCTTGCTTCATCATAAATACTTGGTTCACAAGTGCTTATGGTGTTCTTCTTGCTAAGATTATGAAGTGGACAATGAATTTCAATCTAGATAATCAAATGTTTGGCTCAACTTTTTTGGGTAAGTGTGATGATATGTAGTGCACTATAAATTTTCTCTTCAATGAAAGGATTAGCACCTCTAATTTTCAAATGGTGATGAACCAGAACTAGCTGACAATCTAACCTTAAAAATACATTTTATGCCAAATTCCAATCATAGTTAAAGACATTTAGCTATTGGAAAATGGCAAGATTATGTCTTATTTCAGATATGCAATAAAATGGGCAAGAAATGTGGAAGAACATTAAGTTTTTATCCACCAAAACATGAGTAAAATTGTATAAACTGAATGTATTTTTAAAAATAATGTCAATTCCCTTTAAAAGAAATATTTTGCATGCAACTTACTTGCTGAAGATATTTCAAGTTCAGTAACTCTTTAATCTTTGACCTGTCTGTCAGTTGTGGCTTGGCCTACAACAATAAAAAATTCATTAGTATATGCATCTCAACATTTAAAAAATACATCAAGCAATTCAAGTCAATTCTAGTCTGTAAATTAACTGGCATTTGTTTCTTCTTTAACATATTCAAAAATCAAGTACAAGGTTTTTTAGTTTGGACTCTTCCCTGATGAGCATTCCCTTACAATCAAATTTACTTACTTTGGCAATGTAGGTTGCATCAAGGAGAAAATTTGATGATTTCAAATCACAGTGAATGATAGATGGATCGTAGTGCTTGTGCAAATGCTTCAGCGCTCTCTAATATTTAGGGCATAATGACTTTAGATTCTATTGCACTGTCTTTATTTTTACAAAAAAAAAAACACGGAGAATCTGCTCTTGGCTCAAATCAATATCACTATTGGCTCAAACCATTTTCACTGAAACTAAATGAATAGGCATCAGAAAAGATATAAAACAATGCCAAAACAAAAGATGGTCTATTTAGAAGTTTTAACAGCCCATAACTGCTTTAGGAGGCTTATTGAACCTATGTAGAATTGAAAGTGAATAAAAATGGGACAATGTTAGGAATTAAAAGAGAATAATAAATAGTATAGAATCTCACTTGAAAACAAATATAACTAAAGATTTAATGTGATGAAGAAGACTAGAAAAGAAAATGCCAATGAATAGAGCACATCAGGATGTAATGATCGTGTGGACAATAGAAACATCTACCAGTTTAAGCTCTGAAGCCATGGGAGTTGGCACAAAAACCACAATCATCCATATCATAGTTTTTAATAAGTGAGAACTTGCAGCATCAAATTATGTTCTTGGCAGCAACAGCTGAAGATTTTGTGCATGGCCACACATCTGTTGAAGTGCCACGACTCTACAATATTTTTATTCTACATCAAGAAAGTGTAAAATGGACTTAAAAGTACAAAGTTATTTTTGAACAAGTTATAAAATGAAAAAAATAAATACAAAAATTACCGATATAACTACAAGAAAATAAAAATAAAATAGAATAAAGAAAAAATTGAACAATCCAACCATTCGTTAAAGTAATTGATGCAAAGTGATTGAAATGCATTTAGACAACCAATGCATTTAAAGATTTATTGCCTACAGACCATTATAAGATTGAAATCAAACTATATATATTTCCAAGTCTATCTTTAACACCTATATTATGTGCAACATTTCATATATTGATTCCTAGCCAAGACTTTTTTAATTTTAAATTCAGACTTCTTTTTCTTGTTTCCATATACTAATTATAAATCACTATTTTATGCAGAACATTTATGAAAAAAATTTACAGAAACAAATTCTAAAATATATTAATGACAGATAAATCTAAGCTCAAAAATAGCCCTTTACCTATAAGATTTGAACAGAAATTTTTTAAAAAGTCCAAATTGATCGACATCAAAAACAAGTGAATAAAAGAGATATACCAAGTACAGAGGAAAAATGATCTATGAAAAGTGATGAGACTTTTGATAAGGTTTTGGGCTAATGAGATTATTGGTCAAAATTTATCAAAACTGAAATGCTACTGAGATAATTGCTAGAAATGTTTTTAAAAGATCTTTGGTTCTATTATTTTATTTAGAAATAGGATTTTTAATCTGGGCTAAAATCGAATTTCATATTTTCTTAAATTGTGAGCTCCTGTAGCTACAATTTATGTGTACTGAAAAAAAGAGGGAATACAATTGAGAATAATTAGAGAGGTCTTTGATTGACCATTTCTATTTGAATTTAGTGTTTTATTGCAATATTCTTTGCACAATGCTAAAAACATAGACTGATAATAATCCAACTATTTCATTGCAATGTTCTTTGTGCACAACATAGCTAGTATTGAAAGGTGGTGAATGAAAATGCACATACCTGAAATGGGGGTTTCCATGATCAATTGAATTGGGAAGAACATGCATGCTCTCAGGCATTGAATATTTTCCATCTACTCCTAAAGTGTGTGGGCAATAACCAAATTCCTCACAAGCCAGAAAGATCTGCATGATATGAGAGAAAGATCATTGGTTTTGTAAGCATCAAGATTGTGATTTGAGTCATAAGTTGAGAAAGCAGAAAGTTGAATTCCCACACACTCTGCACTGATTTCATCAACAACTGCTTCCACAACTTCAAGATCAAATATTATTTAATTGTACAATAGTTGATGTAATAAGTGTAATGGGATAGTAACAAAGTTATTTTTGGCCAAGTTGGAAATGCTTAGTGTCTTTTGGTGTGCAGTGTTAACTATTGGCCCCATTTGGGGGGGGGGGGGGGGGGGGGGGGGGTGGATTTAGCTAATCTAGAAGAAATATAGGATCAATGATGTTGATTCTCTGTATTAAGTTGCACGTAGGATCCTCCAAGTTGGAAATGCTTCAGTGTCTTTTGGTGTGCATTGTTAACTAGTGGTTCCATTGTGGGGGTTAGCTAATCTTGAAGAAATATAGGATCAATGATGGTTATTCCCTATATTAAGTTGCACATAGGATCCTCCAATTTTCAATTGATTGATCGCAACAAATAAAATATTGCTCTTTCTATGTATTCAAATAAGGAATTTAGTTGAACCAACCAAGAAATGTATTCAAGAAACACTTGTGTCCTGCTTCAAATTCCAAGAGAACTCAACTAATGTTGTTCTCACTTTAGTAGATAGCCCCTTTCATGTCCTCCCTTGACTCTCTAATTAAGTGAATACTCTCAGAAGTTGCCTATCATGAGAAATGGAGCCATGGGGATTACATTACTACCTTAAAGTTCAATAATAAAATAGGTGTTCCAACTATTCATAAATGTGCTATTGATATATATTTGGAAATGGTCCTTACTATCAAGATAATTCGAATGGAGATTAGATGTGAACATTAATTATGAAGAAAATGCCTGCCCGAATCAACTCAGAGCAGCAACCTAATAAGGCTCAATAAGCTTGTCTCCCAAAGAGGAATAATAGTTAAGGCAAAGCATGATATGATCCTTGCTATTGATGTTGAGGGTGTAGACCTGCAAAAAATACTAGATGAGGTCAAATATGCCATGGCAATAGATGCTGAAAGTACTAGAGATTCTCAGACACAAATCTAATCTTTTGTGAAAGCTAACTTCACTTCTCATTTTGATACTAGGATTAGAATTAGTTCTATTAATGTAGAGTTTGCAACTACTATTGTTAGCGTAATTAATTTCTTATAATCTATAGCCCAAGACCCTAAAAAGACTCAAAAATTTAAATCATCAGATACTGATAAACTAGTTTTTAGAATTTAGGATTTTTCTTAGTTAGTGGATTACTTTTTGTAGTGCAAAGAAAGCATTACAGAGTTAATTTTTGAATTGATATTTTTGTCATCTCAATTTAGGAAAATGTTTGCTCTTGGTTTCAGTGAAATCTTCCAAAATGAAGCCATAGATTTTGGCAACCAATTTCCCAACTTGATGCAGTTGATCTTTCTAATTCGATTAGTATAGATAATTTCACAAGACAAGAAAGTGCTCAGGATCTTTTAGGAGAAGAAAAGGCTAATAGCCTATGTTTTCAACTAGCTGGTGGCAATTTATACATAATTAGGAAGCTTAACAGCATTCAAGTAGAAAAGACATCTTTGGAATCTGAGTTGAAGGCCCAGGTAAGAAGAATTGGAGGCCTAAACTCCCAAATACAAAGTTATGGTCAGTTTTCTTTATCACATATGGCTTAAGATAATAATGGAGGCCTGAACTCCCAAATAGTTAAGCCTTTTTTGGTACATATAGAGTGACCAAACACTTGGTAAGTCGAGGTAAGGCATTGTTATGGAAATGATTAAGGATGGGTTGAACTTGTGTAATCACTTAGTAATGGGGTTCAAGTCCATGGCTTTAGTTCTCTTGGGACTTCTTTTAATATCATGCAGCTTGATACAAGCCTACAGTCAAGGTAATCTAATTTGTAAGTTGTAATATTGTCAAGTTTGAAATCTTTCAAGAAGCGGGTCATCTGTGCATAATTCATGTTGTAGCAAGTGATAGTAAGCATATCTAGAAGTGATGATATGGTCTTCATTGAAATCTTTGTAGAAATGGATCTTCTAGTATAATTTATATTGTAGTCATTGATAATAAGTGTTAGCTGTATGAGATTTCTACAATCTATAATATTTCTTTGTGTTGTTCGTGGACTATGTTTATTTGTATGGACATCTTAGATCATATCTATTGATCCAACATCAGGATCTTCAAGAGTTCATAAGTAAAAAGATGAAATCTGTAAAGTTCTGATGTTGGATCATTGAATAAGATCTGAATGTTGATGGAAATAAACATACACAATTAAATCAAGAAATGATAGAGAGAAATGGTAAGTATATCTAGAACTAATGAAAATCTTGTAACATCAAAGTTGAAATCTTCCTTAAAATAGATCCTTGCATAACTTATGTTATAGAAACTGATAGTAAGCATGTATGAACTGATGAAGAAGTTACAATACTATCTTAGTTGGAATCCTTCAAGAAATGGATCCTCTAGCATAACTTATCTTATTGTAACTAGCAGTAAACATATCTAAAACTGATGAAAAATTTAGCCTACAATGATAAATTGTTGACTTGGGTCTCTTCTCTTGCAGATCAAAGTATAAAGAAAGCATTACAAATGGACCATCTAGCTGCTTCTACAACCAATGAATCATTCCTTACCTCTTTTGGGAACCTTAAGGTATTTATATGATATAAAGCTCTCTTATCTTTCTAGATGGGTACAAGGGTTTTCTCCTCTTTAAGTCTTGGGTGACTGTATATAAGACTTCTATAAAACAAAATGAAGTCAAACATTATGTTTGATACAACCTTAGATTCATGTAGCATATATTGTAATCTAGTTCTTTTTGTTTTTTTGGTACAATCTTATTTGATTCATGATATGTTTGTCATGGTAGGCATTAAGGGGCAAAAAACTATTAGTGAAAGGGGAAGCGTTGAGAGAGAAGAAAGTGGGCCATAGCAGCAATAAGTCACTTAAGGGCAGCCATGCACAAGCCTCCAAGATTGGGTCCGACGATGAGTTGACAGGTGCTAGTTTAAATCATAAATCTTCACAAAATGAAGGGAAATATTTGGCTTCAAATGAGATGACTAAATCACCTACTCAAGTGCACATACCTCCTCAGAAGTATGGGAAGCCTAATTTTAACATTGATTATAGTGGACCCCAAACCCATGGCCCTAAGCACCACTAAGTTGGTTCTACAATATTTGTTTAAGCATCATCCAAAGAGGATATTACTAGACAAGAGATGGGATTAACATTTAGATTTTAGATGTAAGTAGAAAAATATGTAAACTTAGACCAAGTAAAAGATAACAAATAAATCAGGGCTTTTGTATAGATTTGTAAGAAGCTCATGACTCAAAACTCAAACTAGTTCTGTAAGCTCCATCCATGGGGTCAAATGTATGAATTAGATAGACATCATAATATTCTATCATAGCTCTTATGAGATAAAGTTTGCACATTACTCTCTCTGGGGTGTGTGAAATTTGATAAAATTATCAATTTATGAAAACTTAAGTTATATGTATATATAAATGAGATTTTTAATATGTGGTTGTATGTTGTTTGGTGTGTAATCCAAAGACTTGGTGCTTAGCACTATGAATATTAAACAAAATGTAATAATTTTCTACAATCTATGAATTAATTTTAGATTTCTTTTAGATTCAATTGTGTATTTGTTTTTGTATTAATATTTTAGATTATATTCTATGATCTATCATCATTTTTTATTCTATTAATTCTTCTTCATCTTGATGATAGATCATAGAATATTATCTAAAAAGTTGATAAAGAAACTAACACAATTTAATTTAAAAACAATCTATAATTAACATTATAATAACTTGAATGAACTGGTATTATATTCTCTTTGTTTTAAAGCTCTATAGTCTAGATCTTCAATATTTAAGCTTGAATTATGCTTGTCTACTAATTCTCAATTATGATCACCAAACTATACTTCGTAGTTCAAGCTTGTTCTTTTTCTTTTGATCTGACCATAATACGACATATTCTTTTTTTTTTATGGGTGTTTTATGTCTTCTTTAGGTAAGTACAGTTTTTGAGGCTAGTTGGTAACAAAATATGATGGACAACTATTATTTCTTGCTGCAGAGAAACAAGCTTCTTCCATTTGGCCAACTAGGGCAATACAAGTGGTCAATGGAGAGGACAAATCCAACTTAGAGGTATTATATAACAATGTTAGCTTTAGATCAATTTTTCTTTTCTAATTCTTATTTCAAACTTCTATTTCATTTCATACTAAATCATTAAGATTAGGATTAGGGTTAGGGTTAGGGTTGAAATTTCTTACCTATTGATAATAGTCATTTCATTTCATTAAGATTAGGGTTAGGATTAGAGTTGAAATTTCACACCTATTGATAATAGTCATTTCATTTTATCTTAACAGATGAATGAAAAACAACACATGAGAACATCTTTGAAATTGTTTATGAGCAGCCTTCTCAGAACATTACACAAGAGGCCAGCAGTGCTAAAGGTCTCCTCTAAGAATATGTTTGGAGAACTCTTGCTTCTAAAAATGTGATTCTAGATTCAAATAGTGAGAGACTTAGCCCAGAAAGTCCACCTTCTCAAGAAAAGTCTCAGATATTCTTTAACTCACATTCAACAAATCCAACTGATTATGATGACAATGGAGAGATTACAAGAATGGACTACACTCCTACTTAGAGAAAACCCCCTATTCATAATGAGGCATTACCTTAAATGTAATCAAATCAATGCAAATAATAATACTCTTAATCACAGCTTGCACCATCTTTTCACCTTATAGAATTGCCCTACTATAAAAAAAAATTGAGACAATGTGTATAAGAGAGTCATATGTGTTATCTATAGATAAGGACCCATATTTTATGGTCTTGTAAGTTACTTCAAACAAGGTTTAGATTTCAAACATAGTTACAATGCCATTGTGAGCTATTGTCCCAATGTCAATTTGTGATACTTTTGTTCAAAAGAAATACAATCAATGTGTTTTATTTATTTATCTTCTATGTGTTGAGATTTCCAAACATAACCTTTTTTTCCTTAAGCATGGAACATTCTTTGTCTCTCTATTCCTCACTACAATAAGTTAACAACATTTATCTCTCAAACATGATACACAAGTTTTGTTTTCTGTTCCATCAATGCTGATGGGCTTCCATACCTTTACATTTAATGCATGTGGGCTTAATTTGGACTGCATAAAGAGGTCTGTAAGAGTTTGTTTTGAGACTTCCATCACTTCCATATGCTGTGAAGTGGTATGTCTATTTGGAAGAAAATATGATAAGCATGTGAAGATGATATGGGACTGGCTAAATGCCTTGTGATTTTCAAATTATATCATATATGATGGAGGAGACAGTATAATTAATGCAATCAATTTTGGTTGACTTGGGTTTGGATTTAGGTATTAAGACAAGCCATCCTAATAATGAGGAATAGTTCTCATCCATATGGGTCTGGATGCATGAATGGAGACAAGGTGTCCCAATGAAAACAATAGAAGTTCATTCCTTGGAAGTTTCAGAGCCATTCAGTCATTCACCTAGAGGATTCACCTCCATTATTATCTTAAAGATGACCATCTCTCTTTCATGGGGATGCTGACATCTCAACTTTCACATGTGAATGAGTTGATAAACTTAAACATCTATACCTACATTTTTTTCTTATCAATGTACTTACTTCTCCAATGGATTTGTTCTAATCAACAAAAAGGGAAAAATTGATACACTAATACACTGATCTAAACTGCCCTTAATTGCATACCCATGCCTTTTTCATTTCTTGGTTTGGTGACATTTTGATCAAGTTGTTTTCATATATATATGACCATATATGTTGATATATTTTTGTATGAAAGTTGGTGAATAATCTTATTAAAGAGTGGCAAATGGATGTAAAGAGTGTCTTCATCAATGTGTGAGAAACTATAGGACCAAATAAAATTAATTCCAATTTTTAACTTTGACCTTATAGTTTTGTATGCTTGCTTCTAATATTATTATTAAAATTACTAGTATGGAGTGATATTCAACATTGTTTGTCTTGTTACTTGTATAAAACTACTGACAGTATGCAAGATGGTTGATGAGCAGCTATCCAAATAAGTATGATTTTGACCATTTCCATGGCAAACACCAAAACATGTTGTTGTGAGGGAAAAGCTTAGAAGGATACAAGATACTAATATTAATAAAAAATAATTTATTAATCATATTCTAATTTACATGGTAGAATGCTCATACTGGTTGAGGCAAACATGCATTCCCGGTGTCTTAGTTTTTTTTAGATTAGTGGATAAATTTCCTTTCACAAGTTGTGCTTGCATCACCTAACTTTTATTTTTCTAGTTTGGTGGAGATATTTTGCACGAATGTGACAACATCTCCTATCAACCCACATTGGTTCTACATTTGTATCTTTTAATGGTGTATTCTATATATCCCCATTTGCATCTTATTGTGTAAAACTGATAATAGATTTTTTTGTATTGGTTTTGTATATCTATTTTATAAATTAGTAGAATTTGATCAAGGTGTTTGATCTCTTTAGAAGTTTCAAGAATTTAGTAGTGAAAAAGAGAGTATTAGTAGAAAAGTTATGGTTTATTGTGGTTGATTCCTCTTTTAATTGTTGGGTGTTGTATTGCTTCTTTTATTCATTAGTTTTAGGAATTGTTCTACATAGTTTCTCCCACATTATTATAAATGGATATGGGCCTAGAAATATCCTTTTTTGAGTTCTTTGAAGAAAGAAAAAATTGTCTTGCTTCTCCATTAAGCATAGTTGTGTAGGTGGGAGTGTAGGTGCAATAGTCTATCCACTTGATTGCTGACTGATTGAAATAAAAAACCCATAGTTTAATGTTTATGAATTTTTGGTTACACAGATCTAAGGATTTAGAGATATCAAGGTGGTTCTTAAGAATGAATTAGTTTTAGTATTTGATTCCTTCTCCAATTATTGGCATGCCATTATGTTTCATTTTTTCCTTGGCTTGAGACAAGGTTTTGCATAGATTCTCCTATGAGGGGCTCAAGAGATCTCCTAGTTGGAGCTCTAGAGGTAAAGTTATATATAGATTCTCTGATCTTAGTATAAATGGACAGGGACTCAAAGGATATCCTAATTGGAGTCTTGTAGAGAAAGTGATAGATTGTCTCATTTCCCCATCAATGGTAACCTTGTGCATATGCAACTATTTAGCCATTTCATTTCCAATTTATTGAAACCAAATGCCCAAAAAGTTTCAACTTTTTATTCATTGGTCATGGACTGAGTCTATGAAAGGATTTGGGGATATTTAGCTTGATCACAAATTGGGGAATTTTTTAATTTCCTAGAATATATTATATCCTTTAGTGTGATAATATTGTTTTTAATTTTTTTCTAGGTGGAATAATTGAGTGTGTTCACTCTTAGCTCAAAAAAGTGATGCTTTATCCTTAAAGCCATTATTCTTGGCAGAAATTAACAAGACATGCTACATTGGCTATAAGGTTGTATTGTTCCACTTTTGTAGCTTGGGTAGCCTTTAGGATAAGAGTAAGCTTTAGTATATTTAAAATAGTTGAGTATCTTCTAATTGATGATTTATTGTAACTTCAAAAACTTGATTTCCTCCTCAATCACTAGTTTAGCAGTGCATTGTTGTCCATTTAATTGATAATGTCAGGGTGCTAAAGCAATTCCTATTGAAAGAAATCTTTTTTTTATTGGTAGGGTTTTTGCTGACATCTTGGAGATATTCTCAAGGACTTTAAATGTAATGCCAATTTTGGTCCTTTAAATAAGGTAGACAACTCTACTAATGTAAATAAAATCAAGACAAGATCTTTCCACATTTCATTTACGATACATTGGAGTCTTAATGTAGACCCATCACTTCTAATGCAATCAAAGAAAAACTAAGTGAAAGGCCACTTTTCAAGTAACTCTTTACACACAATCTCTTCTAACATAAAGAAGGAATATAATTAACTCATAACTTGTGTTTCATTTGAGAAACCAAGATCAACATAACATAAAAGTATTCAAAACTCAAGTTCTAATTACAAGTTGTGATCCATGAATCTAGTTGCAACTACATTTATTGGCACTTAACTAGCATACAAGGTCACCAAACTTTAGTACCCTTATTTTATGTACTACACTGTTAACAAATAACATCATCCTCTGTTTCTTTTTCTAACAACCCTTGTTGTTCTTTCAACAACATAATTGATAATAGCCCTATTTATCTTTAGTGTTACCTCTATCTTTTCTTATTTTTAATCTACCTTGGTAGGATTCTTGGCTTATAATTCCACTAAAAGTAACCCATCTTTTTCAACGCTTTTTATCATGTATAGTATAGTCATCTACATACTTAGTCAATATGATCAGATGCCAACAACTACACTCAACCTCCACTAATATTAGTTGTAGATAATTGTAGGTCATAAATATTATTATCTATACCAACTTCATATTCAACAGTTAGAATATTGCCTAACATTCTTTAAAATGCTCAATAGTATAGTTGTTGCTATCATAATAGTTGCCAAAGGTCATGCAGTTCATAGGCTACGCTTGTAGAACTATCCCATTAAGAGCAAGTAGACATGAAGTTTGAAATGATAATATCCAATTATAGTTCTTGCAACAATAAAGAGAACCCAAGAAATTGCAACAAAGAGAACATATAAACATTCAGCTAGATTAGCAACAACTTTTAGTAGGAATGCAAAAAAGGTCCAAATGATCTTGCACCATCTTATGCTTATTGAGATTTCAAGTCATTGGTTCTTTTCTTTCGAGGAAACTAGCTTGTAAGTCTTGTCTTTGCATGGGTACACCCTATTCTCCATTCTAGAATGTCCATGCTTTTTGGTACATTTCCAAGATATCTCTTTTAACAAATGATTGTTAATGCAATGAATAACCATGGTACTAAATGGTGCAAAGGTTTGAGATCCTTGCTTGGGGTTTGCTAATTAGGCATGGATTAGGAGGGTTCAAACCATTAAGCTTTAACATGTGATTTAGTGAAAATAGATGGTCCCTTGATGTGCCATCTAAACCAAAATTTCCACCCCACCTCCTTTGCCTCAAGAATATCTTCAAACACTCCTAGTTTGTATATAAGTTTCAATATATAGGTGATTATGGTTCATCCTTTTTTTACATTTCCTTCCTCTTTGGAGATTCTCCTTGGGTCCTCCAAGCATTGGTCTTCTTTTTTTTCAAGGTCACTTTTATTTTCTAGTCTATTGACATTTCTTTGGAGAGGTTTCATCCTCTTTCAATCTAGAGGTTTCCCTCCTCATCTCTTTTTTGCAAAGAGGAGCGCAATCAATCCCTTATAGAATATATTTATTGTTGACACATCTAGATCGCTTGGACCTCCCTTTGAATTTTTTTCATCCTCAAATTGGCTTCCAATACTTTTGATATTTTGTAAATGGGAACATAGTTGGACCCAACCATCTTCAATATCATTGTTCTCATGGTTTATGGATCCCACTTAGTTGATGAATGTGTATTCACAAAAATTATAAGTTGAGACTAAGCACTATTTTTTATAAATTTAAAAGTGTGTCACATTGTTCTTTCTAGGAGTGGAAATTTGGGAGGATTTTATTTTTGTAGTGTCTTGTCTGCTTTATATGTGTGGGTACCATTATTTATATAGAGATTTTGGTAGATCTAAAATGATTTTGTAACCTTGATTAGAGATGCTTGCCTCATTTTATTCTTAATGTCACCACACTTTGTCATATCTATCTTCATGAAGGCCTAGAAACTACAAAACTTATTACTTCTTTATTTTAACTTCTTCTAGATGCATTTAAGCACAGCTCCTAGACTTGCCAAGTCTCACTAACTCTTAACATGTTCTTAGTTGAGTGACCTTGGTCAAGTCTTAGGGGTACATGAAACTCATCAAAGATAAAACTCCTAGAAACTTATTTTTTGTCAAGTCCTACTAAGTTTTCGCTACTCTTGTTGAATTTTTTTCAAGTCCTGAGTTGACTTAGCCTTGCCAAGTCTTGAGTTGATTCAGCCTTACTAAGTCCTAAGCTAGTTTATTCTTGTTAAGTCCAAGACTCATTTCTAATCATTTAGTGCCTTTTCGATACTCTCAATACAATCATAGACATTGAAGTCAGAATGATTGCATAAGCAAGAAAGTGAGCATGCTTCTATTGCAGATGTTCTTTTAGGATGCCTCACGCATCCAATATGGTTGTTGCATGTTGTTTGCATGAATGTTTCCCTCTAAAGCATAGGCATCACATAACCTAAATATTTTTCAAAATTTTCCCTAATGGCCAGTGCTATATCTCCAAAGCATGAAAATATTGAGGGTTTTACTAAATGATATATTTCTAAAGTTGTTATTCTAAAGGAAGATTGTGTTATGTATCATGATATTACATAGGTGCTCCAACTTTTGATATGAGAATGAAGTTGGATAACCGCTAAAACAATTGCTAGTGATTTGAATGTTATTTGGATTAAACAATCTTTAAAAAACATAATTAAAAATTAAAATTGTAAGTGATTTGAATATTATTTGAATAAAAAAAACTTCAAAAACATAATTAAAAATTAAAAAATAGTCATCGACTAATTGTTGCACATACATAAGTGTGCAACTACTATTTTCATATCTAGTAAGAGGAAATCATTGTCTTTATAAACCTAAATTTGTTAATCCATAAAAAATCAATACCCAATCTTGTTTTTTTGAACAACTGTTTTGATTATATGATTTGAAAGAAAAAAATTGACTCACAAGCTCTAATCCTTAAAAGTTGATTTCAAAGTTATCTAACATAACCTACCCATCTGTCTAAGATTGAACTACTCATATGTCAGTAATAAAACTACCCATCTTTTGTTTCATTAATTAACCACACCAAAAATCATGGTAGCCAACTCTTTCTATAGATTTTCATCATCCTCTGATCCACACAAGTTATTCAGATTTAAAAAGGAATGTATATGCTACTAGATCAGGTAATGAATGGACTTAGCTCACCTCAAAGAGCTCCCACACATGGCGCACATGTAGACAAACCCTCCTTCAGCCGACGGCAAAATGACAACTTTTTTTTTTCTTTTTTTCTTATGATGAACCTAAGTTGGTCAAAATTTTGACCAACTCGAGCATAAATGAGTTATGTGAACCTGAGTTGTTCAAAATTTTGACCAACTCGAGCATAAAAATGAAAAAAAAATTATTCATCAAGCATATTAAGAGCATTGGTTGAAAATAAAGGTTGAAATTTGATCTAAAATGTACTAGTGAATAAGTAACAATGCAAAGATCTGATACAAAATTATAACAATTCATTCATAAAACATAACTGATTACATGCAATATGTCTAGCCCTTACATGCAAATTATAACAATTCATTCATAAAACATAACTAATTACATGCAAAATGCAATTACAAATAGAAATTACAAAATTAGTTCTGCAAGATCCAACTTACAACCAATCTCGGCTAGCCTAGATCTATAACATAACAACAATCTAGAGGAAAACAACCAAGGAAATCTAAACTTATTCTCACAAGCCTACTAAGAAATCTCTTTATTTTTTAGCCATAGCCCTAGCTTTGCTCTAACTTATCCAAGATCCAAGTGTAAACTACCTCACATTTAACACTCTATCCACATATTCATAATTTCATCACAATCCTGATGTAAGCTACCTCACATTCGATGATCTATTCACAAAATCAGAAAATATTGCACATTATCTACTCCCCACACTAAACTAAATGACTAAAATACTTCCACACGACCTCTAATTATACCAATCTAAGCCACAAGTTGGCCTAGAACATAAATTAAGTACAAATACATAAATTAAATGCCACAAGTCAGCTTGTAACAACAATTAAATGTATAGAAATTGATATCTGAGTAAAATCATGATATCTCCTAGATTTGATTGAATTAGAATTCTTTCTGTGAATTATAGCTATTAATCTAGGTCCTCTTCAAGTCCTTAAATGCACAAAGGATGATTCCTTAAGAAAAAGTGTGCATCCACTCTAAAAGTCACGCATAGAAACCTATCATACAGTCTGCTAAAAATTGATACTGTAGGAGAATTTCCATATCTCCCAAACTATAAAGAGTTAGAACTTGTGCACTTAATTAAAGGAATTAATCTAGTCCCTCTTCAATCCTTTAAGTGCACAACTTCTCATTCATTAAGTATAATTAGTTACATTCTCTACAACAAGAACCCAGAAACCAGAAAAATGCAGTTCCAGTAGCAAGGTAAAAATAGCTTAAACTTCAACTCAATCTATTCAATCTCTATGAAGTCACAAGGAAAGGTTCCCCAATTTATCTTAAAAACATCCATAACCATGAAAATCATAGCTCCACAAAAATCCAAACTCAATGCTCTTGCATCAAACTCCCTAGTTAAATAGAAAAGTGTGTCCCACACTTTGATGCCTAAAGAAAGGTATGCAACTAACTTCATTTTTACCAAAGGCTTCCACTTTATCAAATTCAATAGAATAAATATAAAAATAAAAAATATATTCTCCATCCTATAAAACATCAAATCAAATACATATTAGCAACCCAATTAGCATGCTTACACCCAAGAACAAACTGAATATAATGCTTCAACAACAAACCATCATCCACATCAGCTACTAGTGAATCGATACTAGAAGCAACAAACTCCACATCAGAAGCAATATGTAACTCCTTAGAAACATATGCCAAACTCTCAACACCAACCATCTCATTACTTACAACAAGATGCTCTACAACATACAACTCATCACCAATAGCAACTAGATCATCCATGACCAAGTGCTCTACAATTTCCATATCAAATCCAACCAACTAATCATGAAAAGCAACCTCCATCTCCACATCAGCAAGGTTAGGAATATCTTTAGCAACAACCTCAAGTTTTCTTGTAGGTTCTATATCAAACTTCACAAACTAATTAGAAAAACCAACCTCTTCCACCTTGACCTTTCTATGCCATCTTCTCTCATGAACAAGTCTCTTAATTGGCCAAACTACTCTCTTTTGGATTGGTAGACTCTAGCTCCACAAACCTCTATGAAAGTCCTTCCTTACCCCATCCTTAACTTGATTAGCCAAACTAGTCTCAAACCCAACAAACATCTCAAAAAACTTCCTTTCCACTATATCATAGAGATTTGCAATCATCTCAAGGTCCAATCCTCTCCAACCCATCTTCCAAGATCTTTGTAAACTCTCTGCAACAAATCCTTCCCACACTCCTTATGACAAAACCAAAATGTTTGCAAGTCAAATCACAACCTACCACTTCACATGAACAATTAGGAAACACATCACAAGTCCAGGACCACGGATCTGTAATACAAAAACTCTCTATGATCATACCTAAACAAGATCAACTTTCAATCTTGACATCCATTAATCCATCTATAGGCTCTCTATAATACAAGTCAAAACCATGATCTATGACCTCACAACCAAGAGATCTAGGACTCTAGAAAGAAAATCCACTATCAAATCAAAGGTTAATTTAGATCCACTTCTCCAACCCAAGTTCTAGTGCAAACTACCACAACTTCAATGATTTCTCTACATGCTTACGACCAACTATCTTTTGATACCATCTGGCATAGCATAGGGTAGGAGAATCCCGAAAGGAAATGTCCTAGCCCCCAATAATTTAACCATGCAATGGAAACACAACAATAAGAATTAACAATGAAAAGATATGATACCAAATTACAACAATTCATTCATAAAACATAACTAATTACATGAAATATGCCTAGCTGTAAGGCCTTCCCTATTAGGGATGAATACAAATAGAAATCACAAAATTAGTTCTACAAGATCCAACAAGATCCAACTTACAACCAATTTTAGCTCGCCCAGATCTATAACATAACCGCAATCTCAAAGAAAACCACCAAAGAAATCTAAACTTGTGCTCACAAGCCTACCAAGAAATCTCCTTGTTTTCTTGCCATAGCCCTAGCTCTACTCCAACTTATCCAAGATCCAAGTGTAAACTGCATCACATTTGACACTCTATCCACACATTCACAATTTCATCACAATCCTATTGTAAGCTACCTCACATTCGGCAATATGCTCACAAACCCAAGAAAACTTGCCCATTAGCTGCTCCCCACACTCAACTAAATGAATAAAAGAATTTCAAAAGACCCCTAATTATACCAATTTAAACCACAATTCATCCTATAACACAAATTAAACACAAATACATAAAGTAAATGTCACAAGTTGGCCTGCAACAACATTTAAATGTGCAAAAAATGATATCCGAGTAAAATTGTGATATCTCCTAGCTCTAATTGAATTAGAGCTTGATCTTTGAACCATAGATAGTACTCTATGTCCTTTTTAAAAAATTAAATTTGAAACATCTTATTCCTTAAGAAAAAGTGTGTATCCACTCTAAAAGTCACACACAGAAACATGTCGTGCAGTCTACCAGAAATCGATACTATAGGAGAATTGTCATATCTCCCAAACTATAGAGATTTAGAATGTGCACACTTGAAAAAAGAATTAATCTAGGCACTCCTCAATCCTTAAATTTTTTAGCTTCTCATTCATTAAGGATAATTAGTTACACACTCTGAAATAGGCACCCAGAAACCAAAAAAATGCAATTGCTACAACAAGGTAAAAATAGCTCAAACTTCAACTCAATCCATCCAATCTCTATGAAATCATGAGGAAAGGTTCCCCAATGTATCTTCAACATATTTCTAACCCTTAAAAACATAGCTCCAACAAAATCCAAACTCAATGGTCCTACATCATGTTACCTAATTTGATAAAATCCTCTTCATCAATCAAATAAATGATAGTACTTAAATCATATAAGTAATTGTCTTACCATCAAGTAGCAGGTTTGACATAAGTGACAAAACAATGATTGAAACATATTTATCATACTTATATCAATCTATTTTCAATAATATATGTATATATATTTTTACATATGTATGTATATATGTATGTATATGTATATGTATATATGTGTATGTATATATTATATACATATATATATATACATATATATACATACATATATATACATACAAATATATATATACATACATATATATACATATATATACGTACATACATATATATATACATATATACATATATACATATATACATAAATATATATACATATATGTGTATATATGTATATATATATATATATATATATATATATATATATATCTAAAGCTAGTCTAAAGGGCTACCATAAATAGAGCCCACATGGGTTGAGTGCCATAATAAGAAACATAAAAAAAAATACTAAAACAAGCAAAGATAACTTTCCTTATTCTTATCTTTCCATTCCCACTTATCCAACAATATCTACAACTAGTGATCCACAAAGAACTATAAAAGTGATTCTAGAGTATCCAATCTTGTAGTAGTAGTGAGGCATTCCTTCTCAGCATGAAGAAGGTAAAGCATTGATGTCACTAAATACACAACCCTGACTACAAACCTAGTGACATCATCAAATCTCTACTCAAGAGTATCTTTCCTCTCCTCTATTTTTTGGAACCCTTGTTAATTTCCACTAACCCATTATCATTTTTTTTTTAATTCCTATAGAGGTCCCTTTGAGGTTCTTATCCTAGGTGTATTTTCCTTTTTCATGTTGATGAGGAGAGAAGGTGAGAATCTCACCTTTTTCATCCACCTGTGTTTCTTAAGTGGAAAATCTCTCCTTGCTTTCCCTCATTGGTAATATCCTCATCCTTATCCTTAATGTATTTCTCCTAGAAATCTTTATTCTTCTATCTTTTTAAAGGGGATTTTCATTTCCACTACCACTAGAGTCAGAGCTAACAAGGCTCTCAAGTTTGGGCTTGGGTTCCACAATCATGTGTGTTTTCTTATTTATAAGAGACCTCTACCTTTCACCTTCTATTGAAACATCAGATTCTACAACCTAGATATTATTCTCCATCTTTTTTTTCCTAAGGATATGGTGTGGAAATGAATTATGGATTTGTGTAACAATAGTAGACACCACCTTGCCCAAATTTTGAGATGTTGAAGTAGAAATTGTTGGAAGCATGAATGCTGATGATATTCCTATGGGGGAGTATTGTATATATGTTATTATGATGATATGTTACATTCATGACTGAGTTTGTCATTGATGTCAACATAGCAGTCTTCTATGGTATCTGACAGAAGAACAACAAAAATATCAAGTTGGTACAAATGGCTAGTTGAGTATTCTCACTATCTGAGTCTATGGGAGATACTTTTGAGTATCTAGTATATCAAGTTAATGTCAAATGAAGAAATGATAAGTTTAAAAGAAGTTATGTAAGTTTTGGTGATGTTTGTTCTAAGATAGAGTTTACTAAGGCATGTTTTGGTAAACTTTTTATATCTCTTAGCAAAGTTGTTATTCTAAGAATTGAGGTTGAGGATATGAAGAAGACATGGCGATGATGACATGGCTAAGTTCACTTGGAATAATATATGTGTATAGAAATTTATTTAAGTTGCAAGGCAAAATATTAATGTTATTGCTAAGTTTAACATGTTCTTAATGTGGTCCTATAATAAATAATTGATATGTCTAATAGCTAACTCAAAGAATTTTTTTATGGACTCAGTATAAAGGAAGGAAATTTTCCTTTATAATGTGTATTGATTAGAAGTGATTATAAGTGGTAGAGAGAGTGGAATGTGAAGTTGAGAAGAGAAAAGAAGAAGTGAAGAAAACTTCATTTTTGAGGTTCTATTATGTGATCCAAGGTTTGATATTTGGATATGAGATTTGTGACTTTGTCTACAAGGTATGAAAATGATTGGTTTGGTTGATAGAACAAATGAAAGAATAACATAATGGTGAATTGCATGTTTGAACACTGAGCTCTTTTTGTAGTTGAAATTTCATGTTTGGGAAATGGTTTCTTCTTGCATACATTGTACTATAGCTCCTAATAGGGTTGGTACAACTCCTAACAAAGTTGGAATCTCCTAATAGGGATTCAAAGTCTCCTAATAGGGACTCATGTGTACTAAATGTTGTAATATACTCCTAACAAGGTTCATCCTCTAACAAGGAACATTTATATTAGTATATCATCTTGTGGCCATCATTCCCACCGAGGTTTTCCCTCTGATCAAGAGTTTCCCTAGTTAATACATCTACTATAATTGTCTATGTGCATCTTATTATGGCTATTGTTTACTTTGGTTGAATGGTTAAGTTTATTTAAGGAAGATAGATGTTTTAATTATTGGATAACTAATTCACCCTCCCCACCCCACTTCAGTTATCTTGGTGGACTATTCTTTCTAATAGAAATATCTAGGTCAAGGAGGAAAACTTGAACATTGATAGGTCAGGAAGGGAAAAGGATTTTGTGAAAATTTAATAATTTAAAAATATGAGTTTATCTTTTTTCATCTTTTACCTAACCTTGAGAATATTATCTTCCATGGAATAAAGGTTGAATTAGGAAAAAAAGATGAGATCATGGTTCCTCAAACGGTATAAAATAGAAAATGATAATAGTAACAAGTATTGAACTTACCCTCTAAAGTGAGAAAGTACATTATAGCATAGCATGTCTCTTTCCAAGGATCTAAAAAATCCACCATAGTCGTGAGTTGAAATTTCACCAGGGTGGAAAAAATGGTAAATATTGTCTTCATCTATAACATGAGCTTATTTTCACTATTTTAGGTCATCTAAGGAGAAATTACTGACCTTAGTAATGAATTCTTCATTGATATCAAATGAGATCCCATTCAGAATCACCCACCTATTATTTTAGGTATTGACAATCTATAGGGAGACAGAATCATCATAGCCATAAATGCACTTCATAAATGAACCTAGACTAGCCTCCTTTAGATAATTCCAAGTGGATTTGTTATATTTCTCTGCCGATTTGGACTCAATATGAATTGAGTTGCAACCCATTTTAATTCCTCCCAAGCCCTTAATCAAATATTCAGAAAGATCCAACATTGCCCCACCTATTTGACAATGACACAAAAAAAAACTTATAAGGCCAACACTCCAAAAATTAAGAATGAAGAGATTTGAAGGGTGGTCATGCAAATGAAAGGGACTCAAGTAATAGTCACCCTCTATGGGCACATACTACAAGGAATCATACGAGCAGAGCTACATCTTTTTTTTCCAATGATGCTAGAAATTTCATTACTTAATTTACCCTATTAGAATTATTTAGAATAACTAAGGAGGTGGGGGGTTGAATTGGTTATTCTTAGGCCTAGATGTACAAATTATTATTTTTATCACTTCAAGTAATTTAGATCTAATCATTAAGTATCTTGGTTTGTATAGAAAATAATTGGCAACATAAAACTTTTAGTCCACTATCCTAATAGTAACAAACTTGCATAATGTAAAACATTAACATTAAATATCTCAAATAAAATCCACACAAGTATGACATTAGGATTTAATAGGAATTTAAATTTAGGAAAAATCACCAGCAACATGCCACCAAGTTTCGCTCTTATGAAGTGATTTCTATGAGTAAACAACCCTATTAAAGGTTACAAAATATACTATTGAATGTGACCCTATTAAGGGATTTAATCACCTAGTGAGAGGACTTTAGAACGTTCAATTAGAATGTCACCTTGATTAAAAAATTTCCAAATGACTATTAGATCAATCATGATTGAAGTATTTCAAAACCAATACAATGGTTAGAAAATAATATTACCGTAGTACCTCTCCTCATAGGTACTTATTTAAATATGAATTTCTTTTTTAACTCCTTTATAGGATATTTGAATGGATATATGAGCACAACAAGGTGATGGTATGGGAAATTGTTATGGCTATTGCTAGAAACCATGTAGAGGACATTATTATAATGATGGCTATCTTATGTATAATTATTTGATGATTATTGCAATAATATAGCTTAATACTTATCATCATATGAATTAGTGGAAATTCAAAAAAAAAGTTTATCAACTCACAAGAAGTGACCTAAATTAGCTTAATTTTAAATAATAAAATTAAATTATGATTTGTTAAGGTTGTAAGGGTATTATGTACAAGAAGTTATATTTCTATATGGGATGATTTATTTGGTTTCTTAAAATTATGGCTTAAATCATAAACATTACATGTGTTCTCTAGGATACATCTGGATAACAAGGTGATAAAATTTATGTACATAGATGATTATGATGATGGATAAGAATCAAGGTTGTATCATTTAGATGTTCTAATGTAAATTGTTATCTATTGATATGTTTATGTTTTGATACCCTATGACTCAAGACTTGCTACATTGTTTGACTATTTAAGCATTGATTTGTACTAATGATGCTATGTGGTATTTCATCTTATGATGATGAAGTTATTTATGGTACCTTGATGATTATTTTATATGCATTTATATAGTTTAGTATTCTCTAGTGATGATTGTAGACACCCAAAAATTGGCAAAGACCTCAAACAAAGAGAAATTACGGATAAAATCAGAGGAAACTAATAGACTTTCAAATCAATTGTTACATTAGGTCATTAAGGAAAAAAATCATCTATAAAATTAGAAAGGACCTAAATCAACTTCAAAAAGGGAAAAGAAATCATAAAATGAAATAAAAAAGGGAAAAGGAAAAACCTGAAAATAAATGGAACATTTATTAAATCAATAAATTCATTTATCCTCACAAAAGTGAAAATCATCCTTTTCACATTTAAAACAATTGAAAAATCCTCTTTTATCCTCACAAACTAAGTCTATTGGACTCTTTCTCTTGGTGCCTTATGAGATATTTAAAGTTTCACCATTACCCTCCATTCAAAATTGAAATCTTGATCTTTACCTCAAACCCTTCCAAAATCTTATAAGTAGGAGGGAAATTCAAGAGCTAAGGGGCCCAAGTTTTAGGCATCTACACTATAGGCACATTTAGAGTTATCATCTTTTAGCATTGTTATAGAAATTTCATGTCATTTTGATAGCATTTTAATATTATTTTCATGTTATTTAGCATCATTTAGCACATATTTAGTCTACTACATACTCATATCATATCATTCTAGGGTTATCATACTCATATAATATACATTATCACATAGATCTTGAATACATCTTTGTAGATCTACATTCATGGCATAGTCTCATTCTAGAACTATCACTGAGATGCTAGTCTGAAAGAAATCTTAGTGGTTGTAGTTAGGGAAACATGGGATGTTCATAGAGTTTCTATTTGACAATATTTTCTTGAGTTTATTTTAGTTCGTTGTCATTTTATTTGAACTCTACTATAAGGTCTCATGAATATGAAAATCTACCATGTACAATGAAATTCATGACATCTAAGGTATATGCATGCATTATGATAATTTTTTCATTATTTTAATTTGAATTGATGAATAGGCTATGGTGTTTTGGTCATGTAATCAGTTATGTTTTATCAAGTGCAGAAATGGAAAATTTTATTAAAACAACAATGTAAAATTATTAGTCAATTGATTATACAATTTGGTTTATATATACATGTGATTTTATCTAACTTCTGATATTCAAATTGAGTGTGTAGGAAATTTAGAATAGAAATTTATTAAAGAAACAATAACCAACCCTGTGTGCAAATTGTAAACCAAAGGTTGAATCTAATGAAGAGATTCAAACCTCATTGTTAAGTGATTTAATACATGATCGTAATTTTTATGTATGTATTAGGTGATCTCATTATGTAATTAGTTGCATGCAAGATGTTGTGTAGTGTGATTTTATAGTGTCACTTGACACTTGTCATGTGTATGTACAAAATGACCTGTCTACTAATGTTGGCAATGTAATCCTTAACCCAACTAACTTATTAGGAACCTAATTAAACCCCTTTAATTTGAGATACTTGTAAAGTCCCACCAATTAGATTATTTGGATTCAAAAATTTTCTAGTCACTTTTCAAGGCCAAAAATTGGGTTGAGGTGCCAATTTGAGTGAAATCTAAGTGCCTAAATGTTAGGAGTATTTTTTATGGACATTTTTTACACTACTATAACCCCCTAGTGGCTTTGGTGGCTCTTTTAATATCCCATTTTTGACATATTATGAAAATTGAGTGAACTTTTGACCTTTCAAAAAACCCACACTCCTTTACAATCTTGCATTTATGATAGGGGATTAATGAAAGCCAAAGGACTCATGGGTCAATTCTAAATATAATGTTCATAGGTGGGTAGGATTTGGAGCCATTTTAGATTCCCTTGGAGAAGATAGTGGATGTTCACCCACTCTCTACTTTTAGAGACATTAGGGTTTTTGATTTGGCACAAGAAAAATGGATTGGACTCTTCTCAAACATCATTTTACGATAACACTTGTGAAGGTTGGTCACCTCCATTTCCATGGAAAACTTTTACTTGTTTGAAAATAGATTAGTATGTGATTGTATTCTCTTGCATATGTGCTTCATGTATTTTGTAATAATCTAATGTAAGGGGATGATATTTTGGCTTTGATTTCATTCTTTCTTTGTTCATCTTTTGATTCTTTATGAGAGAATTTGTGAAGGGTGTAATGACATTACTCACCCTTGGATAGGGAAGGTATAGCCAAGTGTGGCAGAAAGGCTTAGTTGAACTTCATAGAAGTGTAGTGTCTCATCTTATGAAGAGAGAAGAAATGCAAAGAGTATGTGCCCTTGCATGCCAATTTTATCGATCTTATTTTGGGGAGATAAGGAGAAGAAAGTATGGAAATCATATGTGAATTCTAACCTTAGAAGAGGAATGTTTCTTGTATGTTCTACATTTTGAATTTCCTACATGGTAGTCCACCTTCACCCCTTTTTCACAAGTTCAAGGTGAATCTCGTTGTGTAAACCTTGGATAAATTTTATTGTTTTGTTTTTTTTTATTGTGATCTAGACTTTATTGTCACCCATTAGTTATTGGTTCTCCTAGCTTGGTGGGTGGTCTCCTTGAGATCTATGTTGGGAGGTGAGCTCTCCATGTTTGGTTTTATATGTAGTTATAGATTTTGGATAGGTATGTATGATGGAGAAAAATTAGATTTAGAGCCTTGATGGTGTTCTTGAGTTACTTATATTAGAGACTTCTCCATTGTGATATCTTATTATTTCATCTTGTATTCATGTAATCAAGATAGAATTGAAACTTGGTGAAGATCTATGAATTGAATCAAATGTTGTAAACTTGAATATAGGAATGAATTTTATTATATGGAAAGGTGTATATTATTTGTCAATATTTCAATTAATTCCAATTAAATTCTTACCTTAAAATAAATTTATTTAGCATAGTTAGTAGAGGTTAGTTGTTCCATAAATTATCTCTCGTAATCTTGAATTTTAGTAATGTAAGAAAGGAGATTTGATTTTTGTAAAGTCACAGAGTTGCATGAATAAATCAGAATGATATGTGTATAGAATTCCTTAAATTATTAGTTTAAGATCATTCCCAAATTGATATATTTTCCTATATTTACATTATAAATTTCTAAGTAGACATAATGGTAAACCAATAGATTTACATCTAAGTTAGGATATATATTTATTGCCTAACAATTTACCTTGAAACTTATTTAAAATGTACCTAATATCATTACTAAATAAGTTGAAAATGTGCTGAAAATGCAAGGAGTAACTAAGAGGGGAGGAGTGATACATTACCACAAAAATAATTCCAAGTCCCTTATATATCAATACAAAATTCTCACTTAATAAACTAAATCCTTGATTAGCTCAGTTAGAATTAGATATTCACTATAACTCAATTAACAATGTACTCTAAAGACATAAATGTGTATTCACCTTTAGTAACTTACTTGTAGAAGCATAAAATATTGAAAAAATAACATAAGCACACAAGACACCAAGATTTAACATGGAAAACCAATTTGAGAGAACCACCAATGCAACCAATTACAACTTTTTCACTCTTTTGAAGTGATCCCTATTAGGGTCCATGCCCTATTAAAGGTTACAAACACACAATTAAGTGTGTCCATGTTAGATGATTTGACTCATTCTTTTATGAGCAGTCTTGTTAGAGGTCTTTAGACACTTCAATCTATAAATTCTATCTTGTTAGAGGATTTTTAAAATGACTATTAATCCAACTTAGTTAAGAGATTTCTTCATTGCTACAATTGTTACATAGGAGCAATGATTGATCTAACTGTTGAAGCAACTTACTTTGCAAATTAAGATCGATGTTCAAGTTGAACCTCTTGATTATTCATGATCAAAATATTCTTTATAGCTCGACCTTCTAACTTAAATGCTCTATCCTTAATTAGATATCCTTCTCAATTCACTTCCTTTTACTTTGTTCCAAATTTATTTTATTAAATCTAAAATTTGACCTTGAATATATAGATATTCAATGTCAAGTCAGCTTGAATACAATTCTATACAAACATTTAACATCTATTTGGTTGGCTTGTATTACCCAATTAATTAACAAAAGTAATATGCTACCAGTCGGCTAACACTAGACTATGTTGAAATGTTTAGAATGACTAAGATGGGGGTGAATAAGTTATCCAAGGTCCAAATGTAGAAATAAAATGTTTTAGTACTTTAACTTATACGTATGCATACATTGATCATTTAATATCTTAAACTTTTTCATATTTTTTCCCTAGGTCAAAATAACTTTGCAAAAATGTAAACATGAAATATCACAAAATTAATCACAAATTTTGACACAAGGATTTAATGTGCAAACCCAATTTGGAAAAAACAATGAGTAACATGCTACCAATATTCACTCATTTTAAGTGATCCATATGAGAAGCCAACCTCATTAAAGGTTACAATGCACATTGTTAAATGTGACCTTGATGAAAGGATTTCACTCACCCCGTTAGGAGTGAGCCTTGTTAGAGGACTTTAAAAAATTGCATTAGATTTCCACCCTATTAAAGGATTTACTTATGAGTCTTAGATCTACCTTAGTCTAAAGGATTTATCCAAATTGATACAATTGTTAGAAAGTAGGAAAAATAATTGATCAGATAATAAAACAAATCTCTTGCAAATTACAAATCTCACATTTAGTCCTGTGCATTTATTCTCTTTATCTCTAATAGATTTTTCACCCTTCAAAACTTCATCTCCTTAAGCCTTCTTTCTTAGTATACCAACTAGAAACTTCTTCATTTGGTGACCATATCAAGCAACACCCTAAACTTCTTATCTTTCTTAGGTTCATGCACTTGAATTTTTGCTTTTGGCCTATTAGGTCCTTATATAGAGAATTTAGATCTTTGTTTTCTTAACCAAAATCATCCATTTTAGGATTAGGTGAGATTTGAATTTAATTTTCCCTTCTTTCCATTTTGTTCCCTCTAGAAACTTCCCTTATAATCCTCTTTGAATTCTTCTCTAAATGGTTTATCTTGAATTTGGTGTCACTATCTCATCATAGTTATCTTCCACATGCTTCACATAATTCAAGATATCAACTTTGTTGGGTTAGATTCTTCAAACATTTGATAAAACTCATTTTACTAGTATTGAACAATAACATTTTGTTTGCTTGGAAAACACTAAACTTTTTTCTTGGCTTCAACTAACTTTCTACTCATCCTGCACTAACTTGCTTGGCTTCCACTATTTGTTTGATCAAGCTTGGCAGACACATTTCTTTACTTAGCCTTCTTCTAGTATCTTCTCAAGTAAACTTTCATTATGGCCTTAAGTATATAAACAATACACTATATCATCAATGTCTTGCTTCATCTTAATGGTTCTTTTATACACCATATAACATAACCTTTCTTTAGGTTCTCTTGTTATCCTTTCTTTTCAAATCCTTTTGAACAATTAATCAAATGATACAATTCACACCAAATTAAGAAATTATCTCACCAATAAGTAGCATGTTTGACATCAATGTCAAAATAATGATTGCTCCATGATAGGTTTCATCAATCTCCCTCTTTGACATTGATCTCTGATATCTCCCTCTTTGACAACAATGTCAAAGACATGTCATCTATACATGTAGATATAATCAATTTAGGTTCTCTCTCTTTCACCTTGTATGTGATTGTAAATCTTCTATTTTTAGCTACTTCTTTACTTTAGGCAGGTCATAAAGTAAGAACTACTACATCAAATTGTAACATATGTCATTCAACTCAGTTGATGTAGGAATTATTCTTACATTTTAAGATAGGGGTATCTTAAGAAGTACCTTTTTATAGGGATATCTCCCCTAGTTTACCTCAAAGATATTCATGTGCATCCTTAGGTAAAGCCTTTGTGAATATATCATCTATCTATTCTTTTTTATTCACCTATTCCATTCTCACTTCTTTGCTTTGAACAAATTATTGAAAATAATTGATTAATTGTGTATTATCATTGATGTTATAGAAAATGTCATATCATTTCCATTCAATGTATGTCATTCTCACTCAAGTGATGAAGATAGTTTCTTGTATTTTCTACTACTTAGTTCACTCGGTCTTCAAAGGAAAGTTTATAGAAGTTGAGTATTAATTGAGCTCATTCGGTTAATAAAGGAAATGTTGGATGGAACCAGTGTTAATAGAACTCACTTGGTTACCAAAGGAACTTTGTGGATATGGAGTGTTAACCAATAAAAACCAAGTCCACTTGGTTAGCATACAAAATTTATTTTTGAGTTAGTGTTGACCAAGCATGGTCAGCTAATGAAGGACTTTCTTGTTTTGGCATATTAAGTTCAATTGAGATGTTGGTTATAGACAACCAAGAAGATGAATTTTAAGTATTCCAAGTTGTATTCAAGATGACTTGAAAATGTACAAGAAATAAATATAAGGTCAAGTTGAGGATTCAATGAGTGGAACATAATAAAAGATTTGAAGATCCTTAGAGGAATCAAATTAGAAGGATAAGTAGAGTATCCTTGTTGAGCTACAAAGATACATTCCATCAGGAAGGATCAAGTATTCAAGGTAGAATTGAGACTTTTAATTAACAATTCAATTGTATCATAAATAAGGTCATCTTGTTGTTACTTTCTAACCATTGTAGTAGTGATCTAAATCTCTTAACCAAGTTGGCTAAACAGCTATTTGTAAATTCTCTAACAACATGGAATTTCTAGATTAAAGTGTTTAAAGACCTCTAACAAGGCCACTCCTAACAGGTTTATTAAATCCTCTAATAGGGTCATACCTAACATTGTGTTTTGTAACCTTCAACAAAATTGGCTCCTAATATGGCTCACTTCAAAAGAGTGAAAATTAGTAACTAGTTGCAATTGGTGTTTTTCCCCAAATTGGGTTTCCACGTTAAATCTTGGTGTCACTTGTATTCATACTATTTATTTTATGTGTATGAAAGTAAGTTAATCTTAAGATTAATCACAGTAAGATTAGTATATTCAGTTATTGTTGAGTTATATATTTTCTAGTATAAACTAAGTGCATGCATGTTTATCAAGTTACAACATAATATAGTTTAATTAGAGTTTTAGTTTATATAGACATCTAAGGGATCTGGGAATTTTTTTTTTAGCAACTAATTCAACCCTTTCCTCTTAGTTACTCCTCTTATATTACCAAAAATTTCTATCAAAGTGTTTGGTGCTTGCAAAGAAGGTTTCAAGGACCTAAGAAAAATATCAAGATGTCTTATAGAAGGGAGATTCTCAAGTTGAATAAAGACAACTTTGTAGCATGGTAGGAACTTATGAAGTTGCATCTGACAACCATTAATAATTTAGGTTTTAAATACTTAAAAAATTATTATAAAGCTCCTAATAGTACAATGATAGTAGAAGAAATTATTGAAAAGAAAAAACATAATATCATGATAACTGATCTAGCATCAACTCTTAACTATGTTGAATTTGATGAAGTCAAAGGATGTGTTACTACTCATGAAATATGGACCAAATTGAAAGATATCTATGGAGGTTATGATAATATAGAAAGAGACAAGTTACAAATCTGGAGAGGCCAGATTAATATGATGAAAATGAGAGAGGATGAAAACATTGCAAAATATGTTGAACAAATCAAAGCCAGTGCCAATGCTATCAAAGCCTCTAGAGGAAAAATTAAAGATGTAATGGTGGTAAATAAGGTAATAAGAACCCTTCTTCCTATTTATGCAATCAGAATGTCTGATATTCAAGAGATGATATGCGATCTAAATAACAAAATAACTTTGGATGCTCTAGTTGGGAGATTGACTACATTTGAACTTGATAGCTATGACAATTATACTCATAGTTCTAGCAATCTTGAGTCTACATTTGAACCCAAGGTATCACTTAAGAAGAAAGCTAAAAAGTATAAAAGAAAAAAATCTAGAAGTGAAGAGGAAGATAGTTATAATAGTGATCTTGAGCCATTGAAACATTGCTTGCAAGAATGTATCCCAAAGGCAAAGGAAAGTATAAAGGTAAGATTCCTCTAATCTTTTTCTCTTGTGAATAAGTTGGACACATTGTTGCAAGTTGCCCAAATAGAGAAGACAAAGATGAAAAGAAGAACAAAAAGTACAAAGGAAAGAAACATTTTAAGAACTTCAATGAATACAAGACCAAAGGTAATAAATCTTGTTTTATGGCTAAAGATTTAGAAAATAGTGAAGATGATGAAATGGTGATTATTGTGGTAAAAGATGAGTCTAATGATGAAGGATATAAAATGACAATTATCTGTCAAGTTAGAAAACATAATACATGGATTATTGATAGTGGCTACTCACATCATATGACTGGTGATAAAACAAAATTTGAACACATTGAACATTATGATGGTGGTAGTGTGAGATTTGGAAACAATGAAGCTTGTTGCATAAAGGGAAAAGGTTGTATCTCACTAACCAATGAACTTAAATGTGACAATGCATATTGGGTTGAAGGAATAAAACATAATCTACTAAGTGTGGAACAATTGAATAACATTGGATTCAAGGTAGAATTCCTGAATGGAAAGGCCAAACTGCAACAATTGAATATATTCATTTTAGTACTATCTTTTCTAGGAACTAATGTATGATAAAACTTTGTAAATTAGTACCTTATGCCTCCTTTTGCTTAGTTAGATGAAGTGTGACCACTTAAGAAATTAGGTGAAGTGATCCATTCATTTGACGAGGTACATCCATCTTTCTTCTTCCATGTCTTATTCATTTCTCCTCTTATGTGTTCAACATCTACCTTCTCTTTTCCTTTGTGGACTTCTAACTTGGGTGCCTTTGACCTTGTTGGGTAATTCTTGCTGATATGAGCAATCTTCAAGCAACTAAAACGTGTGTTTTGACTTGACCATCTACTGTAGTTCCCTTTGAAATGTCTCCTTATGAAATTTTTAGGAATGTGTCCATATTCCTGATAATAGTGATAGTTATATGTGGTGTTGTAGTCCCAATTATAGTGATGTCCATGGTTACCTCCCTTTGTTCCCTGATTTAACCACATAGGTTTTGATCTACACTCAAAAGCTCTATGTCTATAATTCTTGCAATTGTAGTAGTGACCTTCAAATTTTGGTGTTCTCATAGTCCTAGTCCTACATTCATGTGCTTAATGTCCTTGCTTCTTACACTTGTGACAATAGCTTGCATTCTTAGGCTTATCATACTAATGGGCATTCTTTTTCATGCATACGTTAGAAGTATGTCCCTTTTTACCATAGAAATGTCAAGTGGGTTTGGTGTTCTTACCTTTGTTACTCCTTTCTTCTGTAGTCTTGGATGATTCTCTTTGTTTAGTGCTGATGTAACCAAATCCTAAAGTGTCATTACTAGCCTTTGGTGATTTTAGTAGCTACTCAAAGTACTTGATTGCCTCATTGGGTTTGTTGAAGCTCTCTGCAACTGCCTTTTCTCTTTTTGAATCATTTTGCAATTATTCCTTCTGCATCTTCAATGTAGAGATCTCACTATCCTTCATATTTAGCTCATGATGTGCATTCATCAACTAGATTAAGGTGCCTATCTACATGTTATAAATTCTATCAACATCAATTGTCTTTTCCTCTACTCTATTGGTAAGATTTCTCTTGTCATCTTCTAGCATAATCTTGTCTTCAATGACTCTTTTCTTCTGTTCAATCACTTCACAAAGCATCATGGCTTGTGATTCTTGTTCAAGCTAGAGTATTTTTATTTCTTCTACTTGAACTCTATTCTTGTATGTATGTTCTTTTATGTACAAACAATTTCCCCACATTTGATAAAGTTTCCTTGATATGTGAGTTTATTGAGCCACTTGGGAATAATTTTGAGGACTTCAATCAATTAACGAAGAAGGGACTATGGATACCAGTTTCACTAGTTGAGAAATATTTCAATGATGTTTTCTTTCTAGTTGACACCAATTTTACATATGTTCAAGCTAGTGTTCCAAGAGTAGTGTGGCTAAGGCCACTACGCTATGAAATTAATGTTGATGAAGCCTCTATAGCTATAAGGCCCCTTCCCTAGTACCTTAGTTATCTTAATAACATGAATATGGCTAGGCCTAGGAGGAATAGAAGAGATACTTCTAAGGGGTAAAAGAAAAAACCTCTGTCACCCTTTTGTAAAGGAAAGGCCTAACAAAAGTATAATTGTTCACCTTCAATGATATAAAATTGTTCTATTATTTTGAATTTGGAAATGAAGTAAACTAAAAAAATGTGTAGAAATGGATGACATTTAGGATTATAATTTTTAATAATTATTTGGAATAAGAATTGATATATTTTCCTAATTTTTATAGATAATTTTTTAGGTGTTGAATATTAGAATTAACAAGTGGAAAGATTTACTTTTGAGAGCTGGGGGGGGTGGGGTGTGAATCAGAAGTAACTAACTTTAACCCTTTTAAATTATTTTAACTAAAACCATTCACATGCATCCAATCTATCTATTGAACTTGAAAGCAAACACATACATGAAAATAGACAACACACAATTTTGGTAACCTAGAAACCCTCCAAAATGAGAAGGTAAAACTAGGGTGGGGATGAAACCCACAAAATATCACTACAACAATGTGTAACTATTCAAGGTTACAATGTTTGACCACTTCCAATGGTCTACCTTGTAAAAGGCCTATCCTGTTAAAGACTTTACACCCTATTAAAAGTGACCTGGTTAAAGTATTTACAAACATTCACTTGAATGCTACCCTGTTAAAGGATTTACAAACATTCACTTGAATGCTACCCTATTAAAGGATTTACAATCCTATTAAGAATCTAAAAAATGGCTACTAAACCAATATGACTACTAGACCAACCTATCATCATAGGATTTTCATCAACTAATATAATTGCTAGAGAGTAATAGAAAATATTTGACTTGATAGCTTTGTAATCTTCAATTGTTGATTCTAGATCCTTGTTCTAGACTTGTTGATCTAATCCATGCTTGATCTGATATGTCACTCTATGATGTTTTGATACTTTTTTCTTCAACAACTAGATTCTACAATACTACTCTATTCTTTACTAAGTCTCTAACCCTTCTAATGTTTTCTATAGTTCACCCATACACTTCTCTCTCGCACTCATACAATGGGGTTTCATCCTCCTTTTAAGGATTTCAAAGATTTAGGGTTAGGTATGGATCTATGATCCATATTCATTCTTCATTTTCTACTTAATTCATGTACTTTTCTTATTGATTACATGTCTTCTCCATTTTTCTTATTGGCTACATGCTGATTGCATAGGTAATGCAAAAGATTCATTCTTATCTTCAATATCCTTTGAGATTCTTCTATGTCAGCTCAAAAAAAGGTTTACATAGGTGTTTTTGCAATTACAAATAATTATGTCCAATCTATGTTACTTGGCACTTGTTACCTTTGATGCTCAGCTCTTATAGAAAAAACTAACTCACTCGGCATCTATATCAATTATGTTTCACTCGACACTTATAGTGACTCAACACCTATAGTGACTTGGCACCTTTACTTTGCTCAGAAATTGAACTTAACTCAGCACCTGAAGATTACTCAGCATCTATACATATTTTACTCGTCATGTATTACTAGCTTGGCATGAACTTAGTAAACATCTTAAGTGTGTTGACATGAAATAGTCAAAACTGAGTCTTTGATTCAACATAAAAACCACTAAAAATTAGGGGTTTAGTTCCCATCACAAAACTATATGGAAATATAATTATTTCCCTTTAATCTTAGACTATGTTATTAATAACATATATATCTAGAACAATCAAAAATAAAAATTGGCTTTAGACCTATATTTTCTCTTTTATAATGATTAAAATCTCAAGTCACCTGAAATCGATAGTTTTCATCTCCCACCACCTTTTTCAAAATAAATCTATTCTAACCAAGAGAGAAATTATACATTCTAGAAGAGGACTCTCTCCTTTAGAGCATCATATAATTTTTAGATTTTTTTGATGTGATCTAATATTTTTTTCTTTCTCAAAACCTACATCTTTTCAAGTGTTAAAATACATGGTTGTGGAGTCTTTTACTAATAATATACTATATCTAATTAAGAAATTATAAACTCTATATGAGAGTATTCTTTATTCTCAACTCTATAAAATGGTGTTTACGTACTATTAAAAAATTATCCTAAAAAATAGTAAGGGTTATTGAAATGCCACTTTTCTGAAATAATTTTATTTCATTGGTAATTGAATACAAACTAGTATAAAACATGCATTTAATAGGCATTTCCAATTGGAAAAAATGTGAAACCATATATAACTTAACTAGAGTGAATTTATCTAGATTACATGTTAAACATATATTTTTGTGTGTGTGTGTGTGTGTGTGTGTGTGTGTGTGTGTGTGTGTGTAAATAGAAACACTCAAATCCACTCATCTTGATAAGTTAACCTGAAAGGTGACACAACTTTGTACTAAGATGTTATGTGTTGATAGACTATTATTGCACACCTTATGATAGAACAATGGTATGAAGGTCTTAGAATCTAAGTATTCCTTGATTTATAGTTAACTTAAAATCTTATTGAGATTGATGTATATTGAAGTCATTGTTGTGCCAAGTATCATGTTCAAATTACATTAGGTTGATAAGCTAAGACCCTGTGGAATAAAGACTTGAGGTGCCATAAATTAGAAAACTATGATGACAGGTTCCTATTATTAGATGGTCTGTTCACATAATTAAATTAGATAGATAGAATGGAAAGATGAATCGACACCCACTCTTGGAAACAATATTATCAGTCATAAGATAAAAAAATTTATCAAATTTTGGATTAAAATCTACATAGAAGAACTTGATATGATGAAATGTGATGAGTCAATTAGGTGGATGTCTTGGTATTTATAAAGGATGATTTTAGGAACTGATAAAATATAATCATTCCATTCTATGATTGGATCATAAAACCATGTGACACGACTATGAAAACATCTTATCTACTTAACATATTGATACACTTTATAATTATCTCATAATAATAATGGGATATTGACAACAACCAAATGATGTTTAACTGAATCAAAGGATATTAGTAGAGATGTTTTCATTTTGATGGTTTGCCCTAAAATATGTATTTGGAACTAATTTTCATGTTGATTGGTCTAATAGTGTAGATTCAACATTCCATCACTATGATAGGAAATGAATTTTGAGTAAATATTATTGTTTATATGTAGATTTTGGATATTTTAACATTTTGAATGAGTTATTTGAAATAATTAGGAATGGAAACATAATCAAATTATGTTAATATGGATTTATGTAATATTTGAAATTATATACATTTAGGATATATATCTTATTTGACCTCCTTGGATTACTCATGCTTGAGTTTAATGTCCAAGAAGTGGAACCATGAAAATTTTGTAGGGGAACAAGTTCCAAACCTATGTGAACACAGTTAACCAAGGTGAATCTTTGGAAGATTTAAAAGCCTCATTGTGAAAGTATTTTTCTTTGACAATGTAATTTTTCTTGTATGTGGATATGTTTAATCATAAAGATGCATTAGGGACATGTCATGGTGATGTGGAATGTGCTTTTATGTGTCATTTGACACTTGTGGATTTTGTATGGAATGACATCATCTAGGGTTTGGTCATGGTGGCATTGTACCCTAAATCTAATCACCTTACTAATGAGTAAGCAAACCCACTTGACTAGGGGTAGGATGGGTCACCATCAAAGGAAATTCGAATTTGGACTTGGCTAGGGTTTTAAGGGGGTCATTACATGGTCCCAAAGTGTCTTTTATGTGAAAATTTGTTGCCCATATGATAGTATAACATTTTAGGGACCTAATTTTGACCATGATAGTGACTAGATAGCCTAGGGATCCCCTTTACCCATGCATCCTTCCATCACTTCGAAATTTGAGTTGTCACATGTGTTTTCTCCCATGTTTCCACTAAGTCAAATATAGAAAATTTAAAGGGAGACCAGTTTGTAAGAGGAAGTGGCTTAGTGTCTTTGCGAAAATAGTTAGTGAGAAGGCCTTTTTAGGGAGTCTTGGTCAAATTAGTCGGTTGTACACCTACTCTCTAAGTTTAGAGACAATTATGGTTTTGGACGAAGACTAAGGGAGCTCTACAATAGATATCATTGCCTTTATCTTGGACCAAGGTTTTTGATCATAGTTCTTTCTTTTAACATTGCATAATGAATTTGCAAACATGGAGGAGTTGTTATGGGATGTTGCATTGTATTGTGAATCTTAGTATTTTAGAGTTTGATATTGTGTTGTGATGGTATGAATGTGCATTGTGTTAATGTAAGTTCTTGGCTTCCTTTCCTTTTCTTCTTGTTTTGATTTGAATGTCAAGTGTTGTTATGGGTGTGAGTACTTCACTCACCCTTTAGGAAGGGAAGAGAAGTCTAGGGTGAAGGACATAGTTGGACTTGAAATGTAATTGAGAACCTTGGAGTACGGGATCCATTGTATTCCATATTCATTCATATCTTGCTTTGGGGGTGATAAGGGAAAAATGATCTAGCAAGGAAATTAATAGAGTATGGGCTTAATAGCTATTGATAGTATGTTTGGAGGATGTTTGTGGAAGCTTCAAAAAGGGCATGGAATTTTCATTGATTTGTGAAAAGTCCCAAAAGGGCATGAAAATTTGTTATTGCAAATATGGTATAATGTGGCAAGTCTCCTTTTTGAAAGCACACCTTCATGCTATGTTCAAGGTTCGAATGGTGAATCAATGTGCAAGCCATGGGAGGGATTATTTTGTGTTATGTTATATTTTTTATGCATTGGAAAGTGTTGGGTGTGTGTATCTCATTTGGAATTTTTTCCCATGCTTGGTGGGTGGCTTCGTAGAAGCCTAGGATGGGAGGTGAGCCTCCATGGTTTCTAGTTTGTGTGTGTATGTAGGTTTTGTGAAGATGGATTCCTTGAAGATATTAGGGTTTCACCTTTGAAAATTTTGAAAAAAATCAAGTGTATAAAGAGAGACCAATGTTCCATGTTAACTCAAATGTGTTGTGATATCAAGTCCCCGTTGTTATTTCATTGTGATGTAAAAGAGATTTTTTTGTCATTCTATATTGTTGAAATTGTAAATAGTTACTTGCAAGGAAATATTCATTATAAGTTTCACATTGGGTAATTCTATGTAGTCTAGAGAGTTAAGTAATGAAACATTATTTTATGTTGGTCTATAAATCAATTGTTGGAAACTTTCCATGGGTTGTTGTAGATCCTCATTGATATGGTTGGCTCAATTCAAAAACATATGTGATAAAAATATAAGATCATATATCATATTTTAGATACAATGAAAAGAAAGTATTATATTGAATAGTTTATTGCATATGCATGGAGAATGATTCATTTTTTTTCAAGTTCAATTTGATCCTTAGATGTGATAGGTGCTTTTGTAATAACAAACTTGCAAAGTAAAATTAGCAGGGTAGTCAAATCAGAACATTGGCAACTCAAAAATATATGATCACCTAAAAAAAAGAGGAGAAATGTATTAAACTTAGGGAGTAAACTTCATGTAGCTACACTTCTATTCTCTAGAAAATGTATGAGAATGTGAAAATATTCATCCCTGCCTATTACAAAGAATTATAATATTTAGGAAGAATATACCTAGCATATTCTCTAAAGACCACTAATAAATAGTCATTCCTAGCTAAAGATTATAGGAAAAATAAATATAAATATCCATTTAAGGATATGGCTAAACCCATTTGTAATACTATGTAATAATATTCCTAGGTGTAGGCACTTGAGTTTAAAGGTCCTCCTATTTGCAACCATAAAATAAAATAAAATAAAGAGATAAACCATCTAATCAAAAAGCTTCTTCCTAGGTGCCAAGTGTTAGGGGGAAAAAATATTAATTAATTAAAAAAATATATATATGTAACAAACTCAAAAAAAAGCATTCATAAAAGCCGCAAGGACTTAGGTTCCTTAACCATGGAGGGAGAAAGTTCATTGGTTTACAAAATCTGCAAATAGTAGTGGCCTCACTTACTAAGGTATCTTCCACTTCTTGAAAATAAAATTAGGTGCTTGGAGGGAAGGTCACACCCATTGACATGTGACATTAACCTTGGTGTAATAGGCCTTCACCTTTTAAAAGCTTGATAGAAACTTGTCATGGTAAGTAGTACTTTGTTCTGACCCAAGTAAGACTTCCTTCTTGGTTGCCATCCATCATGGGAGAAGGGATTGCATGTGTTAGAGTAAATAATTAATTATTAATTATTTATTCTATTTACTTAAGCTTACTTAGGTAAATACATTTCATTTATTAGTTCTAGCCTAGGAGTTAGTTATAAGTTGTTGACAATACGGGAGTTTGTTCTCTTCTAAGTCATACTTATCCTCTCACCTTGTTCGAGGACTTTCCACCTCATGTGGATGTATTCTTAGTTGTCACACTTGTCTCCTAGCATCTTCTAGCTTGTTCTAGAAGATTCATTGAGCTCTTTATATTCGGGCTCCCTCATTGTATTTTCATAACATCACTTTTCATCATATTGTAAATACATATTTTCTTGTGTTTGCACATTTTCTCTCTCATGTCTGTTTAGGGTTTTTCCTTTACTCCATGCTCTTCTCTCATTGGCTTCTCTTCGATAGGTTTTCACATGTAGGTGATCTTGGACATCTTCAAAGCTGGATTTCATCAACTCCAACATGGTATCAAAGCCTCCTTACTGCTACTTTGTTGAAGGATTTTTGAAGCCGTGATTTGGAGTCACAAACCCTAGTTTGTTTGTGCATTTTTCTTCAAATTAGGGGATCAAAAAATTATTGGAGCACATTGGACCCAAACAGATACTGCCATTGAATCCAGAAGGCCATTTGCAGTTAGGATTCATATATAAAAAAAAAAAATTTGGAGACAGGGCTCTGGGAGGCAAAAAAAATTTGCCCTACAGGCTACCCTATGGACTATACAGACATTTTCGGCAAAAAAAAAAAATTTAATTATTTTTTGGGCATTCCCTTGAGGGTCCACTAATGTGCCACCCATGTGTAGCCCACAGTGGTTCCCTCAAGTTTTTCCACCCGCAGCTCAGCCTGTTTCTGCCACTCCACTCATCAATCTACTGGTATAGTGCTCACTCTCAGCTCCTAGTCCACCTGCATAGTCACTTGCCACTTGGCTACATGTTGGGGTGACACGTGGCCAGGGTGCAACCTGCCACATCACCCCAGCCATGTAAGCATTCTGCCACATGGCTACCATGTGGACCTGCCACAGGGCATTCTTTTTTGTGGCAATGGCCTTCAAACCATCAAATTTTATGTTGTGTTCTATTGACATCAGCATGACATCACCTGCATCATCCCCTTGCACCTCTCCAAGGTCATCTTGACCTACTTGCAATTTTTTGGCCATAACTTGGGTATACTAAGGTATTTTTTTGATCTGTAAGAAGTGTCGAAAAGCTAGTTTTGAGACAAAGACATTGGTGTAGGTATTTTTAGGTTTTGAGTAATTTTTAGTGCTTATTTTTTCAATTGACTTCCAAAGTTGTGTTTTTAACTCCAGCATGCATATCTTTTGGCCCCATGTCAATTTTTTGAAAATGTTATATTTTTGGAAACTTGGTTCTGTCACCTTTTTAGAAATATAGTCCTTTTACTTTGATTTTGGCCCATATTCTTTCTATCATGTTTTTGGCATTTTTTTTATATGGTGGATATCTTGGGTGTTTTAGGTCCGAGGATCATTTTCATGGCATGGTTTCCTTTGTTTTGTGATGTACTTTATTTTGTTGCAGCTTGTTTTTAGTTTTGATCATTTTAGCTATCATTTTGAAGAAATTTTATGTATTGCACTAAGATAAAGTGTCACTTTTGCATTTTGGGTTCATGAACATTGTTTTTGAGTTAGTTGTACATGCACTATTTTTGTAAAGCACCATGGGGGGATAGTTGTTTTCTATTTTAGGCATTCTCCCTTTGTCAAGTGAGTGTCCCTTCCATGACATTAGCCTCATGTAGTGTCAGTGTGACCGTGTCTTTATAGGTGTTTGTACCTCTTCCTCTCTCATCATTCTTGGTTCGTCTGCAAGAGACTTTGGCCCACCTTCTCAGTTGCCTATCATCTCAGCCCATCTACATTGGGGGGGGGGGGGTTCTATTGTTCTAATGCATCTTTGATTCAAAGGTTCAATAGTGTGAACTTTGTATTCAGTGGTTGATCCTATATACAAGGCAATTGCAGTGGCTGGCTACCTATGCATTTCGGTGAGATGGATCATCTACCATATAGACACGCTCAGTTCATGCCTTCTTCTTCCATGAAGGTTCTTCAGATCAAAAATTTTCTTCTTGATGGTAGAGTTTTTGCAACTTCTTCATGCTTTAGTGATGCTCTTCATGATCACTTTTTGTTCCTATTTGCGGGGAGATCTTCCCTAGTTGGAGGCTTCTTCAGTTCTTCACTAGGTTCTCACCTCTTTTTGAGGGAGGGTTTTTCCCATATGGGTTTCTCTCTTTCCCCATTTTTAGAGGTTTCATTTTTTTGCATTGTTCATGGGTACCTAACATGGCCTTGTTGTTGGGACCCATTCTGCATTTCTTAATTTTGTGAGCTTAAGGAATTTTCCTAAGTTGCACTTAAGGGGGGGTGTTAGAGTAAATAATTAATTATTAATTATTTATTCTATTTACTTAAGCTTACTTGGGTAAATTCATTTCATTTATTAGCCTAGGAGTTAGTTATAAGTTGTTGACAATATAAGATTTTTTTCTCTCCTAAGTCATATTTATCCTCTCACCTTGTTCAAGGACTTTCCACCTCATGTGGATGTATGTTTAGTTGTCACACTTATCTCCTAACATCTTCTAGCTTGTTCTATAAGATTCCTTGAGCTCTTTATATTCAGGCTCCCTCATTGTATTTTCATAACATCACTTTTCATCATATTGTAAATACATATTTTCTTGTGTTTGCACATTTTCTCTCTCCTGTCCATTTAGGGTTTTTCCTTTGCTCCATGCTCTTCTCTCCTTGGCTTTTCTTTGATAGGTTTTCACATGTAGGTGATCTTGGGTGTCTTCAAAGTTGGATTTCATCAACTCCAACAGCATGTTCCTAGGAAGTATAGGTGCTTTGGGAATGGTGAAATCTAAGGTGGGGAAGGGAAGGTATTAGGTAGTGGGTAGGGAAGTCATGTTTTAAGAATTGATGTTTAGAGTTAGATGATTATTTGAGTCAGGTGTTAGGTAGGATTAATGTATGTAATATTTTAAAGAAGAGTATTTTTGTAATCAAGTGCTAATAGGGAATGTTGGTAGGATAAAGTATTAGGCTTAACTATTTATTTAAGATTAAGTTAGTACGAATGTGTAGGAGATTTTGGTAGTTCCCATTTTAGTATATAATTTTTTCTAAAAGGCATATGAAGGGTGAAGTAGAAGTATAGGTAAGAGTTATAGGTTTTAAGTTCTTAAATAAAATAATTATGTTATTATTATTTATTCAACTATCTTTTTGTTGTAGTGAGGGGGTGGAATGTAAGTATGATTATTAAATCTATAGTTGAAAATTAAAACGGTAGTTAAATTGTAATCAAATTTGTAAAGTATAATGATGTTGTTTAATTGAGTGGGGAAATTTGTTAATGACATTAAAGTGTAGGCTAGGTAGTGGTTAAGTTGATCTTGACCCTTAGTTAATGTATGATCCTTATTAAATTGATTTTTGTATTGGAAACAACCCTATCAATACTAGTTAGTTGATAATTGATAATAGGGTGCTAGGGTAAATAAAATTTCCAATAAATAGTATATAAATATATATCTTCAATTTCCAAAGTGATGGTATAGAATTTTTTGGACGTTTAATGAAATGACAATATGCATTAGTTCATTAAAATTGGTATACCTACATAAAAGAAAATAAAAATTATAAATTCAAATAATAAAAGATAAAATAAAATAGAGAAGAATTGGACATAGGACACAATGAGTTAAGGGCGTTTATATATAAGGATAGTTGACTTGGAAGTTGGAATATCTAAGACAACTATAAACATTTTTTTTCATATTTGCAAAAATATTGAATTATTGTAACAACATTGATAGAAGAATTGCCCTTCACATTTCTATATGAAATATCTACTTAGGGATAGGATGTTGATTGAAAAAGATAAATCATATAGCTCCTAAGTTATGTCTTATATTTCCAATGAATGTTTAGAGAAAAATTGATCTACCATGGAAATTGGAGTGCAGAATTTCTAGATGAAACAAATCCTTCTACAACAGCTAAATTTCTTATCTTCAACTCAATGTTTGAATAAAGTAACATTTTGATATTATTACAGGGTATAACTTGTTATAATCCCAACACCTCATAGTTTGATAGAATACTTATAACAAAGTATAGGTCTGTGTATGTATCATCTGTTAAGTTCATCAAAAAAAATTGTTGGTAATGTTTTATAGAGTTAAATTTAGGGCATGACATCAGCAATAACAACATTACTTGTAGAAGATGTAGATGCTAAGGTTGCTACCTCCAGAAAATATGATGTGGCCAAATCTAAGATAACAATGGATTTGAATACTACCCCAATCATTAGGAAAAAGAAAAAAAATGCAAAGAATTTAAAAGAGAAATTTGGTGAAGGAGTAGATGAAGAACAAGAAGAGGAGTAATATTATGAAGAAGAAGAGGGTATACTATCTCAAGAACCATTAGGCTTAACTCAAGGTAAAGGAGAAGATCAACCAAAAGAAGTGGAAATTGAAGAAGGTGTTGATGAAGAAGAAGCCAATGAAGAACCTAGGAAAAAGAAGAGGAAAGCTAAGACACCAGGCACTAGCAAACCAAGGAACGTGGAAAAATCTAAGCCTATAGTTCCTTCTACAAGAGTAAACACAAGGATTATGACAAAGAAGGCTCAAGAAGTAGTCAAGACAAAAGAGAATAGGGCTAGACTAGTTAGCAATGAAGAGGAACTTGAGAAAAGACTAATGTCATGCCCAAATTACCTTGAACAAGAAACACATATTCACACACACACACACACACATGCAATAATAATTTTCAATTTTATTTCTTGGAAACAATTTAAGAAATATTTGAAACAAAATATATATTCACTGAATTGAAAGGTCCTTTCAAATATTACAATTACATTTGGACCCTTACATCAAATTACAAATCACATGAAGATCTACTGCTAATATGTTGCATTACATAACTTTTACAAATTTTCATAAATGAATCATCTTCAAATCTATAACAAAAAATGAAAACCTTCCAATATTTTCTTTAACACATATCCATTTAGAAAACCTATACAAACAACCTTGTAAACCATGGAGAGCTCACCTCCCAGCCCAAGTCTCTAAGAGACCACCCACCGAGCTTGGAGAACCAAGACCAACTGGGTAACAATCAAGCATACACATATAAATCAACAATATAGGATAAAAAATTTAACACCCTTTTTGAGCTTACACAATAGGTTACTAGAGGAACCAATAGAATGAGTGAAGGTGTGCCTAAAACCTCAAGGAGAAGCCAAGTATAGAAAAACCAAATCTACCTTCACAAGGCATATAGAATAAATAACACCTCTCACAAAACTTCTCCCCTTATCACCCCCAAAATGCATAACAAATTACTGGCACATGCTCTCCTTATCACCCCCAAAGTGAATAATGAAGTACTAGAACATGCAACCCATACTATATGCTTATCCCTCTTCCTTCTAGGGAAGAGACTCTACACTCAGAGGATAGGCCCAACTAACCCCTTCATCCTAAAGGCCACTTCTTCCCTCCTAAGTGTGAGTGGTGTCCCTCCAAACCCATAACATTGTACTCTCAAAATAAAATAAAAATAAGGCAATAGAAATTCATCCACACTAAACAATACAACAAGAACAATGAACAACACACATATGCATCTATAGAAAAAATTTCATATCTTATATTTAGGAAAACAAAACAACACATAATCTCTAAAACATGGAAAAAGCTCCAAACTTTCTCCAAGCTATAGTAAATGATCCGATTTCAGAAGAGCCCTCTATCCTTCCTTCCTCCAATCTCCAAAATTGAAAATCTCTAAAACTAGAGAGTGGGTGAATGACAACTCTATTTTCCAATTTCCCTCTAAAAGAAGAACATTCCTAATTTTTCTCCATCATAAAAGAGAACAACCACTTCAACTCCCCCTAAGTTTCCCTATTTTGTTGCAATTATTAACTCACTAGAGATAAGGTAGGAATTTGGGTAAGACTTCTTCCATTTTCGCAATACTTAAGAAATGGGATTTTACAATTGTTAGAAAAGAGATTTTAACTCTAGTAAAGTCAAAATTAAAGACATAACATATACTACTAACATGTAGGTAACTTAATTTCACTAAAATAACAATATAAAACTCAAACAAAGCCCTCTAAAGTCACCCTAAACTTAAAATTCGAAATTTAACTTAATTAAAACCTTTATAAGATATCTTATGCAAGGGGATGAAACCTTAAACATTTCTAACTAGCTAGGAATAAGGTTGGGTGTCTTTTGCCAATATCACAACCTAACTTGCCACTTAATACACATAACATCACAAGTGTCAAGTGACACTATAAAATACACATTTAACATTACGAGTGGCAAATCAATTTTCACAAAAAAAAATCTAATCTACGACATCCATTCTCATTATGTTCACAAAGTAAAATACTTAACAATGAGGTTAACATCTCTTCATTAGATCTAACCTTGGCAATCTCAATTAATACAAAGGTATAGTCTTGGTTCTTCATTTTACCATGATTATTTCTTGCACACTCAAAATAGATATCAGTAGTCCAAGATGAATAAAACATATGCATATGTGTAAATCCTTAATAAATTCTATATTCATAATTGAATCAAAACATAAGGCATTTCTCAATTGAGTAACATTTTTTTTCCATTTCTAACCATTGTGCATATATAATACTACCATTATCAAACTAACCATTATGTGACTCTTTTGCAACATTTCATGATTTTCATATATATATATATATATATATATATATATATATATATATATATATATATATATATATATATATATATATATATATATATATATATATATACTTCTAACATTTTTATTCGAACATAATTTCATACTCATAAATAAAATAACCAACCAAGTACATGAATGTAATTGATCATCAAGCATCATAAATAAGTTCTAGCATCATAAATGATTACCATAATATAAAGTGTCTCATAATATCAAATAGTTTGAGAAACAATCCAAAATAGTCCAACATATAACAAGTTCTCAAAATATAAAGTATCTACAATGCAAATATAAAGTATCTAAAATGCAAATAAACTACTATGATATGCTATGATGGGCTAGGGTGAGGCCTCACAACTAAGGAGAAAATATGTTGCTCTAGTTGAACTTGATGAAGAGAAGACAAAATCTAATGACAATAGCTAGTTTCAAGTGGTAAGTCATAGTCCTTCTTTAGATATAGACAATATATGTGAGAGTGTAAGGAACAATGCTAATTTATTTAGTCTCGCACATTAAATTTGATACAATTGAAAAAGTTGAGATGACCAAAGTAGAGGAGTTAATGTATGCCATGATGACAACATTTAAGCAAACTCCAATTGAGATTACCAACTCTTCACCAAAGGAATTATCTGATAGATTTGAGAAAAAGTGGCAATATAGTCTAAACATAGAAAGATAAATCATTTAGACTATACTTTCTAGAGTGATACCAGAACTAGATAGAGAGACAATGGCCAAGGCATTAAATAAGCATACTAGAAAATTTGTACCAAAATATAGAGCATTCAACATATTGTAGAACAAGAATGAGGATGTTGTATAAAAGACCAATTTGATTTGTAAATCACTATATGATTTGAAAAAACCCAAGGAAATAATTTAGACACCTATTGAGGTAGGTGAGGAAAAAGAATATAAACAATAGGTGATTGAGGTAATCAGACTTGATAATTATCTAGTTACACAAGAGGAAGACACTAAAACAAATTTAGATACATAGGCACCAACTGAGGATGAGAAAAAAATAGAATAGGGTGTACTAGACACATTAGTACTGAGTGTCATTCCTCAACATGAAATGAACATAGAAAATGATGCTTAAAAAGATAAAGGATATTTTTGATACTATTAGTCAAAAAATCAATCTCCTCACAAAGGATGACTCAAAGAAGATATTGGTGGAATGCACTACCTAGGCCAAACTTTGTGAGAATCCTATACTGGAGAGTGTTGATGAGATTGAAAAGGCAAACAAGGTATTTGCAGGGGAGGAAGTACATTAAAAAGTTATACCTATAACACCTCCTCAATTTTCCATGATACAACCTACATTACCCCTTGTGGTATATCAAAGGAAGGAGCCAGCTACTTCTACCATTAGTGCATTGGCACAAAGTACTCCAATCTTACTCACTATAAAGGAAAGTGAACATGATAAGGGTGAGATAGTTGGAAAGTAGAAAAATGAAACAAAGAAGACTATAAATATAGAGAAGGGGAAGGATGAATATAGAGAAGGATAAGGATAATACTAAAGAGCTAGGTGTAACTACCAAAGATGAGGAGAAATTAGCAATACAAATACTGGTAACTTTACTAGAAATTGCTACTCCTCCTAGTCAAGCTCTTCATTGGGTGAGTATAGAAGCTATACCCCTAAAATCATCATGACCAAGCCAAAGAACATCTAAGGTAGATGAAGTCACATCATTTGTTAATGTGAACTTGGATGAAGTAATTGAGTTGCCTAAGTTTGATTTGAAACTATCACTATTGAGCATATGGGCATACTCCAGGAAGCTCTAGCAAAGAAGAAGAATCAATAATTTCTCAGACAAGAGTTTAGGAAGAAGAAAGCCTTGAAAGATATCAAGGACATTTTCATTGATGCATTTAGTCTACTAGCTCCAAAGGAAAACAAGCCAATAATTAAATGGTTAACCAGCTTAGTGGAGAAGCTAAATGACATAGACCTAGATTCAAATGTAAAATTACTTGAATAGTTTGAGAGAAAGTTTCAACATAAGGTTAATGAAAAGATATCAAGTGCTATTGTACTATCATAGGTTGAGTTAGAAACCAAAATAGACAGTGTGAAGAAGGTATTGGAGAACATCTTCTCTTTGTAGAATAAATTATGTAATCCCACACTCTTCACACAAGAAATAAGGAGTCATATTTTGAGTTTGCAGAGTCATATATAGTCATTAGTGTAACTCTACAAAAATCTCTACCTTAGAGTGAAACATTTAAAAAATCTCCTTAACTCCCAAAGTTAGTTAGTAGTGTTACACACAAATAAAGTAAACATCAAGGTGAAATTGATAAGCATCCAATCAATTCTGGCTCCACATATGGATATATTGCATAAGGAACTACCCTTTGCTGAAACACTCATGAAGAAAGGTCTACCTATTTCAACTCATGAATGCATAGTTCACCTTGTTGCTAAGCTACCCATCCAAATCAAATCATTGGAGGTCACTTGTGATAACTGAGATGCAACATTGAAAATCATGCTTGAGGTCCACAAATCATTTTTGGACAAACACACTCTAAGTGTATAGCTCTTTGACATTAGTATCAAAATGAGGGAGAAATAAGGTATGGGAGAAATAAGAGGTATGGAAGAGATAATATTTTTAAGGGAGATACACGGATCAGTCAATACAAATCTAGCTAGTAGGAGGAATAATTTTGAGTTTAGATATAGAAGAACACAATCAACTCAGGGGGAGTTATTAAATTTTTAGGTATGATGATGAGTCATATGATTTTGGAAAATTTTGTATGTATATGGATATTATCTGAGTTATTCTTGAAAGGCTAAAGTTTATTTATACATGATCAAGTATTTTTCAACTCATGTCAAAGGGGAAGCTTGTCAATCTTAGATTGGTTTTAACATATGAGTGACAATATACTTATGTTACTTAGTTCATACCCAACAAGTAACACATGCCAAGCATATGTTGTTAGATAGTATATGCTAAGTGACAAATATTTAGTGTGAGTCGAGTAACTCATAAGTGCTAAGTCACTCAAGTGTTGATCAGTTGGTATGTGTTGAGTTATTTAGATGCCAAGTGATCAGTAGATGTTGAGTCATTCAGAGGCCAAGTTAAAACATTGGAGTTGTAGTTGATGCCAAGCATTAGGGACTTCAAGTGTCTAGTTACATAGTTTTAACATAGTTGTTTGTAATGGCACACACTTCTATTTAAATTGTTTTTGGGTTTACTTAAGGATCGATTTACAATATTTATTGATAAGGATGAATATTAAATGTGAATCCCTATGTAGTACATGCATCCAATCAGAAAAAGGAATGGTTTAAGAAAAAATATGGGTGAATCACTATCATTGATTCATACCTAACCCTAAATCACCTAGGTCTTCTCGAGGAAGATAAACCCTAAACTTTATAATGAATGCTAAGGAGAATTAAAGAGACTTTGTGTGTTCAAATAGAGTATTCATGGTGATTAAGGTGATATGAATTGAGTTAAATTGCATAATCAGTTAAAGGCGGTCAAAGAAAAGGAATCAGAGGAAAATGCAAGAACATCGTCATGATCATCATCACCATCATTACCATTACCACCACCACCACCACCATCATCATAATCACCACCACCACCACCTCCATCATCATCACCATCACAATCATCATCATCATTGTCACCATTATCATCACCATCACTATCATTATTATATCATCATGATCATGATAATGATCATGATCATCATCTTCTTCATCATCTTCATCATCTAGTAATTGTTATTCATTATCATTATCTACTTCACCTTCCACTTATTTGGAATCCTCTTCAATCACACTATACTTTATTAGTCTTCCTCTTGGATCATGTCTAATAAAAAATGACTACCTTGATTTATGTTGAATGCCAAAGTAAAACACTTACTCATATTGGATTGGAATAACATAGGGCTCATTTCCAAATAGCTCAAATAACCTTGTATTAATAAGTGTAAATCTATTATCATGTTCACTAATAGTTCGATTAGGATCATTTTGATTTAGTTGTACCATTTGACAACAAATAAAACTTGTTTGAAGGAATTAAAGTGGAACTCAATTATATCATCCAAAATTCCATAGTATTTCTTTTAAATTGTTGAGGATGCATGGCATTTCTAGATGAAATATTAGTCACCAAGTAAAAACTATATTTTTCCCTAAATCAGGAGTCCTCTTCATGTCATCCATATTTTATATGTAAGATTTATCGCCATGGTAGTAATAGCTTTTTGGTGTTTGACCTGTTATTGTTTGAACATGTCAAAATTATGCATACATATCTGAGTTGATATTAAACATTCAAGTCATGATAAATAAAATTATATGTACCAATCTACCTCTTTGACTATTTGCTAGATCAATTACCATTGGCATAATATTGGAATATCTATTAATGAGCTTCTCTAACCAATAAAGAAACACCTTCCCATTTTAATAAGTGACCATTTTGTTGAGATCATTCACTCTAGACTATCATCCAATCAAGATTATTTTCAATATCAAAATCAAGTATATCCCACTCACATGCAACTGTATAAAATAAATAGACCTCTTAGAAAAAATTATATTGACAGTGGATAAGAATTAATTAACTAAAATAATATCTTATAATAACCTCTTACTTTCCTAAATCCTCTTTTCCCCATCAAGTACTCCCCTTCAAATCCATTAATGGAGTTGGGATCCCAAATGTAGTCTACATGGATCTTTGTTACAAACTTGGGAAGATATTCATTAATGTACACCATGGTCTTGTAGACCATATATCTCTTCATCATAGAACCCTTAAGAAGCTCCCTTTATCAAACTAAGCCCTTGAAAAATTTCAAGTACCTCTCAACCATCTATACTAGCCTAGTTGGTATAGTTCCAAACAATTCAATCTCCTCAACTAGATGTATAAGGTAGATGCTTTTGCATTTCACACAAAAGTTGAGGAATTTTTCTCATCTAATGTTGTATATTTTTCTTTTTTTATAAATTTATTTAGATGACAACCACCTAGAAGATATTCATCACACAAAAATATATTAACAAGACTACAAAAATTTATGCAATGAAGTACAAAAAATAAAAGAAATACAAAATAATTAATATCTTTACAAAAAATCTAAGAAATAATACTTCTAACCTCATGTATTTACCAAGATCATATATAACTTGTTTGATACTCATGTTGTTAGAGTTGTGCGGGGGAGATAGAGGTAAAACATATTACAATAAAAAAAATGATCTTTTTAATATATTATAAAATAATAAAATGGAATGTACATGAAGTCTTACAAATAGATTGTAAATAGAGAAGAATATAACTTACCTTCACGAAGGTATGCAAATCATATGTTTTCAACCCTGACCAAAAGTCACCTTTCTTTGATAGGAGACTACTTATGTGTATAAAAAATCCTATGGAAAATTTAGTTTTCTATATGGCTTCCTTAATGGTATTAGTTTTTTGTTGTGTTAATAACTAAGGAAGGTAACTTATATTATTTGTTTTCCATTTCTATTTGATTCAATGAAAAACTTCAATGCATGATGGGATTCATGAATTTCATTACAATATTTTAACCATTTTTTCTTTGTTATGCATTCTATCCAATATTTTCTATATCATTTTTGTTATATTCTTTCCAATATGCATAACATCAAACCAATGCATAATTAGGTGATGTTCATAGTATGACAACCTACTAAATTGTCTAGAATAGATTCTTAATCCTTTTGCAAGTTTTCCATCAATGCCTTGATGACCTTCACAAACATCAATTACATCATTACTAAACAAAAAATATATTCAAATATAAAATTTATACAAGAACCATCAGATGGAATAACATTACTTTGATGACTCATTTTATTATATTCCAATGTCCATAGGTGAGGTGTCATTCTTTGTGGCTTAGATGTTGTCTCTTCTTTCCCATTGAAAAGATATTTTTTTGGAAATTTGATAGTTATAATTTTTGTGGAAAAAGTGTCTATGCTCATCAATCACCTAATTTCCTAAAAAAATTTAATGAGGAGATTTATCTTTGGACCACAAATTGGAAATGAAAAAACTCCCTTTTTTTGAAGACCTACAAGATTGTTCATAATTGGATCACATGTGTTAATTTTGATATTTACAATTATCATTCACAACTTAAAAATAAAATGAAAAATGTGTTAACACTATTACATACCAAAAATATGTTATAAAAATTTGACATACCACAAAAATATGTTAGCCCAAGGGCATCATGCATCTTCCATAGAGGCATTGTATTAAATTGAAATTGTCTTTGTCTTGTTGCCCTAGAGATGTCATAAATTGTGACCTCATTCCATAACTCCAACAAAATGTCAATAAGGGGATCAATGTATGTATTCATATATTTCACTTAGTACTTACCTAGTTGAATGGACATCAATACAACAAAATTACTTTGGTAATTTTGATGTGGTGTTAAAAAATTAATTTAGATAACTATTAAATAGAAAAATACATGATATAATCATTGCCAACATTATGTGATCCCTCTTTATGAATATCCAAGGAGAAATGTTATTCTTAATAAAAAAAATAAGCTAGACCAAGTAAATAGTGTAATCACCTAAAAATGGTCATCTAGACTATTAGCCCCCTTTTCAACATTTTGGCTAAATTAATTTAATCACTTACCTAAGCCAAATTGCTAATAATCAATTTATTTGATTATAACCTATAGTTTGACTATGCTATCCTAAGTTAATTATTTGATTAAAAGAATATGTCCCCTTTTAATTAAATAAAACACCCCATTCTTCTAACCCACTTAAAGTGCACACATAAAGTCCTTTTTCTATTTTGCAATTAAAAGAAAAGGCTTTGTGACTTTTGTCTTATATGACAAGTCAACTTATATTCTATTGGTTGACTTGTGTGTGCACATGGATCACTCCTCTTTTTGAATTCCACCGTTGATCATCCACCATCTTCATCTTGATCTCTACCGTCCATACATCTTTAAAAGGGAGAGAGATTTCCCCCTCAATCCATCTTTTGAATATTGTTATGCTGCAGATTTTCTAATAGGTTTCTTTGGAGCTTTGTGGAGAACTTCTATTTCTTGTCTACATTCTCTCATACGATAGCATTTTAGCTTAGATTCATGTTGCATGTTAGTTTAGCTTCTATTTTGCAATAATCTATCTCACATAGCTTAATATTTGGATTGTAACACTCTCATCCATGGTTAGAATAGCTGCACTTTTCATATTCATTCTAGTTTAATCTTTAGTTGCATTGCATTCTTGAGGAACTCCTTGGGACATTTGCATTCTTGCATCTTGTCTTTGGAACCTCCCATTGCATGGTTTACTAGAAAGAAGAGTATCTCTAAGGCTCATCTGAGAGCCTTCTTATTCTTGAAATATACTCTCTTGCACTCCGTGGATAGGGAGCTCTAAGCCGGCATCCAAACATTCCGAACTCATGGAATCGTTTAGATAGAAGGGTTTAGAGTGTGACACAAATCAAGTGTACAAATAGATCTCATCTCTTAAAATGGATTGACAATGTTTTCTCAAAATAAAACTTGAACACATTACAAGATTCTTCTTCAAAGAGAGGGCACGTATCTTCTATGTCCTTAAATGTAGAAAAATCTATAGGAAGTCACATAATGTCATCCTAACTTTTATTGCATGCATGGTAATCCATATATTGTGCCAAGCTAGGGAACCTAAATAATCATTATAGAGGTGGAATAATGGGAATGTACCAAAGAACCTTGCAAGGCACATTTTTTGTGATAATCAAGGCATTTTTTTTTTTTATGATATAAAATATAATTATTGCGACATGCATGTATTTTTTGATACTCTATTCCAATATATTTCATAATGCTTAATAATTCTTGGCAAGAGTGAGGTAGAATGTTTGATGGTAGTAACACACACTCACCTATCAACCTATGGAAATACACATTAATGGTATGCTAACATAGAGATAAAAAAAATGACAATATGCCAATGAATACGTGAAATTTATACATTGGATATGTTAAAATATATGTGTTTGAAACAAGATATTTAGATGGGAGTGAATCTAAATCTCAAAATTTTGACTTCTAAATAAATTTCATTAAATAATACCTAATTTATCATTAAAACTATAATGTTCAAACATAAAATAAGTTCATCACATCCATAATAGTTCAACACATAACACTGATTTTTTTACTTAGAAACATTTCAACATGAGGTAAAATTGGGGTGGGGATGAAACCCATAAATATTCATTGTTACAACAATAAAGTAAACTTGTTAAGGTTATAATGTTTGACCATAAGATATGATCTACCTGGTGAAAGGTTTTTCCTATTAAAGAATTAAAAGACTATTAGGTCCTTCCTTGTTAGAGGGCTTGACACTTACAATAAAGTAAGCATTTTATTAGGAAATTTACATAGGCCTATTAGGACCACTCTATAAAGATATTTTCCCCATCTCAAAAAATAACTAATTTATTATCTAACCCTCACTATGCTATGCAATCTGATCTTTGGTCTCCTCTTTTCTTTATCTCTAATCTAATTCTCCTAATCTAATAAATCAATTATGTCCTTCACTACTCTGATTGGTCTATCTACTAGATCTATCTCTTTAACACCTTCACATATGTGCATATTTTCCACATTTCATTCTCTCTTATCTCTATATATATGGGTCTAGGGTTAGAATCCTCCTTAAATAAACTTCATGTAAAGATTATAGATCATCAATAGTTTAAACTTCATCATCAATTTTTGTTTATCTCCCTTTTTCTGATTGGTTGAATTATTTTCCTAAGGATCATCACCTTCTACTAATGATGCATAATCAAAATCTAATCTAGCTCTAAAAATATTAAATATCATATAAATGTTGGCCAAAATTATTCATAAATGATTTTGTGTCATTACAAACTCACATATCAAAACTGCATTGCTCAACATCTAAGTGCTCTAACACTCAATCATATGTGGTGTTTTATGGCTTCTATAAGTTTGTATTCTCAACACTTTGTTAACTTCTCAATATGTTTGGTCATTATTATATTACTCAACTCATACTATATTCCTTGGCTTTTATATCTACTCAATCTCTATTGAATGCTCAACAATAATTTTTTTGCTTGGTCTAAGTGTTACTTTCTCAGCCTTTGCTAGAGAACTTAGTCACAATGATGACCTTGTAATCTTACCTAGTAAATGACTAATTTTTTCATCACTAATAAACAACATAGACTTAGAGATCAACAATCTCCCCCTTTGACATTAGTGGAAAAAATGCTTTGTCATAAAATCATTTCTTACAAAAATGAATTCTCTTGTGAGACCAAAATGTGATTCTATGACTCATACCTTCTTCACAACTCTAACTCTATTTTTGACTTATAACTCTAACCTTAACTCCCCATTAGTTGTTACATTTTTATTCTCATCAATTATCTAACTTATTTTTGTCGTTGATGGCATCTAGGGCTCTCAGGGTGAGTTGGAACTTCTCAAAAAATTTGATGACTTGCCACAACATTAATGAGCTTGTGTTTCGTCTTTCTTGTACCTTTTCAAAAATTTGAAATTGAATTTTTAGCTTGATAGCTATGTCAACAAATCTTGCAATACACAAATTTTGTGTCTTTCTTCAAAATTTCCTTGGCAACAAAAATAACCTTCTAAATTATATCTATGTATGGAAATAATTGAAGTTGAATTAATGCAAACTTAGTTTGTATATTTTCATCTTTAGCTATGATCTCATTTAACCTTGACTGACTAAATGTCAGTTCACTTAATGAAAATGAACTTGAACTTGTATTCTTTTTCATTGAGTGAACACTAGTTTTCATACTTTCATGTAATAGCTCTAATGATTATTTAGTATCTTCTATAAAGAATTTATTGGTTTTGAAACTATCTCCAATTGTATAATAGTTGTAGAAAACTCAACTTTTTGCTGTACAACTTCATGTGAGAGCTTTTCTAATACTTTATTTTTATTTCAAACCATTGTAAAAACTTCTCATTTTTTTCTATTTCCTCTATGTGAACTCCATCAAATACATCTACTATAAAATTTCTCTTACACTATGCAATACCTATCTTATCTTTTGTTCTCTCTTTAATTGTTCTTGTTTGGCCTTTCAAATCAAAGAGATTTTTAGTTCATTAATTTTATCTAAGGTAATATTATTAAAATCATATGTATGTAATGAAATTACCTCATTAAGGTCTACTAACTTATCATCAACCTCTTCTACATGAGTCATAGTATGAGATCTTCAGGTTGTATCACTTGGCAATGATAGTTGTAATTGCTTCCCTCTCTCACTTGACCTCTCCTTTGGTTGTTGCACTAGTGTAGATATCACTTTTTGTATAGGTGTCACTAGTGTAGGCTATCAAACATTTCCACTCAATGCTTGAATGAAATCTTGAATATCCTCTTTCTCTTTTGGTGTAATTTCTTCATCTATTGACTTTGTATTTTAAATAATCATAAAATTTGATTCCTTTTTTAAAAATTCCATACAAGTCATCAGTGGTAAATATACAATTAATACCTTACCAAATTACTCAGCACATGTAGCCTCTATTATTGGTCCAACTATAGCATCATCAATCTTCTTAGCTTTAAGCTTTGGATATCCAATCACATGTAACAGAATTTGATTTGTATAGAGTTTTCTTGAGTTGTTCATTAATCCTCCAATTTCTTCTTTAGTGGGTATATTTTGATTAGGTGGAGGGATGCTAGTATCATATTTAATTGTGATAGTACCCTTGAATTCAATTAAAATGACAAGTTCTTCAATTTCTACTACTAGTTTGGCCACTTTCTTCTTTTCTTCATCTTCAAATTTTATAGCATCTTGGTCTTCCCTCACCTCTACAATTATAGTAAGTACTTGTTTCCAGAATTTAATACTAGCTTCCTCAACTTTAGGAACTTTATTCATTAAAACATTGTATGGCATGTCCCTTGGTATAAGCTTCTTAACAAAAGCTTTAAGGCCTATAGACATATGTGTCTTTCCCAAATCTAGCATGATATGTACAAATATTATTTATGTTATTTCCTTCTTTGGGTCAATGCTCATTTCCATGTGGCATCCACTTTGTTATACAATTCCGGTTCCATGGGTGTGTGCATAAACTTGATCAACATATCAATTAAAGATTCTTCAAGTTTATCTTGATCTTCATTGCTCCAAGAAACATACGACAAGTCCTTAAGAGAAAAATTACTTTCTAATTCTACAAATTTTTCACATACCTAATCCACAGTCATTGGATGGGGTTTCTTTATAATTTTTAGTTTGTTTTTGATAAGATAAATAGGTTTTACAATGACCTTGAAACCCAAAAGTAACTACAATAATATGGCTGATAATAAGTAGTAAAAGCCCATCCAAATAAAAACAAGTCTAATGGCTAATAATAAGCACAAGACCCAGCCAATAACAAAGGTCAATAGAAATGCCAGAAAAAAAACATGTCTTTTAGTAGTAATAGAAAAAGCTAGATCAAAAAGCCAAAAAAAGATACAACAAATAAAAACAAAAAGACAAAATAAGAATGCTACTCTTCATTCTTCCTCTCGAGTTCTTGCATGGCCTAGACACCCTCATAAGCCTTGTGGTTCTCCTCTGCTAGCTACTCTTGGGTCATCTACGCATCCTAGTCTAAACTAGTGAAGGTGATATCAATGGCCACATCATCATCTGATCTGGCTCTATCTCTATCCTTATCATCCTCCTCTACTAGTAGGCCTCTTTCTTTAAGCATAATAGTAAATGAGAGAATGTTGTTATTGATCGAATTGAGGAGAGTTATCATCTGGTTCACCAAGTTATGGTTGTAGTTCTCTAGATTTTGAATTCTCCTCTTAGCCAAGCTATATCTTTCCTCTTGGTCCTTCAGGTTCTCATGATTGCATTTTTCTTGTTACCCTCCATCTACTGACCTTTTTCCTAACCTCTTCCAACTCATGATAGGGCCACTTGATTGATTTAAAATTATCAATCATGCTATTACAAGTGTTGTTCAGAAGATTCATACTCATCTCCCTTGCATTATTAGTAATAGCCACAATAGCTGGGTCAATTAGCTCTTCAAGCTGGGGCTATTCTTGGTTATCCACCAAAATCAAAGGATTCATAGCTTCTCTAAAAATTCCCATCTTTTTTGTCCTAACATTAAAATTCAGCCATGATTTTCTCCTATCCTTCATAAGTACTTGACCCCCATCACCACCAATATCTACCTTTTCCTACTTCTCAGGTTCCATTTGGGGATGATAGGGGAAAGAGGGAGAATCATCACTTCTAGCCCCTAGTTCAAAACCCTCTCATCATCCATACCATCCCTCTTCCATTTCTTCCCAACCTGTTCATCCATTTTTTCCTCCTTTTTCTCCATACCCTCTTCATCTGAAGCCATGTCCACTTCCTCCTGATTATACTCCTTCTCATGTTGACCAGATATTTTTTGGCCATGACCCCTAGGACTTTTTCTACTTAGGGTTAGAGGAGAGGGCAACTTGTTATCATGACCTTTAATTTTCTTTCTAGATGATGATGCAAGAGCATCCAGAGGTATAAGGGCAGTATTGTGCCATCCAAAAAAATGTACTTAGACTTAGTTTCTGTTTCATGTGTTTTCTTTCCTAGATACCCATTTGGGTCAAATAAAGGTTCCAACTCTCACAGTTCCACTATTAGTGTTCTGGGTTAGAGTTTTTAATCACCTTGGGATACGTGTAAATGTTAAAAAAATAGGAATATGTAATTGAGCCATCATTTTGGTGAACTAGTAGGTGTAGATTGGTTGGATGATTTTCATTGTGATTTAGAGCATTCCAAAAAAAGAATAAGGTCAAAAGGCCCCACAGTTTGAAAGTTATCGCAGTTTTTCAATTTCTAGAGACCTCCTAAGAATGCTTCAAAGTCAGGTTAGGAAAATTTAATGACCTCAAATAGGGCCAAAAAAATGGGGTATGAGTGAAGCTATTCCATAGGGCTATAAAGAACTTCGAGAGCTTTCTGAAAATGTAAACAATTCATCAATTGGAGCTACGGTTCAAAAGTTATGCCTCCTAGAAGTTTGGTTACCATTTTTGGATTTTTCTAATTTTGTACCAACTTCTAATTTGACTTTTGGAGCCTTCTATTTAGTCGGTGGATGCCAACTAGAACTTTCTAGAATGTATTCCTAATCCTTAACCCTTTGGGGTCTACTTAAGAACACTTCTGGCATTGTAAAAGGCAGTTCGGAGTGGAGTTTGAGAGGAGGTACTAAAAAGAGAAATTATCTCTAGATTTATACTATTGTAAGCCCTTAAGGCATGTTTTGAAGTCTATTTTCTCTATAATAAATGTATTAGCATATTTACATAGTTAATAAAATTTTCCCCTTTCCTGTTGTGTCCATTCTATTATTTGCCTTGACCCCATCAAGTGGTATCAGAGCGGGTTTTCCTAAGTGTGTAGATAGAGCACCGACTGTGAGGCAGTTTCCACCAAGGCTGTGTGGTCATGAGTTTGAATTAAGAAGATGCCTCCATGAAGAGAGCATGGTGAAAGGGTTGGAGATATTAATCCTAAGGAGGTTAGAGCCCTCCAAAGGCAGGTACAAGTGTTGCAGGAGGAGCTCCATAGAGGAACAAATATTACTGTAGGTGACAAAAGTGAGGACAACAATGAAGAAGAAGAAATTGGACCAGAAGGGGAATTTGATAGGGAAGTTCTAAATTAGGCAGAGGAGAGGATTTTTAGGGCCATTACTAAGTTTGGGAAAAGACCTACAATTGATGTGGGTGTATTTTTAGGAAATCTGAAACCAAATGAGTTGATTGACTAGATCAATGAACTAGAAGAGTACTTTAAGTATGAGGATATCAAGGATCTAGATTGGGTTAAGTTTGCAAAGGCCAAACTAAAAGGACATGCCAAAATCTGGTGGAAAGAGGTTCAATTGGAAAGAAATAAAAGAGGAAAGGAGAAGATCACAAGGTGGGATCGCATGGTGGACAAACTAAAGAAGTAGTTCATTCCTGTTGACTATGAGCTTGATTTGTTTAAGAAGATGCATGGGTTAAAGCAAGCAAAGAGTTTTATCAACTTTTGACTGGAGCAGGGCATGTAGAAGCAAATAAGGAGAAGGTTGCTCATTATATCAATGGGTTATGACCTAGCATCCAGGAGGAATTAAGTCTGGTAAGAATGACCAGCATTGAGGAGGCATACCAGTTTACCCTACAAGTTGAAGAGAAGCTAAGTAAAAGGTTTGAAGGGAGACAAAGAGGGTGTGGTCAAGGAGGAAGGGGTAGTGGTAGGTCATCTGGAGGCCAAAATGAAACCCAAAAAAAAAATGAAGATGTGGTTACTAGCAGGAACCAAATGAATGAGGGTTTCAACCGCTCCCATGATCAAGACTTTGGAAATCAGAGAGGAAGAGGTAGAGGATGTGGACAAGGAAGAGGAGGCTTCCATGGTACCTATTTCTATTGCAATGAAGAAGGTCATCGTGCCTTTGAATGCTCTCAATGATAGGGAAGGAAAAATAGGAGAGCTGAGGGTCAAGCTAGGGTTGCTCATGTGGATGAGGATGCATAATCATCACAGTTAGAGGATGCAGAAAGAGGAGAGACTTTAGTAAATGAAAGGGTCTATGTGAGACTAAACCAGGAAAAAGGAGGAGTTTAGTCTGTACTAGGTGCAAGAGTGAGGATAAATGTTGTGATGTGATCATTGATGGTGGTAGCACTGATAACTTGGTATCAGAGGAGATGGTCTCTAAGCTAAAGCTCAAGAGGGAGAAACACCCCAAGCCCTATAAGATTTCTGGGGTGAAAGATGATCATAAGCTCTTGGTAAGTGAACAATGTTTAGTGAAGTTCAAAATTGGGAGTTACCATGATGAAGTTCTTTGGGATGTTATTCCAATGGATGTTTGCCATCTATTGTTCGGTAGACTATGGCAGTTTGATAGGCATGCAGTACATGATCATCATGCAAAGACATACTCTCTAACAAAGGATGGAGTTCGCCAAAAATTGAAGCCCATGAAAAAGGAAGGTAAAAAGGTATGTAGCAGTGCTAGGATTTGTCTTGTTGATGGAAGGAAGTTTTTAGATGGCATGAAACATCAGCATATGTGCTATGCTTTGATTCCTAGGAAAGATAAAGAAGGTAGTAGTGAAATGCCACTTGAAGTTTCAGATTTACTAGGTGAGTTTGGAGATATCATCTCTAATAATGTTCCAGAAGGATTACCACCAATAAGGCAAATCAGTCATCAGATAGATTTAATCCCAAGAGCTCATAGGATGACTCCTACTAAAATTGAGGAGCTAAATAGATAGGTTCAAGAGCTATTGAGGAAGGGGTTGATCCAAGAGAGCCTGAGTCCATGTGCAGTACCTATAGTATTGGCACCAAAGAAGGATGGAGAATGGACGATGTGTACAGACTCTTGAGCTATAAATAGGATAACCATCAAGTATCAGTTTCCTTTACCAAGGATGGATGATCTTATGGACTGCTTGAGTGGAGCTCAGTACTTCACAAAGATAGATCTCAAGAGTGGCTATCACCAAATATGGATACAAGAAGGAGATGAGCGGAAAATTACCTTCAAGACCAAGGAGGGTCTTTATGAGTGGTTAGTCATGCCCTTTGGATTGACCAACGCCCCAAGCACCTTCATGTGGCTTATGAATGAGGTACTTAAGAAGTTCTTGGGAAAATTTGTTATTGTTTATTTGGATGATATTTTAATTTTCAGCAAGACTTTGGAAGAAAATTTATTGCATATTCATAGTGTTCTCGAGAGGTTTAGGGAAAAGAAACTGTTAATTAATCTGAAGAAGTGCACCTTTTCTAAAAAGGAATCAGTCTACTTGGGGTTTGTTATATCACCCGAAGGTCTCAAAATGGATCCAGAGAAGCTAAAAGCTATCTTGGAAAGGCCTACTCCAAGGTCTACTACTGAGGTAAGATCATTTCATGGTTTGGTTAGTTTTTACAGGAAGTTCATTGAGAATTTTAATGGCATATGTGCACCACTAACTGACACAATAAGAGGGGATAGAAAAGAGTTCAAATGGATTGTAGCAGCTACAAGAAGTTTTGAAATGCTGAAGAAGAAGGTGATAGAACAACCTGTGTTGGCACTTCAAAATTTTAGAAAGGTGTTCCTGGTGGATTATGATTCTAGTGGCAGCACTATTGGAGCTATATTAAGCCAAGAAGGTAAGTCTATTGCATATTTTAGTGAAAAATTGAATGATGCAAAAAAGAAGTATTCTATTTATGATCAAGAGTTCTATGCAATAGTTTAGGCCTTAAAGAAATGGAGCCATTATTTATTTCCAAAGGAATTTGTTTTTTATATTGATCATTAGGCATTATAGTACCTAAATAGCCAAGGTAAATTGAATCAGAGGCATATGAAGTGGGTAGAGTTCTTGCAAAGCTATACATTTATGTTCAAGCATAGAAGTGGACAATCTAATAGGGTTGCAGATACACTAAGTGGGAGACAGTTGTTGCTTATAGTAATACAAGTTGAAGTAGTTGGGTTTGATGAGCTCAAGAATTTGTACCCTAAAGATTTTGATTTTGTTGAAGTGTGGAAAGCTTGTAAAGAGCCTGTTGTTGTAGATAGAACCAAGTGGCTAGACTATTTGATTCAGGATGGTATGTTGTTCAAGGGTAGTCAATTGTGCATTCCAAGGAGTTCTATGAGGGAAAATCTGATTAAGGAGAAATACAGTGGAGGGATGGTAGGACATTTTGGTCGAGATAAGACCATTGCCATTCTCAAAGAACATTATTTTTGGTCTTAAATGTCACAGGATGTGAAGAAGTTTTTATAGAATTGCTAGGTTTGTCAAGTGGCCAAGGGATTTAGTCACAATAATGGACTATATCAGCCATTACCTATTCTATCAAAGCCATGGGAGGACATAAGTATGGATTTTGTTCTTGGATTGTTGAGAACACAAAGGGGTAATGACTCAGTATTTGTGGTGGTTGATAGGTTCTCCAAAATGGCACATTTCATTCCATGCCACAAAACTCATGATGATGTCCATATTGTAGACTTGTTTTTTAGAGAGGTGGTAAGACTACATGGTCTCCCAAGGAGTATAGTTTTTGACCAAGATACTAAATTTGTGGGGTATTTCTGGAGAACATTATGGAAGAAGTTGAGAACAGACTTGAAGTTTAGTTCTACACATCACCCATAGACTGATGGATAGACTGAAGTGGTAAATAGAAGTCTGGGCAATTTACTAAGATGTTTAGTTGGGGATAAGCCCAAGGGGTGGGATTTGATTCTACCACAAGTAGAGTTTTCTTACAATAACTCTATAAATAGGAGTACTAGTAGATCACCATTCCAAATTGTATATGGAAGTAGCCCAAGGACTACACTAGAATTGAGGAAGATAGAGCAAGGAAAGAGGACAAGTACTGAAGCTAAAGAATTTGCTGAACATATCAAGCGTCTACATGAGGAGGTCTAGGCACACATTACCAAGATGAACCAATAGTATAAAGCTACGACTGATCAAAGGAGAAGACATAAGGAGTTCCAAGTAGGGGATCTAGTCATGGTACACTTAAGAAAAGAAAGATTTCTAGCCAATACTTACAAAAAATCGAAGATGAAGAAATTTGGCCCAAGAAAATTTTTGAAGAAACATGACTCAGGAAATGCATATGAAGTAGAGTTGCCAAATGGAATTCACATTTCTCCTATTTTCAACATTGCAGACTTAACAAAGTATCATGATGATAGTGCAGATGAGGAGTTGATGTTAGTGCCATGTCCAATTCCTACTTCTAAGAAGGAGGAGATAGAGGAGATTCAGGATAGTCATGTGGATAGGAGTACCAGAAATAGGTAGTATGAAGAGTATCTGGTCAAGTGGAAAGGACGGCCGATGGAGGACTCAACTTGGATATCAATAGCTAAAGTTTCCCATTTGGAATTTCCTCTACCATTCTTAAAGTGACAGGGTCACTTTTCAATCTACCTTGGGTGTCTGATACAGGATCATCCAGAGGTATAAGGGTAATCCTATGTCACCCAAAAAAAATTTACTTAGACTTAGTTTTAGTTTTAGGTGTTTTCATTTTTGGATACCCATTTGGGTCAAATAAAGGTTCCAACTCTCACAGTTCCACTATTAGCATTCTGGGTTAGAGTTTTTAATCACCTTGGGATACGTGTAAATGCCAAAAAATAGGAGTATGTAATTGAGCCATCATTTTGGTGAACTATAAGGTGTAAATTGGTCAAATGATTTTCATTGTAATTTAGAGCATTCTAGAAAAAGAATCAGGTCAAAAGGCCCCACGATTGGAAAGTTATCGTAGTTTTTCAATTTTTGGAGACCTCCTAAGAATGCTTCAAAGTTAGGTTAGGGGAATTTAATGACCTAAAAGAGGGCCAAAAAATGGGGGATGAGAAAATTTGGTCCACAGGGCTATAGATCACTTCAAGAGCTTTATAAAAATGTAAACGGTTCGTCAATCGGAGCTACGGTTCAAAAGTTATGCCTCTCAGAAGTTTGGTTACCATTTCTAGATTTTTCTAATTTTGTGTTGACTTCTAATGTGACTTCTAGAGCCTTCTATTTGGTTATTGGATTCCAACTAGCACTTTCTAGAATGTATTCCTAATCCTTAACCCTTCAGGGTCTATTTAAGAACACTTTTGGCATTGTAAAAGGTAGTTCGAAGTGGAGTTTGATAGGAGGTACTAAAAAGAGAAATTATCTCCAGATTTATACTATTGTAAGCCCTTAGGGCATGTTTTGAAGTCTATTTTCTCTATAATAAATGTATTAGCATATTTACATAGTTAATAAAATTTTCCCCGTTCTTTTTGTGTCCATTCTATTATTTGGCTTGACCCCATCAGATGAAGTATTCCCCTCCCTCTGCAAGCTTATGCTCTAAATATCATTAGAATCAAAAGAGTAGCTAGTGCTACCATTATCAGCATCCACCACTAGTGAGGGATTTTTGCTAATTGTCTAAGCTTTGAAGTGCTCATGAATTAGCAGTAGCAATCCCTTGTTGAGAGTAAGATTGATAGTAGGTTTCTTCTTAAAACTAGACGTTGCTTTACTCATAAAGGTTAATAAATAGTAAGGGAAAGAGATATTGCTACCATGATGAAAATGATTTAGAAGAATGAGATGATGCGTTCTTACTCAATCAAAACTAGAATCTAGAGTGATATATTCTATGATGACACACAAAACATACCTCCAGAGCTTCTTGATGGATTTCATTTCATAAAATGTCTCACTTTTAACCAGGTCATTCACTTCATCAGTTCTCTTTGCAAAATCCTTCATAGCATTACTTGAGAGTTTCTTATCCCTAAAAAATTTGAAACCCTCCATCAAAATCTCAATAACCATAGTGAAAACCTCCTGTATGATTGACTAACCAATATAATACCTTTTTAGCTACAGGATTGGACATCCTTCATTACCAAAGTACTATGCTAACTGCCTCACAATAGGTGTATCATAGTCATGCACTAGGCCTTTCTTAGGAATAATATATTCAAACAAAGGACTATTTCTCACATTATGAGGTTCATTTAAATTATCAACCCAAGGACTTATATTTGAAACAAGTCTACAAAGTATATGCACCATGAAACTCTCTAATTTATTCTATCATTGCAAAATAACAATGCTGGAAACAAACTAAATACAGAGTAATGGTTGCATGAAACTGCACAGTAGTTGCTGCAAGAACTATTTATTATCTAAACTATTTACATCTCTATCTCTACCTCTCTACATCCCTCTCACAACTCTCTAACTACTTAACAAGTTTCCCCATCATCCTTTTAAATAAGGAAGAATCTTATTACAAAAGTAATGACAAAGTGTTGAATTTGAGTTCCACATTTTCAGCAGTCCACTTCAAACACATGGTTCTCTTTCATTATTGTGAATTAGTTCAAACCCCTTTACCATGTTATTTTTCTCCTTTTCATATTTCTATATCATTTTAGAAATCTGAATTTCATTAAGTAATGTGGAAGTTATGGTCATTTTGTTGAAAGTGGTTTTATGCTGCTTGAAAACGTGCCACTTTTTCCTCAACCAACTTTTGATCCGTGTTGCTCATTAACTGCTTTGAACCAACCCAAATGCTCAAAATGGTTTATGCTCCTTTGTCTTAAATTTCAAAAATTGTAATCCATTCTTAATTTCAATAAGAATTGAGCAAGATATGCCTATTTTTTTGGAACTGGCTTTTAACTTTTTCTCATTTCCTGCACTTGCTGAATATTGACAAGTGTCAACATTCTTTTCCTTCTTTCCAGCTGCATAAATGACCCAAATAACTCACATACAACATATTAACCAATTCAAGAATATTATTATTCAATTCTAACCATTTATCACAATAAATTATCATAATCTAGCATCAACTAACTACACATGCAATTGTTAATCAATAAATCATTAATCATAGTTAATGCTTCATAAACCAAGTTAATATGTGGAAATAGCTTGGATATATATTGAAACTATGGGTTAAAGTGTTATAACAAATGGATATAGATATAAAAAAATTTAGGGTCATCAATGATCATAAAAGTAACACCATTAACCTTAATCTTTCCATCCTTCCACAAATTCACCATGTTGTTGGTGACCTTAGGATCAAACCCATGAAGTTTTGCAATGTAGTTTGCAATCCCTCCCTTTTCCAGTCTATCCCATTCTTTTCCCCTATTTCTCCATTTTACCACTTCACCAACTAGCTCCTTTCTACAACATTCTCCCACCATCTCAACACTTTCAACTCCTACAATTCTCATATACTCAGCGCTCTACAACTCCATCACATACAAGTAGAAAAAATTGGCTTTGTACCTATGAAGAGTGCCAAAATAATTAACCTTACAAAAACATAGGCAACATATGAGAATTTTGATACACAAAATGTGTCAAAAATACAATGATAACCTTAGTTGCTTGCAATTTCCAAAAAACCCTTTATGACTCATACTCAATCCCCAACTTCCATAAATAATCATAATGACAATTAGATCTCCATTGTACACCCTTGGATCTTTCCAAGTTGATGAGGCTTTTGGCTTCCACCAGAATATTCTTCATGTTTTCCATGTCATCAATTTTTCTAATCTCACACCTTTATTGGAAAACCAATCCACCACCAGATTAGCTTCCCTGAACACATGTGTGACATGGACACTTTCAAATTTAGCAAGTGTATCATGATTTTCTTCAATTAAATTGGAAATCAACCAAGATGGATGAGTCTTTCAATTTATACAATATATGATATTATTAGAGTCCCCTTCTAACCAAAATTTAGTTATTCCCACTTCAAAAGCTAGCTTAACCACATGGCATGTTGCGCTAGCTTCAGCCAAATGATTAGATTGGATTCTCAACATAAGAGAAAAATCTGTAACTCCCTCACCAAAGTTATTTCTTATTATTCCACCACTTCTTGAGGGACTTGGATTTCACTTAGAGGCACCATCAAAGTTGGCTTTATGCCATGCCTTAGGGGGAAGAAGCCTTTTGGCTTCTTGTCTTTTTATCATCCTTTCTTTTTCCTTCTCCAACTTTCTACCACCAACTTCAATATCTCCCCCCTTCCTTACCTGGTAGTTTTCCTTTATTTTTTTATAAATCTTCTTCCCAAGAACAATAGTTGGCTCCTCTCTATCTCTAAATATTCTATTATTCCTTTCCTTCTAGATACTCCAACAAAAGTGAGGCAAAATGTAGGTACTTAATTCCTACAAAATAGAAGAATTGAATAGACTTTTCCATTGGCTAAAAAGGTCCAGAAGATTATTTGACATACACTAGCTAATCCCTAAATCATAGGTTAGGAAATCCCAAACCTCCTTAGAGTAAGAACAATGAATGAACAAATGGTTACCCAATTCTAGCTAGTTTTTACATAAAATACATCTATTTGGCATAACATGCCCTCTTTTAATAAGATTATCCTAAGTGAGAATTTTATTCTGAAGGGACAACCAATAAAACATATTGATCCTAGGTGTTAGGCCAAAAAGCCAAGCTTTTTCCTAAGGGGGTTTCTCCCTTAATCTCCAAAGAGAATTATAGCTAGAAGCAATAGAATAAATACCATTGGGATTATCCCCCCAAATGATTTCATCTCTCTTGTTACTTAGAACCATTGAGTTTAACATTATCATAATTGGTTTAAGCTCCTCAAAAATGAGGGAAAGATCTCTCCATCCCTGGCCATACCTATAATTGCTTACTTTCAATGCAAATTGTCATATACATTCATTCATCCAAACTTCATAAAAAGGATTGTTAATAAGTGGACCTTGAAGAATCCAACTATCAAACCAGAATTGGATATCCTCCCCATTGCCTAATTTCCAATTAACTTTGACCTTAGCTAGATCCCTGGTCTTCAGAATACCATTCCAAATGATTGACCCTTTAGGAATTTCCTCATTATTAAGAATAAAATGAAGATAAGGCCTTTTGATGTATTTATTTACCAAAATATCTCTCCATTCTCCAATGCTATTAAAAATACACCATATTTTATTAGCTAGAAGAGCCATATTGAGGTGGGATAACTTCCTAATACCTAACCCTCCATATCTCTTAAGAAGACAAAAATTTTACCAAGCAACAAGAGGATACCTTTTTCTCCCTTCAAGGCCAGACCAGAAAAAGTCCCTTTGAATTTTTTCCATTTTCTCAGCAAATTTCACTAGAATCCCAAAAAAAATCAAAGCATACATTGGTAGGTTCTGAAGAGTAGATTTAACCAGTTGACATTTGCTTTCTTGACTGAGAGAAGCACCTTTCCAACCAACCAAATTTTTATTGAATCTATCCATTATCCCCATTCCAAAATGAATCAAGAGGAGAAGAACCCAAAGGGAGCCCAAGATAAGTAGAAGGGAGCTTTCCCACTCCACAACCATGGATCCTTTCAATTTTTATTTGTCTATTCCCAGGGGTATTAACAAAGAAGATCAAGATCTTATCCCAATTAATAAGATGCCTTGACCCTCTAGTGTAAATATTAAGGATCTCCTTCATAGACTTTTCCTCCTTAACAAAAGCCTCCCCCCCATTATTGTATCATACACAAATTGTTGATGGGAAAAATAGTCACACTTAGAGGATGGTTTAATCCCTATAAGTCTTGCTTCCTTCTTTTCCCTCTCAATAAGCCTTCCAATACACTCAGCCAAGATTATGAAAAGGATAGGTGAGAGGGGGTCTACCTATCTAAGACCTCTCAAAAGTTTAAAGACGTCTGGAGGAGCACCATTAACCAAAAACAACAAGAGAAGAAGTAGAAACTAGTTGATAAATTATCTTATAGACTTTTTGATCAAAACTAAAAGCCTAGAGGACCAAACCAAGAAAAGACCAGTCAATCTAATCATAGGCTTTAGAGAGATTTAGTTTTAGTAGAATACCTTCTTGCTTTCTAGCTCCCATTGAATGAATAACTTCATGCACCATCATAATCAAGTCTAAAATCTATCTACTAGGGACAAAACCCATTTGTTGTTGAGATATAATCAAAGGTAGAATTTTTAGCATCCTTAAAGTTAGAACTTTCAAGATAATCTTATAAAAAGAATTGCATAAATTGATAGGTTTAAACTTATCCAAAGAATTAGCCCCAGGAGATTTAGGGATGAGGACCAAGAAAGAAAAATTAATCTCCTTAAGAATACTTTTTGCTCCAAAGAACTCCTTAACAACCTTCACCATGTCTTCCATTACCACCTACTAGTACATTTGGAAAAAGAAGGTAGGAAACTCATCCAGTCCTAGGGATTTATTAGTAAGTAAAGAAAAAAGAGCATCTCTAACTTCCTAAGAATTAGGTATAGCCTGAAGCATTTTATTGTGTTGGGGTTGGATAATCTAAGGAATGCAAGAAACAATATCACCCTGGTCCACCCTTGACAACAAGGGATCCCAAGATAGAAGAGAAGAGAAAAAGGACACCACATCAGCTAAGATGTCATTCTCCTTAGTTAGTAAATCCTACCCCTTCTTGATTTTAGAAATTTTGTTATTGGCTATGCTTAAGAGTGGTAAGGTGAAAAAACTTTGTATTCTGATCTCCTTCCTTCAGCCAGTTTATCCTTGATCTTTGTCTCCAAAAATTTTCCTACTTATTAATGATATTGCCCAAATCTAAAAGAATAGAAAACTCAGCCTCCCTATTTAGCTCATTATATCCTTCTTATTGAATATTGCCTTGAATAGAAGTTAATTTATCAAATAGATCCTCCTTATCTTGAAAGATATGACCAAAGTCCATTTTATTGCAAACTTTTATCATCTTTTTCACATTACTCAGCTTTTTGGCAACTTTGTACATAGTAGTCCCTTCAACATCAATCCCCCACCAGAATTTCACTTTTTCTAATAGATCTGGGTGAGAAGTCCACATTTTTTCAAACCTAAAAGGAATATTTCTTCTTGGTTCAATAGGAACAACTAAAAGGGAGATAGGAGAGTGATTAGAGCCAACTCTTGGAAGAAGAGATAACTTACAAGAGAAAGACTACAGCTAATATGGAGAAATTAATGCTCTATCCAATCTGACCCAAATACACTCTTGACTAATTCTTTAGTTAGACCAAGTAAAGACTCCTCCCATAAGATCCAAATCCATTTATAAAATTGGAGAGGTCCTATTTCCTATCCTAGTCTAGTGCCAAATCCCCCATCTTCTCCTCATCCACAAGAAGAGTATTGAAATCTCCCATTATAATACCTTTCTTTAAGTTACTATTCTACACTAGCTCTCCTACTTTAGACTAATAATTCTTTCTTTCTCTTTTATTGTTAGGAGCATATAAATTCAAAAAAAACTAGCTTTCATTAGAATGTATATGAAAGACTCTACGGAAGAGAATGTTACCATCATTATATTTTGATTGGAATCTAAAATGCTTATTGTTAAAAAAAGTCAACAAACCTCTAGATGCACCCTTTGAGTCTGAAGCTTCACCACTCATTATGTTACTAAATTTAATATTCCCCAAAATTTCCTTCTTCATCTTGGTTTCTTGGATCATTAAAATATCTGGTCTCTGATCTCTAATCATGTTCCTTATTATTTCTTATTTATGGGCACCATTTAGGCCCCTTATTTTGCATGAAATAATTTTCATTTCACATTTGTAGAACACTCCAAAAGAGTTCTTTGGTCCCCATTCACCAAACATCTTCTGGTCTCCTCCTCTCTACCTTGCTTTTTAGTTCTTCTACCTCTTCTGGCCACTATTCCCACATCCAGTTTTCTACTACTTCTAGTCTCAACTAGTGAAGCCATAGAAGGCTCTCTTATGTTTCTCTTTTTAGGATTTGGGGATATAGAGGCTTCTCTCTCCAATTCTATATCCAGGGACTGACAAATAGTTAAAGCTTTCCTTGGTGTACTAGGAAAATCCTCCTGCTCAACATGATTTTCCTTCTCTATGTCCTCCAAAGCCCTTCCATCTCCAACTCTTAGGGAAACAAAATTTTCCTCTAGGCCTTGATAAATAATAATTTCCTTCTCTCCTCTATCTATCACATCATCCTTGGATATAGTAGAAACCTTCCTCCTAGAATCTATAGGGAATACTATTGATTCTTCCACCTACTTGATCTCTTGAATGGAAACATTCTCTTCTTCCTCCATTTTCTTATATTGCTACAAGACATTAGACCCTACAACTACTCGGATATCCACATACTCTTGATTTTACATGGACTTAATAGGAACTATTAAAGACACTCTCTATCGAATATCCTTTAACCTTGCAGGCTCTTCTTCTATTGAAGATTTAGGAGCTTGATCCAAGATCTTAGGTCATGGAAAAACAACATTGTCTTTCCTTTTTTGCTTTTGGTCTCCTTCCTTTTGACCAATCTTTTATTTAGCTTCCATCGACCAGTCTTTTAAGTCCCCTCATTCTAACCTACATTGATGTTCTTCTTCATCCATACCTTTTTGTCCCTTTGATGAGAAAAAGAAGGATCCTTCTTCTTTTCCATTTTGACTTTTGAGCATTGAAATTCCTTGTGCCCTATCTTCAAAGAATGAAAGCACAGAAAGGGGACACTTTCATAATCTAGCTTATGAATATGAGTACCTAGTTTTGAATGGAAACACACCACTTTTGGCATGTCATCCTCCTCCCTTACTCTTGTACAAATTCTAGGTTATTCTACTCTTCGAAGTACTAAATGGATCAATAGATAAGAGTTCCCCAAAAGAGTTAGCCACTCCCATAAAAGCATTTTCATTCTAGAATTCTAGAGGTAGTTCTGGGAGTATTACCCATATTGGAGCTTGCTAAAAGAAATATTCATTTAAATCCAGTTTTGATGACCATTTCTAAAACACCAGAGTAGCTCGGCCTGTACTCCAAGGTCCTTCATACAGAATATTTTCCATGTCGTCATTACACGTGAAATCAAAAAAGAAATCCTTTTTCCATTGCTATAACATTGACCTGACAATTTAGATGGCATTCCTTCATAGTGAAGGATCTCACCACATCAATATTTGGTCTTTGCCCAATAAATTTCCCAACTAGAGTAGAGGCCATCAAAGAAATACTATGATCAACTAATTTTTTTAGGATAGCAATCACACATGACCCCTTTTCCAGACTAGATAAAATCTTAACTGGAGGGAAAGATGACTTACCAAAGGATTTGACACCAAAAAGAACAAACCATTTTGCTAGAAGGTTCCCTGGCCTATCCACCTTGGGTTGTGGATCTGGCTTGTCCTAGACTCTACCAACATCACATGAGCCCCCATCCCTATTCTCCACCTCTCCACACTCTGCTTGACTCTCCTCCTTCATATCCAATTTTTTATTTCCTCCTCCCTAAAGATTCCTACCCAGAACTAGTTTTAAAATTTGAAAGGGTGCTTCTTGTCCTCTCCCCTATCCACCCTCACTCCCACTTTCCATTCACAAAATATCAAAACCCTGATGTTATAGTATGATATATTATAATTTTTACTTTGATTGTCTCATTAGACTTTGTCCTTTCTTCTTCTTCCTCCTCCTCTTATGCAACTATCAATTTCCTCTTTGGTTTTTCTTGTGTAACTATCTTCTTTCCCTTCTTTGACGGGCTTCTTAGTAGTAGCTTGGCATAGGTTGTGCTAACCTCCTTTTTGAAATGATAACATTTCCCTTTGGCCTTGTTAGTGTTACCATTTCTTGCATATCTCTCTAGAGGTATTCCTTTACCTTAGGTGCAATTATTGAAATCTTCCTTTGTTTTGGGTCTTCTATTCCACAACTACAAGGCTATAAGGGTTGGCTTGATCCTTCTCCTTGTTCCATTTTACTCACCTAGACAACTTTTTGTTTTATTTTCTTACCTACCTTAGGTGTGCCAACTTCAGTAGTAAGCTTGGCAATAAATGTTTCATATGTACCAAACTGCTTAACGCTTGCATCTATGCCTTTTGATAGTGTTGTGATAGCTAATGATATGTCATCAACATTTACCTCATAAAGAATAGGCCTCAATGTTACCCTTGGTATTACTACTTGTGCATACACAAAATTTGTATCCATAATGAAACATATTTCATCATAATATTTAACTTGAACTAATTTATTAATCCTCATCTGATTCATCATTTTAGTTTTGAATTCTTCAAAATAGCTATCCATCACTACTTCAAAATTATCTCTCAACCTCTTTACTAAGTCATTTAGTTGATCTGGAGCTTTCATGTTTTTGTACCATGCTACTATTCCAACATTAGGGAAATAAAACTGTACAGAGAAAAATATACAAACTAATAAGGAACCAAAATTACACAATGTGTTCATAGCATTTCTTACTGCTTACAAGTTCTCTATAAGTTTTTGTAACTTGGTGAAGGGTGCTCCCCTTAATACTATAAACACATAATAGAAATAAAGAAATAATAGAAATTGTGAGAACAAAATATGGGCTTCTTATTATCACCACAAATATAGAATTAAATAATTCACAATTATAATATGCCAACCCACATAGGCACCTTCATTAAAATATTCTACAAGAAAAATTTGTGAGCTATCACCCAATGTTGTCCTAGACAATGTCCGAGCATTTCTTAAATAGGCAATTTTATGTCACCCAAGAAGGTTCTAGATAGTCAAACTTAATACCTAGGGTCGATAGGCCCTAAAAATACATATAAAGCCCACTAAATACACTTTTGACATTTATTTTTTATTTTTTGGTTGACCTAATTTTGGAATATTGTAACTCTTGAATGATTTCTCTGATTCACTATTATAACTACTTTTCAAAAACTCTAGCTTTTGATCTACATTTTTGGATCCGTGTAAGCACCCATCTATTAAGTTTTAGGGCCTCGTCTAAGAACTTTAAGGCCTCCAATGCTGAGCCTAAAATTTATATACAAAAAATTCAAACCAAAAATCCACAATAAATCAATTCTAAACATGATATAACACTAAGCCTAAACAAGTAGGTTGATATATCCAAGATTAATATCCACCTCTAAAATAAATATATTCCAAGATCATCTAAAAAACTTACTAAAAATAGTAAGTTCCCAAAAATTACTAGTCCTAATAAAGATTTGAAAAGAAAAATATTTTTTGGGTGACACAAGATTGTTTTTACACCCAACATGCTCTTGCATCAAACACTAAGGGTAATTTTAGAAGTGACCCTGTCATGTCTTAGGTATTTAGAGGAAAAAAAAGATGGTTAACCTCTTCCCTTGATAGCCATGATGGACTCTCTACTAGCCTCTCTTTCCATTCAACTAGGTATTCTTCATAAGTTTTGTTCCTTGTACTTTTTCCAACAATAGTATCTAATATCTCCTCAATCTCCGTTGTAGTTGAAATAGCTACTGGAATACTCCACTACACTTCAAAAACTTCATCTCCATCACTCCCTTCATAATATTCTATTAAATCCAAAAAATTTAATACTAGTGAAATATTCAATTGAATAGGAAACTCCATTTTATAGGAATTTCTAGAATCATGCCCTTTTTCACTATCTTGCATGGTCAAAAATTCTTCATTTTCATCTTATTATATATACCCTCTAGAAAATGGTCTTTTCTTAAATGAACCATGACTTCATCTTCAATTAGAAATTTCTTATATTTTCTTTTCACATCTACCTCATCTTTATACTATGTATTCATCTTTATAATGTGCTTCTTCACCTCCTCATGAATTTTCTTCAAATGTTCAACAAATTCTTCTGCTTCAACACTACTTATCTCTCCCTTATCCAAATGCCTCAATTTAGAAGAATTTTTAGAATTATGCCCATATACAATATAGAATGATGATTTACAAATACTCCTATTGATAGAATTATTAAATACAAATTCTTCTTGTGGTAAAACTAGATCCCATCCTTTTGGCTTGTCTCTATTCAAACATCTCAAAAAAATTCCCAAACTAGGATTCAAAACCTTTGTTTGTTCATTAGCTCGTAGATGATGTGATGAACTAAACTTCAACTCCATCTTTAACTTCTACACAATTTACACTAGAAATACATAATTAATTTGGTATCTCAATCTAAAACTATACTCTTTGGAAGACTATGTAGTCTTACCACTTCCTTGAAAAATAACTCTACCACATGAACATCATCACTAGTCTTTTTGCAAGGAATGAAATTTTTCATCTTTGAAAATATGTCAACCACCACAAAAATAGAAATATGCACTCAATGAATCCTTGGTAATATAAGAATAAAATCCATGTTGGCATTCTCCCATGACTTCTCTAGTAGATGCAATGGCCAATACAACCTTATATTCTTCTTCACTCCTTTCACCATTTGACATACTCTGCAACATTATATAAACTTCTTCACATCATGTTGCAATTGTGACCAATAATAATTTTCAACAACCAACACAATGGTTTTATCTCTACCCAAATGTCTAGCGAATCCTCAACTATGCTTCTCCTTGATAAGATTCTCTCTCATTTAAGTTATTGGAATGCACAACTTACTTCCTTTGAACAAAATACCATCTTGGATTATAGAATCCAACCACTTTGTTCTGTCAAGATTAACATGTTTTGTACAAGCCTTTAATGTTCACAAAAATTAGGATCCTCTAGATAAAAATTACTAAGTTCCTTCAACCCAACCACCTCAATCTACATCTCTATCAGCAACAATTGTCTTCTACTAATAACATTTGCAACTATATTAGACCTCCCACTCCTTTGTTTGAAAACAAATGTATAACTCTATAAAAATTCAATCCACTTCAAATGCCTTTGATTTAATTTTCATCGACTATTCAAATATTAAAAATATTGATGATCAGTATATGAAACAAACTCCTTAGGAAGAAAATAGTGTTTCCACTTCTTTAATTCCTAAACTATAGCATAAATTCTTGATCATGAACAATTTTTTTTTTTTTTTTACATCATTTGATTTATCATTGAAATAAGTAATAGGTCCACTTTCTTAGTTCAAAACAACTCCTATTATAGTACCACTAGCATCATAGTCTACTTGAAACACCTTGTTAAAATTAGGATGTGTTAAAACATGTTGCTCTATATCTTTCTATTTCAACAAATTAAAATTCTTATTTACTTCTATACTCCACTTAAATTATTTTTTATCCCCTCTCATTGTTTAATTTAAGGGTCCACAAATACTACCAAAACATTTTATGAACTTTCTATAAAAGCTATATAGTCCATGAAAAGATCTTACCTCAATAGCACTCTTTGGATTAGGTCATTCAAGGACAACTTTTCTTCCCTCAACTTATCAAACACTTTTTAGACATGCATCAAATTCTCCTCCAATGTCTTACTAATTATCAAAATATCATCTACATAAAAAATGACAATCTTACCTAGAAACTCCTTCAGTACCTCATTCATGACCTACATGAATGTGATCAGTGCATTAGTTAGCCCAAAAGGCATGACTAACCACTCATACAATCCTTCCCTTACCTTGAAAGAAGTCTTCCACTCATCACCTTCTTTAATATGTATCTAATGGTATCCACACTTCAGATCTAGCTTTGTGAAGTACTTATTCCCAATCAAATAGTCCATAATATCATCCATCCTTGGAAATGGAAATCTATACTTAATTATGATCTTATTAATAGTGCAAGAATATATGCCAATCCTCCATTATTCATTCTTCTTTGGTACTAATACTACTAGTACAGCACATGGACTCAGAATCTTTTGAATTAACCCCTTATGCAATAGCTCATGAACTTTTTGTAGGAGTTGATGAAATCCAACTCCGCAGTCGCCAAGATCACCTACATGCAAATAGCTTGCTGAAGAGAAACCGAAAGAGCAAGAGCAAATATTTCACAATAGGAAAATGAGATTGCTATGTGAATTGAATAGAATTACAATGAGAGAGAGACCGTTTAAAAAGGCCTCATGGAAGCTTGTAGAACAAGCTAGAAGGAGGTAGAGGACAAAAATGACAACTCAGCACATATCCTCAGAAAGTGGAATATGCTAAAAAAGGAGAAAACTCCCGAGTTGTCAACAACAACCACTACATGCATTAAATACTAAATATGCATTAACCTAAGTAAGCTTAAGTAATAGAATAAATAATTAATAATTAATTATTTGCTCTAACACCCCCCCTTAAGTGCAACTTAGGGAAATGCCTTAAGCTCACAAAACTAAGATGAAATGCAAAATGGGTCCCGGCAACGAGGCCATGTTAGGTACCCATGTACAATGCAACCTCTGTAAAACGGAGAAAGAGGGAAAACCCTGTGGGAAAAACCCTCCTCCAAAAAGAGGTAAAAACAACATGCTAAAAAACATGAAGTGAAGGAAGGAAGGCCTCAACCAATCCCCCCAAGGACAACTTCCGCCAGAAATGTTTCAAGAGACTCTCTCAAAACCATAAGTACAACCAGCCCCCCCATGAGAATAGACACCAAGCCCCCCCCATAATGATGGAGCTCCTGTAGAAATGATCGAACCAATGAAATTCCAATTCAAAAGGAACAAAGGCACGTAACAAGGAAATCCCTGCGCGAGAGGAGCAATTGGAAAGCCTAGCTGATGTCCAGAAGAGAATGTATGAGGAACCGAAACGGGAATTCCCAAGGCAGGTGTGATGACATTGTCATGAATGTCCATTGAAGTATCTGCAACAAGTGTACCTGTAGTCTCAATAAATGAAGCTGGAAGATCAGGTAGAGCGGAAAGAGAATCTTGTAGAGAGGAAAAGCCCTCATCTGGTTGTGGTGTGGCAGTCAAAATAGGGATCTCAGGAACAATACAAAGGTTCAAGTGTCCTGACTGCACCACACGATGCTCCTGCGAAGGAGATGGTGGACCAAAGTGTGAGAAGGTATAGAGATGAGTGGAAGGATCAACTGCCCCTATAGCAATAAGATCTCCTGTAGCACGATCTCGAATGAAGACTGAATCAGTAGTGAACTCAACTATCTTCCCTGATCCACTGCGTGTAATCTGAGAAATTGAGAGAAGGTTGGCAGACAAAGATGGAACATACAATACATCATTGAATATACCATCTTGGATGTGAACTGAACCTTTCCCACAGACTGGTAATGCAGTGTTATTCCCCATGAGAATGTGAGGAATAGGAGAAGCCTCAAGAGTGGAGAAGACACCTTGAGAAGATGTCATATGGTGAGAAGCACCTGAATCCAGTATCCAAGGAACCTGTGAAGAAGATGCAATAGAAGCCTGTAATGCATGACCCTTTCCAAGATCTGATGTAGATGTTGAAGAGGTGGAAGAAGCCTGAAAAGAAGACCCTTGTGAGGTAGAAGAGGATGGAGAGGAAATAGTGCTCTTCTGAAAGAGAGCGTGCAAATCAGCAATCTATTTCTCATAGCCATCACATCTCTTCTGAAAACAACGTGCCTCATCATGAGATCCTTTCCCACAATAGGAACAGGTAGGAGTTGCGGTCTTCTTTTTCTCCTTCTTGTTAGAAGATGATGAACTAGTAGAAGAGGGATCTGATAGCTGCTTCAACTTCTGTTCCTGTGTAACCTTGGAAAGCAATGCCTATGACTGAGAACTTGAAAGTGAATCCATTTGAGTAATCTTCGATTGTTCACGGGTTAACCGATTACAAAATATCTCAAATGAAGGCATCCTATGTCTATCACCCAAGGCATCCATAGTGGAGTAGAAAGTGGAAGAGAAGATCTAATATTGTCCCTTTAACTTTGAGAGTACCAAAAAGATACACTCATCATCTGTTTTGTTCTTCCCACATCCCTGCAAAAGTGTACGTAGAGATTTGAACTTCATCAAGAAGTCCTCAATGGTGGGAAAGTGATCAGGTGTCAAAGAAGTCAATTCTGCATCTAGCTGAAGTGCCCGAAACTCATTCACTTGTCCAAACAAAGTCTGAAATTTTAGCCAATAAGCCCGTGGAGTAGTCAAACCATCCAAGTGAAACAACAAGCTGTCTGAAATGTTGAGTGCAATAAGCCCCATGGCTTCATCCATCTTGTTCCTGTGTTGTAGAATCTCAAAAGGTCGTTGGAGATTAGGCTGATGCTCATCTAGACAAGACCATAGACCTCTTGACATTAGAAGTCTAGTCATTTGTGCCTTCCATGTGTGGTAGTTGTGTGGTGTGAGACGGGATATAGATGGATCCGCCATTGAGAGAAAAGAAGAAGATGGAAGTAGAAGGGTCTTAACTGAAGTAAATTACAGAAAATAAAGACACCCCCCCCACAAACGTACAAAAATATCTCCCAAATACCACAAAAAAATAGCTAAGGAAAGCAAAAAACTGGAAAGGAACCTGGATTTGTTGATGTAGAAAAATCCTCTACTTTGACACCAAAAATGGAAGCTCAAACGAACTCAAAATCATGCAAAACTAGCACCAATGCGTCCGTCTCTGAGTCAGCTTTCCGACGCTTCTTTCGGATCGGAAAAAGACCTCCGTATGCTCAAGTTATAGCAAAAAAACCGACTGCTGCTCAAAAAAATACACTTGCTGGAAAATTACAGACACTAGCATAAATTTGACGGCCGTATGCCCGTCACAAACCTGTCGCCGGAAAAAAAAAATGTCACGGAAAGGTGATGTCACTTGCCGGTAAAGTGATGTTAGCGCACCGGAATATGACGTCAGCAGAAGCCACGTGGCGGTCGGTGGTTGGAGAGGCCGCAGGGCTGCGGAGCAGTGGAAACCATCGGTGGCGGTGGCGCCCGGGAGGAAAACCTGGCGGTGCCGCTGTCTACGGTGGCGAAGGCTGCTGCGCCCGGGCGGCGGACAGGAGGAGGCCGGGCAGTGGCGGAGCCGGGAGGAGCCGTGGCAGAGCGCGGGCGGCGCTGCCTGCTGCGGCCGCTGCGGGCGGCGCGCGGGTGGCGCGGCGGCGGCCCCGCGGTGGCGCGACGGCGGCGCCCGAAATAAAATATTTTTTTAAAAAAATTCGCACTGCGTCCGTACGATCCGTACGGCAGCGAACCCAGGATCCTCAAAAAATCGCCAAAATTGCCCTGTCTCCAAAAACGAAAAGCTTTATATGAATCCTGACTGCAAACGGCCTTCCGGATCCAATGGTGATGCCCGTTTGGGCTGAAAGTGCTCCAAAAATTTGCTCTAGCCCTGATTTGAAGAAAAAATGCACAAACAAACTAGGGTTTGTGACTTCGAATCACGGCTTCACAAATCCTTCAAACAAGAAGCAGCAGGGAGGCTCTGATACCATGTAGGAGTTGATGAAATCCAACTCTGCAGTCGCCAAGATCACCTACATGCAAATAGCTTGCTGAAGAGAAACCGAAAGAGCAAGAGCAAATATTTCACAATAGGAAAATGAGATTGCTATGTGAATTGAATAGAATTACAATGAGAGAGAGACCGTTTAAAAAGGCCTCATGGAAGCTTGTAGAACAAGCTGGAAGGAGGTAGAGGACAAAAATGACAACTCAGCACATATCCTCAGAAAGTGGAATATGCTAAAAAAGGAGAAAACTCCCGAGTTGTCAACAACAACCACTACATGCATTAAATACTAAATATGCATTAACCTAAGTAAGCTTAAGTAATAGAATAAATAATTAATAATTAATTATTTGCTCTAACACTTTTCTATTCAACTCTTCACTTTTTATTGGTTTCATTCTATGCATTGTTTTGCTTGACAAACTGGCTCCTAGAATCAAATTCATCTGGTGATTGGTCTTGTACATGGGGGGAAATCAATCAGGTACATTATTTGACACAATATCAAAAAACTCTAATAACATATCTACAACTTCTATAGGTACCTCCTCTACTTCTTCTTTACTATCTTTTGGAATTATTGAAAAACACATCTACTCACACTCCATACCTTGGAGAAACTCCTTTTCAATCAACAAAATATATTTTGGTAGGAGTAGGTACCTTTTACTTCTTTTTCCTTCAATAGCTTCAACTTATGTTCCACCCTATCCTTGGTCAAAGTGTAGGTATTTTCTCAGCCATCATGTACAACATACCTATCCAACTACCATAGCCTACCCAACAACATATGACATATGTTCATAGGTATGATATCACAAAGTACCTCATCCTGGTAGCTTCCAATCTTGGACTTCATTGAGCATTTCTCATTGAAATAAGTAATAGGTCCACCTTCTTAGCTCAAAACAACTCCTATTATAGTACCACTAGCATCATAGTATACTTGAAAGACCTTGTTAAAATCAGGATGTGTTAAAATATGTTGCTATGTATCTTTCTATTTCAACAAATTAAAACTCTTATCTACTTCTATACTCCACTTAAATTCTTTTTTATCCCCTCTCATTGTTTCATTTAAGGGTCCAAAAATACTACCAAAACCTCTTATAAACTTTCTATAAAACCTAGCTAGTCCATGAAAAGATCTTACCTCAGTAGCAGTCTTTGGAGTAGGTCATTCAAGGATAGCCTTCACTTTCTTTGGGTCTATTTCAAGACCTTCTGCTGAGACTACAAAGACTAGGTACACTAACTCTTTCTTCAAAAAAATATAGTTCTTTAAGTTTATCACCAAATTTTCTTCCCTCAACTTATCAAACACCTTTTAGTTATGCATGAAATTCTCCTCCAATGTCTTACTAATTATCAAAATATCATCTACATAAAAAATGACAATCTTACCTAGAAACTCCTTCAGTACCTCATCCATGAGCTGCATGAATGTGATCAGTGTATTGGTTAGCCCAAAAGGCATGACTAACCAATCATACGATCCTTCCCTTACCTTGAAAAATGTCTTCCACTCATCAGTTTCTTATAATGAATCTAATGGCATCCACTCTTCATATCTAGCTTTGTGAAGTACTTAGTCCCAATCAAATAGTCCATAATATCATCCATCCTTGGCAATGGAAATCTATACTTAATTGTGATATTATTAATAGTGCAAGAATATATGCACATCCTCCATTATTCATTCTTCTTTTGTACTAATACTACTAGTACAACACGTGGACTCAAAATCTTTTGAATTAACCCCTTATGCAATAGCTCATGAAATTTTCTATTCAACTCTTCTCTTTCTATTGGTTTCATTCTATGCATTGTTTTGCTTGACAAACTGGCTCCTAGAATCAAATTCATCTGGTGATTGGTCTTCTACATGGGGGGGAAACAATCAGGTACATTATTTGACACAATATCAAAAAACTCTCCTAACATATCTACAACTTCTATAGGTACCTCCTCTACTTCTTCTTTACTATCTTTTGGAATTATTGAAAAACACATCTACTCACACGTCATACCTTGGAGAAACTCCTTTTCAATCAAAAATATATATTTTGGTAGGAGTAGGTACCTTTTACTTCTTTCTCCTTCAATAGCTTCAACTTATGTTCCACCCCATCCTTGGTCAAAGTGTAGGTATTTTCTCGCCCATCATGTACAACATGCCTTTCAAACTACCACAGCCTACCCAACAACATATGACATATGTTCATAGGTATGATATCACAAAGTACCTCATCATGGTAGCTTCCAATCTTGGACTTCATTGAGAATTTCTCATTGAACATTTCCTTGTGGTCATCTTGCACCTAAGCAATTAGGTATGGATTTGGATATTACTACCTCTTCAACTAAAACTTTATTACCATCATTTCTAACACCAAATTGTCAATACTTTCACCATCAATGATCACATTACAACTCTTATCTTTATATTTTCACTTGGTGCAAAACAAAATCCTCCTTTGATTAGGTCCATTCTCATCACATAGAAGGACTCTTCTATTAACTAGGAATTCTCAACTTTTAGAATCTTTAGAATGTGATGATCTAGCATCTTCCTTGACATGTGCAACTTTGACCTGATCTTCTCTTCTTTGATATGTCCTTCTGTGGTGCTACAAATAGTCAAATGATCTATGTCATTCTTCTCCATAGTGAGAACACTTCCCATCAAAGCCACATCTTCAAGATCCTTGTCCTTTGACTTTTTTTCTCTGATCTCTATTGTTCTAATCATGGAAATGATTAGAATTATTTCGCCTTTGGTTTTGATAGCTACATCTAGCATCATCCTTATTCTTTTTATCATCATTTTTTCCTTCATAAGATCATCCACCAAATCTTCCACTACTCTTGTTGTCAAAATTTTTCTTAGTTTCTCCTCAACTCTTACAGAAAATTGGTATGCCTCCTCAATAGTGGTCACTTGAATAAGACTCATCTCATCTTGACTGCTTGGACTTAACCCATTAATATAGTGGGTGACTTCTTCCTTATCAGATTCTACATGGCTAGTTCTAATGAGAACTCAATAGAACTCTTCAATATACTCTTGAAAATATTTTCTCACTTTCTACAATGCTTGCATTTTCTTCAATAAATCAAGCTCATAATCCATGGGAATGAACTATTGGTTCATTTTCTCATGTGGTGATTTTCTCCTCTACTCTTTTATTTTGATCCAACTATATCTATTACCACTAGATATTTGTATGACCATTTACTTTAGCCTTCACAATCTTGACCCCATCTAAATCTTCACAGTACTGAGATTTTTCCAAAATATGGGAATATCAAACTTGGGAGTTTTTCCAATACTAGAAATGGCGTTAAAAAGCTTCACCTCCTATGGATTAAGAACTTCCTCTAGTACATCTTGGTCCATGTTTCCTTATACTTCCCTTTCATCCTTATTTTCATAATCTCCTATATCAAGATTCATTCCTCTATGCATCTATTCTTACATTTCTTATATTTTCCTCTAGAGGCTTCTATAATCCTTAAGTGTAATACCATTGATTCTTTCATCATTCTCTATTAATGGATGCATTTTCATGCTTCCACTAAAACCCATATGCAAACTACCTCATAATCGACAATCTATATACACGCTCAACCCAAATCATTGTCTTAGTGCAAATTGTATCAAAGTTGGCAATCTATGCAAAAACTTAGGAACTCTACCTCTAATATCACTTGATGAAGGGTGTCTCCCTTAATACTATAAAGACATAATAGAAACAAAGAAACAATAGTAATTGTGAGAACAAAATATGGGCTTCTTATTATTGCAAAAAATGTGAAATTATAGAATTCACAATTACAATATGCTAACCCACATGGGCACCTTCATTATAGTAATCTACAAGGAAAACCTACAAACTATCACCCAAAGTTGTCCTAGACAATGTTTGGACATTTATTAAATGGATAATTTTATGCCACTCAAAAAGGTTCTAGATGGTCAAACTTAATACCTAGGCCTGACATATCCTTACTGTTGGAAATATTCAAGACTATGCTAGATTACTGAGAGGGGAGGGGTGAATCAGTAACCTTAAAACTTTATCAAGTCTAGATCTTAATTGCAATCATCCAATAATCATTTAATTTAGTAAATCATATCTAACTACATGCATGAGAAACTAAAAACATAAACATTCATGACACACAAACACAATAATTTGGTGACCCAAAATCCTTCCAAAATAGAAAGTAAAATTGGGATGGGGATGATACCCAAAAAACTTCAATACTACAACATAAATTTGGCCTGTTAAGGCTTACAATGATCACTTCTAATAATCTTCCCTATTAGGAGCAATTAGGATAGCTTGGTCCACCTTGTTAGAGGATTTACAAACATATAATGAAGTATGCACTTAGTAAAGAGATTTGTCAAAAGACTATTAAGGCTACCATGTTAGAGGATTTTGGACTAGTTCTCCTATAAGAATGAAACAGTAGATCCCTAACTTATAACTGATTTGTAGATAGAGATTCTTTGAAGTACTAATCACCTTTATGTGATAGATATGACTTTGTTTCTCCTTTGCTGATATGGCCTTACAATACATTTTCTACTGATTCACATTTGAATGCTTCTTACATATTCTTTTCTCACTTTGCATTCATGCATGCAAACATCTATATGGATATGATACAATACATTACATATATATCAATCCAATTTACAAAATTACAAAGTTGGCCAATATACAAGTTAACAGCTATATTACAAAGTTGTCTCAAATGAAGATACTCGAGTTTTGAAGACTAACTTGGTGAAGTTCTAATACATGGAATCCACTGCCATTACTCAGCATTGTCATGCATTTGGTAGAAGCGGAAGCTCAGTCCATACTAATCATCTTAGAGTAGTCTAGAACTCGATCTATACTAGCAACTTGATAGATACTATGTAACTTGGTAGAAACTGAATTCCATGTTTACCATACCTAAACTATTTATCGCATCACTCAATTAACACTAACTTCACTTCACATGAACTAATTACTTGGTAGAAACTGTGAAGCTTGGTAATGATTGAACTACTCAGTAAGAACTATAGGACTTCACACTGCTTGAATTTTCTTGGTAACCATTGTAATGCTTGGTAGGAATTATGAAGCTTTGTAACTACTAAAGACTATTTAATGAGCTCAGTAGCCATACAAAATTTGAATAAGTATTGCCACTAATAACAAACTTAACTTAATTTCAACAATCTCCCCCATTTTCATTAGTGACAAAAACACTTATCAGCCAAAACTTATATACATTATAGTGTGATATTGGCTCGGTACTGGTATACTATTTTTTAGATTTTTAAAAAAAATTCTTTGTAAGTATATACTTTCCTTTCCTTTGCTTTGCATGATTCTCCCCCATAAAATATACATACTAAGTGTTTCTCCCCATATATACATATTGACTCTCATATATATTTTTTGTTTCTCCCCCATTTTAACAATAATGCCAAAGATTTATTCAAAATTATTTACACAAAGACACCAATATAAGAAAGAACCTTAGAATGTACCTTAAGTATGAGTTCCAAAGTCTTATCCCAATTTTCTTGCAAAACTTTGCACATATGTAGAGAAATTTGAACTTCTGCAGAAAGTTCTATCATGTGATCTGCAATTGAGAAGTTGTTGTCATGGATCAATTTTTTTGAGTAATCAATGTGCTTTTGCAATTCTATTCTGAATACCTATCAGTGAAGACCAAATCCTTGCTTCTTCTCTCAATAATTCTTCCTACATATTTGACAAGAATCTAATTTTCATATGATGTGTAGAGCTTGAACTAGGGTCAAGTTTCAATAGTTGTGCACTAGCCTTCGAATTTTCATCAATCTTTGTCAATTTGCTCTTTATTTCCTTGTGAACTCGGTGACATTGAATAATTTTCCAAAAAGTGATGTTAATTTTGTGCAAGAATTTTCAAGATTGGTCAAAATTGAGGAAAGCTCCACTTACTGAATAGCAATGTGTTGAGCAATGTGCTTAAGCACTTTGTTATCAAATTTTTTCTTTGCTTTTCAATCAATTTTTCTTGACCACTGGAGTCCTCATTAGATTTTTGAACCACTTCTAATTGAAATAAAACTTGTTGAGAAGTATCAATTTCAACACCTATTACCTCAGTCAAAATATCCTTAGCACTTTCTATGATTTTATATTCTCTGTATCTTTCCTCTCTTAATTTCTTCTACTTTTCTTTCTTTTGGAGGAGTTGACTAGCTATTTAACTTTATTTTGCAGTGGCATTATCAAAATCCCACTTTGGAATCTCAATCTCCTCTCTAGGTCAATATCCTCCTCTAACTCCTTTCCACTCAAAATTTTTGTACATGGTTGAGTCTTGATTTCAATTGACTTTGTACATACTTAGAATCTGAAATGGAAACAATAGTAGAGATAGTAGGACTAGCAATAAAAATTTATATAGTACTAGTAGATGAAATGTATGCTTACTAAATAAAAAACTAGTATGCTTACAAAAGTATCCAAAGCTATAGAAAAGAAAAGTGTAGAATCCAAAATTGTAGAACTCAAAACTATACTTATTGCTGAAGAACACAAAATTGTAGAACATGTTGTACTCGCTATTGATTAACCTAACTTGGGAACTAAAGAAGAGGGAGGCTGTAACTTGGTAGATGAAGTGGTAGAAACTTCCATTAGTGATGTGCTGAGCTATGAGGGAGCAAAGAGTGATTGGAAATTTGATGCATCTACTGTGGTCACATTCAAACTTTTTGAAGTTGAATCTAAATTTGATGTAGCTATTGATTTTCTTGGAGAATGAGGAAGTAAGGCAATGATTGCTACAACTATCTTCATAAGATTAGTCTCCTCATCATTTTCTTTGACTTCCTCAGTGGCTTCTTCCTCTTTATCTTCTTCAACTTCTTCACTTATCAAACTTTATTTCAAATTTTTTTCCTTCTTCCTCATTATCCTTGACTTATATTGGAGATTCACTTTGTTTATTGAAGTGATAAATATTCTTCCACATGCCTATAGCATTCTTGACTACATGCTCTATATCTTTTAATAGGATTAAACAAGTATTGAATCTAAGAGTCATCCTATCTTTATTTTTCTTCATAGACTCTTTTACCTCAGCATTGGTAAAGCTCGGTAACAATTACCTCAAGATTTTTTGATAGATATTTTTTGTTGTCTGCATGGCTAAGTCCCATCTTGGCTTCAATCTCTCTAATAGATCATTAGAAATCTGAGAGACCATCTAATTAGGGGAATACTTCCATTTACCCATCTTGGTTAGCACCAATTCCTCAATTTGTTTCTTCTTAGCCTTTTTCCTAGTCTCATACTTTAATGATTTGAACTGGGTTATGCTTACACCTTCTTCCATTTGTTTTAATCTTTCTTGGAAGGTGAGAGGACGTTTTCTAAACACAACTGCACTACCTTTCTTCCTAGATCTTCTAGTAAACACTACAATGGATGTCTTGGGTGGCTTGGTGATGATCACCTTGCCTTTCTTCTTCACTGGCTCTTCTTCCTTCTCTGACTAATCTTCATCCTCTACTTTATCATCACCATCTTCTCCTTTACTTAGTTAACAAAAGAGGTGTGCTAGTTTTGAATTTTGCTATTCTCCTCTTGCCTTTGTTAACCACCTGTGGAAGCTTGATTTCAAGCTCTATCCTTGCCTTGGCCTCATCATATGTTCTAAAGTGTGGTGCCTTTTGATCAATAGGTTCATTTAATAAGGCTTCAATTATGTCTTTTGCTTCATCAATGTTCACCTCATAGGGAAGATGTATTACCCATACAACTCTTGGAATTACTACCCGAATGCAGACTTTTTCACTATCTACCATGAAACAAACATCATCTTTGTAATATTCAACCAGTTTCTTCAAAATCCTAAATCTATTATTAATTTTCTCCTTGAAGACATCAAAGTACTTATCCATTATGTTGACAAATGTCTCACCCATTTCTACAATGTACTCATTAATCTAATACAAAACTAGCACATCCTTTCTCCATAGGATTGCATGTTTAGAAGGGAAAAACATTTGAACATAGAAGAATAGACATGTCAACAATGAACCAAATTTACAAGGATTGTTCTTGGATGTCATTATACATTCCATGTTTTTGTTGAACTATTTGAACAATAAGTCTACAAGATCACATGACAGATTTTGTTTCACAACTTTGAATGCCAAGTCTACTACTTCACATGACACACTGCTGAGTCAACTTAAACTATAAATCTTGTGTACTATCTCATGTATACTAAATTTTAGTTCTACATCTATTACACTACTAATCATCATGCCTCTATCATCCCACTTAGCTAGGGTTTTCTTCTCTAACTCCACCTGACCTAGGGTTTTAGTAGTTTTGGCTCTAGAGAGCAAAATTTAAAAAATACTCCAAAAGGCTTCCCCAACTTGAGATGTGCATAATATACAAATTATGCTTCCAATGCAGTATTTTTTAAGTTAATAATAGTCTCAATCATCTTCAATCTTGGTCCCCATGTGATAAATCATCTTCTTAGTGATCAATATTGGTTGCTCAAGCTATAACTAACTACTATGAACTTGGCTTATAAGGATGTATTTGATCCATTTGATTTAGAAAATTCAAGGTATGTGGGGAATGTGGGTTAAACCCTTATCTTCCAAGTGCTTATGCTCAAGTTCAATAACACCATTTACACATAACTCACCTAGGGAATCATCCATCTCTAGGGTTCCAATTTCTTTAATTACACACTTAAAATGAGTTTGAATATCGTTAATGAGTAGCATATTAGGAGAGATTTGTGATTGTGATCCATTTGGATCAAGGATTTCAACAATTGTTGGTACAAGTTTGAAATCTAGTGGTTTCCATTCGACTCCTTGGACCAATATTTTTTAACCTTTCTTTGTCTTGTTTCTATTGCTTGATGTGGCCATGGCTACTAGTAGGTTATGGAAAACTTTAAAAAAAATTACTACAAATTCTACTTGAAATTGCTTGATTGCAATAACACTTTAAGATTTTGGTGAAAAATGAATTCAATTTCTTTCCTTTTGATAAAATTTTTCCATTAATTCTTGGTATGAAAGTAGCTATGATTACATCGTTATGAATGAGAGGCTATCATCCAGTATTTTTTTGGATCTCTTGTTGAATACTTCATAACTCGGTAACCAAACATGTGTGACTAGTTACTCCTTACCTTGCTTAGTATAGTCCATGACCAACCTTACTCAATGATAATTGATACTGATCTTTTTTTATCCCCTTGTATCTCCAATACTAATTTAGATCTTTACTTCTTTTCAATTTTGGAACTATTTAGATGTGACCATGATAATGCAGTTCTAGTTCTTATTTAAGAAGTTAGATGGAAATGGTGGAGTCACCCACTTCCTGAGTGACATGAACATCATTGCTTGGACTAACTTGCTCAGTGGATTTAGGAGTCCATTGCTACCACATTTACTTTTTGATGTTATCTACTATTTTTTTCCTTTTCATCTTCAATTCTATGTGTATTCATGCAATTCTAGGCTAGATGACCAAGTTCAATACAAGTAAAACATCTTATAGTGGTATCTCTCTTCCTTGTGTGATGTTTAACATAGTTCATGCTAATGTGTCCATACTCTCCAAAGTAACAACATCTACACTAGGTGTTATATTCCAAACCAAATAATACTTTCATAATTTTCTCTGCTAGATTGAATGACTTGGTTCTATAGTTTGATGCCTTGTGACCTTGTTTCTTGCATTTGTGACATTTTCCCTCAAATTTTTGTTTCTCTTTGTGTTCATTAGCCTTATGACCATCCTGGTTGTAATTGTAACATTTACTATTGAATTTTTCTTTTCCATTACTCCAACATTTGTTTGATGTATGACCTATCTTACCACAGTGATTGCAAGTAGGTCTTTGATTCCTTTGAGCATATTGTTTGGAGGATTCACCTTCTTCTTTACATCCAATTCCTACTTTACCATTTTTTTTTATAGAAATTCTTCTCATTTATTTGATTCAATTCATTCATGTCTACTTGGGATTTCATTATTCTCTCACTAACTTTAGTGTTTAGGTCATTTTTCAATCTTTCACTGATTTTATTTTTAGATCTTAGGTCATTTCTTATTCTTTCATTTATTTGTCTTTCTGAATTTCCATCATTCCTTAATCTTTCATTGATCTATCTGTGATGCATTATTTCTTCTTTTGCATTGGAGATTTGATCTATGAGATCTTCATGTTGAAGGGATTGATTTTGGATCTCATTCTTTCTTTCATCCATTTATTCTTTCATCTTGTTCCTTTGCTCTAAGATTTCACATAGCCTTACTAATTGAATTTCTTGTTCTCTTTTGAGATTTCTTATTTCTTCTTTTAGGGAACCATTCTTCTCTAAGATTTCTTTGATTGCATCATTTGCTTCATTTGAAATACTTGAAGGGAAAAGATCTTCAATCTTTTCTTCAATGTACTAGTGATCATTCATCTAATTTGCAAGTTCTTTTTTTCTTTTTAGGGATTGGGAAAGTTGATCCTTAGCTTTCTTGAGTTGTGTAATGGTCATTTCTAGATCTAGCTTTTCATTGTCAATTGCTTTATCAAGTCTAAAAATCTCCATTGTCCTTGATCTTTTCTCAACATGTCAAGATTTATCTTGAGAACCATAAAGATCTAATACTAGGTTACTGAGAGGGGAGGGGTGAATCAATAACCTTAAAACTATATCAAATCTAGATCTTAATTTTAGTAATCCAATAATCATTTAATTCATTAAATTAGATCTAAATGTATGCATGAAAAACTAAAAACATAAACATTCATTACACATGAACACAACAATTTGGTGACCCAATAACCTTCCAAATAGAAAGTAAAACTGGGGTGGGGATGATACCCACAAAACATCAATACTACAGCATAAAGTTGGCCAATTAAGGTTTACAATGATCACCTCTGATGATCTATCCTATTAGGAGAAATTAGGACTACTAGGTCCACCTTGTTAGAGGATTCACAAACATACAATGAAGTATGCACTCAATAAAGAGATTTGTCAAAAGACTATTAAGTCTACCTTGTTAGAGGATTTTGGACTGATTCACCTATTAGAATGAAATAGTAGATCTCTATCTTACAACTAATTTGATGATAAAGATTCTTTGAAGTACTAATCACCTATATGTGATAGATATAAAAAATTACAAAATTGGCTAATATACAAGTTAACATAATTTACAAAATTACAAAGTTGGCTAATATACAAGTTAACACCAATATTACAAAATTAGTTCAAATGAAGACACTCAGGTTTTGAAGACTAACTTGGTGAAGTTCTAATACACACCATCCACTATCATTACTTAGCATCGTCATGCATTCAGTAGAAGTGGAAGCTTGTTCCATACTAATCATCTCATAGTAGTCTCAAACTTGGTCTACATTGGAAACTTGGTAGATATTGTGTAACTTGGTAGAAACTAAATTCCATGTTTACCATACCTAAACTCGGTAAACACTAATTATCTCATCACTCAGTTAACACTAACTTCACTTCACATGAACTAATGACTTCTAAACTACTTGGTAAAAACTATAGGACTTCACAGTGCCTAAATTTTCTTGTTAACCACTAGAATGCTTGGTAGGAACTTGGAAGCTCGATAACCATTGAAAACTGTTTAATGAGCTCGATAGCCATACATAATTTGAATAAGTATTTTCACTAATAACAAACCTAATTTAATGTCAACACTTACAATACATATAAAGTCACCCAAATACATTTTTAACATTTAAGTTGGACATTTTGGTTGGCATAACTTTGGAGGTCCATAACTCTTGAACTATTTCTCTAAGTGGCTATTATAACTACTTTTCAAAAACCCTAGCTCATGATCTATAGGATTAGATGTACACAACATCCCATCCATTAATTTCTTAGGCCTCATCCAAGATCATTAAATCCTTTAACAGTGAGCCTGAATTTTACATAACAAAATTACAAACAAAAAATCCATAATAAATACATGAATACACATGATTTGGCATTGATCCTAAACTAGTAGGCTCATATAGCAAAGATGAATATCAACCTCTAAAATTAGGATATTCTAAGCTCGTATGAAAAACTTACTAAAGTAATAAGTTCCTACAAATAGTAACCCCCTTGTCTTCTAGTCCTAAATTAAATAGAAAAGGTTAAAAATAAATTTTTTTTTGGATGATACAAGATTTCTCTAACACCCAAGATGTGTTGATAATTGATTGAATATGTAATTATTATCATTAATGGAAACACATGATGTACATGTTGATAGGTGTTGGTGTAAATAAGTATTTACTTATTACACTTACTTTAAGTTTACTTAGGTTTATGCATTATTTTATTTTTGAAACACTTAGGAGTTTGTGCACTCTTGTGTGTTGTCATGATGGCATCACAGGGGGTTTGTACCTGTTTTAAGAATGTGTTGTCTACAACATAGGAATCTTCTACACACATATGAAACTTTGTCATTCTTATCCATTCCTCTAGAATTTTGGATAAGGTGCTTAGTTGTCTTATCTTCTAGTTGTTTCTAGAGACCTTCTAGGTGCTTCCTGAGAGGCCTTTATATATAGGCACTCCTAGTGTACTCTGAATCATGGCATGTTGAATACATTGTCATTCTAATCATACTCTCTCTCTCTCTTTGGTCTATTGTGTTCTTGTGTTTGAGTTCTTAGTTCCTAGGTGAATTTTTCCCTTAGGCAAATTCTTACATGTTATTAGAGCATAGAGACTTTCTCATCACATAGTCATTTTGATACCATGCTTGCTTCATCGTCTCAACCCAAATCTAGAGTGCTGTAGAAATTGGGAGCATCTAGAGCTAGATCTAACCTCACCATTGCGTCTAGAATGTTGAATCAGTTTAAAGTGACTATAAACATGCTTACCTTGGCCCAAAGTTGACCGTGAGGCAAAATTTTTTTGCAAATTAGAACCTAGAGGCCCCGATTTGCAGATAGGGTATGGTCTTTTGCAGATCTCATTATTTATTTTAGATCTATATTTTTTATTATTTCTTTGTTATTAAATTTCTATCAGAACATTTGCAGAAATTTAGAGAAAAAAATTTTAGTAGACTCGGGCAGTGACACTCTGGATCTGCCTTTTTTGGAGGTATATTTTATTTTGTCACAGGGTTATTCAATTTTTAAAATACGTGGCCATACAATTGAGTATCGTATCAGGAAAGACATTTCCCAGCAACAAAGCACGGCCAATGATCACAGTCCAAATTTTCACTGTCGAATGCACACTCAACAACCCAATGACTCACACTCCAACAGGCTTGCTTTCTTTTAGTGTTGGGGCCATTTCCTTAAAAAGTCTACAGACTTCAACATTGCCAACAATCTGGGATTAAAATTTTAACTCCCGCCCACCTTGACTAAAGATTCAAGCAACCCTTCTTCGAATATTCTATCACCGATTTGGCTCTTCAAACTCATGTGACCCCTAGTTAGTGTTATCAAATCAGGCATCTGCTTAATTGTCTTCGACGAGCGACTATTTTTCTCGATGAAGCTTTTAAACCCTCCCGCCCACTTCATATTTCCTAGGTTTGTGCATTTTGAAACCCTTGATGGCTACCTTTTTTGGTTTTGGCATAGGATCCTCTCCTGGCATTAGTTGCATTCAACTTTTTCCGGTGACTATCTTTTCTCGCGCAATGCACAGTCTGCAGTTTCCCGCCAACAGTTTTCTGAAACCCTCAATGACAGTTCCCTCCTGTGGTCTATCCTTCTCCAACTATTTCAAAGATTCTATTAGTGATAATTTTTTTGGAATCATTTTTAATTTCCTACCCGTGGACTTTAGACTCTGCCATTCTTAAAACACATCCTCCAATCCTTGTTTGCCACATAGACTCGATGACTACGCAGTGCCACAGCACATCTCGAACTACCACATCACCCATGGAACTAGAGAGTAGTGCCATGTTAGTTGCATGGTTTCATACATGTGTACAATTTTTTATAGTATGGAAATTAGAGTTAGCATCCAGTCAGCTTGACACGTTAGCATGGGCATTGATTTTTGCTAACGTCATCTTTTCTTGAGGTTAAAATTGACAGCCATTTGACTATCATTTCCAAGCATTTTTCTACTATAGTGATGGCTATTTGACTGTCAAATTTAGCCTCACATTTTTCCTTCCAAACCCCTCTTAAGATTGCTTTTTAGTTTGGCAACCTGACTTTGTGAGCCCATAATTTTGGCATTCAGACTCCAATTCAGGTGCATTTTTTTTTTAAATTGGTTAAAATTTCCTAAAGTTTCTAGTGGTAGTGTTGTTTTCTAGTTTTGGTGCATAGATTTTGTAGAAATTGCATTTTTTGATGATTGTACCTGCATAATCCTGCATTTTACAACTTCGAAAGCTTCGTATGGGCACATATGGACACTTTTTAGGTTTTTTTGGTTTTTTAAGTGCTTATTTTTTCATCTACTTTCTAGATCTAAAGTCAAATTTTAGGGTTGTGTGGAACAATTTCTCACTTTCAAAATTAGGCCTTCTTTGGCATTGTAAAGCTTTGATTCTTTTTCAAAAATGTTGTAAAACTAAGCTACAATGCTTAAGTGATATATTTCAGCCTCATAAAGTAGTTGTAAAAGAAAAATTAGAAAGTCCACTTTGTTCATTTTGACAAGTGGCCCATTGTAAATGCACTACTTATAAAGTGCCAACAGTATCTTTTTTGGAGGGATCTTTTGATTGAGTGAAAAGGGGTGGTGTGTACTGTGTTTTTGTGTCTCTCTATTGTGCTCTTTACATTTTTGCATCATGGGTTTTAAATTTCCTCCTCTAACTTCACGCAACTATTCTACATGGAAAGATATTGCATGGAGTAGATTAATGAAAAAAGGATATAGTCTATATGTTGATGGTACAATTACCAAACCTACTGATGCTAAAGAACTCATTGATTGGAAAATTCAAAACTAATAGGCTTTAAGTGTTATTAGGAGTTGTGTACATGGGGATCTTCTCTTTTACATTAAAATTTGTTCACACTCTAAAGAAGCTTGGGATAAACTTGAATAGTTGTATGGTAAAGTGAATGAAGAAAAGGGATTTTAGATTGAGGATGATCTACTTCTCTTGGATCCTAAGAATTATAACACAATTCAAGATTACATTATCAAAGTCAATGAGTATAGTGCACTTCTTAAAGATTATGGAAATCCCATGAAAGATGACAGGTTGATTCATCACATCCTAAAGGGGCTACCTTCTAAGTACGCCAACTTTGTTTCAAGTTTTAGTACTCACAAGTTGACCATGGGATCTGCTTACCAGAAGCCTTCCTTTGATGGATTTGTAGATATGTTGATTTTTGAACAATCTCACTTGGTGGATTTTGAACTTTTCAAGTCATCAAATACCAAAGCCTTGGTGGCTAGTGATGATCACAAATCAAGTCAAGGGAGGAAAAGCATTAACAAGAAGAGTCAGTGGATGCAGAATACACAATCTAAAACACAACAATCCTCCTCTTAACAAGGCAATTCTTCTTCAAACAAATAAGAGAAGTAATGAAAAGAAGGAAAAACTCTTTTGTGCATACTGCAAAAAGCCAAATCATGACGAGCATCATTGCAAGACAAAAAGAATCGATATGTTAGAAAATCTAGTCAAGAAGAACAAGACTCAAGTGCTAGGTACTTTCAAGGATTCAACTCCAACCTCTTCAAAAGGTAAAGGTCAAGCACTTATGTCAAACAAAAATTCTTCTTAGGAATGGATACTTGACTCAGGTGCCTCTTATCGCATGGGTTTTTCAAAGGAAGACTTTTCTTCATTGAAGTAGTCAAAGGTGCCACACATCTTCGTGGGAGATGATACTAAGATAGAAGTTGATGGGAAAGGACATGTAGAAATGGAAAATGGGGAATTCAAAGATGTTCTCTATGTTCCAAATCTAAGATCTAATCTCCTATTAGTTTACCAAATCACTCACCTTGGAGATGGTCACAAAGTTGAGTTCCTTCCAGATTCAGTGATGGTGCAAAGTCTAAGAGATGATTCATTGGTTGTAGTAGGGAAATTCAATGATGACAATAGGATTTATTCCTTCTCCCACTTTGTGCCTAAGAGTTCTTCTCAAGCCTTGTTAACTCACTCTACTTCACAAGTCAACTTATGGCATGAGCAGTTTGGTCACCTTGACTTTCGCTCTCTTCAGCAACTTTTCTCTGAACATATGGTCAAAGGTCTACCTAATATCAGCTTTTCTAAGGGAGAATGTTCATCTTTCTTCATGGATATAAATCTCAAGGAGAAGTATGATAAAGGGAAATCTTCTCGAGCTCCAGCTGTACTTTAGCTAGTTCACATGGTATTAGCAGGACCCTTTGCAGTGACTTCAATCAACCAAGGCCACTACATACTCACATTTGTTGATGAATTTTTGAGATTCACTTGGGTCTAGCTCCTTCATCATAAGAATTAAGTGGTTCATAAGCTTCAAGACTTCAAGATTCATGTTGAACACAAGTCAAGGAAAGCCATCAAGGTACTATGAGTGGACAATGAGAATAGATATGTTGATAGAAGACTTAATACATTTTGTAGAATTGAGGGGATTGATCTTTAGAACTCACCAGCATTTAGTCCACACAAGGTAGATGTTGCAACTATGAGGATTAGGACTCTCAAGACCATGGCAAGTTGCATGATTAAGGCCAAATCTCTTGATCCTACACTTGAAGTTGAAGCCATTAGCAATGCTACTCACATACTTAATAGGTCTCCTCATCCAACCTTAGATGGCAAGACTCCTTTTGAGCCATGGTATAGTAGAAAACTAGTTGTGAGTTACCTTAGAGTCTTCGATTGTCTAGCATGGGCAAACCTATCTTCCAAGAGTTGCAAAGCACCAATACCTAGGCCTTGTACGTTTATCAATTATGAAGACAATGTGAAGGCTTGTAGACTGATGGATCTAGAGACTCGTGAGATTTTTGTGGAGAAGGATGTTCATTTTGAGGAGAGTTCACCAAGCTTATCCTTGACTCCTCTCTACACATCATACATAGTGGAGTTCTATCATTCAGACACGTGGGGTTCTATCGACAGTTGCAGTGAGAGGTCACATCAGTCAAGTCCACATGCTTACATTGCCATAGTGAAAGGTCCAACATAGCATGGTACATCTCATCTTACACCTATAGCTTTAGTTGACTTGGGAGATAGACTTGAGGACTTACATCTTCTCATTGATGAAGGTGATCCTTCTATAGTTGTTGTGAGGGTTCACTCTGACTCTCATGTCCATTCTCTACATGATCAATCTTTTGAGGTTTGTGTGATTGTGGATCCTTATGAATAGAAATTAATGGAGGTCTCTTTGTAAGTTAAGGAGATAGATGGTTTAGTGGAACAGGTTCAACAGACATCCTTGATAGATCTACATTCATTCTTTTTAGCACAGTTTGAAGGGGTGAACATTAGCATCAGTACAGGGATACTTAAGCAAGTTTCAGGGCCACCATACATCTTCAAGAGTTTACCTTTGCCTTTGTTTCTTCCCAAGGGGAGGAACACGTTTTTGCATTCTTGGACCCACTTCTTCATCAAAGCAACTTACACTTGCTGGCATTCTTGTTTTTTTTTGGGGGGGGGGGGGGGGGGGTGGGGGGGGGTGGGGTGGGGGGAGCCTATTCTATCTCTCTTCCTTCTCTCATTCTCTTTTGTATATACTGGATGTATGTCATAATGGGGGGGTCACGATTACTCCATCCATTGATGCATCCTTATTTATCTCTCTTTTGGGGGGAGGTTTTTTCCCACGAGGTTTTCCCTCTTTCCCCACTTTATGAGAGAATGAATTTTCATTATGTACATGGGTACCTAATATGGCCTAGTAGTCAAGACCCATTATGCATCTTCATCCTAGTTTCATAAGCTTAAGGGCATTCCCCTAAGTTGCACTTAAGGGGGGGTGTTGGTGTAAATAATTATTTACTTATTACACTTACTTAAATTTACTTAGGTTTATGCATTATTTAATTATTTTGCATTATTTTATTTGTGAGACACGTAGGAGTTTGTGCACTCTTGTTTGTTGTCATGATGACATCAGAGGGGGCCTGCACCTCTTTTAAGCACATGTTGCCTACAACACATGAATCTTCTACAAACATATGACACATTGTCATTCTTATCCACTCATCTAGAATGTTGGATAAGGTGCTTAGTTGTCTTATCTTCTGGTTGTTTCTAGAGACATACTGGGTGCTTCCTAAATGGCCTGTATATATAGGCACTCCTAGTATACTGTGAATCATGGCATATTGAATACATTGTCATTTTGATCATACTCTCTCTCTCTTTTTGGTCTACTGTGTGCTTGTGTTTGAGTTCTTAGTTCCTAGGTGAATTTTTCCCTTAGGAAAATTCTTACAATAGGAAACCTTAGAACTAAAGATACTTATTGTTTGGTTATTAGAAAATTGTCTAAGTAATGAATTTAGTTTACAACAACCTATTGTTTTGTTCATTACATGTTGCAGAGGTCATATTATGATAAGAAAAGTTAAATGGAGGTAGTATCCATGTTGGTGATGACATATATAACCTCAAAAGTTTGTACAAACTGTATGAAATATAGTTAATCATGTTTTGATGAAATAGGACAATGGAATTAAAGGAAAGAATTTTTTTTTTACATAACAATTACTTGTCCAATTAGGGATGACATCCAAGATGTTTACTCTAACTTGGAAAAGTGAATTGTGGTCATAGCTGACCTAGTAGTAACTTATGTAAAGGCATGGTATTTATGCAAAGGACTTCTTGTGATAAGAAGTTTTCTATCATGATATAATGAGGAAGTGAAGTACTTGTATGTACTTGTCAGCAAACTTTTGTGAAAGTGGTATATACAAAGTTTTGTATGAGCTATCTAGTGATTCAAGATCAAGTTGAAGATAAAAAATTAGACAAGGAAGAAAAATAACAATAAATTATTTGTTTGAGTAGTGAGCTCTTCTTGTATTTGAAATTGCATGTTTGTGTATTGGGCTCTTCTTTCATACATTGTACTACAACTCATAATAGGGTTACCACAACTCCTAATAGGGTTGAAATCTTCTAATAGGGATTCAAATTCTTCTAATAGGGATTGCTTATATTAAATTTTCTCATTGACTCCTAATAAGTTCCATCCTCTAACAAAGAACTTATATAGTAGTATATTATCTTGTGGGAATCATCTCCACTGGGGTTTTTCCTTAGCTAGGGCTTCCCTAGTTAACAAAATATGGTGTTATGAGTTATCTTTGTGCATTTCTATTATTACTATTTAGCATTATTTTATTACTTGGTTATAAATGGTTTCAAGTTATTAATAATATCTAGTTGGCAACTAAAGTTTATATATTACTAATTCACCCCCCCACCCCACCCCACCCCACCAGCAATCCCTACTTCTAATAATTGGTACTAGAGCTTAGTTACTTTGAAGAGGCTTATCAACTAAAGTAAGATCCTTGAAGAAGCTTTTGAGAAAATTGATCTCCTCACTAAAAAATGAGATAAGTTGAAGGATAGATATGAAGACTCCAAAGTATATATTGGTTAGTTGAAGGAAAAGATTGAACATCTAAAATTTGAGCCTAAATCTATTGAATCTAAAACCATTGATGATGACTATTCAAAGTTGGAGATAGAATATAATATCTAAAGCATGAATTGAAGATTAAAAAATTGAAGTTGACTCTAAAAAATGATCCTAGTGAAATTGAATCTAATTTGAAGACTAAAAATGTAGATCTAAGAGAAAGTCTGGTAAAGAAAACATCTAAACTTGAAACATTGAAAGAACATCATGAAGAACTCCTAAAGTGCAATACTATTGTGAAAGGTGAATTGACATAGTGTAAATCGTAGCTTGAGAAGATTTATTCTAGTAGAGAAAAGCATTATAACTTAATGTCTATACAAGTAACATTTAAAGAGTATAGTAAGTCTGAGTGGAGGTAAGGGAGGGATTCAAAATTTGAATTCAAGGAAAGGTGGGATTCATCTAGAATGTTAGAATCAAAACCCTAGTTTGGAGCATAGGTTGCAAAAGGGGGATAGTTAGGGATCTTGTGGTACATGATATCAGTCAGAGAAAGATGATAGGGACCCAAATGCTCCCCCCAAGGAGTTGGTCAAGATTCCTTTGGTTTCCAAAGTGGGTCAACTAGGATCCACTAAATGGTCATCTCTTTTTGGGGTCAAGCCCTCAAGTAAGTCATCTTTCCTTCCTATTAAGATTCTCCCTAAGATGAAGAAAGTTTCTTGTGCCATTGCCATCCTAGATGATATCGGTGACCATAGAATTTATCTATAGTTGGAAAATTTCTAGGGCCAAGTCCAAATATAGATGTTGTGAGATCTTTTGTAAAGAAGAATTGGGCTCTTAAAGGCCAAGTTTTAGTCATGGCCATGGACAAGGGTTTCCTTTCATTTGAATTTATATGCATGGAAGACCTCTCTAACATTCTCTATGAGGAACAATGGGCTATTGGCCATTCCACTCTAGTTCTCTAGAATTGGTCTTCAAAGATGAACCTGAATGACTCATTATTTGTACAAGCCCCTATTTGGGTAAGACTTCTCAAGCTTCCTCTAGAATTTTGGAATGAAGACATTTTTATGGGGCTAGCCAGCTCATTTGGAGAACTTCTTTCTATTGACCTAATCACTACCTCTAAAAGATGCCTAAACTATGCTCACATCTACATAGGGGTAAGAGAAGGCACTAACATGCTAGAAACTATAGCATTTCACTCCAAACTTGGAGTGCATATTCAAAAACTAATCTATGAGACTATTCCTTTTGCATGTTTCCTTTGTATGAAATTCAATCAAAAGGAAAACCAATGCCCTATGGTGGAAAAGAAGAAAAGTGAGCCCCCTAGAACCTCTATCAAGGAAAAGATGAAAAGTAAGCCCACTAGTACTTCTATCAGGGGGAAGAAGAAGTTGATTTGGAAACAAAAGTCTACTAAGAAGCCTAAGAACTAGGATGGCATTCAGGCTAAGAAGAATTCTATCAAGTAGGAAGGAATTCAAGGCAAAGAAGGTGGTAATGGTCCTTTCCAATTAGACTCTAAAAAGAAGTGTGACCCAAGCCAGGAAGGAGCCTAGAGAAGTGATATGGTACCAAATGTGCCTGTTGTTGAGAACCCAATTGTTGATGCCATAGCTATGGGAGGAGAAAATGTGTTGATTAAGAAAGAATAGAATGAAGGTTGTTAAGAGTCCCCTCAGTCTAAGATTACAAAGATCACTGACTTGGAATCCCCAAATACTAGAGTTGATGATCTCTTGAGGGCAAGGACCACAACCTAAGTCATGGAATCATCGATGATGGAACCTTTTAGGAGGGAAATGTGCCTCCAATTTCTCCCTTGGTGAATCTGCCAATATCCAAAGACCTAGGGGCAAAGATCTTAGAGCTTATAAACAATTCACCCCTAGATCAAATCTCACAATGGGAGAAATGGATTAATAATTGATCTCAAGATAGCAAAGGCTAGAGTTTGGTTGAAAAGAAGAAGAATCAAAATCATGACCATCCTCCACTATCCCCAGCAACAACTGGAAGTAGGGTCAAGGCTGATGTTAGGGTAAAACCTAAAAATCTAGTTAGGAGAACTCTAAATTAGATACTGCAAGAAGACTCCAAAAAAAACTTGGCAGATGGGAGCCAGAGAACCATCAAGGAATATTTTGGAAGTAAGAAATGAAGATCATATATTGCAACATAGGGGCCTAAATGGGGCTCATAAGTAGGAGATAGTTAGGAATATGATCAAAGATCAAAGACCAGATTTTTTATTGATTCAAGAAATTAAAATGAGAAAAGATGTGGTAGGTAATCTCTCTTTCAATGAAAGTATGAGTAGCAAGGACAAAAATTTGGAGGGAGCCTTAGGAAGGGTGTTGATGCTCTATAACAACAAGTCCTATTAGATATCTACTATCTATAATGAAGATAATCCTCTCCTATATAAGGTGTTTTGTATTCATAGTGATTATTCTTAGTTTATTCTAAATTTGTATGCTCCCAACTCAAAAAGGGAGAGAAGGGTCTTTTGGGCTAAGATTCTAGAGGTTATTAGCATTAAAAACCTTAATAAATGAATTATTATGGGGCTTCAATTCCCCCCTTTCTGATGATGATAAATCTAGAGGGCTTGCCCTAGACTAGGAAAGTAAATTAGACCTTTTGAACTTCATTAACAATATGGCTTACATGGATGTTGATCTCTTGTGGGGTAGATTCACTTGGTCTAATAGAAGGGTTGGTGGGGAATGCATCTAGGTCCATCTTGATAGAGCCCTTATTTCCCTTATTTAGTTACAAACCCCTTCTTGTAGACTTTCCCTTCTCCCCAAAGTTGGGTCAGACCACTCTCCCATCTTGATTTCTATTTCTCCTTTAATGATCAAGTGGACTTTTCCTTTTTGGTTTGAGAAAATGTGGACTTCCCACCCAATTCTAGAATCCAAGATTTCTTCATGGTGGAACATTAAGGTGGAAGGTACTACAATGTTCTGGGTAGCCCAAAAATTGAAGAATTTGAAAAGAAACATTAAAGTTTAGAATAAATTAGACTTTGGCCACATATTCTAGGAAAACAATGAGAATATTGACCAGTTCTATATAGTCCAAGAAGAGATCCAACAAGAAGGATATAATGACTAGAATTGGCTGGAGGAAAGATCTATTATTTTTGACATCTACAACATCATTACTAGGGAAGAACATTTTTGGAAACAAAGGTCAAGAGTTAATTGGCTTAAAGAAGGAGACTAGAACACTAGGTTTTTCCACTTGTCTACCCTTAAGCATCAAGCTCATAATTAGATTTCTAGCATCAAGAAAGGATATACTTTGTTAACTAAGGAATATGAGATCACGGATGAAGCTATGCAATTTTTTTCTTCTCTTCTCACTAAGGGTGCCTCTCTATTGGTCTCTAACCAAGAGGACATATTATCTATTATTCCCTCTCTATTGTAGGACCACCATTATTCTATGTTGAAAGCTATTCCATCCCTAGATGAAAATTTTCAAGCTCTCAACTCTGTTCTGGGTGACAAGGCCCCTAGCCTGGATGGTTTCCAAACTTTATTTTTCTAGGTTTATTGGGAGGTGGTCAAAGGCGATGTTGTGAAGGTTGTTTAAGAATTTTTTGGGGCCAAAAATCTATTGAAAGAACTCAATGCCACATTTCTGGTGCTCATACTTAAAATTTTAGGGGTAGACTTGATGGATAAGTTTAGGCCCATTAGTCTTTGCAATTCTTACTATAAAATTATATCTAAAGTCTTAACCACTAGGTTCTTCAGTGTTCTTCATCTGATTATTTCCCTCCAGCAAATTGGTTTTTCCCTAGGGAGATAGATTCTAGACTCTATAATCACGGTGCATGAGGTGATTCACTCTCTTGAAGTTGGTAAGAAGGAAGGTTTTCTGCTCAAGCTAGATATGTCCAAATCTTATGATAGGGTGGACTAGAATTTCTTGAAGGCTATCCTCTAGGCTTTTGAATTTGATACTCAAGTTTGAAAACTTATCCTTCAACTTGTCTCTTCCCCTTCTTTGTCCATTTGGTTAATGGCTCCCCTTCAAAAAAAAATTTCCCTTTAAGAGGACTGAGACAAGGTGACCCCTTGTCCCCTATTCTTTTCATCATTTTGGCTGAGTGTTTAGGGAGGTTAATTCTAAGAAAAGATAGGATCAGAGTTTGCAAGACCTCAAGCCATCTTGTAGTCATTCTTCTTTCACTCACCAACAATTTGTGGATGATACTATCTTGGGGGGAGCTGCTATAGTCTAGGAGGCTAGAGTGTTTAAGGGAATTTTGAATACTTATACTAAGGGTTCTAGCTAGGCTATTAACTAGGATAAGAGTTTAGTCTACTTCATCAACACACCACTAGAGAGATAGAGGAAAATTGCTCATATCCTAGGAAGTGTTATCAGGTCTCTTCTAGCAAGTTACCTTGGTATGCCTTTGGGATCCAAGCCTCTAGATTCTTTTTAGAATGGAATCATTAATAGATTCAATAAGAAATTGGATGGTTGGAAAGGTGGTACCCTCAGTCAAGTAGGCAAATGTACCTTGGTAAAATCTATTTTCCAAAATTGCCCCACTTATGCCCTAGGTCTCTTCGAGATAGTGGTTAAGCATGCCAATAGAATGGAGAAGATTCAAAGAGATTTTATATGGAAAGGGGTAGAAGAAAACAAGAGATATCATCTAGTTGCTTGGGACCATGTTTGTCTCCCCAAATGCTATGGGGGTCTTGGTATTAGAAAAATTAGACATCTCAACAATGCCCTATTAACCAAGTAGATTTGGCATATTTTAGAGCACTGGAGAATGGAGAAATATCTGTAGAGGTAGTCTCTCAATTTTTGGCTTCATGAGACCAAGATTCTTCAAGGATCTTACATATGGAACGAGATTCTAAAGGCAAAATTCTTGGCCAAGTCCAAGGCTAAATGGAAAGTTGGCAAAGGAGAAAATGTCTTATTTTGGTAGGATAACTAGACAATCTAGGGACCCATTGTTAACCACCCTAGTTATGAGAGATGGGCAGAGCTATGTATAAGAAGATATGGATTGAAAGTCAATGATTGTTAGAGCTGGTCATGGATGACATGACCTATCTATGATCTCCTAGTACCTTAAATCTTTGATGATGATCCCAAATGCTATAATCATTAATAACAAGAGGAATGAAGTCATTTGGAGGGATAACTCTAATGGGAAATACTTTATGGCCTCTAGTTATTTCTCATTGTCGGACAGAATGGAGAAACCCATCTAGGCCAAGGTCTAGATTCCTAGTCTTATGCCTAAAATTAATATCTTCTTATGGATCCTTCTCCAAGATAAAATCCTTACCTTGGATAACTTGGCTAAGACAGGCCAAATTATCCCCAATAGGTGTAGCCTATGTAAGCACAATTTGTAGATGGTCAACCACTTATTTATTCATTGCCCCGACTCCTCCAAGGTTTGGAACCTTTTTGACCAGGGATTTTGGGGTTAGCTGGTGTCCCTCAGCTAACATCCAAGAGTTCTTCAATCAACGAAAGAGTAAACACTATGGTGTGAAGACCCAAATGATTTTCTCCTAGTCCCTTCTATACTTCTATTAAGAAATATGAAAAGAACAAAATAATTGAATTTTCAAAGACAGGGAATCCCACGAGTATTTTATTACTAAGAAAATTGAAGGATCAATGAAGGAGAATTTCAGCATCAAAAAGGAAGGAAACATTGAAGAAGATAGAAATAACAAAGAAATGAAAAAGGATAGGGAAAGGAAAAGATAGGAAGCCAAGTGGCTTTTCCTCCCAAAAAATTGGTACAAAGATAATTTTGACAGGGCTACCAAAGGAAACTCTGACCCTGCTAGTAGTGGAGGCATCATCAGAAATAGACATGTGAGAAGTGTTGCAACTTTCTCATACCCTCTTAGACATCAAACAAATCATTTTGCAAAAGGTAGTGCAATTTGTAGCATTTTCAAACTAGCCCTAGCTTTTGGGATTGAGAACCTCTAGCTACAGGGGACACTTTCAATATAATTAATTGTTTAAATAGTCACTCTTTGCATTCTTGGACTATTGCAAATGTGATTGAGGAGTTAAAGTCCAACTTGGGAAAATTTAACAAGATCCACATCAGCCATGTGTATAGGGAGGCCAACTCAGCCATCATCTAGTTTGCAAATGAATCAGTTACCAAAAGTATAGTGATGACATGGCATATCAACGACAGCCTTCTAGTGGTAGTGAATGATTTAATCAAGCTAGATTGTATCTAGGGAAGTTTGAAGACAATCCAAAATTAATTATGGTAAGATATGCCAGATTGCACATCAGACAATTTATAAATGAGAATCATGTGAAGGTTGTAATAAACCATTATAATGTCTACATGTGGCACATTTTATGGTTTTCTTATTCAACCATTAAAACTGCTAATTATTAAAATACTCTTGACTTTCATATTTTGAAGGAGGCTAAAGTTTGTAAGAGCACCGTGAGTAGGTGGGGGTTTTTTGAACTAGAGGACACCATGGTAGGGGAGAGAAATATGAAGGAGCTATCGGGGGAGGTAGAAAACTAGAGGAAAAAATTGAAGGTTTGGCATAAGCTGGAGAAGGGTGCTATCATAAGATTCCTAGAGAAACTTCATGGATTTGATATGGAGATCACTAAGATTATGGTGGAATCTTGGAAGAATGGGCAAGTAAAAATCGACGGGGTCACCCACCAGGTTAATGTGGATTTGATAGCCTAGGTTATGGAGATCCCTTTGGTAGGGATTAGTTTTTTTAGAGACAAGAAAATGTCAACTAACATTATCAAATATTTTGTGAGGGATGAGAATGAAAGGAAGAAACTATTGAAGGTGGAGACATATTATGAGATGGAGTCAATTAAAAAGCTCTGGTGGCATGTCTTAAGGGTTATTATAGAATATATTTCTTTGAATTCTAGATTTTATAGGATCAGAATGCATCATTTTGTTCTACTTAATCACTTTAGTCATTCTATAAAAATATCTTTCCCTTTTTATTATTTAAAATCTATGAGCAAGAGCATTAAAGGTTTTAAGAAGAAATGTATTGCAAACCCAGCCCTTCACGATGGCCTGTTGCTCTTGGTCAATGAGTATCTTAAGACTTAGACCAGGGAAAAGTCCCTCAATGATACTAGGGTTTCATATGAGGAAACTAGGAGCTCAAATTTTGAGGAAGTGCACAACATAAAATTAGAATAAGAGGATAATACATCCTCTAAAGGTAAGATTCCTAAGAAAGAAAGGAATGTTACTCCTTCTACCCACATTCCTTGTAGAAAGAGCCCTAGGGGCTTAGCCCCCAATCCCCCCTAGTTTTAGTATTAGGAGGAGGAGGAGGAAAATGATGAAGAAGAGGATATAGAGATAGAAGAAGAGAAGAAGGGGAAGGATAGTGAAAAGGAGGAGGAGAAGGGGGGGAAAGTGAGAAGGAGGAGGAGGATTTAACAAACATGCTAGGGAATCCCAAGAAAAGGAAAGTCAAAGAGTCTTCACTATTGGAAGAAATCAAAGACCTAAATCCAAAGACTTTGGGCCTTGGTCTTGCTATTTCTCCATCTCAGGGGAAGCTAGAAATTATAGTAGAAGAGAGTGGGGAGGTGATAATGAAAAATAGAAGGAGGTCATTGAGAAATTTTAATACACAAACTATGAAAATGGGGATAATCAAGGAGCGAATGAACCTCCAAGTGATGGAAGATAATGATGGAAAAGCCCACTTTGATGAACTCATTGATCCTACCTTGGTTGTTATTTTAGATAATGCGAGGGAAATAAGGCTTAATCTATTTAATAAAATTAAAAATAGCATTATAGACAACTTTTGGTCTATCAAATGGTTGTTCCATGAAATAGAACACCTTAAGGAAGCAAAAAAGGAAGCCAACAAAACAATAGTGACTAGGGACACAATGCAGACTAAGAGGATATAATTACCAAGGTTGAAAAAAGAGTTCAAAGGATGGAGTTTTCCCATTAGAACCCAACCGATTAGGTGATTTCTATATTGAATACCCTAAATAAGAACATTAATAGCTTGGGTGAATCATTGATTAACGCTAGATTTGGCAGGGATAAGGAGGAGAAGGCTAGATTGGACTTTGGGTAGGCTGACAATGAATTGAAAGAGACCAGGGATTTGATAGATGTTCAAATCTAGGACCAAGAGGGCTCAAACAATTGAAAGGCTAATGAAGTTGCAGAGACCCTATAGGTTCTTGATTGGGAGAACTAATAGTTAGTGTAGTGCTTTGTTTTTGTCTCATTATTTTATAGGGTAGCTGGCCTTTTGTCACTGGTCATAGGCCTATGTTTTGATTTTGGCTTTTTATAAGTAGATGCATAATAGTAGGACTTTATTTAACATATTTATTTTAAATATTTTGTAAAAACTTTTGGGTTTTAGGATCCCTATAAAACCTATTTTACTTAATCAAAAACTCAATGTCTATATAAGGATCTTATGATAAGGTTGGTCTTGGCTATCTAATTAACATGTCTACAAAGAAACCTAAAATTAGATCAAATCTAAAAGAAAAAGAAAAATCTGATGACAAGATTGAATCTAGTCAATCTTTTGAGAAACATAAAGAAGTAGAGAAAAACAAGGAAGTTGAAATCATGGATGAACCGAAGCAAGTGGAAACTCCTAAGGAAACCAATTATGAATTTAGAGGCAAGTATTTCTTATATAATGAAATAGCTCATATGAAAACAGATTGTACTATTAAGTCATTCAATATGTTAAGGACTTTTATTGTCATAATTTTCATGGTATGGATCACAATGCAATTGATTGTAGGAAACCTGAGTATGATAATGATAAGAGGATTAGTAGAATTTCTAGATACACTAACCCTATAAATAGAAGAAGATATAATGAAAGGAAACTAAGAGAAGGAAGATCCTATGAACATAGAAGATAGATCATTTGTTATAAGTGTAAAAACTTAGGACACATTTCTAGGACTTGTCATGTACCTAATGATTAGTAGAATGATATGCAATAATATCAAACACATAGTGAAGTAGTAGAAAATGGATAAAAACTTCAGAGATAGAAGAAACTTTAGAAATAGAAGGAATGATAGAAGGAACCATGAAATGAACTCCATATCTAACAGTGTAGAAAGAAGAAACATTATAAATGAAATTTGAGAAGAAATTCATGAAGCATCCATGAAAGGAACAAATATCTCAAAAGAAAAGTTAAGTGATGACAAGATAGAAAGATCAAAGGTAGTTGTTGAGTTTGATTCAACTAAGTTGAATTAAGCCTATTTATAGCATTAGAATTTAAGAACTTCAGTCAGAGACTTAATTAGAGGCAAAAAAGTTGGGAAAATATTTATTTAGTTATGTTTAGATGGTAACTAAGGTCGCTTGTGATTTCAAGCTCATCTAAAGAAGTTATGATGGAATTCAAAATTACTGGTAAGACTAATTCTATAATAGAAGATGAAAAGTAGGATTTGGTAGAGAATTTTGTGATGCAAACTTTAGAGGTTATTTTTCATAATGGAAAAAGGCTATAGTAAACCTCAAGTGGCATTTAAAGATTAGATAGATGATTTTGGATAGTTGTCTAATTGTAGAATGAAAATAGCAATTTTTTCACATTTGTGAAGTACACAATGCAAGCTCAAGTTCATGGATAAATGGAGTACAAAAATTTCATTGCAAACACATTCAAAGTGAAGAGCATTCCAAAGTGATTTTTCAAAGCAATTGTGAAGTAAACCCTATTTTTGGAAAGAGGTATTTTATCATTTTTCTATAGAAAAAATTGTTTGGTAAAAGATATTGTTCATAAAGAATTATGGATATGTTAGTTGTTCATAGTGTCAAAAATGAGGATAAACCTAATTTTAAGATACTTTTTGTAAAAACTAGTGATGGAAACCTAACTCTACATTGTCTATCACTTTGAACAATGTAGTTTACCTAGAAGATGTAGAAAACTATTTGAATTGCAAGTTTGAGTCTATTGGGAGTGAATATATGAATAAGGATATGGAATTGGTCTTTAACCTCGATATAAATATGAAGCTTAGATTTGAACATTTAAATGAAATAGACTTGTTTAAGTATCATTTATTTTAGAAATAGATATAGATGAGTGGACCTAAATCATATTGACTAGAATACATGATGGAAAATTGTGGATGCAAGATAATGTAGTAGACATTTCTACCAACCTTATTCATGAGGTAACTAGTCTTAGCAAGCAAGGAATTGTACCCATAGGAGAGAAAATGGTTAAGAAGAAAGTAGAAAGCTACACTAAGCTAATATACAACAAAAAGGATATGGTAATCAGCTCCATCAAGTAGGATGATGTGAGATTTCTTATTAGAATTATTTCTTATTTAGTTTGTTCAAGTTCTAAGATAGACAAACTTTGAATTGGATTTATTTATGTAGCTTACAAGATGTGTGTAGTGAAAGAGCAAGTTAATTTGAGTGGAATACTAAGGATGCAACTCTTGGAAAACTTTGAGAAGATTAAGAGGACAAAGAATTGGGTATTTAGATTCCAATCGTTGATTAATCACATATTCTTTATGTGCTAAAGAGTTTTCCTTACTTGTTACTAATAGATATTATGAGTAGTGATAGATCTACTATGGAAAAGATTATAGAAGTATGTAGAAGGCATCCTACAGACAAGATATTGGACAATGGTAATTTGATTATGAGAACATTCTATTGGTATAAATATGTATTCACTATTTACACTTACTTAAGTTTATTTAGATTAATGCATTATTTTATTATTTTATTTTGTGAGACACTGAGGAATTTGTGCACCTTTTTGAGTTTTCATGTTGACAACATAGGAGTACACAACTCTATTTTAGCACGTGGTGTCTACAAAATTGATTTGCATGTCACACCCTCATAGGCTTATCCTCTCATGATCGCACATACTTTTGTGCTTAATGGAGGATAACCCATATCTGGTGGACATGTGCCTAGTTGTATGACATATCATGTAGTTGATTCTGAGGCATTCTAGATGTATCTCAAAGGCTTTTATATATAGTCACTCCTAGTGCACTCTTAACATGGCATATTGAATGAATATATCATCATTCTGATCATACTCTCTCTTTTTGGTCTATAGTCAATCCCCTCAAGTCTACAAAAGTTCTTAAGTCTTCTATCAACATATCTATTCTCATTTTCCACCCTTAGTACCTTGATGGCTTTCCTTGACTTGTGTTCAACATGAGTCTTAAAGTCTTGAATCTTATGAACCACTTCATTCTTATGATGAAGGAAGTAGACCCAAGTGAATCTTGAAAAGTCATCAACACATGTGAGGATGTAGTGGCCTTGGCTGACTTATGTCACTACAAAGGGTCTTGCTAAAATTTTGTGAACTAATGAAAGAACAAATAGAGCTATAACATGGCTGGAGAACCACTTGTGGGTTGGGAGTTGGTATTTTTTGACACAAAAATCTCTTTTATGGTGGGGGGTGTTTTAAAAACTTTTATCCCACATGTATAGTGGGTAAACATTGAAAGGTGTTTATAAGAAATGTCTTGTGAGACTTAAAACAAAGAGTCCACCAGGTAATCTTGGTTGATGCTAGTTGTATGTAGCTAGGATGGTGGGCTTTGGCTGGTGGCCAGAATATGTTTCTTGCTACTAATGTGGTATGACTATTGGGAAATATTCTTGCATATTTAAAAAAAAACCTATGATTAAATAATTTTAGGACCAAAAAATGGGTTGAATGCATATCATACTATGAGAAAATCACAAACTCAATCAACATATATTAGCACCCACTAGTTCTACCATGAAAGCCAAACTAATCAAAAGAAAGCAAACATAATTAAAAACTCCCTTTTCCATTTGTAGCTCCCATGTCCTTCTTTCTTCTCCAAATGATTGTAGCTCCAATTTTCCTATAGTGCACACAATATTGAAGCAAAGAGCCTATGATATGGATAATGCCATGAGAATAGTTGAAATTTTGATTTTAGTTTGAGAACAAGAAGTGTAGATGCAAAGAAGTGGGGACTCAAAACCTCAAGGATTTGGATTTTCAAGACTTAAGCATTCAAGGATTCAAGGACCCAAAATGAGAGAAAGAGTGTCCAATTTATAATTGACATGGAGGGTGAGAGCATTGGATTTTTCACCCATAGATATGCGATGTGGAAGGAGATTCCTTTGAGAATCCATGATGCATATGAAAAAATATGCCAATTGTGAGATTCTATGACACGTGCAATTCAAACTTGGCTAAATGTGGAAGAGAATCTATGATGCGCCATAAGACACCTCAACCCACTTAAAGCCAAGAATCTATGACAAAGAAGCCAAATAGAGACATGCGTAAGAGAATAAGAATATTTGATTATTAGAAGTCTTAGCCAAGTGTAAAAGGAAAATCCATGAGGTGTCATATCCAAGTGTCATGATGATGCAATATTTTATGGAATATTCAAATTAAGAATCCTCTTATTCCACAAAATAAGAATTAGTAGAAAATGGAATTAATGATGGAAAATGGAACTTAGGAAATTGTACATTTACATGGTTTGTAGATAATGAATAAATTAATTAATAAGATTAATTAATTAAGGATGATAATTAGGAAGAATAATTAGAAAGAATAGGATTAAATTATGGGTTATTTAATCCTATAGATAAAATTAGTAAATGATTGGCCAAATTGATTAAATGAATGTGATAGTATCCTTTGATGAAAATGCGACAATGATGGATATGGAATAAGATGATGAAAAGTTAGATCAAAGCCATGGTCAGATTGATTGATTGAAGTTGATAACTAACATGAATTGGTTGACATGTAACATTTAACCGACATTGTAAATGCTACAGGATTGAAATTGATTGATAAGGTTTGATCATAATAACACTGTTGAACATTGTCAATGTTATTAAAATGGTGGATGATGCCATGATCTGACATTGAAAGCCTCAACAATGTCAAATATTGGATGACATGAATGATAGTTCAACCTAGCACTGAGAGCCACGACAATAGTAAGGTCAATTTAATAAGATTGATAGGTTGATAGATTTCCAAGGCACTGAAAGCCACAAAAATAACTAGGAGTTGAATAAATGATGATTGATTTGGGATGCTTGATACATTTTGGGTTGATTAAGACTAATTTCAAATGATTCTAAGTTGATTTGGGGTGATTCTGAGTTGATTTGATATGATTCCAAGTTGATATGAAATTGATGTGAAAGGGGATACAAATGACAAAATATGATCAATCTGGCCAAAAGATCAAAGTTAGTAGAATGAGAAAATGGGACAAATTAGTATGAAGAAGTGATTAATTCATAGATTTGAACCATTTTTGAACGTCTACATTTTGCCTCTCTTTGATAGAATGTGATTTAGAGTGTTGTATCAAATAATAACTGATGAGAAAGCCACAACATGCCCCAGTAGGGATGATATATATGGTTTCCCCCTCAATAAATTGACTAATATAAGAATATGATAATTCAATTTATCAATAGCAAGAAGAAAAAACCATAGCAATTGACGGATCACAAATCAGAGCTAAGATGTGAAAGTTATGAGGTCTAGAGTGCAAAACAGGGTCAATCAGGAGCCCGAGAGTGATTGCATGGGTTACCACTCAATAAAAACACAAAATGATGAAAATTATATTTCAAGTTGTCCAAAACGAAGATAAAAATCCAACTCAATTGACGGATTGCAAATCCAGGTTAAAACGCAAAAGTTATGGGCTCCAGAGTGCAACATAGGGGCTCCGGGAGCAGTTCTAGGTATCCTAGGTCCCCAACTGCACCCAAAACTCAACCAAGTGTGTCATTGATGCACTTGGTAAGCCCAAGTGTGCCATGACAGTACCAAGTGCATCAATGATGCACTTTGGAAGCCCAAGTGGTCTCAAAAAGTGCAAAATGTGCCCGAGAAGGCTCTGGGGGCCAAAATCAACATGATGGGGGGCAACTAGGAGCCCAAGAGTAATTGCAAGGATTAACACTCCATATAGTGAAAAAATAATGAAAATGATAGCTTATTTTGTTCACAAGAAATATATGAGTCCAACTCAACTGATGGTTCATAAATTAGAGTTGAAACGCAAAAGTTATGGCCTCCAGAGTGTAACCTAGGGTTTCTGGGAGTAGTTCGAGATAACCTAGGTTCCCAAGTGCGCCCAAACTCTACCAAGTGCATCAATGACATATTTGGCATGACCAAGTATGTCAATTATGCAATTGGTAACCCCAATTGTGCTCTAAAAGTGTAGATTGCACCCTAAAAGGCTCTGGGGCCCAAAATCAGCCCGATTGGACTCAGAATGACCCGAAACTGTGTGTGCATGCCCAAAATGATGGAAAGATGTCCTAACATGAGGGAAATCATCAAAAATGGTCATATTTGGTCAAAGATGATGAGACAAATGTCAAACTAAGGTTGAACCAGGTGGAAAGCAATAGAAAGTTGATTGACAGTGTAGGATGATGCAAGAATGCATGAATGCAAGATGAAGATGATTTGGTGAATCAAAAGACATGATCATGGTGATGGAGAATGAGATGAAAAAGAAAGATGAGATGAGGAGATGTTAGTATGATGGAAAGAATTTTTGCTTCTAAAAAGAGCACTATATGTCAAATGGAGCTTTATTTTGATATGGCAAAGGGAATGCAATGCATCATGGCATAAAGGGCTAGAGCGCAAATGCAAGCCTTTTGCGTAAACAAGCACGATGAAAATAGAGAATGACCTTGTCCTTCCTGAGGCATATGTACATGCCCCAAACTCTCAAAGGTACATTATAATACACAAAAATGGAAAAAGATGACCATGAACCATCTCAACCAATCTCATAGATTAGTTTTATATCATCGAGTGGCATAGGAACATGATCAAAGAAAAACAAAGCAAAAAATAAATCACTCACTAAATAGCTTGAGCCAATAGCTATCCTTTCCCATTATTACTTGCATTTTAGTGTGTTAGGTGTTTAGGTGGTGTTTGATAGGTTGATAATGTGATAGCACTATTTGTGGATTCAGTTGATAGGTTCGTAGTGATATGTTGGATTGATTGTTGGTCATGTTGCTCAGTATTGTGATTGGCATTGAAGTGTAGTGCTTTGGGTTTTAATCTACAATGTGCAAGTGTTTACACAAAATGGATGGTTATCCATAGTGAGTATGTACAAGGCATTTCAAATTTTTGACAAGTTTTGTGATTTTTAGGGTTTTTGAGGATATTTGATTTTTTTGTGTGACTAATTTCTTCAGGTCATTGTACAATTTCTAGGGTTTATTTTAGGACATTTTATGATTTTTAGTGATTTTTTCAAGATCATATTTGAATGTTTAGGATTTTTTCAGGACATTATGTGATTTTTAGTAATTTTTTCAGGACATTTTATGATTTTTAGGGATTTTTTCAGGACATTTTATGATTTTTAGGGATTTTTTTCAGGATCGTATAAGCATAAACAAGTGTTAGCTCCAATCTGTTATGCGATAGGTCTAATTGATAAAAAGAACTTAGGGATATGCCCCCAGTTCAAATTCAAACTCATGCACCATGTAGGTAATATGCCCCCAAACAAGATGCAAACTATGTACAAAGGCCAATGATAGAGTGTGTGTAGACTGGTGATTCTTGGTAAGATAACAAAGGACATTAACTAGTTTAGGAGCTATGATAGGGGACCAAGGATTTCTTGCAATATGAAGGATATGATCAAGGAATGATAGAGGGGAAAAAACCAGATGGAATCCTGATAGATGGAGGAGCAACATTGATTACACATGGCACCTGTTTGCCAGGTTTTCACCATGGTACTTGCCCAAAGTGCCTATTTGCCAGGTTTTCACTTTTGGACAAAAATTTTCTCTTGACTCAACTTTTCGTGCCAAGATGCCTGTTTGCCAGGTTTTCATCAAGGCATCCATTTTTTCATGACTTTTTCTTACTTTTTTCTTTCCTTTTTTCATGACTTTTTACTATTTTTTTTTGATATTTTTCCAGGACTTTTAGATGAAATCAAGAATGTCACCAACAAATGGTGAGAAGATATCTATTGTTGGTGCTGCTAGCTGATGAGCTTTGGATCCATGACTGACCATAACTACATAGGATTTGTTCTGAGTTTGTAGCTAAAATCAAACCACTAGAAAGGTCTCGAGATATACCATTGTGTACCATATGTAAGACAATGTCTATCTCTTTCGAATCAAGGCATCTAAGGATAATTGGGTCAATAGAAATGTCATGTGGGATGTCACTAATGATGACATATGCAAAGGCTTGTTGGATAAAGGACTAATTTTGATTGTTGGAAAAATTAGGTAGCTAGATTTGGGGATAAACAAAGGGATATAAGGGAGGGTTGGGAGGGTTGAGACCAATGACCTTCCGCATGAACGCTGATTGAGAGAGCTCCAAAAGACTTTGTGGCATGTTGAATTTTGGAACATTGATATTCATGGCATCATCTTTTTTATCTTGTATCCTTGGGAGCTACTTAGCTTTTGATTTTTTATGATCTAATGGTGCCTTTCGATTTTCACCAAGAGACCTATGCTTGTTATTTCTTTCTCTTTTTTCTTTGTAACTAGAAAGTGGAGTTGGCTCCCCAAAATATGCCAATGTGTTCTCTTTAGGAGACACTACTTCTTTATGATCTTCAATCATAATGCCTTCAAATTCTATTATAAGACTGTCATCATTGTCGAATCGATCAAAAATTGGTGGTCCACGTTGGTCCCAATCCAAAGGTTCAAGATAATTTGAGGAGATGTCATCATCAGTGTTGAATGGCCTCTGGTTGAAGGTAGATATATGGGTAACTGATTCAACTGGGTCATTGGGGTTATGCTTAGAGGCTAGGGGATTGTTGGTTTCAATTGGGATATCCTCAGATGTCTTTTCATCATTCTAAACATCCATAGTCTTACATGTAGGTACCATGGTACTAGGAGGACCTATTCGTAATGGTTTAAATCCAAGCCCCAAACTAGGAGGTTGTCCTTCTATAGTGATAGGTTCAATGATTTCTTGTTTCTGAGATCCAAGACCACTATAGCCATCATAGCCTTGTTCTTGCATGATGGTAAATCCAAGTCCATACTTGCTAGGAGATATCAAAGTGGGTTCTCATTTTGCTTTTGCTTTCTCAATACATATGGATGTATGCTCATTGATAGAAGTATCATTCATTGTACTGATGGGAGAAAGTGGTGACTCCCTAATGTGAGAGACTTGAGACATAAAGTACTCTCCACACCCATTGTCTTCAATCTTCATCTTTTCCTTGGCTTTACTAAGCAGTATATTGGCATCCACATACTTAGAGGGATTTTTGGGTTGTGCTTCATTTTTTTTTTGGGATTTGGTATGTAGTAGCATCTCTTAGATTAGCACAAAACTAGAAAGGATCTAGATCACCAGGGATGGTAACCTCTACATTGTGATAGGAAAACTTCAGACATTGATGATATGTAGAAGGGACTACTTTCATAGCATGAAACCAAGGTGTGCTAGTATAATTCATTTCTATATCTAGGACATCGAACAATGTATCTTCAGTAGCTGGACCAACTCTGATAGGTAATTTGATGATGCCCCTAGAGAAGTGTTCACCATCATCATAAGCTTTTATTTGTGATTCTTTGAAAGGGATCCACATCATCTTCAGAATAACCCAAATTGTTGACAACCTTAAGAGTATAGATGTTCAGTCCTGCTCCTCCATCTATTAAGACACATTTGACTTTGGCATTATGGATGAAGACGTCAAGATAAAGGGGATCATTATGGTTAGGTTTGTCCTTAGGAATATCTCAGGGTGAAAAATTGATATGTTTTGATGCAGATAGGTTCCCAACCATGGCTTGGAACTGGGCAACATCAATGTTATCTGGGACTACTAACTCTTTAAGGGCTTGATCCAAGATCTTCTGATGTTGGGGAGATGCATGTAGTAGGTCCAAAATGGATATTTGTGCAAGGGTTTTTTTGATTTGTTCAACAAGGCTATAATCAGATGAAGTAGGAGCAGTAGGTCTACTCGGAGGTGTAGGTCTAGTAGAAGCAATAGGTCTAGATGGGGCTCCAATTAGGGTGATCTTGCTACAGCATGTAGTGACAGCACAATGAGAGTCTTTAACCTTCAATGTGAATGTGGATATGTGAAAGTCAAACTCATTAAAGCAATTGATGGTGTAGTCATAGCTAGTGCGTGTGTAATTCACATTACCTTATGAGTTTGATTTTGAACTTGAGGGTTTCTCTTTATCATGATTACCCAAAGGATCCTTGAAAATAGTATGATCAGAGTTGGATGCTAACAGTGATGGATCAACTATGATTACACCATCATCAATAAGGTCTTGTATTGCATGTTTCAATTGGAAGCATGATGAAGTCTTGTGTCCTTTGGTGCGATGGTAATCACAATAATTTTTGTCATCCCATCAATTTGCTTTAGTTAATGGTTCATCTTTGATTGGGGGTAGCTACAAGAAGTTATTACTCAGTAACTATTGTAATGCAGTCTCAAGTGGTATTCCCAATGGTGTGAATTTCCTGTCTTTGGTTCTAGGATGTCTTTGAGGTTTTTCTTGCGTGGAAGTCTCAATTTTCTGTTGTGGAGCTAATGTTTGATTAGGGGTTTGTGAATTTGTAGGGTTTACACCTTTCAAAGTTAGTTGAGGTTGTGTTGTGCTAATCGTTTGGGCATCCACAATGCCATCATTAGTCACATTCTTGTTTTTGGAGAAAAATTTTGCCTTGTCATTAGATGAGTCGGTGTTTGTGTTTTCTTTGTTTATCTTGAGGATTCCTTTATGGATAAGAGCATCTTCAATACTAGACCCTTTTCTCATTAGTTTAGAAATGGTGCTTGGACTCTTGATTTTGAGTTCATAAATTAAGTTCGGGACTAAGTTTTCAATGCATAGGTTTACTTGTTGTTCTTCAGTAATGTCTAGTGAGCACTGACTAACTAGGCTTCTCCAACACAGTAAGAATGTAATGAATGATTCTCCCATCTTCTGTTTAGTTGAGCACAAATCAAAAAGTGTCACCTCATTTGTAATGTTAAAGGAAAAGTGGGAGATAAACTTATCTACTAGCTCTAACAAAGATTTGATATTACCAGGAAGTTTGGAGTACCATTCAAGTGTAGGCCCACCTAGAGAACGAGGGAACAATCTCATAAGGTATGTGGGGTCATTGCTAAGTTTGGTACATGAAGCACAAAATTCTTGGATGTGATCAATAGGGTTTCCTTTTCCTTGATATTTTTCAGACCTTGGAGCCTCAAAGTGTCTTGGGAATGGAGGTGTATGCAAACTTTTATCGAATGGGTTAGGACGTAGGTCCCTTTCTATATATAGAGCCTATTTCTTTTGGACTACCAATGCCTTGACTTGTTTGGAAGGTTTTTTGAATTGTTGTAATAGTTCTTCATTGGGGTTTTGCATAATGGTCTTTCCTTCAAGTCTTTTGTGTCTGTGAGTAGACTGTTTGCTATGGCAAGAACTATGTCTACTTGGTTCTGACATTTCTATGTCTGATGAGTCTGATAAAGTGTCGCTAGGTGGTGGAGGTATGTTGGCACCTCAAAGATAGAAAGGTCCTTGTTGTTGGGGTACTTTTTATGGTATTTGATGTGGCACTTGTTGTGGGATTGACTCTGATTGTTGTACCATGTGTTGTGGTTGTTGTTGGGATACCTCTATTAGTTGTATGTGAGACCATGTACGTGCTTGTTGTTGTGGAGGTATTTGTTGAGGTTTTTGTGGCACATGTTGTTGTTGTAACAAATTTTGTTGGTATGTGATTTTTTTCTCAAAGTGTCTTTGGTATTCTAACTGTTGCTTGAGTTGCTCTTGTTGTTTAGCAAACATTGCTTGTTGTTGTTGGAATTGCTGCTGAAATTGTTGTTGGTAAATTGTGTGCAAGTCAAGTGGGTTCACATGGGAGTGTGTATTAGGAATGTTGGATGTTTGCCCCACTTGAGGTTGTTTTCATTGTGGTTGATGTTGTTTTTGATATGTGGGATGTGTGTTAAGTGGATGTATACTTGGTTGCACCTTGGAAGTGTTGAGTCCTTGTACCACTATAGGTTGTTATTTTCATGGGGGTTGACTAAGTCCTTGAGAATTGAACGTCATGTTTGGATTGTGGTTTTGGTACCTTTGTGTGTTAGATGTTCCTATTTGTGACATCATATTGACTTGACCATGAGATGTGTCCCTGTTGGGAATGGGTGTAATGTCAATAAGACTTTTCCTTTGCATGTCCATAGGGATGGTTGCACTTGATGTTTCACATGTTGTATTTATGAGAGGCTCCATAGCATTTGATGTCATAGCACTTGGTAAAGTTAGGAGCAAAGGTGTAATTTGTTGATTTGCCTCCAAAGTAGGTATGTTTGGCATCCCTAGAGCACAAGTCCCTTTAGGTGCATCTTTTCTTTGCATCATGTGACTAAAATCAAGTCTTAATGTCCAATTTGGGGTGTTTAGGGATTGGTGGTATTTCATCAAACAAGGGATTAGCATTGATCTGTTCAAATGTACTTTGGAGGATTTTGATAGTTGACTCTTGATGAGACCTTATAGGTGCCATTATTGTGTTTGAAAACTCCAAAGGTTGTTTTCCCTTGTCTAAGTCCAAATTTATCATGGGTTGTATGTTTTCAATAGTTGTGTTAGTTTGATGTTTAGACTTAGGACCTTCCAAGTTTGGATTAAATTTGACAATTTCTTGGGCTTCCAAATGTTTGAAGTTCTTGCGAAAACTTTTGTCTTGACATGCCCTAGCCATTTCTTCATCAGTGATGCCATAATCAGTGTCAGAGTCATCACTTAGGTGTATAGTACCTTGTTGTATGTTTGATGTCTTAGGTTGGCTGAATTCGAAGGAATGTGATTGTTTATCTTCAAGTGTGGTTGGTACACTTCCTCCTCCTAGTGGTATTGGCACGAATATAGGTTCAAAGTCAGGACTCCATTGAACCATCCCATGTGTGGGGGAAGTGTTTGGAGGAAATCTCATGGTAGGTGCATTTTTCAAGGTTTGTTGTACCATAGCTTGTTTATGAGGATCTTGTGAAAACATGTTCAAGGGGTCTGCTAGTAAGGGTTGTGATGCCTCAATTTGGTCTTCGTCAAAGGTTTGTTGGGTTTTCTTTCTCTTTTTATATCTCGGATGAGGTTTTGGTTGTGCTTGTGCCTCAGAAAAAAAAGGTTGATAGAGTTCCTCGGGTCTTTGAGCTGATTGTGTCCTAGTAAGTGCTGGCATGCTACCTAAGAGTGCAAATGCAATGGAATTTTTGAGTGTTTTGGGTGATTTAGAGTGGTGGGTATGCAAGATATGAGTTTTTTTGGGATTTTTAAGTGTTTAGGAATGTTATACAATGTGAGGAAATGCAAATGCAAACACAAAATGCAAAGTGATGTTTTGAAGTTTGACTAGAGGAGATGAAAATGACTCTAAGGTATGCAAAATGACAATTAGGGTTATGTTTTGGACTTGTTAAGGATGCTAAATGCTGATTTATGCAAGGTATATCATGAAAATGATGATTTTCTAGGGTTTGTAATGACGTTTGGGACATGCAAAATGAGGGTAAATGCTTAAGAAGGCAATTTGGTTGATGGACAATTTGATAGGGTTTGGTAGTGAAAATGATGCTAAGGATTTTGATCAATGCAATATGAAGGGGATATACCACTAGGGTAAGTCAAAATGACATTTGGGGATGCTAGGGATATGATTATTCTATGACAAGGGTATATGGAAAGTTTTTAAATTAGGTAAAACCTTTTAGAAAGTATTTTGTCTGGGAGTTTAACCTTGTGATAAAGGACTTTGGATCTTGACCAAAAAATTGATAAAAGACAAAAAGATCAAATTGATAAAATATTACAAGGTCAAATCTATCAAGACATAGACAAATTTTGACCAAAGAAAATGATAAGAAAAGGTAAAAAGACTAGTCAAGATCCATTATCCGTCAACACTAGGAGATACTCTAAGACTTATACTTTGTCTAGATTTTTGACTAAATTCAAAGGTTTTGGGGGTTCAAAATGATGTTTTGGGGGTTCAAAATGGTGGTGATACTGAGTGGATGTGTGATATGGATAGTGCCTATGATGCAAAAGGGGATTTTGGGTGCAAGATATGGTTTTGGGTCAAGTGTAGAATGGGTAGGTGTAGAGGCTCCTAGATGCAGTTTTGGGGTCCTAAAGTGTAGTTCGAAGGGCCAAAATGGTCATGCAAGTACCCAAGTGTGTCCTAATAATGCCAAGTGCACCATAACAGTACCAAATACATCATTGACACACTTGGAGCCAGTTTTGGCGCAGTTGGTAAGCTAGGAAGAACGTTTGTTGATTCTGAAGGGTATGGTTACCAAACTGACATGCCAAGAAGCTAAGATGCTGGGGTTGATGTTAGGATGGGTTGAGAGATGAAAAACAAAGGTTATGACCTATATAATTATTTCCTAAGTGAAGGTACTAAAGACTAGGTGATACAGAATGCAAAGCTAGGCAAGCTAGTGCAAGGGGAGCTAACCAGGTACCTAAGGACACTGTTGAAGCCCCAAAATGTTATCTGGAACCCACAATTGGATCTCAGGAACACCAAGTGCACCCAAATATTTTAGACTGCATCAATGATGTAGTTGGGGCCCAATTGGGCGCAGTTGGTCGTTTCTGGGCGCAACTAGTAAATTGGGCTGGAACTGAGGCAATTCTAGAAGCTATGATTTCAGGATTGATGTCACAGAGAGGTAAGTAGCAGGGGACAGTGTTAGGGCTAGTACGAATTCTCAAAATGATGGTTAGGACACTTAGAATGATGGATAAAGTGGTCAAGATGATGAATAGGTATGCAAGGATGCAAGGTGGTGAATGCAAAGTGTTGATTTTGATATGGGAATGCAAACACTAAGGAAGGTAAACTGAACCTAAATGGATGCAATATGAAAAGTAATAGATACTAAATGAGGACTAAAAGCTGCAATATGAAGTCTATATGATGCAAGAATGAAGCCTTGGCTAGGGTGAATGTAAGTGAAGTCTATGTAAGTGTGGGATCTACGTTTTGCCAAGCACGTTTAGGAGCACAAGTCAACATGTTTTCCAAGGTTTGAGTGTGTTAAACCAAAGTTTGCAAAGTTTGATAAATGCTGAAATTTTTTGGCAATGTGTGATGTTTTGACAAGTTCAAATGATATCCAAGGTGTAAATTTAAAAGTTTGGCTTTTATCTTGATTATGTTTTACACACATGCAAGACACATTAAGACAAGAATAGCTGTTATAAAAAGTTAACAAACACACCACAACCTAGGCTTTTAGGATTGTATCCACTGAATTCCTACTTGAACCAAAGTTTAGCCATGCTTATCTAGAGTGGACAACCTAGGATCTTGGCACCACAGACTCCCCCTTATAGCGCACTCACTTCTCGGGGCTACCAAGATCCGCTTCCCAAGGGGCATGACTTCCCAAGGGATTTTTGCCTCTACTAAGGACCACGAGAATGTAGGATGTCTTCACAGGCATGGGTGACCCCTTGAGCTAGTGGATAGAAAGGATTTTGGCCACTAAAACACAGTTTTTAGTAAGGGCATTCCATTCGGCAAGTGAATGATAAACTTCTGCAGAAGGTCTCCCAGCCTCGAGAACCAAGGTTTGATGCACCACAAGGGTACTGGAGGAGAGCTATCATGCAGCAATACCACTAACATGACTTTCACCATAATCAAATTTTATATAGTGGCTGGAATGTTGACCTAGCTTTGGCCCATTACCGCTCTGAGGTCATCCCCTGGCATACCCATTATCGAGTATCTTGGTCCAAGGTAGGCCTCCTATAGAAGTTACATGGATTTCTCTTACACCCAAGATCCACGAATGGCGAGGGGAGAGGATATGTCCAATTCAACTCCTAGGGATTTAACACTGTAGACACGCTAGGCAAAAAAGAAAAGGTTCTTTTTAAGCACCAAAACAAATGTTATCTAATCTAGGAAATCCACACACATAGTTTTGAAAGACACACAAAGTCTTCGACAACGTCCTGCAAAGCACACATTAGTAGTTTGTTATGAGCACATCTTCATCCAATGATCATCACATGATGAAAATAGACCATTAGTAACACAAAATTACCTAATCTATGTCCTAGAGAGTGATAGGAACCTTAGATGCAAATTCTGATTGATGCATGTGCTTACTATGAACCCAGGTGTGCTCTAACAATGTAGATTGCTCCCCAGAAGGCTAAAATGGCTCTGAACACCCCCAAGTGCACCCAGATAGTTCCAACTATGTCAATGATGTATTTTGGGCCCAGTTGGGCATAGTTGGTAGTTTTAGGGTGCAGTTGGGAAGTCAGGTGCAGAGTGTGGGGAAATGGTGCCTAGACAAGACCCAAAAATTGAAATTTTCAAAACTATACTCCCAAGTGCACCCAAATAGTGAAGACTGCATCAATGATGCATTTGGGGCCTAGTTGGGTGTAGTTGGTAAGTTAGAAACAATAGAAAGAGGTTTTGGTGGCTTATGGGCTCCTAAAACTGCTCTTAGGGGTCCTAAGTGTGCCCTGATAGAGCACAGTGCGCCCTAGGACAACAAGCTAACACAAAGCATGAAACAAGAGCATATAAGTGTTTTACTAGAGCCCCTAATTAATCTAGGTGTTAAAAGGAAGAGTAGATAGTCATTATACCCTTCCAAGTGAGCTCCTTCCTTGCACCTACAAGCACAAAACAAGAAAACCCAAGTTAGATATGCATGTTCACGTCAGGTTCACCAAAATGTAGGACCAAAAAATAGGTTAAATGCATATCATACTATGAGAAAATCACAAACTCAATCAACATATATTAGCACCAACTAGTTCTACCATGAAAGCCAAACTAATCAAAAGAAAGCAAACATAATTAAAAACTCCCTTTTTCATTTGTAGCTCCCATGTCCTTCTTTCTTCTCCAAATGATTGTAGCTCCAATTTTCCTATAGTGCACACAAGATTGAAGCAAAGAGCCTATGATGTGGATAATTACATGAGAATACTTGAAGTTGTGATTTTATTTTGAGAACAAGAAGTGTAGATACAAAGAAGTGGGGACTCAAAAACTCAAGGATTTGGATTTTCAAGACTTAAGCATTCAAGGATTCAAGGACCCAAAATGAGAGAAAGAGTGCCCAATTTATAATTGACATGGAGGATAAGAGCATTGGATTTTTCACCCATAGATATGCGATGTGGCAAGAGATTCCTTTGAGAATCCATGATTCATATGACAAAATATGCCAATTGTGAGATTCTATGACACATGCAATTCAAACTTGGCTAAATGTGGAAGAGAATCTATGATGCGTCATAAGACACCTCAACCCACTTAAAGCCAAGAATCTATGACAAAGAAGCCAAATAGAGACATGCATAAGAGAATAAGAATATTTGATTATGAGAAGTCTTAGCCAAGTGTCGAAGGAGAATCCATGAGGTGTCATATCCAAGTGTCATGATGATGCAATATTTTATGGAATATTTGAATTAAGAATCCTCTTATTCCACAAAATAAGAATTAGTAGAAAATGGAATTAATGATGGAAAATGGAACTTAGGAAATTGTACATTTCCATGGTTTGTAGATAATGAATCAATTAATTAATAAGAATAATTAATTGAGGATAATAATTAGGAAGAATAAATAGAGAGAATAGGATTAAATTATGGGTTATTTAATCCTATAGAGAAAATTAGTAAATGATTGGCCAAATTGATTAAATGAATGTGACAGTATCCTTTGATGAAAATGTGATGATGATGGATATGGAATAAGATGATGAAAAGGTAGATCAAAGCCATGGTTAGATTGATTGATTGAAGTTGATAACTGACATGAATTGGTTGACATGTAACATTTAACCGACATTGTAAATGCTACAGGATTGAAATTGATTGATAAGGTTTGATCATAATAACACTGTCGAACATTGTCAATGTTATTAAGATGGTTGATGATGCCATGATTTGACATTGAAAGCCTCAACAATGTCAAAGATTGGATGACATGAATGATAGTTTGATCTAGCACTAAGAGCTATGACAGTACTAAGGTCAAATTGATAAGATTGATAGGTTGATAGATTTCCAAGGCACTGAAAGCCACAACAATACCTAGGAGTCAGATAAATGATGATTGATTTGGGATGCTTGATACATTTTGGGTTGATTAGGACTAATTTCAAATGATTTTGAGTTGATTTGGTGTGATTCTGAGTTGATTTGATATGATTCCAAGTTGATATGAAATTGATGTGAAAGGGGATACAAATGACGAAATATGATCAATCTGGCCAAAAGATCAAAGTTAGTAGAATGAGAAAATGGGACAAATTAGTATGAAGAAGTGATGAATTCATAGATGCAAACCATTTTTGATTGTCTACAATAATGAACCCTCCAAATGGCAAAGCCAGGGTGTGACTGCCTGATTCTGCTAAAAAAATTCTTTGCTGGGTGCCCAAAGGGGGAAAAAAATTCTACAAATTTTGATGAAAAATTATAGACAAATAAAAAATTCAAATTTGAATAATTAATTAAATCTACAAAAATGACCATACCTTATCTGTAAATAAGGGGAAAATGTTGTGCTATACCTTTTACTATGGAAATATAAGCATGTGGACTAGACTAATGATGTGAGCTCTTACTACAACTGTCAATAGAACCCCATGTGTCTGAATCAATTGAAGCACTATCACCTATGTCACTATCAGTTTCCACTCTATATGATGTGTGGAGAGGAGTAGAGGATAAGCTGGGTGAACTTTCCTCAAAGTGAACATCCTTCTCCACAAAAATCTTGTGTGTCTCTAGATCCATAAGTTTGTAAGCTTTAGCATTGTCTTCATATTCGATGAAAGTACAAGGCCTAGGTGCTAATGCTTTGCAATCCCTATAAGATAGGTTAGCCCATGCTAGACAAATGAAGACTCTAAAGTGACTCACAACTAGTTGTCTACTATACCATGCCTCAAAAGGAGTCTTCCCATTTAGGTCATTATGAGGAGACCTATTAAGTATGTGAGTAGCACTGTTAATGACTTCAACTTCAAGTGTTGGATCAAGAGACTTGGATTTTATCATGCAACTTGCCATGGATTTGAGAGTCCTAATCCTCATAGTTACAACATCTATCTTATGCGGACTGAATGCTAGTCAATTTTTAAGATCAATCCCCTCAATTCTAAACAAGTCCTTAAGTCTTTTGTCTACATATATGTTCTCATTGTCCACCCTTACTACCTTGATGGCTTTCCTAGATTTGTGTTCAACATGAGTCTTAAAGTCTTCAAGCTTATGAACTACTTCATTCTTGTGATGAAGGAAGTAGACCCAAGTGAATCTTGAAAAGTCATCAACATATGTGAGGATGCAGTGGCCTTAGCTAACTGAAGTCACTATAAAGGGTCTAGCTAAAACCATGTGAACTAACTAGAGAACAACTGGTGCTTCGAAAGACTTCCCTTTATCATACTTCTCCTTGAGATGCATATCCACTGAACATGATGAAAATTCTCCCTTAGAAAAGTTGACATTGGGTAGACCTTTGACCATGTTTTTAGAGAAAAGTTGCTGAAGTGAGCAGAAGTCAAGGTGACCAAACCACTCATGCCATAATGTGTTTTTTGAAGTATAGTGAGTCAACAAGACTTGAGAAGGAGACTTAGGCACAAAGTGGGAGAAGGAATAAACTATCTTTTCATCATTAGCTTTCCCAACTGGTACCAATGAATCATCTCTAAGACTTTGCACCATCACTGAATCTAGAAAGAGCTCAACTTTATAACCATCTCCAAGGCGAGTGATTTGGTAAATTATTAGGAGATTGGAGCTAAGGTTTGGAATGTAGAGAACATCTTTGAATTCCCCATTTTCCATATCCACATGTCCTTTCCCTTCAACTTCCATTTTAGTATCATCTCCCATGAAGATGTGTGGTACCTATTGGTCTAAATTTTTGCATGATAAAATTCCTTTGTCCAGGTATAGAAAATTTAGATTGTATCAATTAATGGTGAGTAGGGTTTCTAGCTAAGTCATCCTTTTGTTAGCCTTTGAATTTTTTTGTGAAAACCCTACATTTTATTCCATTCATAAATTTTCAGGCGCAAAATATTTGAAAAATCAATTTGAGAAAATATTCTATTTTCTTTTTATTTTCCGTGCCCCCAACTTACCTTTCCTCTCAGATTCATGTTGGGCATTTTTTTTGGACAAGGTCAATGTCAAGAATCCATAGTGTAATTCCTCTCTTGAAAAACAAATCTTTTTAAGGATCCATTCCAAGGTTCAGTGTTTTTCATGCGACGTACCAAAATCCACTTAGTAGAAGATAAATGTAAGTGTTCACAAGGAGGCCTTTGCTAGTTCTAAAAACTCTTCTATCTTGGAATCGAAGTAAAATCTATTCATCGTCTCAAAATATCACACCAAAAGAACAATATTTTTGTATTTTCTATGTTTTTCAATGAATGCAACTCTAACAATGTAGCTACTATGAGGTCCTACTCTAACAGGGGGTTAGCAAAGAAAATAATGAAACTGAAAGAAAATAACATGAAATCAAATAACTTGAAATTGAAATTCCTAAATGGACATAAGCCATAGAACACAACACACTATGAGTTAAGCCTTCAAAGAAATTGGCAAGAAACAAATGAAAATAGGAGCAATGCTTCTTAGAATCCACTGATGCAATCATCAGTGAGAATCTTTAACAAATTGAATGATGTTTCACTCTTCATTAAATCACAAAGCCATGGAAAGTGCACTCATGAGAGACAAAAAACTATGTAGACACAATAGGGTGATCTCTTCTCAACCTCATTATGTCAACAGAATTCATATATCTATAGCAAACACTAGAACTAAAAGATCGTACATCTAGAAACAATGCAATAAACCCTTGGCTCAATCACAATCCCATGAATAAAATCCACAAAACAATGACACATTCAGGCAAGAATAACTATACTCTAAATGTGAGCACCAAAAGCATAATTTTATTGCATAATAATGGTTGCCCTTGTTACATTTTACAATGAGGTATTTATAAGAAATCATCTCCTCAATTTGTGTTGAGAATGAGAGATATCTTAATGCAATAAAAATGCTTTTAAAACATTTAAACAAACTAAATATATACAAACTGATAATCTAATTGTTGCTTAGAGGGACTCCATCCATATTTTATTCATTAATTGGATGCATGAGCCCTTTACATGTCAAAAAAAATGAATGTATGAGAGAGAAAGTAAGAGGAAGCCATCAATCAAAGTATAAGTGCATGGAGACACCAAAAATAGAAGCTGCCCCTTCACTAGGCATGTGTCAAAGTTAAACTATTGTCTGAATGCACTCCTGGTGTAGGGAAAGTGCTATTTTTGGAACTAGCAGTCAACTGTTGGTGCACCTCTAAATTGTGAACCTATTGAGCTATGAACCTACAGATCTACAGACCTTGACTGGGACAAAAATCTCAAAATTTTACTAAGTGTCAAAATTGAAATTCTAGCATCTGGGGTTTGCTCATCTTTATCATAAATATATGTTTGGATGTTTGCCCTTGAATTTATCTATAATCTTAGTAATATTAGTAGCATTCAAAAGATCCAAAGCCTCATACTTTTCTTTGACCTTCTGTCTATAGTTGTCTATCTCAATTCAAGTTTCTACAAAATCTTTGAGTTTGGTGTCCAACTCTAATAGTGTTTCCTCTGTCCTGAAGGCTTGTCTAATGTCTTCATCATTGGATGCTTCCTCTAAAGTCTTTCTAAAAATTTCCACAACTACTTCAACTAATAAAAGCTTCTCTCATTCTTTATCTTCAAGAATGTCCAAGCATGCATCACTGTACAACTTTTTTGCTTCCAAAATTTGCTCTTAGGCTTGGTCCTTGAGCCTATGTATCTCATCATGCAATGTTTCCATCACGTTATTTCCATCTGCAATCTTTTCTATCCAATCATCTATCATTTCTAACTCTTCTCTAGTATATACATCAATCTAAATGTGGTACCTTTGCCCTTTTATGGCTTGTAGAGTTTGTAAATCCTTGCTCCATACCCGTACCTCATCCATAATGCTAAAGTCTTGCCTCAAAATTTCCACGATCTTATCAACATTATATTGTGTGGCATGCAATAAATTTAGACTTCCTATTATTATAGTAACACCCCTATCCTCAAGGTTGTCTCGCCAATCCTGACAAGCTCTCAAAAATTGGCTAAGTCATACACCTTCCCCTTCTCTAAGAATGGTATTGAAAGTCTCCTCAGGGCGTTCAGAATCAAGAGGACCAATAACTTTAGCTAAATATCTCTTTAAGATCTCAACTTGACTTTGAAGTGGTCTAATTTCAACCTCATCCTATTCCATATGGTTAAGAACCTCCTTGACTCCCATAGTCATCATCTATTAGGAAGTATCCCGTGTAGGATTTCCTAACATGATATCTTTCACTTCATAGTCTTGAAGGCTAACAACTTCTTCATCTATACCTTTTGGAGGGTGGGCCACTTGTGCAAATAAGTCCTGGTTCCAGGTAGTAGTAATGAACACAAATGGCATTGCATCATGTAATGGAGAGTCGGGCTTGTTCAAAATCTCTGCAATGTCACAAATATCATCCTCTGAAGCATGAAATTGATTCTTGGCACTCCTCATTATCTCTTCCTAAAACCATCTTGGGATATTTCTTTCTATAACCTTGGCTCTAGATGATGAAGGGATGTGTTCAACTACCTCCTTCCGTCTATTGCTCTTGCTTGGAGTCTCCTGTTGTGAGGGTTCTTCTTTTGTAGTCTCAATTTTTGTAGATCTTGTAGTTTGAACCTCAACTTCCTGAGAAAGTTGTTGTATACATTCTACTACCTATGCCTCTTTTGATGGCTCATCAGTAACCCTTGGTTTTGGTTCTCCTTGTAATGATGATTCCTTTTGAACATGTTCTTTTGAACTCAGAGGTGGAGGTGTCATTGAAACCTTATCTACCATCATAACGTGAGGTAAAGATGGGGGATTTGGATTAGAACCTTGTGTCTTGGGTGGCATTTGTGTCCAATCTTACTATTGAAGTTCACCTATAAGAGTATCTCTAATCTTATCTCCAACCAATTCTATACCCATTGGCATGAAATCAAAATCTAGGATGGAGAGAACATCATCACCTAATTCCCTCTACTCATTTAACCATCATTGTTCTTCATCTTTTGAAGAAGAGAGTTCTACTATTTCAGATTGGGTGGGTGGTGGGGTATTTGTGACACTCTTCCTTCTTTCCAATTCTATAGCTTTGGCTAACTCAATTCTCCTTTGTAGAGACACTTGCTCCTCCTCTTCATCTGACTATGTTTCACCTTCATCTAATTCTTCCTTGAGAATGGTTCTAGGAATAGAGGGATTAGGCACTAATCTTTTACGAACTCTTTTCCTCTTGTTCATTCTAACCTTGATCCTCTTTTGTTTCTATGGAACCATAGGAGAAGTTTTCTGTTTATGCACTAGATGAATGGATGTATCTAGAATTTCTCTCTCTTCTTGTTGACCCAAAAAAATTAGAGGCAATGGAAATTCAACCTAGATATGCGAAGCTCCACCATCTTGCGGTTCTTAGGGAGTGGATTCCTATCACTGCGAAGGGGCCTATTCTTCAACATGCTCTACTTGAATCCTTTGAGGAGAGGCTCTCTTCCTCTTTTCCTTCTTCTCTGAAGGATGGTAGTATCCCACTCGATGATCAAGCTGGTAGACTATTTCTGGCCTGATAGGAGACTAGAATGCAAAGATAGGAACTATGACTTTCTTCCCCTTTGCCTTTTTTGGGTGAGCATGTGCATGGAATATCACTATATCCAAAATTGGATCAAGTTGAAAGGGTTTCTTGATCCAACTCTTTTTCATTCTAATGACATATCTTGCTCAATGATTAATATCATCTCCTTCCTCTCTATCAATTTTTGTATTTAGGATGGGCCTCTTGCCAACTTTATCTATATTGAATAAGGGATCCAGTAGCTCCTATGAGTCTTGTAGCCTTATCTCATCCGAGATGGTCAAATGGAGAACCTTCTCTGCTAAATACAAAGTCATTCTACAATAGTCCCTGATACAAACATCATAGTCATTTGTGGCATTCATCGAATGATCTTCAATGGCATCTTCATGGTAGAACTCTTTTCTTACCAAGTTTTCCACTTTACCAATATTGTTGAAGAATGGCCGAGGAGAGTTATATTCTTCAAGAGAATAATTCTTCCATTCCCACTCGAAAGTAGGGATATCCTACTTTCTCTTTACCTAGTATGCTCTTATTACAAAAGGCCAATCCCAACAAGGCCTCCATTTTTTTTTTATCCTCTCATAAGCTGACTCAATTTGTTGGGATATTTCTATCAGAACTAACTTATTTCTTGGGTATCTTGGGAGCTTCTTTGGATGGATGGATGCACCACTAACCTAAATGTATGTGAATATCTAGAACTGGATGAAATATGCACCAAGAGCTATGATCTGCATCTTGGCCTTATGAGATAATCTCTTCCCATAATCCCCTTCAATGAATCGAATGATGGAAAAGATGAAGGCATCCTTCACAATTCTATACTCTTTTCTCTATGATGAGAGCTTCTTCTTCACCAATTGAGGATAGACTATATATAGCCATGCATTAGGATCTTCCATACTGCCCTCCTTGTACAACCTGAGATAGTCAGTTGCCCTTGCTGCAAGTAGATATACCACATAAGAAGTCATATAGAGCTTCGTCTTGTCCTTTACTGTCTGCAACTAGTCACACAAGTTCTCACTAAGTGTGGTGGCCCAATCCAGTGGCATCTTTGTGTGTCTGATGGTCTTAATGGAGTTGACCATGAATGGAGTGAGATGACGTGATGTAGGCAATCCCATAACTTTGCTTAGGAGAATGATTGAATATCCAATGTCATCCTTCATGTATCCTTGAGTCATATCCACTTTGCTGATTGTCTTCCCCCAAGGTGGTTTCTCAATGAAGTATGATGAATATATGATGTCGATGGCCTCCTGATAATGATCCTTATGCCACCTCTCAACTGCTTCATATGAAAGCCTGATGAACTAATCGGCTCTAGCTAGATGAAAAACCTTCTCGATATTATCAGGTCATAGATCCAAGACCACTTCCCCAATGATGCTCTTTACCACCCTTTCATCAGGAACAAAATGCTGAGAGAAGGACATAATCAATTTAGCTAATTGTACAGTCCTAGGATGTGATGTTGCATTTACTAATCCAGAATGGATTAGGGTGGATCTCAATGATGACCTTTCAGTTTGATTGTTACAAACTCTAAGAACTCTCCCAAGTCCATGTGTCCAAGTTTTGTATCTTTGATCTCAGAGTACTCATCGTGTAATCGTGATTTTAGAGTTACACCTTAGAACTTGTACACAATTGGTTTCATTGTTGGTTCGGATGTGGATGCCATTTGATTATATTACCTACACATCATAGGAAAAAGAAAAACATGATTAATTATTGGATATATTAAAAAAAATGTAAAAAAGAAAAAAAATGTCCCCCTAGGGAACTTATTTATTTGTTTTTTTATTTTTTTTTCTTTTCTTTCTTTTTTTTTATTAATTTTTTTTTAAAAAATTATTATTATTATTTTTTAAAACTAATTAAACTATAAAAAAAAAAACTGAGCTGTGTGTGGGTGGAGGCACAGCGGCACACAGGGGCTAGGGTTTGCATGAGGGCAACATGCATGCACGCAGATATGCAGTTGATGGTGCCATATGCAAGCCAAAAAGGGCGTTGCATGTGGCATGGCATGTTGGAAGGAGCGACGTGCAGAGCCCAAGTGCACCCCCAAAAGGAGTGCGACCAAGAATAGGCGCTGCCTGCGCAAGCTGAAATGGGCACGGTGCTACTCGCATGTGGGAAGGAGTGGTGCACAGTGCCCAAGCATGCCTCTGAAAGGGGCATAACTAGGTGCAAGCACTGCCCATGCGCGTGCCGAAATGGGCAATTGGGCATAGCACTACTCATGCACGGGTTCTACATGCACACCCTAAAGGGGTATAGAAGAGGTGTCTCTCATGAGAGTGCTATGTAGGCACTGTGCACACATCCAATAGGTCATTCTTACGGTGCTGCAATGGTACACCATGTGTGCACAGCACACGTGCACCTCAAGCATGCGGCTTTGAAAAAAATGGGAGGGGGGGAGGAAGGAACTTACCTCTCCCTCCTTGCTCTTGTGAGAAATGAGCAAGGAGGGAAGGGAAGGGAGGGTTTTATAACCCTCTCTCCCTTTTTCAAAGTGTTCCATGCCTTGACACATGCTCGAGATGATTTTTTTTTTCTAACTCTAAGGCTTTTAACTAAATTTTCTTCTCCTCACTCCCACACTATGAGTTGAGAGTCAAGAAAAAGTAGGGGGTCCCCATTCCTATTGAGGAATGGGGTGTGTGTTGTGGACACCACAAAAAATCCTCACCGTCCAATCTAAATAGATCTACCATTTTCATTTCCTTGCTATAAGAACTTAAGCACTTTTTATGTATAGCGAGGTAGAGAGTGCCAAAAAGTTATAAAATAGGATCGCAAAATGAAAATACACTGGTCAGAGATTTGTCTTTGGGCTGAATTTTTAGTCATGTACACCTTGCAAGTACTATTAGAGCAGGAAAAGGGACCCAGTGGAAGTAGTCAGAAGTCGTTGCCAGAATGAGGGTCTTTCTGATGCCTCACTACCTCACTATCAAAAAAACTAAGCATCTTTCTGTTAGCAAAATAGTGAGGTGTTGTGAAATCAAAGAGACGATGGCCTCAAAAATTCTCAGTAACTAAGGTCTATCTAGGTGGCATGACAAGAAATAACTACTATTGTTAGAAGCAATTAGTAAGAGCAGTGTTGATTTAATGGGTCATTATATTTCATAGTGCCAAGTTTTATTAAAGTTGTTGGAGCTCGCTGCCTTGCTATCAAAAAAAATTGACATTTTTCCATTAGCAAAGTAGGGAGGCACCGTGAAAAGAACATCTAGTGGGACCTCAAGTGACGTGTAAGGGTGACTAAGATTAAAAGAAAGGTTTGGATTGTGCCAGTTGTGCAAATTTTCCTACATCACCATTGCCTCAGACCCATGCCCCTTTTAGAAATTAAATAAGGGATATTGATCATCAAATCAAACTAGAATCAATAGTCTTCGCTACCTCACTATGGAAAGTTGCAAGTTGTTTAATTCATGTGACAGAGCGAATATGGGACCCACCACTTTGTAGGGTACTTGGTGCAATTTCTCCACCTTTGATTTAATCTCAGATCAACGATCACTTCTATCTCACCATGAAGAGTTGCTTGGACAATACATATAGTGAGGTAGCAAATGAGGGCCCAGCACTATCCATCTAAGCAGTACAGTAATATATCATCCACAAGATCAAGATCAAATCAATGGTTGTCACTACTTCACTATGGAAAGGTGCTCATTCTTTATGTATAGCAAAGCAGCAACCTATTGACATGTGTCCTTAGTCACCAGTGGGTCCAGAAAAAAGTGCCATCAAGGAAGGAGCCATTTACATGGGCAGTTTTCATTGGATCGACTGGCCAACTTGTCAAGTGTGATGCCAAGTTTTTTTTCTCCATATCCCATGATCATAGGATTTTTAAAGATCAATGGTATAGATTTAAATGTAGAAGGTGGTGCCACTCCATGTATTAATTAGACATGAAAGCTTTGCATGTGAGGAAAAATAGAGTATAATTCAGAAGATTTTATTAGTTTCACCTTACGCTAACAAAGATTTCGAGCTATTCCTAAGTAGAAGCAATTGCTGAAGAAAATCATGATGGATTTTGGCAAGTTTGTGAAGTAATTTGTTCGCAAAAAAAAATTGCAAGAATATAGAGGAAAATGAGCATAGAATTCAAGTAAGTAATCCTACTGTAATCTCTATAGGTGTTTCAAGTTTGTAAAGCATAATCAAAGATGCCTCTAAAGAAGGGATTTTCAGGTCAAGTAAATTACTTGGATAGAAATTTTCATGATGACTTACTTGAGATGTTACCTAAGTCTACTATAGAGATAGTGCAAGTTAAAAAGTTGACCTCATTAAACCCTAGGTTGAGGATAGTTGATCGATTATATGATAAGGGTAATTGGGTCCAAGATGCTCAAACTTCGTAAACTAGTTTAAATTTGTTCAAGAAATGGTTTGCAAAAAGGAAATTATATGCCCCACATGCCAATGTATGGAATTTTTACTTGGGAAAGCTAGTTGTTCCCAGTGTGTTTATGGATTATGACCTCCTTGAGGCTGTCACAAAAAGTTATGATCAAGCCACTAGGGTAGTGTGAAGAGTAGATGGTGAAGTTCTAATCACCATCCATCTAGAAGAGATTAGGGAAGTTTTATGTTTAGGACCTCTCACTAGGTATCATGTGCCCATTGATTTGATAGATTTAGAAAAAGAATATATGTCAAAGAAGGATGTAGTTAGACAAGGTGCACTGAAGGCCCACATTGGTAGAATTAGAAACCTACCAACAATAACATCATCCTCTAAAGAACCTTTCAAGAAAGCATGTTTCAATGCCAGGGCAGTAGAGATATACAGGACCCTATACAGAGTTTTTGGAGAGGGTGAAGAAGATTTTATCCCTTTGAGCTTCATGTATATGATCACTCAAATCTCCTCATTTAGTATGGAAATAGTTTTTGATTTTTCTTCCTACCTAGCTAATGAGATTCACAGTGGATTGGTGGGGATTGCTAAGGGCAAGGTGGAGAAGGTTTGAGGCCAATACTCCCTATTGATGCACATGTTTCTATTTAAGAGGGCCACATACTTTTGTAAAAAAATGATTTTGAATGGAGAACAAGAGGGGGAAGCATTGCCAGTTCAATTATGGAGTGCAGATATGACTGGGGAAGTAGAAAATGCTAGTTTTATTAGATTTGACAAGCATTTTGCCTCCAAACTGAGATGCCTAATATTAAGTGACAATCCCAAAATTTGTAAGGCGCTAATGCACCTAATTAGGCCTATAGACAAACCCCATAATTTGAAAGTTTCACATAATTTGGGAGATATTATCCCATATTCAATTTTAACTATTATTAGAATTTATGGATTCAAGGGAACACCCCATGTACTACCTTACCAAATGCCCTTAAAGGTAGGAGTAGCTGAATTCTTGTGGTAGTTGGGAGGAGTAGAAGAAGCCTTTTTGCACAAAACGGGAACAGGATCAATTTTTCCCACTTGCACAGTAGCCCACCAGTTTGTAATAACCAAGGAAGGGTGGGTCTTCCTCTACAAATTTTTGAAGTAGTATAAAATGGCAGTATCTCACTCTCATTTTTGTGATGTAGAAGGTTTCTTTAATTTGAACCTTAGGCATAGGATATGGATTCATCTAGTTGAGCATGAATTCTATTTCCCTAAAGATCTAATAAGGAATGAGTACTCTCTACAGGAGCAAGAAACAAAGAAAGAAAAATTCAGAGTTTATTCAAAAGTTTTTGATTTTATTAATTGTTTTAACAAAGATTATAGCCCTCTTAGTAATGCTATAACTTTTTCAGATAGAGTAAATAAGCTTATGAGTACATTCCCCGAAGTAATGGAGGTAATGAATGAGAAGAAGCAACATTTCATTGATTCTATTCTAGATAAAGCCAGGGAAATAATGAGAAGATTGGGCTTCACTACCAATATAGGGGCAGACCCACTAGTTGTGCAAAGGAGGTCAGAATATACTGTCATTCAAGATCAAAGGGCCATTTTGAATAAAGGAAAACAAATAGTTGAATCTACTAGTGTTGCTTTCGAAGAAAGGCCACTTGAGCCTTCTCCCAGGAGAAGAAAGATAATAAGGGGAGAGGAACCACATGATGGAAGTTACTCACCTTCCAAAACCCCTATGAGAATTGAGGAGGAGCAACTCACTAATGAGCAAATTGAAAAAATTGGATCACAAGGGGGAGTTTTGTTACCCGGGTAGAGATTGATGAAGGGAAACCCCAGGAGCCTCCTATGCCAAGTTTTGAGTTAACTATAGCAGATTTCAGGGGAAGGGAATTAGACCCTATTTTGGAACAAGCCAGTTAGCAATTTTTGTCTAATGATAGTTTTGTAAAATCTAGGGCTTTCCATCAATTTTCTTGGAGAGAAAACATGCACATTTTTTAGGAAAGATGTAAAAATATGAAAGTAGGGCATCTAGAAATGGATGAAGCCTCTATTTAGAATCAAATAAAGGAACAAATGATACAAGAGTTGCAAAATATAACCCTTGAAGAGGGGAGATAGATGGTAAAGGCTACAAATATTTTATTATTGCCCAATTGGGACATTACTGATGCCTTGATTTTTAATTCTGTGTCAAATTATTTGGGATTGCAAGATCCTTATAAAAGGAGTTCTTTGGAACTCCATTCAGTAATGACCAAGCTGCTCTTTTTATGTGGTCATTAAGAAGAGGATCCAGGTTTGCTCCATCATAGCCTAATAATTTAGGACTAATAGGGAGTATCATTATGAGGAGAGTTGATGATACCTCACATGTACAAGTAGCCCACATCAATGTGGATTATTCTCAATTTGCCTTGGCTACTGTAGAAAGGGAAGAAAATGAGATGATTGAACTACAGAGAAAGTATGAAATAGTAGTGGATGCCTACAATAAAGAGGTAAAAAAGAGAATTGAACTTGAGAACAAGCTATTGGGAAAATCCACTAGGCCAAGAATAACATACCCTCACCCCCTAGTTGAACCCTTCAAATCCACCCTACTCATAGAAATACTAGATACACCCCAAAGGCCATAGTACTACACTACTAAGGATTTTGAAGAAGAAAAAGGTAAACTGTGGGTCTTACATGTAGAATTGGAGTCCAAATATGAAAATAAACTAAGAAAAGCTCTCACATATTTGGGGATAAAGTTGAATGGCCACTAATTCATGATTAGTTCGCCAGGGTGATCAGTATCTGGGAGGATTTGAAAGCCAATGATGAGGGTCTAAAGCCTATTGTGAATAAATGGGTAAGGAGGGAGAAAGAAATGACATTTTTGTGTTTCTCTATCATAAGGGGTTCTTATGATCAAATTGAAAAAACATTTTACATTGTTTCTAATCTTGGTAATTTTGACAATAAAAGGATTCATTTATAAAGGATAATAATAGGCTACTTGAACAAGTGCAAGAGCCAAAAATTCAGTTTGTTTCCTTGTGCCCTAGATAAGAAAAATAATTTAAAAAACAAAGATGAATGGGAAAAGGAACTTGATGATTTATTCTGTTTAAGAATGAATCAAGTCATAAATGAAACAAGGCATGCATGGTGGGCTACCACAATAGAAGAAATGGTGAAGGCCCAAATATTATTTGATTCTTTAAAACAAGAATTTGTTTCTATTAATAATGAATTTGAGTATGTGCTAAAAAGGCAGAGGGATATTTTTCTATTCAATTGGCCAAATGAAACACTTTTTGACAAGTGGATGGCGAAAATAGCTCTTGGTGAATAGTTTGATGAAGATGAAACTGACAGTGATGAGGTGCAGGATGACGAGATCCAAATCATTGACACCATCACTACACAAGCCCAACTGGAAGAAGAAGACAAGAATAATCAGTCACCTTCAATTGCAAGCTCAAACCCACAGGATGCTAATATAACTAAAGAAAAGACAAAGGTAGAAGTTACTCCCACCATACAAGGTCAAGATGGTGAAAGCCCACAAGTGAAAGAATGTTTTGATTTGAACATCTTCTATTACCCACATTTTTGTCATTTTGTGATATGTGTATGTAAATATTTCTTGTAAAGGACACCTATCATTTTCTCTTAGCCTAAAGCTTGCTGCATCTCACACTATATAAGTGAGATTCTAGGGCTAGAGAAAGGGTCCAAATTCTATTTTTTTGAAGTGTTATACTTAGTTTATTTCTGGTCCAATGTTTGGACAAGTTTATGATGTATCTTCTCAGTTAGTTCCTAAGAATACATGAATAATAGAATGATCTATGTGTTTCTTCTTATGGTCATTCTGAGTTTATTGTAAATGTATACAATTTTCAAAGAAAATGAATACAAATTATGCGCTATCCCCATATCAGTTCTTTCTGCATTTTGTCTCCTTTTGATTACTTGGTTATCTTGATATTGTATGAGTAAAGGCTTGTGCAATTGAATGCAATCCAGGTAGGTTGTATATCTATTTATCACTCCTATTAGTTCAATGGATTAAGTAAAAGCTTTGATGAATTTGATAAGTTTTCTTTAGTAGTGGAAAGGATTTTTGAATGATGAATTCTGATAAGAATTTATGATAATATTTTTTGTAAGGCAACAAATTAGATCTAAGGATTTTTAGTAGACTCTGAACCCCAATGGATTAGGCAGTGGTCAAATCGATTCAACTTGAAGAGAAATGTGTCATAAATGGTTTTCAAATGTAGAATTATAATCAATTTTACTTTTATTTCTTGGAGATTTTCAAAGTTGGCCTGTACTTGTTTATATGGAATGTGTTTATCAAATTGTCATGAATTATTCATGTATTTGAGGATTTGAGATGACAATTAGAATGAAACTAAAATAATCCTTACTCAGTATTTCCTAGTCTTGAATCATCCCTAGGTATACCCACCCTAGTTTTGTAGAGCCTAGAGAGTAGAAAACCACCCTTGGTTTTGTTGAAGTTGGGTCCAAATGGTTTGCACTTATAATTGTTGATAGGAATTGGCTAGTCCTTAGATTGTATGAGTGATATCATTTTGGTATTGAGTATTTTGTTGCTTAGTAGTTTTTCAAAACTCCAACAAAATGGCAACTCTGCTGGGGAGTTGTCCAACATGTCTATGAAAACTACTACAGTTTATTTGGTCATGTTGTGTATGTGTGTGTTAGGTTATCTAAGTTTTTCCCATGGTTATAAGGGAATATTTTAGTGACAAACCTTGAGAATTCAAAGAGAAAATAGCCCAAGTACCATTGTGACACACTGAAATATCCAGCCTATCCAAGGGTCTTATCTAACAAGCAAGAGTTGCAGCCTTATGATCTCAGTGATTGCTCTATTTATGTTAGATATTTATATTTGTGTGTTGTTTCCTTCGAGTCAGGAATAATTGTCATTGTGTATTTTCCCAAGAATAGGGTGGCAACTCAATCAAGGTTTTGAAACTAGTTCTTATTTTAACAAAAGATGAATATGACTGACAAGAGAAAGAACACAAGAGCTTATATGAGAGTCAATCCTAATGTAAGAATGTATACTAATTTACCCCAAGGTGGTAGGAAGAACCAAAATAAGAAAAAGACAAATCCAAATACCACCTGGAAACCCATAGGTAGTGTATCTGTCAATTCCCAGTATCAACCAGTATTAGGGAAAGAGTCTTCTTCACTTAGTTCTGAATCCAAAACTACAAGACTCTTAGGAGACATTTTCAGTACCCCATTACTAGATGAGAGATTTTTTCAAGACAAAGATGTGTCCATGGTAGGAATTGCTTCATCAAGGCTAGATCTCATAGCAAATATGAACCATAGGCTAGGATTTAGGAGTTCATTTGATGATCCTTTTAATCCTAGAGAAGCCCCATATGTGGAGCCCAATCTTATAGATCTAGACAATCTTGCTAATTCAGAGGCTACTTCTGCAGACCCAAAAGAAGTAAAATCTGAGATAGGAGTTTTGAAGAAATGGATTGTTGAAGAAGAAGCTAAATGCATTTGTCTTGAAAAGGAGAAGGAGCAAGCCACCTTGGATGCCATAGTAGAAAGGGATGCTCTGTTGAGAAGGATGGTTGCCTTGAATGAGTAGAATAAAAAGATAGAAGAAAATACTACAACTCTCCATGCTGATATAGTTGGAGATGTAGACAATCTAAGAGCTAAAGTTCAAGAACAAGAAAAATGCCTAAATCAAAGGCAAGAACTAGTTGTTGCTCAAGTCCAGGCCTATAAACCTATTCAAGTGGACCCTGTAGAGCCCACTGCAAAAGCTATAGATAAAGGGAAAGGCAAAGCCATAGGAATCCAAATAAATAAACCTCAAACTCTACCAAGAAAACCCATACAACTCTCCATGTCAAAGTTAGATCTAGATCTAGAGAAGGCTAGAAAGGAGAAGGAAGATCTTGCAAAAGAACTTGAGAAGGTTGAGAATGAAGCTCAAGCTGTGAAACCTAGGAGACAAATCTAATTTGGCATTGGCTTCATGGCCAAATTTGTCAATTCTATCTACAACTCCTGCACCAACTAGTGGTCCAATAATCTCAACTTAGGGAATATCCCAATCTTCCCCTACCTCATCATCCACTATTAGCACCCAAGTCCCCTTTGTCCAACCTCAACAATCCCAAGCTACTCCTCTAAACCAAGCTAACATAGCAAGTACCTCAAATGTTCTTGGTTTCCAGAAGAAACCTATATACCTGCAAAAGTATAGACAAATATCATTTGTTGGTATCCCTGTTGCTCCACATCCCATATTGTTCGATTTAAGAGACAAAGTGGTTAAGTTTTTTTGGAATAATGTTGTTACTGGTGAAGAACATTTGACAATTTTCATTGATATGTTAAATGATTATGAAGTTGAACATGAAGATATGGTAATGAAATTGTTTGTGCATTCACTAACTAAGGATGCAAGGGATTGGTTCGGGAGGCTACCTAATGATAGTATCACCTCATGGAGTGACTTGGAGAAATTATTCAAGGAGAAATATGGAGACAACACTAATGCAGGATTCATGTTGAATGAATTCAATAACATCAAGAAAAACCCAAATGTGTCCACATTTGACTCCAATGTAAGATTTCAAAAGCTATGTATAGATTATTTCAAGCTATGAGGTTGAATGAGGATGTCTTTCTCACAACATATTTCAATGCTTTTGATAGAAAAATGGCTTATCAATTGAGGGATAAGGATCCCAAAACTTTAAGAGATGCCTATAAAGTTGTAGTAAATATAGAGAATAATAGGAAGGCATCTAGCAAATTGGGTAGGAGGGATGACCCAAAGCTTTTTAATCTCAAGAATAATAACAAAAGGGAGGGTGATAAACTCCTATAGGATAAAAGCTAGAAGAACCTACAATAGGCTAGGTGTTGGAATTGCTAAAGAAGATGAATCCCACCAATTTCAATAAGCCAAATGTTGCTAAGAAAACCCATGTGAATAACAATAGTTTCAATAGGCAACCTAGAATGAAAAATTACCCTTACACCACCCAGTGGAAAGATGGTAAGCCAGTTCCTAACTAGACACAAAATGTGAAGGATAAGGGTACTCTAGATCACCTACAAAGGAGCACTGTAAATATGAATGATGATTTACCATGGTGCATTGTATGTCAATCACCTCATTCTTCTGATTATTATGCTATTGCTTAGTCATTTTCCCAAGATCAAGGTGTGCAACTTGAAGAAGAAAGTGAAGAGAAAAGCTATGATGATATAAGTTACAATATGGTTAGCATATGTGATGAAATTATAGATTTTGATTCTAAGGAACCTAAAAATGATATTACCAATCAGAGAATTGCTTATCATTTACATCATCAGCAAGTGCTTTCAAATGATGAAGGTTATGTTGCAAATAAGGTATGTGTTACATCTTTTGATGTAGGTCACACAAGCTTAAGAATGCCTTCCAAAGAGGAGATTGACATAATTACAATAGAAATGATTTCCCAAGTCCATAGTAACAACAATTTGAGAAATAGAACAGTAAATAATGATGTAGGAAAGCCATCTAATGTATTCACAAAGACATTACCCATAAGATGAATGATGAAAGTAAAAAGATCAATATAGATGTGCCTAAGATCAAAGACAACAAGGTTAAGAAGTGGGAACCAAAAAAGGAGGTTCAATTTCAAACGAATGAAACAACAAAACCAGTTGTGCAAGGAAAGAAGTCAGGAACTGATACTATCAAGCAAATAGTGGTGCCTTCTGTTCAAAAGACTTCAACTCCAAGTATTCTTGTAAAACCCACTATTGTTGAACCTGTTGATATGATATCCATGTTGTCCCAAATAACTATAAAAGTACCTTTGTCTGAACTTCTTAGAATTGAAGAACATAAAAGTAAGGCTTTATCATAGGTTGAGAGGGATAGGAAACAATAGTACTATTGTAGAACAAATTGTTATCCCACAAACCCCATTAGTAGTAGAGGATAGTGGTATCATATCCCAAATTCCCCAAATGTTTTTAGATGATTCCTCAGTGGCCTTTATAGAAGATATTGACCCATTTTTACTCAGTCTAATCATAAAAGGAAAGACCCTAAAAAATTGCATGATAGACTTAGGAGCTTCTAACACCATAATGCCTTTCAAAGTAATGGAAGCCTTATGGTTGAAAGTGGACACCAAGCAGGGTAGATGTAGAGGAATGGATTCTAGGGAAGTCCCAGTCATAGGCACCATAAATGATTTACCATTCAAATTAGCTACATATTCTAAAGTAGAGTTAACCATGTCTATCCTTGTAGTGGATATACCTCCACACTATGGAATGTTTCTCTCTAGAAAATGGACTGCTACTATGGGGGGAAGCCTGCAATGTGATTTGAATTATGTAACTTCTCATATTGGAGATAAAGTTGTCAAGGTAAATAGAGAGCCTAGGGTCAGTCACATTTTAGGGGAAGAAATTGACAAAGACTCCACTTGTTTCTTGGACACTGGTGTCAATGCTTTCAAATCTAAATTGATTATTCAAGAAGTTGAGAATTTACCTGCCATAATTAAACATGAAGTTGAGCATTGTACAAACTCACTAGTATTATGGACAATGTTTTTTGATGGGGCTAGTTCTAAAGAGGGTGCAAGGGCAGGGGTAGTTTTTGTTTCCCCTAAGAAAAATACTTTTAGATACTCATTCACCTTGAAGTTTTCTTGCACAAATAATATAGCACAATATGAAGCCTTGTTGCTAGGATTGAAAGTTTCTACACATCATGGAATCAAGAAATTGCATGTCATAGGTGATTCTAAACTAGTTATCTCCCTGATAAAAGAAACCTATACATCCAAGAACAGGAGATTAAAGTAGTACAAAAATGTCATTTGGGACTAGATAGAATCTTTTGATGCATTTGGTATCTCATGGAGAGATAGAACTCAAAATAAAATGGAAAATTTATTAGCAAATGTAGCAATCAAACCTAAGGAGATATCATTTGTAGGAATCTCTCAAATTGAGGTACAAAATAGACCTTCTATATCTAATAACATTGAAAATTAGAAAGTCTTTGAAGATGATAAAGACATTATAATTTTTTTGTTAAATGAAGACAAGTACCATGGTCAGGAAATGGATTTCAATGATTTAATTGAAACCATAGATGGTAAGGAAACCATTTTTGGCTAGGAGATTATGCAGTTGAAAACCAACAAGATGCCAAACTGGTTAGTGGTCTTTTAAAATATTTTTGATAATCAGGACAGAGTCAAACTAGGAGTTAAAAACCCTAAGCCTAAGGAATTAGAAGAGATAAACTTGGGTATTGATGAAGCTCCAAAAAAGGCTTATATTGACCAAAATCTGCTTGCTGAAATCAAAAAACCATTAATTAACTTGCTTAGGAAGTAGAGACATGTTTTTGCATGGTCATATGATGACCTTAAGGCTTATAGGGAAGATTTTTTCCACCATTTCATACAACTAAAAGGTAATGTAAAACCTTTCAGACAGAAACAAAGACCAGTAAACCCTACCCTAGCTCCCAAAATGCAAGAAGAGTTGATGAAACTAAGGGATGGGGGGATAATCAAAACAATTAGATATTCCACTTGGGTTTCAAATTTGGTACCTATCAAAAATAAAAATGGAGACATAAGATTATGTGTGGATTTTAAGAATTTGAACATTGCATCCTTGAAGGATAATTATGGATTACCAAATATGGAAGTCATGTTGTAGCAAGTAACTTGTTCTGAATTATTGTCCATGATGGATGGTTTCTTAGGGTACAATCAAGTTCTAGTAAAGGAAAATGAACAATTTAAGATAGCCTTCACAACCCCATGGGGAACATATGTGTATTTATGGATGCCATTTGGCTTGATTAACGCAGGAGCTACTTTCCAAAGAGCTATGGATGTGGCATTTCATGATTATATTGACAAATTTATGGTTGTATACCAGGATGATCTTACAACATATTCTAAGAAGGCTAAGGATCACTACACACATTTGGAGAAATTTTTTATCAAAGCTCTGGAATATGGAGTATCCTTGAACCCAAAGAAATGCACTTTTGGGGTGATAGAAGGCAGATTGCCAGGACATATAGTGTCTAAAGATGGGGTGGAAATAGATCATGAGAGAGTAATAGCTATTGATAAAGTCCCCAAGCCAAAGAATGTAAAAGGAATTAAATCCTCCTTTGGCCAAGTTAATTTTCTTAGAAGGTTTGTTACCAATTTTGCTAAAATTAGTAGACCTATCTCAAAGATGCTCAAGACAGGAGCTACTCTAGATTGGAATGGTGAGCCTTCACAAGAATTCTAGGATATTAAAACTATAATAAAAAATGCCCCAATCCTCAAAACCCTAGATTATAAAAAGCCTATGCATATTTTTTCTTTTGCATCCTTTCACACTATAGCCGCAGTCTTGTTGTAGAAAAATGAAGAAGGATATGAACAACCAATTGCTTTTTTCAGTAAGTCACTGCAGCTTGCTATACTGAAATATGAGATAAATGAAAAACAAGCATATGCTCTAGTAAAGGCTATAAAGGCTTTTAGATGCTACCTAGTAGGTGCTATTGTCATTCCCTTTGTACCCAGTGCAGCTATGAAGGACATATTTTCTCAATAGTAAGTATTAGGCAGAAGGTGTAGATGGATCAACAGGATCCAAGAATTTAATATTGAAATATAGATAACTAAGTTGGTAAGAGGTCAATGTTTGGCTAAACTCATGGCTGAATCTAATTTGGATGCCAATTAGATAAATGTGGTAGTTGATGACCTCAGATCTGACTTATGTGACATGGATCATTGTGATTGGTACACTAATATTATATATTACCTGTAACACATGGAAGCTCCTCCCTATTTGCCTAAAAATGAAAAGAGGAGTACTAAATTACAAGCCATCAGATACATAATTGTCCAAGGTAGTTTGTAGTGGAGAAATTTTGAGAGAGTGTTGGTGAAGTGTATTGATCAAGAAAAGAAAAAAGAGGTCTTAAATGAAATGCATGCTGGAGTGTGTGGAGGACACTATATGGCCAAGACTACTGCACATAAAGTCATGAGGGCTAGATTTTGGTGGCCCTCTCTTTTCAAGGATGCTCAAATTATGATTAGGAAATGTGACCCTTGTTAGAGGTTTTTTGAAAACTGAAGTTCTCAGGTAATACTCCATTGAAGCCAATGGAGGTCCAAGCACCCTTTCAACAATGGGATATGGATTTCATAGGAGAGATTTTTTCCAAGTCTAGCACTGGCTATTCTTGGATTCTAGTGGCTACTAACTACTTTACAATGTGGGTAGAGGCTATCTGCACAAGAAATGCAACAAGTAAAGTTGTCAACAATTTCTTATTGAATAATATTATTTCTAGATTTGGTTGTCCTCAAAAAATTGTAACAGACAATGCAATGTGCTTCAGGTAACTGTGAAGAAAGCCACTGGTGTAGCTCCATTTGATATGGTGTATGGAATTCAAGAAAGAATGCCCCAAAACAACCTAGTAGGTTTGTATAACTACATTCAAATGTATGATGAAGATATCATTGATGATATGCAAGAAAGATTGGATGAACTTGTTGGGCTAACTAAGACCAGGAAAGAAGCATCAATCAGAAACTAAAAGTTGCAAGTACAGGTTAAAGCACTCTATGATAAGAGGATAGTGAGCAAGAAATTTGAAAGTGGAGCTTTGGTCCTTATGTGGAATTCCAAGATAGAAGATAAAGGAAAACATGGAAAATTTGATTATATCTGGTTAGGCCCTTATCTAATTGAAAATACTCGGGGTGAGGATTCTTATGTGCTCAAAGATCTATCAGACAATATTCTTGAATTGATAGTTCATGGACAGTTCTTGAAGAGGTATTTTTCTTGAAAAATACTTATTTTCTCCATGAATAGTAATCTAGGTTTCCTTGTACATTTTTGTGTAATCTTTGTCTCTTTGTACAGTCCCTATATATTCTTTTGTTCTATGTTCTTTCTCTCTCTAAGTTGTCATTTTAAAGCTCAGGTGTGTGGTATGCTTCTTCCAAAAATTTTGAACCCTTATTTGAATCCAAAGGATTCAATGTCCCCAAACAGAGCCACTATTGGTCTGAATTTTTGCATGATAAAATTCCTTTGTCTAGGTATAGAAAATTTAGATTATCCATTAATAGTAAGTAGGTTATCTAGCTAAGTCATCCTTTTGTTAGCCTTTGAAATTTTTTGTGAAAACCCTACATTTCATTCCATTCATAAATTTTTAGGCTCAAAATATTTAAAAAATCAATTTGAGCAAATATTCTATTTTCTTTTTATTTTTCTCGCCCCCGAGTTACCTTTCCTCTCAAATTCCTCACCATCTGATTTGAATAGATCTATCATTGTTGTTTCCTTGCTATAAGAACTTGAGCACTTTTTGTGTATGGTGAGGTAGTGAGTGCCAAAAATTTATAAAATGAGACTGCAAAATAAAGATATAGTGGTTGGAGATTTGTCTTTGGGCCAACTTTTCAGTCATGTACACCTTGGAAGTACTATCAAAATAGGAAAAGGGACCCAGTGGAAGTAGTCAAAAGATGGCGCTGAAATGAGGTTCTTTCTAATGCCTCACTACCTCATTATCAGAAAAACTAAGCATCTTTCCATTAGTAAAATAGCGAGGTGCCATGAAATCAAAGACACGATGGCCTCGAAAATTCTTGGTAACCAAGGTCTGTCTAGGTGGCATGACAAGCAATAACTACTATTTTCATAAGTAGTTAGTAAGAGTGATGGTGATATGGTGGGTCATTATATTTCACAATGTTGAGTTTTATTAAAGTTGTCAGAGCTTGCTACCTCACTATCGAAAAAATTTGACATCTCACCGTTAGCAGAGTAGAGAGGTGTCATGAAAAGAACATCTAGTGGGACCTCAAGTGACACGTAAGGGTGACTAAGATTAAAAGAAAGGTTTGAATTGTGCCAATTGTGCAGATTTTTCAACATCACCAGTGCCCCGGACCCATGCCCCATTCAAAAATCACATAAAGAATCTTGATCATCAAATCAAAATAGAATCAACAATCCTCACTACCTTGCTATGGAAATTTGCAAGTTGTTTAATCCATGTGACATAATGAGTATGGGACCTGCCTCTTTTCAGGGTACTTGGTGCAGTTTCTCCACCTTTGATTTAATCTCATATCAATTGTCATCACTATCTCACCATGAAGAGTTGCTTGGAAGATACATATAGTGAGGTAGCAAATGAGGGCCCACCACTATCCATCTAAGTAGTACAATAATATATCATCCACAAGATCAAGAACAAATCGATGGTTGTTGTTGTTTTGTTATGACAAGGTGCTCATTTTTTATGTATAGCGAAGTAGCAACCTATTGACATGTGTCCTCAGTCACTAGTGGGTCTAGATAGAAGTGACATCAAGGAAGGAGCTATGTACATGTGTAGTTTTCATTGGACCAACTAGCCAACTTGTCAAGTGTGATGCCAAGTTGTTTTTCTCCATATCCCATGATCATAGGATTTTTAAAGATCGACAACATAGATTTAAATGTAGAAGGTGGTGCCACTCTATGTATTAATTAGACATGAAAGCTTTGCATGTGAGGAAAAACATAGTATAATACAGAAGACTTTATCAATTTCACCTTACACGAACAAAGATTTTGAGCTATTCTTGAGCAGAAGCAATTATTGAAGAAAATCATGCTGGAGTTTGGCAAGTTTGTGAAATAGTTTGTTCATGGAAAAATTTGCAAGAATACAGAGGAAAATGAGGACAAAATTTGAGTAAGTAATCCTACTATAATCTCTGTAGGCATTTCAGTTCTATAAAGCATAATCAAAGATGCCTCTAAAGAAGGGATTTTTTAGGTCAAGTAAATTACTTGGATAGAAATGTACATGATGACTTGCTTGAGTTGCTACCTGAGTCTACTATAGAGGTAGTGCAAGTTAAAAAGTTGACCTCATTAAACCCTAGGTTGAGGATAGCTAATGGATAGTATCATAAGGGTAATTGGGTCCAAGATGCTCAAACTTTGCAAACTAGTTTAAATTTGTTCAAGAAATGGTTTGCAGAAAGGAAATTGTATGCCCCACATACCAATATATGGAATTTTGACTTGGGAAAGCTAGTTGTTCCCAGTGTGTTTATGGATTATGACCTCCTTGAGGTCATAGTGAAAAGTTATAATCAAGCCACTAGGGTAATAAGAAGAGTAGATGGTGAAGTTTTAATCACCATCAGTCCAGAAGAGATTAGGGAAGTTTTACGTTTGGGACCTCTCACTAGGTATCATGTGCCCATTGATTAGACAGATTTAGAAAAAGAATATATGTCAAAGAGGGATGTAGTTAGACAAGGTGCACTGAAGGCCCACATTGGTAGAATTGGAAACCTACCAACAATAACATCATCCTCTAAAGAACCTTTTAAGAAAGCATGCTTCAATGCCAGGGCAGTAGAGATATGCAGGACCCTGTGTAGAGTTTTTGGAGAGGGTGAAGAAGATTTTATCCCTATGAGATTCATGTATATGATCACTAAAATCTCCTCATTTGGTGTGGAAATAATTTTTTATTTTTCTTCTTACCTAGATAATGAGATTCATAGTGGATTGGTGGGGATTGTTAAGGGAAAGGTGGAGAAGGTTTGGGGCAAAAATAGCTCCTAGTGAATAGTTTGATGAAGATGAAATTGACAATGATGAGGTGTAGGATGAAAAGATCCAAATCATTGACACCATCTCTACACAAGCCCAACTAGAAGAAGAAGACAAGAATAATTAGTCACCTTCAGTTGTAGGCCCAAGCCCACAGGATGCTGATACAACCAATGAAAAGATAAAGGTAGAAGTTACTCCCACCATACAAGGTAAAGATGGTGAAAGCCCACAATTGGAGATTAGCGTGCCATCATTAGAACAAGATTCATCATTGGCTAATTTGGCTATTGCAAACAAAGAGGGATCATAATAGAAGCCAACTCATTAGTGTTAAAAGATGTGACAGAACCTAACCCACCAAAAAGAATTTTTTGATTTGGACATCTTCTGTTACCCACATTTTTTCATTTTGTTATAGGTGTATGTAAATGTTTCTTGTAAAGGACACTTGTCATTTCATCTTAGCCTAAAGCTTGTTGCATCTCACACTATATAAGTGAGATTCTAGGGCTAGAGAAAGGGTCCAATGTTTGGAGCAAGTTTATGATGTATCTTCTTTGTTAGTTCTTGAGAATACATGAATAATAGAATGATCTTTGTGTTTCTTCTGAAGGTCATTCTAAGTTTACTATAAATGTATACAATTTTCAAAGCAAATGAATAGACATTATGAGGTATCCCCATATTAGTTCTTTTTGCAATTTGTCTCCTTTGATTATTTGGTTATCATGATATTGTATGAGTAAAAGCTTGTGTAATTGAATGTAATCCAGTGAGGTTGTATATCTGTTCATCACTACTATTAGTTCAATGGATTAAGTAAAAGCTTTGATGAATTTGATAAGGTTTCTGTAGTAGTGGAAAGGATTTTTGAATGATTAATTCTGATAAGAATTGTTGATAATATTTGTTGTAAGGAAACAAATTAAATCTTAGGATTTGTAGTAGACTCTGAACCCTAATGGATTAGGCACTAGTCAAATTGATTCAGCTAGAAGAGAAATGTGTCATAAATTATTTTCAAATGCAAAATTATAATCAATTTTACTTTTATTTTCTAAAGATTTTCAAAGTTGTCATGTACTTGTTTGCATGGAATGTTTTAGCTTCAGTTAGCCACTATTGTTGAGAACACATGTAGACCTATAGAAGAATTTTGGCCAAATCTATTATATGGGATGTGTTTATCATATTGTCATGAATTATGCATGTATTTGAGGATTTGAGATGAGAATCAGAATGAAACTAAAATAATCCTCATACAGTATTTCCCAGTCTTGAATCATCCTAGGGTATATCCACCTTGGTTTTGCAGAGCTTAGAGAGTAGAAAACCACCCTTGGTTTTGTTGAAGTTGGGTCCAAATGGTTTGCACTTATAATTTTTGATAGGAATTGGCTAGTCCTTAGATTGTATGAGTGATATCATTTTGGTATTGAGCATTTTGTTGATTAGTAGTTTTTCAAAACTCCAATAGTACCTTTGACTACTTCAATGAAGAAAAGTTTGCCTTTGAAGAACCCATATGATAAGAGACACCTAAGTCAAGTATCCATTTCAAAGAAGAACTTCTATTTTCCATAAGTCCTTGCCCTTTATCCTTTGAAGAGGTTGGAGTTGAACCCTTGGAAGTACCTGGCACTTGAATCTTTTTCTTCTTGAGTAGATTTTCTAACTTATTGATTCTTTTAGTTTTGTAATGATGCTCGTTATGATTTGGCTTCCTGCAATATGCAAAAAAAGTTTATCCTTCTTTGCATTGCTTCCCTTCTTATTGGAATAAGAACCACCTTGTTGTGAGGAGAATTTTTGTGTCTTAGATTATGTTTTATACTTCTACTACTTCTTCTTCTTGTTTCTTTTCCCTCCTTGACTTGATTGGTGCTCATCACTAGCCACCAAGGCTTTGGTCTTTGATGACTTGAGAAGTCCTAAATCCATCAAGTGAGATTGTTCAACAATCAACATTTCTACAAATGCATCAAATGAAGGCTTCTAATAAGAAGATCCCATGGTCAACCTTTGAGTGTTGAAACAAAGGAAGCATACTCAGATGGTAGCCTCTTTAGGATATGATGAATCAACTTTTCATCATTCATGGGATTTCCACAATCTTTAAGAAGTTCCCTATACTCATTGGCTTTGATGATATAATCCCTAATAGTGTCAAAATTCTTCGGATCCAAGAGAGCTAGATCATCCTCATTCTAAAATCCCTTTTCTTCATCAACCTTTCCATATAATGATTCAAGTTTATACCAAGCTTATTTGGATTCTAAACAACTAATAATGTGAAAGAGAAGATCCCTATGTACACAACTCCTGATAGCTCCTAAAGCCTGGTAGTCTTATCTTTGTCATTCAATGAATTCTTTAGCACCAATAGGTTTAGGAATTGTACCATCAACATAAAGACTATATCCTTTTTCATTAATCTACTCCATGTAATATCTTTCCATGTAGAATAGTTGTGTGAAGTTAGAGGTGGACATTTAAAACCCATGATGCAAAAATGAAAAGAGCATAATAGAGAGACACAAAAACACAGTATACACCTCCCCCCTTTTCACTCAATCAAAAGCCCCCCCCCCAAAAAAAGATGTTTTTTATCACTTTATAAGTAGTGCGTGTACAATGGGCCACTTGTCAAAATGAAAAAAGTGGACTTTCTAATTTTTCTTTTACAACTACCTTATGAGGCTCAAATCTGTCACTAAGCATTGTAGCTCAGATGTACAACAATTCTGAAAAAGAATCAAAGCTTTACAATGTAGATAAAGGCCTAATTCTAAAAGTGAGATTTTGGTCCACACAACCCTAGAATCTAACTTTAGATCTAGAAAGTAGACAAAAAATAACACTCTTTAAAAAAATAACTTGAAAAGGTGACTAGATGTGCTCGTACAAAGCATTTGAAGTTGTAAAATGTAGGATTATATAGGTAGAGTCACCATGAAATGCAATTTCTACAAAATCCTTGCACCAAAACTAGAAAAAAACACCACGACTAGAAAGTTCAAGAAATATTACCTAATTTCAAAAAAAATTGCATGTGAATCGAAGTCCAGATGTCAAAGTTATGGGCTTGCAAAGTCAGGCTACCAAATTAAAAAGCAATCTAGAGAGGGGTCTAGAGTAAAAATTGTGATCTTAAATTTGATGATCAAATGACCATTATTACAGTTGAAAAATGACTAGGTATGATGGTCAAATGGCTATCAAATTTACCCTAGTAAAAAGATGATGTCAACAAAAAAGTTGCCTAATGTGTCAGGTTGAGTTAGCATCTGTACAGTACAGAATGGTACACATATCATCATATGGATGACATTTCAAATGATGACATGGCAGTGTATAGTTGGCTAGATGACATCGATGCCATGTTGGTTTGTTGACATGGCAAGATGCTTACATGTCAAGCTGTAGACATGGACTACTTTACAGGCATAGTTGTGGTAGGGTGTGCCACATGGAGGTCTGTGAACTCACCACATGGCATTCTATTATATGGCCACATGTCTTTGAACTCCTGAGTTTTCTATGGGTAGGAAAAAAAATTTATCACTAGAATATTTGCAATCTTCTGGAATGTATAACATTGATCATCAAAAATTGCCGCTAGGATATTTGACTAACACTAACCGTTCACATCTGAAAATGGGCAGGAGAATCTTCGAGTGGCCAAAATAACTAAATACAACTTGCTAGAAGATAGAGCACAATGTTTGAACTTATTGCAGCTAGAATATGTCAATGTGTGGTCAAGTTTTCAAAATTGTGAACATTGTTGTGGGCTAGGGATGCATTATATGACACCAAAGAAAATGACAGTCACTGCTAGTGGGATTATTACCAAGAAATGGTGAACAACCAATGAATGCCAAAAATAGTTGTTGGACTTGGAAAATTTTAATCCCTCATGTATTAGATGTGCACTTTAAGTGCTATTTAAATGGAAAAGTTTGCCCAACATTGGGTAAAGGCAAGTTGTTGGGTCTTATGTGAAGTGGCCACTAGTGGGCTTTGGTCGGTGGCTAGAATATGTTGCCCAATACTAATGTGATACAATCACTAGGAAATATGCCCACAAATTTTATAAAATAACCTATGGATTTAGTAAACCTCCTGCAACAAAAAAATAAATTATCCACACTGTAGAGCTAGGATTTGATAGCCCAATTTTGCAAAAAAAAATTCTCTGCTGGGTGCCTGAAGAGAAAAAAAACATTTCAAAAAAATGTAGTAAAAAAAGAAAAGAAAAAAATATAGATCCAAAAATGAATTAATTAGATCTGCAAATGACCATACCTAAACTACAAATCAGGGCCTTTGGGTTCTAATTTGCAAAAACATTTTTTCTTCACAGTCGACTTTGGGCTAAGGTAGTCAAGTTTATAGTCAATCTTCACCAAATCAACAGTCCAAATGTAATGGCAAGGTTAGATCTAGCTCTAGATACTCCCAATTTCTGCAATACTCCAAATTCAGGCTGAAGTGCTAAAGCAACAAGTATCTTGAATGACTATGTGATGAGAAAGTCTCCAATCTCTAATACCATGTAAGGATTTGCCTAAGGGAAAAATTTACCTAGGAACTAAGAACTCAAACACAAGCACAACTATAGACCAAAAAGACAGAGTATGATCAAATTGATGATATATTCATTCAATGTGCCATGTTAAGAGTACACTTGGAGTTCTTGTATATAAAGGCCTCTGAGATACATCTAGAATGCCTCAAAATTAGCTACATGATATGTCATACAACTAGGCACATGTCCACTAGATATGGGTTATCCTTCATTAAAAATGAAAGTATGTGCGGTGATGATAGGATAAGCCTACAAAGGTGTGACACATAAATCATTGTAGACACTATGTGCTAAAATAGAGTCGCATACTCCTATGTTATCAACATGACAACTCAAAAAGGTGACTCCTAAGTGTATCACAAAATAAAATAATAAAATAATGCATTAGCCTAAGTAAACTTAAGTGAGTGTAAATAGTGAATACATATTTACACCAACACATTCCGAAATGAGATGAAATAGAGATTTAGGATCTCACTTATAATTGTGGATAAGTTCAAGGAGCAGATATGTATTCTATTTGATATTGAATATACATACATTCAAGTAGTTGAACCTCGAGAAAAATTCTTGGATCATTTGAGCTATGAGTTGAGTGATGATGTTGCAGTTGGCTACATTGGCTTATTGTTGAATTTAGAGAAAGATAAAGATGATTATAGATTTGGCACATATGATGAAATTAGACAATGCTCATCAAGCAACCTTGAAGAAGGTATCTCACAAGAAGGTTGAATCAATTATGAAGAAGGAACTATCTGAGACTATAAGATAGACTATGAAATAAGGTGTATTGAATATACAACCCTTGTAGTTTTAGTTGCTGAGACAACCTCAAGATAGAGCATACCTTATCCAATAGTTTTTGATGTTCATCCCAATGAACATAAGAGAAAATTAGAAAGATTAGTTGAAGTAGTAACTAAAAAGACTAAGAGAGTTAAAAAAATGACTACAGGACCTAGCAAGAAGTAGAAAGTATTGTTGACAATTGAATTTGGCAGTGATGAAGAGGTTGAGGAACAAGAAGTCAAACAAGCTGAAAAGGTGACTCCACCTAAACAAGTAGGAGGAAAAGCTTGGCAACCATGGAAGCCAAAGATTGAAAAGATAAACAAAATGATTCCAAATGAGGAAAACTTTGTTTAGATGAAAAAATTCTATGATCTTTATAATAATTTTTAGAAGGACGAGATTGATATATCTACCATGTCATAGAAAATGATCTTAGTATGAAAGATATCAAAGGAGTAGTGAACTAGAAAGTCTATGAGAGGCTTATAGATAATAATCTTGACTCTAGCAATGGAAGAAGGCCTTGAACTTTTGAAGTCTATGCTAAGGACAATCTACAAGACTAATGACAAAGATGAGATTAAGAGATTGCTGAATAACCTCCCTCCTTACTTGAGGAACAAATTGAGGCCATTCGTATTTATGGTTGGTGAGAAGAATAAGTTGAGAAAGGAAATAGCAATAGCTATTAGTCAAATATTGTCAAAATCTAGGACAACATCTCCTCTAGCTCCTAGAACCTTGGAAGTGTTAATTAGTGGTGATACTATGAAGATTTATCAAACCAATGTTACTCTTAATATTGATGATCCCAATCCATTTGATAGATCCAAACCAAATATACCAAAAATTGAGGATGTTGAGGAAAAGTTAAAACATATTAAGCGAGAGAAGAGAAAAATAGAAGTTGAAAAGAAAAAGATAGAGAGATCCAAGAAAAAATTGCTTGAGGAAGAAAGGAAAATAAAGGAAGAAGAAGATAATAAGAGAAATGTAGAAGAAGAAAGGAAAAGGAAAATAGAGGAGGAAGTAGAGAAAAGATCAAAAGAGAAGAAGGAAAGAGAAGAAAAGGAAAGGAAAGAAGAGGAAGAGAGGAAAGCTAAGGAAGCAACAAAGAAATAAAGGGAAGATGAAACTAAACCATCTAGTTCATCCAATCCACTCTCTCTTATAAGTTTAGCCACTGATGATGATCATCAAATTGATCTGATTTCATCCTTATCCAAACTTTTACAAAAGGATAAGATAATTAAAATTTTATAGAAATCACTAATGAAAGTGACTGATAGATTGCATAGTACTTTAACAGTATAGCATATTGAGTTAGATCTTAGATCCCAAACTAAGAGCATAGACAATGCTAAAGTCTTTTGATGAAAAATTTACTATTTTTAAGAATGTTGTAGAGGCAAAAGCTCCAATCTCCCATGATGCTAACTTGCTTAGCACCATCTACCAAAATATCAAGAACAACCTAGTCAATCTTGAGACATGCATAAAAGAACTTCAAAAATGTTAGCAAGAAGGCAAAGCTTTGTATGTTAAGTGCACCTTATCATATAAACTAACTAAGGATTTTATAGTTAGATGGAGGCAAAGATGAATGAGCTAGAGGCTTTATCTACCCTAATCCAACACCCATCTAGTAAAGTTGATGATATTGAAAGTCAAGTTGCTAGTATTCACAGCAATATTAGGAAATTGGAACTTTGAAAAGAGCTAATATTAAAGAGAACATTTGATTTTAGAGAATCCATTGCTCTAAAGTTATCATTTGTTGAGAAAAAACTAGAAGAATGTGTCAAGGCCAAGGATACATATACAAACCTTTTGTATTCAAATACCAATGTAGTTGAAATTGCATCATATGTATTATGTGCAATTCTCACATCATTAGAGTCTACCAAAGAAACATGGAACAAAGATATGAATAGTTTGAAGACTATTTTTGATGATTTCATAAAGATAATTTCAGCATAAAGGGACAACAATAGTTGCAATAGTTTTGATAGTTTTTAACTGAATCTTGACATTTTGACCTTTGTCATTGATGTCAAAGGGGTAAAGATTCATGTGAAAATTTTATACATATCATTTTTGGAAGAGAAATATGTGTATTATGAAGCATATTATAAGGGGGGTATATATATAAATTTTTAATAGATGTAATGTTTATATTGATAGTTAAGTTTTTGTCACTTAGCCAATTTTCCCTATTTTGTTGCCATCAATGCCAAAGGGGGAGATTGTTGACAATTGGCTAATTGTGATATGTAATTGTTGTCATTAATGGGAACACATGATGTACATGTTAATAGGAAACCTCATAAATAAATATACCTAGTGTTTGGTTATTAGAAAATTGTCTAAGAATAGAATTTGGTTTACAATAGTGTATTGTTTTATCCATAACATGTTGTAGACATCATATTATGATAAGCAAAGTTACATGAAGATAACATACATGTTAGTGATGATGTACATAACCTCAAAAGTTTTAATGGACTATATGGAATAGAGTTACTTATGTTTTGATGAAACAAGATAGTGAAATCAAAGGAAAGAATTGTTTTGTTACAAAATAATTACTTGACCAATTAGAGACGACATCCTAGATGTTTCCTCTAACTTGGAAAAGTGAATTGTGGTCTTAGCTGACCTAGTAGTAACTTATGTAAGGGAATATTATTTATGCAAAGGACTTCTTGATATAAGAAGTGTGCTATCATGATATTATGACAAAGTGAAATACTTGTATGTACTTTTGAGTGAACATTTGTAAAAGTAGTATATGCAAAGTTTTGTATGAGCTATCCAGTGATCTGAGATTGAACTAAAGATTAGAAATTAGACAAGGAAGAAAAATAATAGTAAATTACTTGTTTGAGCAATGAGCTCTTCTTATAGTTTAAATTGCATGTTTGGGTAGTGATCTCTTCTTGCATACATTATACTACAACTCTTAACAGGGTTGGCACAACTCCTAATAGGATTAGAATCTCCTAATACGGATTCAAAGTCTCCTAATAGGGACTACTTATACTGAATTTTCTCATCAACTCCTAATAGGGTCCATCCTCTAACAAGGAACTTATATGTTAGTGTATTATCTAGTGGGTATCATCTCTAGCGGGATTTTCAATTTGCCAGGGTTTCCCTAGTTAAGAAAATATGGTGTTATGAGTTATCTTTGTGCATTACTATTATTACTATTAATGATTAATTTATTGCTTGGTTATGCACAGTTTTAAAGTAAGTAATAATGTCTATTTGGTGGCTAAATTTTGTAGTTACTAATTCAATTCCCCTCTCAGTAATCACTACTTCTAACAAGATGCTCTTGCATCATAACTGTAGCTCAACCAGATTATATGTACAATCTCTTTTTCACAAGTTTGTATACCAAATCAACTAAAATGCACAAAAGAAATTCAATCTACTAGATTCTTACAAGTTGTGTGCAACCATGCAAACAATGAATTCAATTAGTAGATCCTCAATTTTGAGTATTGATATTCTATGACCATTCCACTTCACATTGGTTAGGTTTTCAATTTCATTATGTGCATCTATCCTTATTTTATTAGGTTGATCCAATGTAGGATACCTAGTTATACTTTGAATGATTTCCTCGTTGATCTGGATTGGCCTACCTTCCAACCATACTTACATGTCGTGAACTTGACTTAAAATATTTTTTATGCATTCATTTTTGAAAAATTTTAGAAAATATATGAAATGAGTTAGCCCTTTTTTTGTAATGATTTTTAATTTATCTTTCAGAATTCCATATAAGAATAACTTTTCATAAGTTTTCTTGATTTCAAAATCTTCAATTTCTCCAATCTTACATTGATAACATGATCTGATGTCTTTCATAGTCAAGACTCTAGGTGGAATAGATGACAATTCTCTAACGTTATCAATAAGAGTTTCAATTATAACTATGTTTCTAATGCTTTGTGCAGGCCTATGATCATTCCTTATAATTTGTGCATTGTTATCATTTGACATTTCTCTTCCAGATGCCATTGTGAACTAGGGTTTTCAATAAAATCTTTTCACAAAAATACTTTACTCGCCAATAAGAGTAATACTTACTTCTCTTCACAAATTTGATAATAATTTTTTGTTATTCCTTTCTCTAGTTATTGAGTATTAGAAATATAAGGTGGGAAAGGTTACTTAGAGGGGAGGGGTTTAATTAGGAAATAGTAAAATGTTATCTTCACCAATTAATCCTTCATATAATATTATGTTCTAATTGTATGCATGAAAGAATGAGAGAAAATAAACATTCATAATTCTTTGACAAGAGATATGGTGACTTAAAAACCTTCTAATTAAAAATTAAAACTAGGGTGGGCATGATACCCACAAGCTTTAGTAATATTGTATAAAGTTAACTTGTTATGGCTTACAATTGACCACTTCTAGTGATCTTCCCCATTAGGAGAAAATAAGGGTTGTAAGGTCAACCTTGTTAAAGAATTTACAAACATAGAATGAAGTATGCACTCAATTAGGAGATTTAGCAAGACTATTAAGTCTACCCTATTAAAGGATTTGGCTGATGCATCTGTTACAATGAACTAGTAGCTAATCTATGAGCTAAAACTTTGATTTGTTGGTTAAGATTCCTTATATTGCAATGATCACCTGACTATTATAGAGAAATTTTTGTTGTCCCTTATACTACTTATATCCTTCTAAATTTATACTTTTTCTCATCATATATCTTCACATATATCTCATTTGGGTATTGATAGAATGCATTACATATATACCAATCCAAATCACAACTTACTAGGTTTGGCTACAGTACCAATTTCATCATAATTCACAAAGTTGGCCCAACTGCTAGAACTCATATTCTAAAGAAAAAATTAATTATGTTATGATACATGGAAAACACTATCAATACTCAAAAATCTTTGGCACGCAATTGAAATTGAAGTTTGGTCCATACTAATCACTTTCAAGTAGCTTGAAGTAGTTAGCACTATGTGAACTCTAAGAAGCTCAGTAGCAACTAGATCACTTGGTTGATACTACATATCTCATTCAACACTAGATACACTTCATTAACCCTATGATATTAGTAGACAATGTTGGACTTGGTTAACACTATAGAACTCAATTAACACCATTATCTTCTTCACTTTCGCTAACCAGCTCAGTAGCCACTACTATGCTTGGTTTTCATTAAACTTTGTCTCTAAATCTTAGTAAACATTGTGCAGCTTGAAAAACAATACAAACTAACTCAGGCTCTTGGTAAACACTCTATTTTGATTACTTAGCTTAGGAACAACTAAATTAGTTGGTTTATGGTACCAACTAAATAATAAGCTTAGTAGCAATAGTAGAGCTCAGTAGTAATGTAACCAATTGACTAAGTGTTGAATCACTGATAGAAAAATTAACCTTAATGTTGAAAATCTCCCTCTCTCGCATTAGTCACAAAAAAACTTATCAAAAAAAAAATTATCATTCAAAATTATAAGTCAAAACTTCCTTTGCCATTATTCTATGTCTTCAGCTCAGTTTTGACTTATGTTCGCTATGTCTTGGTAACGTATTCTATTTTTTTGATTTTTCAAAATTTCTTTTGTAAATGGATTTTTTGCTTATGCATACTTATAGTGTACTACCCACCCATACATATATCTCCCTTATATAGATACAAACATAGTGTAGTATATTTCTCCTTCTTTATATATTACTTCTATCCCTTTTTGACATAAATTCCAAAGGTGTATAATAACTATATGAGAATGCCAAATGTGACAAGAATTCAAAATGTACCTTTAGAATAAGTTTCATTGTGTCCCAATTTTCCTATAGTACCTTGCTTGCATGCAATGCAATCTAAACTTCTTTTGATAATTCTATCATGTGATCAACTATGGAGAAGTTTTAATCATGGATGAGTGTCTTAGTATATGCAATATGTTTCTATAATACATCCATGTTTGGAAGAATTGTGCCTTGGATTTCTACAAGGGTGGTGTTGATCTTGGCTTCTTCCTTCAATAATTCTATGTGTAGGTTCATCAAATATCTAATCTTTAAATAATGTGCAAAGCTATGGCTTGCATCAAGTCACAATTGGTGTGCACTTTCCTTTATGTCTTCATCTATCTTGGACAATTTATCTTTGATATCCTTTGTAAATATAGATGTATCACTTAAGTTGACAAATAATGATACAACATTATTGACAGAGGTTTCTAATGAACCAAAGATAATAGCTAACTCTACTTAATGTATTGCAATTCTTTGTGGAACTTGTTCTAACACTTTGTTCTCAAATTTCATTTGTACTCTTTGACATAGCTTCTCTTGTCCATACAAGTCTTAGTTGAAATTTTGGGCTGTTGGTCTCAAATTCGTTTTGACAATTGAGTGTCAACACACTTAACCAATTTTCATGTTGAAGATAAGTACAATGTACATGCCGAGACATAGTATTTGCTGAGCCAGAATTCTAATAGGTGCTGAGTAAACTTTAGATGTCAAAAATGATACATGTGTCAAGTGACTTTAGGTGCCAAGTGAACCATATGTGCCGAGTCACTATATTTTTTGAGTAATGAATGGATGTCAAGCAAGTCAGAGTTGCTATAGGATCCAAGTAAGCTAGAATCCTATATGTGTTGAGCATTAATAAATTAGTATGTGCAGAGTAACACAAAATCAAATATGAGTTTATGCCTTCACAAACTCAGATGTAAACCATTTTCAAGGTGAAATGCAAAGGATTTTAGAGATAAGTTTGAATCTTTTCCTTTACCTATGTAATTAGCATGCAGTCAATAAGAAAAATGGATAATGCATGCAACCTATAGGATAAATGCAAGGATTTGTGTGGGAAAAATAGTTCATGGATTCATACCTAACCTATGTCTTCAAAGCCTATATAAGAAGGTAAAAAACCCATTTTTTATAGTTGTTGAGTGGATGAAAAGCTAAATAGATTGAGTTGCAGAACAAAGCAATAGCAAGGGTGTCAAGACTTAGTGATTTGATAAGCATTGCATAATATAGTTGATCATAACATAGTAGAAGGGTTATGCATAGATATCAGATCAAAGTGAGTAGATCAAGAGCCTAAAATCATAAATAAAGGAGTAGCTATCAAGTATTTTCAATCTAATACTTTCTAGCAATTGTATTAGAGAAGTAAATCCTATATTGATAGGTCAGCTTAACAGGTAGATTGTAGAACCTTTGATAAGGTGATAAATCCTTTAACAAGGTAACACTTCAAGTAAGTGTTTGTAAATCCTTTGAATAGGTCAATTTTAACATAGTTTAAACCCTTTAATAGGGCAGACCTCTAATGGAGAAAACCATTAGAAGTGGTCAAACAATATTGTTGTAGTGATAATTTTTGGGTATCATCCCCACCCCATTTTTACCTTCTCATTTATGAAGGGTTTCTAGGTGATCAAAATTTGGTGTTATGTGCTTCGATGCATGTCTTTATTTTATGTTTATCTGATATGATTACATGATGTAGTTTATTTTTAGTTAAAAAATTTTATGGATAAAATAGATTACTTCTAATTCACCCCCCTCCCCCTCCCTCTCAGAATAAATCTTCTCATTTGTATATTTCAACAATTGGTATCAAAGCCTAGTTCTCACAAGGAGAAGCCTTACGACTTTGAGAAAAGATCTAAAGATGGAAGTCTAAAAATTTGGAAAGATCATAGAGAACCAAGTGATTAACATACAACTCTTTCTAAACAACTTGGAGGGAGATAGAGAAGAGTTGAGAAAATCCTTAAAGAGAAGAAAGGATATTTCCATAGCTGAAAATGACACACAATACAAGAAGATTGATACCACAAAAGTATTCTCCAATGGAGATACTCAAGAGTTTGATGCAACAATAGTAGATTTAATGGAGAAGAATAGAGTTCAAGCATAAGAGATAAGGTCTCTCAAAATTAAGCAAGAATCACAAGCCATGATGCTATGTGAGATAACTGATCAGAAGAAAATAGCCATTGAAGAGAGGGTTATGATTGAAGATAATAAAAGAAACCTTGCTAGACTAGAGGAGAAGTCAATAGAGTTAGCAAGAGTTTTCAACATGTAGCTAGATACCCTTAGCTAAGTGAGGAATGCTCATCATGAGCTAAATGTCAAGGACATTGAGATCTCCATATTGAAAATACAAAATGAACAGCTGTAGAATGATTTGAGAAGAGAGAAAGAGATGTCAGAGAGCTTCAATAAATCAAGTGAAGCCATTAAGCACTTTGAACAATTGCTAAAATCACCAAGATCTACCAATGACACTTTAGGATTAGGTTTCACTAGTACTAAAGAAGGAGAGTCATCAAAAAGTATAGAGGAAAGAAGTGACAAAGGTAAGAACACAAAAACCACTTATCATTTCTATGGTAAAAAGGGACAAACTACTAATGTATGCATGAGTAAGAACACCAATCAGTAGGAGAAACCTAAGAACAAGGGTCACTATCACAAATGCAATAAGAAAGGACACCAAACAGAAGATTGTAGGACCAAAACCATAAGGACAACAAGATTTGATGGTCATTGCTATAATTGCAAGAAATATGGTCATAGGGATTTTGAGTGCAGATCAAAGCCTATGTGGACAAAAAACCAACTAGAAAAGACTAAAATCCATGTACACCAATACAATTGGGACTACAATACTAGGTAGAGTTATCACTATTGTTAGGAGTATGGCACATTCCTGAAAAATTGAATAAGAACACATTTCAATGGAAACTATAATAGATGGTTGAATAAAACCACATGCTTTAGTTGTCCAAAGATAGGACTTATCAGTGACTTTTGTCCAACCAAGTCTAAGGCATGAAGTTCTAAGTTCAACAAAGGAAAAGTGAAGGTTGATGTTGAACACATCAAAGGAGAGATGAATAAAACATGGAAAAGAAGAGATAGAGGTAGCACATCCAATGGAGGGATCACTTCACCCAAGAGGTAAAGTGGTCACACTTCATCCAACTTTGCAAGGGAAGGTATACGGGATTGATATTCAAAGCTATATCATGCATCAACTCAAGGACAAATAAATACTACAAAGGAGAAAACAACATGAGTAAAGATGCAAAGCTAAAACTTAAAATTTTTGTAAGTGTTGGAAGTTACCCTCAGATGCCAAGTAAAATCCTAGTGTATGCCAAGTAGTCAATTGTAGTCGAGTTCATAGTGGATGCCACATTTAGAAACTTTAGTTGATGTTGAATAGTTATGAATCAATGGATGCTGAGTAATAAAAAAATGCTTGAGCTGAGTGAACAGGTGTCAACCCACTAAGCATTAAATGAAACCAAAATAGGGTATATGATTGTATTTTCATTCATTTTTCTTCATTGCAATCAAAGGGAAAAGATGAAGAAGAGAGCAAAGTGATTTTTGAGTAGACAAACTAGTGTTTGAGTAGATTTCAACCATGATTCAACATAATTTCTTTGATCTAAAGGTATTTATTCAAGTGTGGAGTTATGTAGTCTCTATTTTTCTTCAAAATACAAATCCTAGAAAGACATAATGGCATCTAGCTCAAAGAAAACATAGGACAAAGATCCATTTGAGGTTTAACTTGTATTAAACCAAGTTAAGCAACTAGATTTTTACCCTATCCCAGAGGTTGCATACAAAAATGACCCAGTCAGTGCCATATCTATCATACCCCCTAAAGTAGTTATGGTGCAAGATGTTAAAAGGTGTTACAATTGGAAGATAGGAGCCATAGGTGATACAAAAATTAGGGAGGCATATGATAAACTGTGTGTAGATGAAAACCTAAAGAATGAATTCAAAATTGTTGAAACCAAGGGTTTGACCCATTGTCTCAAATTCCCCATAGTTTTCAAGACTAAATAGATAAGGTTAGTACTCAATAGAATTAATGATGGAAGCATATGGCTAGAAGATGGCCCAATAAAAATTACCAAGAGAATTGTGCATAGAGTCACAAGGTAACCAACCCTAGATTGGACAAAGACCCTTAAAAGTGATTCCAAAGAGGTAATTGAGAAAAACACTAGAGTGAAATGGAATATGTTAGAGTAAATAATTATTTATTTACTCTATTTATTTAAGCTTACTTAGGTTAATGCATTTATTTATTAGTTGTAGTCTAGGAGTTTGTTATAAGTTGTTGACAATATGAGAGTTTTTTCTCTCCTAAGTCATACTTATCCTCTCACCTTGTTCGAGGACTTTCCACCTCATGAGGATGTATGCTTAGTTGTCACACTTATCTCCTAGCATCTTCTACCTTCTTCTAGGAGACTCTTGGAGCTCTTTATATTCAAGCTCCCTCATTGTATTTTCTCATATCACATCATCACTTCTTGCATATTGTAAATACATATTTTCTTGTGTTTGCATATCTTTCTCTCTCATGTTTGTTTAGGGTTTTTCCCTTGCTCCATGCTCTTCCTTCCTTGGCTTCCTTTTGACAAGTTTTTGCATGTAGGTGATCTTGGGAATCTTCATGGTTGGATTTCATCAACTCCAACATGGTATCAAAGCCTTCCTATTGATGCTTCGTTGAAAGATTTTTTAAGTTGTGATTTGAAATCACAAACCCTAGTTTGTTTGTGCATTTTTTCTTCAAATCAGGGGAGTAGAAAACTTTTGGAGCACATTGGACCCAAATAGATGCTGCCATTGCATTGAAAAGGTGTTTTTTAGCTAGGATCTATATAAAATTCATCAATTTTGGAGACAGGGCTCCAGGAGGCAAAAAAAATTTTAGTCCAGGCCTTTCAGTATAGTCTTACGAACAATTCAAAGTGAAAAAAATTTAAAAAGGGGGGTTACAAAGTGCACCACCTAGTGGCCACTATGGGGTTGCCTGTGCCCCACCAACACTCCATCGATGTTGGCCACACTGCCTTTGCTATGTCCGACCTTCTCTGCAGCTTGTGTGTCACCTATCCCTAGTGATGCCCCCTAATTTGGACACCACCGCCTGCGTTTGCCCCCTGCACTTCACTCAACCTCTATTCTACCACCAATTCATGGCCTCCGCTCTGCCTTTGCATAGTTGGCAGCACTATTAGCATGTACATGGAGGCTCAGGCATAGTCAATGATAGTTGGTGCACTCAGTGGGTGATACGTGGCACGAGTTTCGCGTGGCATCTTACATGTGGGCTCTGCAATGTCACCCTACCACATCAAATTTTTTCCATGTGGCCTCTTTTTTGCTATGATGGCTATTGGGCCATCAAATTTAATCCATTTGATTGCTGATATTAGCATGATGTCACCTACATCATGTGCCCCTTACACTTCTCCTAGGTCATTTTGGACCTACCTTTAATTTTTTGGCCATAACTTGAGCATACAGAGGTTTTTTTTTTTGATCTGAAAGAAGTGTCAAAAAGTTGGTTTCGAGACAGAGACATTGGTGTAGGTATCTTTAGGTTTTGATGCAGTTTTTACTGCCCATTTTTTTAGTTGAAGTCCAAAGTTATTTTTTTGACTCTAACAAGCTTATCTTTTGCATCCCATGTTAGTTTTTTGAAAATGCTATATTTTTGGAAAGTTGGTTCTGTCATCTTTTCATAAATGTAGTCCTTTTTCTCAGATTTTGGCCCATGCTCTTTCTATCATGTTTTTAGCATTTTTGCTATATGGTGGGTATCTTGAGTGTTTTAGATCTGAGGATCATTTTCCTGACATGGTTTCTTTTTTTTTAGGTGGTCCTATATTTTGTGTTAGCTTTTTCCTTGTTTTGATCATTGTAACTATCATTTTGAAGCACTTTTATGTATATGCACTGAGATAAAGTGTCACTTTTGCATTTCAGGTTCATGAAAATTATTTTGAGACAGTTGTACCTACACTATTTTTATAAAGCATCATAGGGGGATAGTTGTTTTCTATTTTAGGCATTCTCCCTTTGTCAAGTGAGTGTCCCTTCCATGACATTAGCCTCATGCAATGTCACTGTGACTGTGTCTTTATGGGTGTTTGTACCTCTTTCCCTCTCTCGTCATTCTTGGTTTGTTTGCAGGAGACTTTGACTAACCTTCTCAGTTACCTATCATCTCACCCCATTAATATTAAGGGTAGGTTATGTTGTTGTTCTAATGCATCCTTAGTTTGATAGTTCATTAGTGTGAGCTATGTATTTAGTGGTTGATCCTATATACAAGGTGATTGTAGTGGCTAGCTACCTATGCATTTTGGTGAGATGGATCATCTACCATATAGACATGCTCGGTTCATGCCTTCTTGTTCTAATGCATCCTTGGTTTGATAGTTTGGTAGTGTGAGCTATGTATTTAGTGGTTGATCCTATATACAAGGTGATTGTAGTGGCTGGCTACATATGCATTTTGGTGAGATGGATCATCTACCATATAGACATGCTCAGTTCATGCCTTCTTCTTCCATGGAGGTTCTTCAGATCAGAAATTTTCTTTTAGATGGCAGATTTGTGGCATCTTCTTGCTTCAGTGATGCTCTTCATGATCACTCCTTGTTCCTATTTTATGGGGACATTCCCCTAGTTGGAGGCTTCTTCAGTTCTCCACTAGGTTACCTCTTTTTGGGGGAGGGTTTTTCCCACATGGTTTTCTCTCTTTCCTCACTTTTAGAAGTTGCATTTCTTTACATTGTACATGGGTACCTAACATGGCCTCATTGTCAAGATCCATTCTGCATTTCTTAGTTTTGTGAGCTTAAGGCATTTCCCTAAGTTGCACTTAAGGGGGGGTGTTAGAGTAAATAATTAATTATTTATTCTATTTACTTAAGCTTATTTAGGTTAATGCATTTATTTATTAGTTGTAGTCTAGGAATTTGTTATAATTTGTTGACAATATAGGAGTTTTTTCTCTCCTAAGTCATACTTATCCTCTCACGTTGTTCAAGGACTTTCCACCTCATGTGGATGTATGGTTAGTTGTCACACTTATCTCCTAGTGTCTTCTACCTTCTTCTAGGAGATTCCTAGAGCTCTTTATATTTGGGCTCCCTCATTTTATTTTCTCATATCACATCGTCACTTCTTGCATACTGTAAATACATATTTTCTTATGTTTTCATATCTTTCTCACTCATGTCCATTTAGGGTTTGTCCCTTTCTCCATGCTCTTCCTTCCTTGGCTTCTCTTTGACAGGTTTTTGCATGTAGGTGATCTTGCGTGTCTTCAGAGTTGGATTTCATCAACTCCAATAGAATAAACATGGGATGAACATTGATACCATCCAAGATCCCCTCATCAACTTTGCTATTAGAATCATCTTCCACAAACTCTATCAGTCTAGTAGGTTGAATAGCATTCCATGCATTGCAATTAATGTTGGATACAAACTAGTTAAGAAAGATCACACTTACGATCTTGCAGAGCTACAATTGCAACAAATCAATGAGAACTTAGGAGCAGTAAGGAGAAGTAAGGGTGCACAATGTAAATTTGGTGCAATTTTAGTTTGTATTTTCTTCTATGTACAAAATGATTTTTCATCTTTTGGAAAGGTTAGATGGAAAACCAATGGGTTAGTGGTCACTAAAGTTAATGAATACATTGAGTAGATGGTAACAAATTTTGAATCCCTTATGACCAAATACTTTGAAGATTTCAAGAAAACCATGAAGCAGAGGCTAAGGATTCTTGTCTCATTCGTTGAGCAACATGTGAATGATGTTTTTTTCCTTGTTGATATAGATTATACATACATTTAGCCAACCATACCAAGGATTAGATGGTTAAGAACCCTTGGCTATGAGATTAAAAATGATGAAGCCTTTGTAGCTATCATAGCCCTATTAGTAGAACAAATTGATAAAATTGCTAAACCATTTGAAACCTATGATTTTGTCAAATCTAAGGTTAAAATGAAACTAAAGATAGCTTCTACAATTAAAAGGAAAGACAAACTAGTAAAGAAACTAAAAGCCAAATCTGGAGAAGGGTTAGGTGAGGTTGAGGATGAAGAAGATGTAGAGGATGATGATGATGAAGATGAAAAAGGACAAGGACCATTACAAAGAACACAAGGCTTGGGGCAAGATATAGATAAGGAGCATAGTGTCAAGAAGGATGCACCCAAAATAGAGCCAAAGAAGAGAAAAGCACAAAAGCTGCCTACTCCTCAACCCAAACCCAAGAAGAAGGTAACCAAGAAAAGTCTATCCAAGTTGACCACCAAAGAAGACACAAGGGAAACTACCAAGGTAGTGAAAGAGCAAGAAAAGAAGAAAGCCACAAAGAAAACTAGTGGAGAAAAAAAGAAGCAAAGGATGAAGTATGTGGCACCTCCAAAATCTGATGAGGAAAAGCCAAAGTCTAATGAAAATAGTCAATTTAGAGTCATCAATCATACACCTTAATCTAGATTAGAAATTATTTGTGATAATGTTAAGGATAATGCAGATCTATCAGATCTCAAGGGGATTGAATTCAATAAGTTTTCTAGGGAACAACAAAACATGGTAGAAGATTCAATCTATACCATCATGGAAAAATTCAAAACCACCCCTCTTGAACTAGATAACATGATGCCAAAAGAGCTTTACTCCATAGTAGAAAACAAATGGCATTATTATTTTTAAATGGAAAGAGAAATAAGAGAATCTACACTAGCCCAAGTTATGCCAGAATTGACAAAAGGCCAAATCACAAAGGCTAACAAGAAGTATGGAGCTAGATTTTCTCCTAAATATAGAGCATTTCAAATCTTGCAAAATCAAATTGAAGATGTTGTGCAAAAATCCACTTCTATATGGAAGGTTATCTATGGATTGAAAATAGGAGAAGAAGATCCTTCTAAAGGAAAGGATGATGAAGAGGAGGAAGAAAAGGAAGGTAAGGGAGAAAAACAAGAAGAAGAGAAGGAAGAGAAACAAGATGAAGAAGAGGGAAAGAAAAAGGAGAAGAAGAGAAGAAAGAAAAAGAAGAAGAAGAAATAACAGAAAAAGAGGAAGAAGGTGAGAAAAAGAAGGGAGATGAAGTAATGGAGAAGACACAATAAGGTGAAGAGGTAACAATTGACCATCAGAAAGAAGAATAAAGTGTCCAAGAGACCCAAATGCCACTACCAAGTCCTCAACATGTCACTCCAGCACCTATAGTAACAGTAATTGTGAAGGATGTTCCTAACACTATAGGTCAGAACATCAATCCTTTAACTACAAAGGACCTCAAGCAGATCCTTCACTAGATAACCATGCAATCATAATTACACTTAAATCCTATTTTGGTGAGTGTAGAGGAACTAAAAAGGGCTATAGCTGAAATCACAAAGGAAAAGTTGAATACACAAGAACCACCTTCACAACCTCCTTCAGTTATAGTAGAATAACCAAAAGAGAAAGTAGCACAAGACACAATTGCTTTGGTTGATTCATCAGTAATAGTCACCACAACTTCCAAGGAGCTAGCAAAAGAATAAATAGGACAAGATGTCACTACTGCACAAACCCAAGATGCACCTCCTTAGATCACTATCATTAATCAAGGTAACAAGGAAGAAGACAAGGAATAGGAGAAGTCCCTAAAAGAAAAGGAGCAAGAGGCAATAAAAACTTTGGTAAATATGCCTACCACAGGAACTCCCACCAAAAAAATGAGCATTGATATAGTACCTTTGAAAATATTAGTACTAGGCTCAAGCTCTACAAAGGTGAGAAGGATAATTCATTATGGAGACCCTAAATTGGATGAGGAGACAGTCATACCAAGTTATTTCTGTAAAGCAATGAATTTAGAACAAATCTATGAAGTGTAAGAGGCACTAGAGAGGAGAAAGAAGTAGGAGATACTTGGAAATGAGTATAGGCAAAAATAAGCACTTGTGAAAATAAAAGACATATTTCTTAATGCCTTTATGCTGCAAGTACCTAATGAAACCAAGCTCATCATGGAGCAATTATCCAACATAGTGGACCAGGTATAGAATGAAGACCTAGATACAAATGTAAAACTATTAGAATGGTCTGAAAGGAAGTTCCAAATTAAATTCAATGAGCAGATATCAAGTGAAATAGCACTTACACTAGTTGAATTGGCCAAGAAAATAGAAAAGGTCAAAATAGTACTTCGGAACATTTTCTCATTGTACTCCAAATTGTGTCACTTATCATATTTCACATAGGAAATGAGCTAGAAGATACTAAGTTTGGAATGAGATTTGAATGCATCTAGCTCATAGCTACCAATCCATCTAGCTCAGAGTGAGAAGAATTTTTTAACATTGCTTCATACATAGAGGAAATTGGCTATGATAACAATAGATGAAGCAAAAATCAAAGCCAAACTTGTACAAATACAGGTAGCCATCACTCCCCACATGGAGGTACTTCATAAGGAACAAGCCTATGTCATGAATATTTTACAGAAAGATCCCAATCTTTCAACTTTAGACGGCCTTGTTCACCTCATAGTAGAGATAGCTATCCAGCTTAAAGCCCTACAAATTGCCTTAGAAAATTGGGATGTTCCTCTCAAAATAATTTTGGAGGTAAATAAAAAAATTTTGGCTAAGTTAAAGGGGAGTTACAAGATTTTGAGGTATATTGTCCTATACAAAATTTTGAAGTTTTGTACACATGCCAAACAAGATATATGTTGTGCTCATAACATCAAATATATAATATTTAGTTAAGTGTTTTTGACACTCATGTCAAAGGGGGAGATTGTTGGTCTCAGATTAGTTTTGACAATTGAGTGTCAACACACTTAACCAATTTTCATGTTGAAGCCAAGTACACTATGCATGTTGAGCCATAGTATGTGCCGAGCCAAAATTCCAATAGGTGCCAAGTAAAATTTAGATACCAAGCATGATACATGTTCCCAGTAACTTCAAGTGTCAAGTGAACCATATTTGCTGAGTCACTATAGGTGTTGAGCAATGAATGGATGATGAGCAAGTGAGAGTTTCTATAGGAGCTAAGCAAGCCATAATCCTATATGTGCCAAGCATCAACAAATTAGTATGTGTCAAGTAACATAGAATCAACATATGAGTTTATGTCTTCACAAACTCAAATGTAAACTATTTTCAAGGTGAATCATGAAGGATTTTAGAGATAAGTTTGAATCTTTTCCTTAACTATGTAATTAGCATGCAACCAATAAGAAAAATGGATAATGTATGCAACCTATGGGATAGATGCAAGGATTTGAGTGGAAAAATTAGTTTGTGGACTCATACCTAACCATAAGTCTTTGAAGCCTTTATAAGAAGGTAAAAACCCCATGTTTTAGAGTTGTTGAGTGGATGAAAAGATGAAGAGGGTGAGTTGTAGAACAAAGAAATAGCAAGGGTGTCAAGACTTAGTGATTTGATTAGAATTGCAAAATAAAGTTGATTAGAGTAGAGTAGAAGGGTTACACATACACATAAAATTATAGAGGATCATATCAGAGTGAGCAGATCAAGAGCCTGAAATTAGAAATAAAGGATTGTAAGCTATCAAGTCTATTCAATCTAATACTCTCTAGCAATTGTATTAGAAAATTAAATCCTATATTGATAGGTTAGCTTAACAAGTAGATTGTAGAATGTTTGATAAGGTGATAAATCCTTTAATAGGGTAACACTTCAAGTTTTTTTAAATCCTTTGAACATGTCAAGGTATGTGTATGATCATGTTGTGCTAAAAGGTAGCAATTTGAAAAATCTATAGTTCTAAAATATCTCAAACTATTTCTAAATCTATTTCAACTTTTTTCCCACCCACCCTGATACTAAATGAAAACAATTAATATCTTTATAAGGTCTATTATATCTTTTGATACCAAACCTATATGGTCAACTTTTAAAACATCCTAAAAATGTGCTTTTGGCCTATTTTTATTTGATTTTTACTTCAAACATGTATTTGATGACTTTTTTTCACTAAAATTTGATGAAATGAAAAGGATTTCTTAAGAATGTTCTTACCTTTCCATAAATGTAATTTTTTTTCAAATTATGAGTTTAGTAAGTAATTATTACTTATTTTCTAATAAAGTAACATAATAAAGTGCTAACTAGCACACTACTTGAAAAGCAACTATAACTTTCAAATGGTACAACATTTTTTAAATCCAAAAGATGCATCACATTCTACTTCTTCTACTATAAAGAAAAAAATGAAAAATTGAATTTTGTAGTGTTTTGAATTAGTTAAGCTAGTCAGACATAAGAGTTTTTTATTCCAAAAATACTCAAGTCAAAAATTGATTAATTACTTATTATTTAGAATAAAAATACCCAAAAATATGTGCCACATCCAAGCATGAGCATTTGATTTTTATTAAGCTAGTTAGACATATGTCTACTTCTTATTTTTGTTCTAAATTTTTTGTAATATTGCATTGAAATTCAAAATTTTGACCAATCAATTTTATTTTTTGAGATAAGTCCTAGTACTTTAGAAACTAGATTCAATTTTCTAGAGATTCTTTTCTCTCAAATTTTTTGATATAAAGTTAATAACAAGTAGAAGATTGCACATCAAGTTGACATATAACCTATATTTTTTGATTTTTCATTGCTATTTAAGAGCATAGTTTGGTTGACCATGATCCTACACATACTCATCACTTTTGACCGAGTGTAAAACCTTTAACGTGGTAGGCCTCTAACAAGGTAGACCATTAGAAGTGGTCAAACAATATAGTTGCAGTGATAATTTGTGGGTATTATTCGCACCCCATTTTTACCTTCTCATTTATGGAGGGTTTCTAGATTATCAAAATTTGGTGTTATGTGTCTCGAAGCATGTCTTTATTTTATGTTTATCTAATATGATTACATGCATGTACTTTATTTTTAGTTTAAAAAATTTATGGATAAAATGTATGACTTCTAATTCACCCTACCCCCCCCCCCCCCCCCAAGAAGAAATCTTCCCATTTGTATATTTCAACATGGACAATTTCTTTCAACTAATCAAGAATGGGTTGATTACTATCAACCTCAATACTCAAAGCATCAACAAATATGATCTTTCTATCTTAAAAAACTTGATTTTCTTTTTTCTTCTCTTGTCTAAGATTTTTTAGGTTAGCTATCTTTTTTAGTAATTCAACCATGGTGTGTATTTGATCAAGAATGAGGGTAGAGATATCCCAATTTGGAATAACTATATCCTAATCTAGATCAATAGGTTTTTCTTCTTTGCCCTTTTCCTTTAGAATGGTGTAAACAATTTGTTTTCCCTTGTCTAGGACTTCAGTACTCTGTTGAGACTAGATCTCAACTGTCATTGTACTTGCTATGCGTATACTTGGAATAGAAACAACTATGCAAAATGATGGATGAGTAACAAATATTTAAACAACACTAACAATTGAAATACCTCATCACTAATCATTCAAGCCTAGTGATGGAGAGACTTGTTGCTTGGTAGATGAAGTGTTGGGCACTTCAACCAATGAAATATTTAAAGCTTAGTTGGGTTCTTGGTATAGAAGTGGTATCCACAACCAGCTTGGTAGAAGCTTTCTCAAAGATAGATTTCACTAAGGCTATGCTTGAAGAGTGAGAAAATTAGGCCATGATTGTTGCTGCAATTTTCTCTACATTAGTTTCTTCAATACCTTGTATCTTTGGAAGGCTTCCTCCAATAGCTTCTTATTCCTCCTTGTCACCATCCAAATTAGCATAATTAATCTCATCATCTTTTATTTAAATCATCATCATCCTTGTCATCAACATGTACAATAAAGTCACTAGGTTGATGCAACTTATAAATGTTCTTCCATGTAGTTGTAGTTACCTTGACTACATACTCAATGTCTTTCATCAATATCATACATGTATTGAATTTAAGAGTGATCTTATTTATATTTTTCTACAAAGATTATTTTACTTCCTTTTTTGTTAAGATTTGACATGAGTTGCTTCAAGGTCTTTTGAAAGATGTTTTTAATAGTAATTTTGCACGTTCTCATCTAGGTTTAATTACCCATAGAAGTTCATTAGGAATTTTTTGTGCGAGCTAATCTGGTGAGTACTTCCATTTGCCCAAATTTGACACAAACAAGTCCTCAATCTATTTTTTCTCATATGCATTCATGGTCTCATATTTAAGCAATTTGGAATTTTCCATGCCAACTCCTTCCATTTTTTTTAATCTTTCCTAAAGCGTAGGTTCATCTCTTTTGAAGATTATCTACTTGGCTTCATCTATGCCTAACTTCAATTTCTTCCTTGACTCAGCTTTCCTTATAATGAACACAATAGGGGATAACTTGGCATGTCTAGTTATGGTAACTTTATTGGAAGCATGAATGTTGAAGATATTCTTATGGGGGAGTGTTGTAGATATGTTACTATGATGATATGTTACATTCATGTTTCAGTTTGTCATTGATGTCAACATAGTAATCTTCTATGGTATCTAATAGAAGAACAATGTAAAGATCAAGTTGGTACAGATGGTTAGTTGAATATTCTCACTATCTAAGGTTATGGGAGATATTTTCAATTATCTAGTATATGTAGTTAACATCAAATGAAGAAAAGTTAATTCTGGAAGAAGTTATGTAAATTTTGGTTATGTCTATTCTAAGATAGAGTCTAGAGAGGAATGTTTTGGTAAACATGTTATATCTCTTAGAAAAATTGTTGATTTGATAATTGAGGTTGAGGATGTGTAGAATATATGTTGATTATAGTGTGTTTAAGCTCACTTATCATAATATTACATGTATGGAAAGTTATTCAAGTTGCATGGAAAAATTCTAATGTTATCCCTAAGTGCAACATGTTCTTAATGTGGTCCTATAATAATTAATGAGAAGGTGTAATAGCTGACTTAGGGAATCATTTTATGGACTCGGTATAAAGGAAGAAGTAATTGAAAGAAGCACAAAGAGTAGAATGAAAAATTGAGTAGAGAAGAGTGAAATTGAAGGAAACTTCATTACTAAAGTTTTATTATGTGGTTCAAGGTTTGATACTTGGAATTGAGGTTTGTGACCTAGAATACAAGGTCTAAAAGTGATTGCTTTGGTTGAAAGAATAGAGGAAGGAGGAACTTAATAGTAGATTGCTTGTTTGGTTAGTAAACTCTTCTAGTAATTAAAAATTGCATGTTTGGGCAATGGAATCTTCTTGCATATATTGTACTAAAACTCCTAATAAGGTTGGCACAACTCCTAACAGGGTTGGAATTTCCTAACAGGGACTCTATGTACTAAATGTTGTATTAGACTCCTAATAGGGTCCATCCTCTAACAAGGAATATTTATATTAGTATATCATCTTGTGGGCATCATTCCCACCTGAATTTTCTCTCTAATCGAGGGTTTCCTTAGTTTACATATCTAGTGTAATTATCTATGTTCATCTTGTTATGGTTGCTATTTACTTTAGTCAAATGGATAAGATTGCTTAAGGACAATCAATATTTTAATTATTGGATAACTAATTCACCCCCCACCCCGTTATCTTTGTGGACCATTATTTCTAACAATTGGCATCAAAGCATTAGGTCATTGAGGATAATGTTTAACAACTTTAGGGGATCCATGCCAAGCATGTTCAAGAAAGATAGTATGAAGTTTGATGGAATAAATTATGATAGCACATCAACTATGTGTTGATCTAGGATATTGGATCTTAACAAAAACATTGAAAATAATTATTACTGAAAAGGATTTGGAAACTTGTACCAAGGATGAAAGAGATCTTTTTATGTGTGACATGAGAGCTAGAGAAGCACTATTTACTACACTTCATGTAACACTGTTGGTGTAAATACATATTTACTATTTACACTTACTTAAGTTTACTTAGGTTAATGCATTACTTTTAATATTTATTTATTAGTCAACTAGGAGTATATGCACTCTTGTGAGTTGTCATATTGATAACATAGGAGTTCACACCTCTTTTATGCACATGGTGTCTACAACATAGGAGTTAGCATACTAATTAAGCACATGGTGTCTACAACATCTCCACTTGAGATACACCTCATCATTCTTATCCTATCATCTATAATTATGGATAAGATGTGTTCTTAGTTGTGATTCTTATCTTATCTCCTAGCTCTTTCTAGAGACATTCTAAGTGCTACCTGAGAGGCCTTTATATACAAGCACTCCTAGTGTGTACATTCATCATATACAATATGGAGCAATGTATGAGGACATACTCTAATATATTGATCATACTTCTTTTTGGTCTACAGTTGTGCTTGTGTTCAAGTTCTTTGATCTTGGGTGAATCTTGCCCTAAGGAAAATTCTTACATGGTATTAGAGCTGAGAGAGATTCTTGTCACAAATTCATTTGAGACCATCTTGTTGCTCCAACACCTCAGCCTGAATCTAGAGTATCATAGAAATTGGGAGCATCTAAAACCATATTTGACCTTGCCATTGCATCTGGAACATTGATTTAGTGAAAATTGGCTATAAAGTTGCTTACCTTAGGCCAAAGTTGATTGTGAGGCAATTTTTTTTGCAAACTAGCACTCAAAGCACCAATTTGTAGAATTGATATGATTATTTCAGATTTGTATATTTAATTTTCAATTTTTCATTTTTTTCATTTGCATCTTTACTATTTTTTCATATCTACATTATTTTTCAATTTTTTTGGCCATTGGGCCATAGGAGAGTTTTTTGCAGGTGAAGATTCATGCTTACTACTACAAATCAAATATTTTCATCACATTTAGAAGGTCCAAAAACCCCCAAATTGGATTTTGTTTCATCCAAATTGGACATCTAAAAAATCTAAAGCCATTTAATTTTTAAAGGCACACGCAGCAATTTAGGAAAAATAACAATAGCAATGATTTTCAAACAGTGATATCTCCCTCATATAGACTCCTTTTTGTGAGAAATTTTTTTCATTTTGGGTAGAATTTCATGATCTACACATTGGTGCAGGTGGTTTGAGGTCTCTATTCCTAAATTTTTCTACAACTTGCAAATCTCAATTTTTTCCACTTCAAATGCTTAGTACATGCTCATTTGGACTCCAAATTAGGTTCTATTTTTTTGAAAGTGCATTTTTTTTGGTCTACTTTCTAGATTTTTAATCATATTATAGGTTGTGTGGATAGAAATACTACTTTTAAAAATAGCCCTAAATTGGCAAGTGGCTGCCAAGTGCCTAAATCATTCATTCTCTTATCAAATTTTTTTGTCCTGTATTAGACCATAGTTTACAATAAGGAACTATCACAAATGGACTACTTTGATACTTGATCATCTAAGAGACCATCAAGAATTGCTTCCTTATCTCTATTCATTGCCACCACATTTTAATTAGACACATCTTGTGCACCTTCATCACTTTCTACATAATGGTATGAGTAAGGAATCTTTTGCTCCTCTTAGAATGGAAAATTTTCCTTACGATATTTGGATGTCTATTTGGGAAGCATATGGAGATCCATGTGTTGCTCCATCTCTAAAGGACATTCTAGATCTAGTCACTCTGGCTATGGTTTCTTCAACTCCAGCTACAATCACGGCTACAGATACTCTAGTTGCTCCTACTTATCCTATTTCAGCCATAGATGCTTTAGACTCCAGAAGGACCATTTATGTCTTCCTACTTTACCTTCATGTGACGACTTCCTTCCTGCCATTACATAGTTGTTCATGGAGTCTTACATTGAAGATGTGGGAGACATCCTTGATGATATTCATCTTTTGTTTGAGAAAAATACTTCCTCTATTTCCATAGTGACTGATTCATGTACTTCAACACAATAGAGTACACTTTTTTTTCCCAATTCTAACCTCAAGTGATGACTTCTTGACTAAAATTTCAGTTTTGTTCAATATAGAGTCACACATCATAAACTTGGTAGACTTCTTTGATGATATATCACTTCTCTTTGATGTGGACGATCCTTCTACATTTGTTGTGAGGTCTCAAACTGACCCTCATGTCCATTTTCTACATGATTAGTCTTTACAGGCTGATGTGATTGTGGATCCTTATGAACAACAATTGTTAGATGTATCTTTATCGGTTGAGGAGATAGATGGTTTATTGGGACAAGTTTGACAGACATCCTTGCTAGATCTACATTTTTTCTTTTCAACATAGTTAGATATGGTGACCATCAGTATTAGCATAGGGATACTTGAGTAGGTTTCAGGGCCACCATACATCTTCAGGATTGCACCTTTTCCATTGTTTCTTCCAAAGGGGAGGAACATCATTATACACTCATGGACTAGCTTCTTCCTTGGAGCAGCAATCACTGGTCATTATTCTTCATTTTGGGGGTGGGGAGGTGGGGGCTTACCTTGTCTCTCTTCCTCTTCTTTCTTATGGTGGAGGGACTTTTCCCTCTTATAAGGTCTTGTTCTTCTCATTCTTCACTATTGTATATACTTGATGTATGTCGTAATGCGGAGGGGTCCTAATTACTCCATCCACCCATGCATCCCTATTCATCTCTCTTTTTGGGGGAGGGTTTTTTCCATGAGGTTTTCCATTTTTCTGTACTTTATGAGAGATTACATTTCATTTTGTACATCGGTACCTAACATGACATAGTAGCTAAGACCCATCATGCATTTCATCCTAGGTTTTGTATGCTTAAGAGAATTCCCCTAAGTTGTAGTTAAAGGGGGGTGTTGGTGTAAATACATATTTACTATTTACACTTACTTAAGTTTACTTAGATTAATGCATTATTTTAATATTTATTTATTATTCACCTAGGAGTATGTGCACTCTTGTGAGTTGTCATGTTGACAATATAGGATTTCACACCTCTTTTATGCACATGGTGTCTACAATATAGGAGTTAGCACACTAATTAAGAACATGGTTTCTATACCATCTCCACTTGAGATACACTCATCATTCTTATCTTATCATCTAGAATGATGGATAAGATGTGTTCTTAGTTGTAATGCATATCTTATCTCCTAGCTCTTTCTAGAGACATTCTAGGTGCTTCTTGAGAGGCATTTATATACAAGCACTCCTAGTGGGTACATTCATCACATACAATATAGAGCAATGTATGAGGACATACTCTGATATATTGATCATACTCATTTTTGGTCTACAGTTGTGCTTGTGTTTGATTTCTTCAATCTTGGGTGAATCTTTCCCCAAGAAAAATTCTTACATGGTATCAAAGCTATACCAAATTCTTACAAATACAATCAAGTAAAGTCACTTGTTACTTTGCATTTGATTTGGAAAGATTTGCAAACTAGTTTTCAGGTGATGAACATTATAAGAAATTGAGGCTATAGAATTCGATTTTTGTATTTCAAGAATCTAAATGATGGAAAGTGAATTTTTAAGAACATATGTAGGTAGGATATTAGAAATTACAGAAGGTATTAAATCTCAAGGAGGAACCAAAGAAGATGATGAGGTTATATGGAAGATATTGAATACTTTAACACTATTCTTTAAGTTAGCAGTTCAAATGATATAGTTTTTGATATCTTGTACCAAAAATTTAACAAAGGAGACATTTCTTGGAAGACTTGAAGTAGTTGGAAATGAGCTTAGACAGTCTAGAGAATTGACAAGAATAGAGATAACTTTTAGTGCCTTAAATATTTGACCTAGTTTATCAGGGAGCACAAGGGTTAGAGGAGATTTTACTAGTAGTAGATCTAATGAGGATAGAAAGATTGAAGAAGGAATAACACTTCTAGTAAGAAGAGAAAAAGGTAGTAAGAAAATATTTAAATCTTAGACTTGTGTGAATATGGTCATTATGCATCTAAGTGTCCCAAAAGAGAGAAAAAGTATAAAGAAAATTACAAACCTAGAAGTGATAGAGAAGCTATGAATAAAATATTCTACACTATGAATAGAGTGCAAGTTAGGAAAGATACAAACAAGACCCCTTATGAACTATGATATGGTCACTCACCTATAGTTAAGTATTTTAGAATTTTTTTTAGTAAGTGTTATATCAAAAGAGATGATGATATTGATAAGTTTTATGGTAGAAGTGATGAAGGTATGTTTCTTGGTTATCCATTGAAAAGAAAGGCTTATATATGTTATAATCTATGAATTTAGACTATTATGGAAAGTGAAAATGTGAGAATTTATGAGAAATTTATGATATAAGAGAGAATATTTGATTGCAATTCAGATGATGATATTGTTACTAAGCCAAGGAATGATAAAGTATTTCTTGAGACTAATAATGATTTGTAGAATGAAGAAGAGCCAAGGTAGGAAAATGGCTTAGAACCTTCAATAGAGCTAAGAGTTGAGATAGCAACTCCTACTTCAAGAAATAATATGATAAAGAATCAGCCATACAAGAAAATCATCAAAAGAAGAGATAAATATGTGATGACAAGAAATAGAATAAATGAAGAACTATGTTTGATATCTCAAGTTGAACCTAAGAATGTAGATGAAGCATGTAAAGATGATCATTGGAAGAAATATATGAAAGAGGAATTAGATTAGATAATAAAGAATGAGACGTGGGAATTGGTCTCTAGATCAACATATAAGAATGTGATTGGAACTAAATGGTTATTCAAGAACAAGATGAATGAACAAGGAGAAGTTGTAAGAAATAAAGCAAGATTGGTATGTAAAGGTTTCTCACAACAAGAAGGAATAGACTATGATAAGAACTATGCTCCAATGGCTAGAATAGAAGTAGTATGATTATTCTTAGCATATGCAACATATAAGAAATTAAAAGTCTATTAAATGGATGTTTAGTCAACATTTCTAAATGGAAAACTTGAAGAAGAGGTATACATTAAACAGCCTGAAGGTTTTCCTCTAATAGATGACAATGATATAGTATGAATATTGAAGAAAGCATTGTATGGCTTGAAGAAAGCACCCATAACCTAGTATGCAAGGTTGGATAAAGAAAAGGTATGATAGATAGTAATCTCTACCAGAAAGAAATTGATGATGGTTTGATGACTTTGGTAATATTTTTTGATGATATCATATATGGAGGAAATGATGATGAAAGTGAAAAATTTGCTAAAGAGATGAAGAAATAATTTGAACTGTGTATGATAGGAGAAATGAAATATTTTCTAGGATTATAGATTGTAAAGAATAAGGAAGGAATATTTATTTCTTAGACTAAGTACTTGAAGGATTTGTCAAAAATGTTTGGTTTGGAAACATGTAAACCTATTGGAACACCTATGGTAATTGGACACAAGTTATCTACAAATGATGAGACACCTACTATTGAGCAGAAGAAGTACAGATCTATAATCAAAGGTTTGCAATATTTAACTCACACAAGACTAAATATAACAAATATAGTTGGAATTGTTGCAATTTTTCAAGTTCATCCGAGAGAAGCACATTATGCAGTAACCAAAAGGATATTTAGATATCTATAAAGAACACTAGAGTTTGGATTGTGGTATGATAGATCTAATAACTTCACTCTAAGTGCTCATCCTAATGCTAATTGGTCAGGTAGTGTGGATGACAAAAAGAGCACTAGTAGTGGAGCCTTCTTTCTTTGAGGAAGATTGGTTTCTTGGTTGAGCAAGTAGGATTGTACCTCACAAACTACAATAGAAGAAAAATATGTTATAGCAAAAAATAATTGTAATCAAGCTATTTGGATAAATCAGATGTTGAAGGATATAAGGATAGAATTTAGTGAACCTATTGTCATACAGTATGATAATACAAGCACTATAACTGAACAAGATTTACATAATACAAGCACTATAACTCAAGCATAACTCAAGCACTATAACTCAATAGGATTTACATAAGGTTATTAAACCCACCTAACTCAATAGGATTTCCAAATTCCTAATACTATAACTGATCTCTACTAGATCTAATCTGCTAATTGTGTTCCTTTTTCTATTCTGATCAACTAGATGTGTAAATGTCATCCTTTCCACTAAATCTTTGACACAAATGTTCAACAACGACCTTAATAATAGGCTTTTCTTTTCCTTCTTCTTTTCTCTTCTACCTTTTTTTCTTTTTTTCTTTTTTTTGTTCAATGGCGTCAAGATTCCCTTGTAAGGATTAGTGGTTTGTTATGCATCCTTGATTCGAATATTCCTGCTCAAACCCTTGAAATTCACCCATTGGCTGCATGCAGTCTCTAATTTTTTGATTGGCTACATAAGGATCACATAGGTGGTTGGGAGGATTTGATCTTATCCTTTTATCTTGTCATGAGTCATGCATAACCATTTCACATCATGGTTTTTGATTGCACAAACTTTCATGGTAATCCTGCATTGCTCGGCACATGAAGTAAAACTAATGCTCGGCACCATCTATTCTGGATTACTCAGCATCCACTGTGTTTCCTGGTTACTTGGCTCCTATAGAATTCCTATGTTACTCGGAACCTATTAACATCCTATGTTACTTAGAACCTATTAACTTCCTATGTTACTCGACACCTATTAGCTTCTTGTGTTACTTGTCACCTATGAACTTCTTGTGTTACTCGACACTATCTATGACTTAGCATGTGTTAGAGTTCTGGCTCAACTTCCATTGTATACTTGGCATGTATAGTGAATATGGTTAAGTGTGTTGACACTCATTTGTCAATCTTACTTATTTGATCAACAATCTCCCCCTTTGACATGAGTGTCAAAAACACTTAACTAATCATTCATGATCTAATCCTTATGTGTGCATTCTTCACTTGCTTAACTTACATACAAAATTTCAAAAAAAAATTGTAAACAATCAATATACCTTATGACTCCCCCTAAGTTTTTTATGCCTTTTCATGTCATGAAAATTGTGGGAATGTGCCTGATCTACTTTGTTCTTTGACTTGTTTCTGACCTATTCCTAACTTCTGAACCTGTTATCTCCTTATCTTCTTGCTATATGCATTTATCCTCCTTTAATATATCTCCCCCTCAGAATATTGTCTCCTTCATTATCTCCCCCTTTTCTAGCATTGATGTTAAAGGGTTCTAAATAGTAATTCCATGCTTGGACAAAAATGTCTTGTTTCCCTCAAGGAGTATTTTGAGAGTTGCATCCTAGTTATTCAATGCAATATCCAATGACTTGTGTTGGATTGCAAGCTCTGCTACTAGATCAACAAGTCCTTCATCTGTAGAAATATTTGGATCCTTCTTGAGGACTATCTTAGCATACATTTTCTTGTGTAAGACTTCCAAATCAGGATTAATTAAGGCTTGAATTTGCATCAATTTTTCTTTAATATTGGCCTCTTCTGCTAATAATGTAGCTAATTCCCTCTGAGTGTGAAGTGTTTGAGTAAAATGCTTCTCACTGTGTGTAGGATTTGAGGGTAGTTACATACTGGAGAGCTTTAGTTAGCTCTCAAGGTTCATAATTTTAGGATTTATTTCTAGTGTGAACCTATAAAAATCACACAATTTGTTGTAAAGGGAAAAGATGTTCCCTAGTACAATCTTTACGTTATCCAATTTCTTGGCTAGGTCAACCTGTCCTAAAATTATGTTATTGGCTATCTTTTGGTTGACCTTGCCTAGAAACTTCTTTTCTGACCATTCCATTAGCTTTGCAGTTGTATCATGGTCTTCATTATTAACTTGGTCAACTATATCAGATAGTTGCTCAAGGATTGACTTGCTTGCATCTAGATGTTGTAGGCTAAAGGCATCCATGAATGTATCCTTGATTTCATTCATTGCCTACTTGTATGTGCATTCCTTCCTCACTACCTCTTTCTTCCTTCTTTTATCTAATGCACTTTTTATCTCATTCATCTTTTCCTCAGTTAAAGTGCTTGAATCATAATAGGGTATTTGAATTTCTTCATCAAGCTCAGGAATACCATAATGAATGGTCTAGGCTACCCTAGTAGAACTTGAGCCTGGTGTCCTAACTTGTAAAGTCAACATGTCAGTACTAAACTTTTGAATAGGTTTGGTAGGAGTTCCTATTTTTGTTAATTCAACCAAAGTTTGTATTGTAGACTCCTCATTATCTTGTGTTTCTTCCCTATCCTCTTCTTGTGCCATTGCTATTAGGGGTGTACTTGTTATCTGTACTAATGTATCTGTGACTTCCCCCATTGTTGCACTTAGTTCCTGATGAGCTTGCATGGCTATTCTTGGTGGTGATGGAAGTGGTAGAAATGAAAGTCCAGCAATTTGAATGTTCTAAGGTGGTTCTTGTGGTGGCACCTCACCTTCCTTGAGTTTATCTATTGACTTTTGGAGCTCATCTACAATGACCAAGATAGGATTTGCACATAATTGTGCTTGAAGAGTTGTTTGGTCAAGGATCTTAGTGAGATCATCTATAGTTAATGGGTTGATATTTTGACTTGTGGTGTCAGTAACATCCTTAATCTTTATGATTTCTATAGGTGTGATAGAAGAGTGAGGAGGACTAGGAGGTGGTAGTTGTGTGTCTTGCACACTTTGCTACTCATTTGTATCTCTGTCTTCATCTTTTCCTTCCTCCTCTTCAACCTTTTTCTCTACTTCTATCTTCTCTTCTCTCCTCTTTCTTCTCTCTTCTGGTTTAGTTGTAGCTTCTTCTTTGTATTCCTCTTCAAGGACATCTTCAGTTTGCTTATATAAATTCTTCCACGATCTTGTGGTTCTTTGTACAAGTTCTTCAATTTTGTTTTGGAGAATGGAGAATACCCTATACTTAGGTGTAAACCTTGTGTTATGTCTTTTGAATGCTTTAGTTATTTTTTCCCTTGTCAAATTAGGTAGTATGCTTGCTAGGGTTGATTCTCTCATCTCCTTCTCCATTTTCAAACAAAAATGCCATCTGTCTTCTACATTTCTAGACAATCCCTTTGGCGATTGTACATCTAGTTCAAGAGGTGTATACTTGAACTGTGCCATCATTGCATAGACTGATTCTTCTATCCTATTTTTTTCCTCTTTAGTGAACTTATTGAATTCAATCTTTTTCATGTCACTAAAGTCTCCATTCCTAATATTTTCACATAATGTATCAACTAAAGACTGAGGAGAATGACTTAAATTTTTAGATTGATCATCCTCATCAGTATCAGGTTGAGCCACATATCTTTTTCTTTTCCTTGGCTCTTCCTGTTCCTTCTTGGTTGCTTTCTTCTTTGTGACAACTTCCTCTTTGGATTTTTGTGTGGAGGCCCTTGTTGTAGCCCTAGTTATTGGCTTCTTGGGTGTTGGCATGGTAGCTTTCTTTGTTTTAGGCTAAGGAGTAGGAGGTGTCTTTGCCTTCCTTTTGATGATCTTGCCTTTGATGGGTGCTTCCTTGGCTTCTTCTTCCTTGGCACTCTCATCTTTCTCTTCACCTTGGCCTTGTGTCAATTCAAGTGGCCCTTGTTCTGGCTCATCTTCATCTTCCTCATCATTACCTTCCTCTTCATCATCACTAATCTCCTCTACTTCTTTTGCTACACTTGTTTCTTCAACACCAAATTTCTTCTTTATTTTCTTTACTAGCTTCTCCTTCTTTTTACTGCTATGGCTGTTTTGAGTTCTGTAACAACTCTTGATCTCATAGTGTTATAGGTTCCAAATCCATTTGTAGTTTTATCCATCTCCTCTACAAGTAGTGTTGTGATGGTTGCTGAATCTTGGTCAACATAAAGCTCATATCCCAATGGTCTGAGCCATCTTACTCTTGGAATGACTGCTTGTATATAGATGTAATCAATATCAACTAGAAAGCATATGTCATTCTCATGTTTTTCTACCAATGAAACTGGTATCCTCATTCTCCTTTTCATTGAGCTTTTAAAATCATCAAAATATGCAGTCATTTTATCACCAAAATTATCTCCCATCTATGTAATGTAACCATCAATTTGATCAACAATTTTTTTATTCTGATCCCAGTTGACTTTGCCAAATGAAGGGAATTCCTTCATCACATTAAAGAACATGCATGCCAACACTGACCCAAATTTGCATTGTGCTCCCTTGGACTTTTTTATTGCTCCAAGATTTTCATTTATCTGCTATAACATGAGCTCTGCAAGGTCATAGGTGTGGTCTTTCTTTATAAGATCATATGTCACATCCACTACTATGCAGGGTACACTATTCAACCTGCTGGATTGATAAAACTCATGTGATATGATCCTCATAGAAAAATCTAGAAGGGGATCAAAAATGGTGTTTATGGTCAAGCCTCTATTTTTCCACTTTGCTCCTATGTTTTTCTCAATGGTTTTCCTCTTTTCACTTCTGAGTATCTTGGGCTGATCTAGGGTTGGAAAACCTGTGACCCTATGAAGCATCTTCTTAGTAATTTTAACTAGTCCTTGCTCTAACTAGAATGATCCATCATGGATTCTACTAAGTACTATACATATCCACTTAGTTTTGAATGTGATTGGAAAAACTAGGGCTTTAGTTAAATTCATCTTCTCTACAATTAAAAATTCATCTTTTAATATACCATTATCATAGAGTTTATTATAGGCATTGAATATTTCTAGGTCTCCTATGGCTCCAATCTTGTAATTGTAACACTTACACATGTCTTGGACCATAACAACTTTTTTTGGAATCATAGACAATGCACCTACGGGATCATTTTTGTATGCTACCTCTGGTATGGGCCTAAACTCAAGTTGTTTAACCTCATTACTAACAAGCTAAATCTCATGGCTTTCCTTTCCTTGGGTTGACTTTGAACTAGACACCATTTTGGTTGAACTAGGGCTTAATGTTTAAAGAAAACTTCACAAACTATACAACTTGGCACCTGAAGGAAATACCTGGTTAAATGCTTAAATCACTTCGGTAGATGTTGAATCACTACAAATCACTGATTGAATACTTGAAAATCACTCAGTCATTCTCTTAGTAATCACTCTTCATTTGAATGGCTCAAAATGAATTGATTTTCACCTTTAAGTAGCTCAAATACCTTGCATTTAATGCATTTTTATACCTTCACCTATCACTCGACTTCCATAGATTTTCAACTCAGCATCCACTCCATTTTACTTGACATCTATTCTCACTCAGCATCTTCTGACTTTGTCAATAACTCGGTAACCACTGTAGTTTTACTCAGCTCCCACTAGACTTCTTGACTTGGCTTTCACAGTAGTTTCATTCAACAACCAAAAATAGCTCGACATCATCAGTCAAATTTTTTCTTGGCATCTTATCTCATGTAGATTTATACTTTGCAGTGCTTCTTCTCTGTTTAGGGCTAATGTATGATACTTCCTTATATTTATTAGCCACATAGGCTTAGCTTGTGATTAGTTAGATGAGATATGATCACTTGACCTCTTGGGTGAAGTGACCCTTCCATTGGATGTACTTGGTCCATCTTTTTTTTGCCATGTCTTCTTTATGTCTATTCTGATGTGTGCCTCCTCAACTTTTTCTTTGTCCTTATTTACTTTAGTCTTGGGTGCCTTGGCCTTTGTTGGACAATTCTTGCTGACATGTCTAGTTTTCAAGCAACTGAAGCAAGTAGTTTGGTTCAACCATCTTTTATAGTTTCCCTTGAAATGTGTTTTGATGCAATTTTGGGGTATGTGACCATACTCTTGACAATAATGACAACTTTTTCTTGTATTGTAGTCCCAATTGTAATGATGTACATAGTTGTCCCTCCTTACATGCTGATTTGGTGTCCACATAGGCTTTGATCTACATCCAAAGGCTCGATGTCCATACTTCTTGCAATTATGGAAGTGTCTATCAAATCTTTGTGTCCTTGTGATTTTAGACCTGCAGTCTTGTGTCATGTGACCTTGCATGTTGCACTTGTGATAGTAACCCTTGCTTTTGGGTGTGTTTGGCTGATTGATCCTTCTACTCCTGCAAACATTAGCAGTATGCCCCTTTTTATTATAGTAATGACAAGTGGGTTTAGGATCCTTACCTTTGTCACTTCTTTGCTCAGCGCTCTTTGATGATTCACCAACTTCAATGCTTATGTATCCAAGTCCTAATGTATCATGGGCTGATCTTGGGGATTTCAGAAACTATTCAAAGTACTTGATAGCTTCACTTGACTTGTTGAGATTCTTTTCTATTTCTTTTTCTCTCTTCAATTAATTCTACAGTTGTTCATTCTAAATCCTAAAAGTAGAGATCTCAATATCTTTCATATTGAGTTCATGATGAATATTCATCAGTTGGCCAAGTGTATCCATCTACATGTTTGAGATCCTTGTTAATTCAGTACATTTTTCTTCAAGTTTGTTTGCAAGATTTCTTTTTTCATCTTCCATCATGACTCTATCCTCAATTGCTTTTTTCTTTTTCTCAATGATTTCACATAGCATCATGGCCTATGATTCATGCTCCATCTTAAGAGTTCTTATCTCTTCTGCTTGAATTCTATTTTTCTCCATCAGTTCTGCTATTGCTGCATTGAAATGTTCCTTTTCTGATTTTATATGATATTTCAAGCCTCTAATTATATCTTTAAGATCAAACAACCACCAATTTCTCAATAAACCCCAAATTGGGTATGCCAGAAATAGTGCCAAAAACTTCACAGCTTCACATATTATTAATAAATTTGAAAGTGGAAATTTTTTATAGAAATTTCAGCAGCATAACAGCCTACAAAATGACATTTCTAGATCTGTATAACATTTACACAATAGCTCCCAAACAAAGGAGAAAAACAATGCTCATCAAGCTCTCGAAAACAACACAAAATAGTCAGAAACACCACAAAAAACACTAATAATCTATCACAAAAGTATAATCATAGCCAAATAAATATATTCAGCTCTATTTCAACATATAAATATCTGATATGTAGCAGCAACCCAAACTGATATGAAATACTCAACCGGAAACACCAAACTCTTACAAAAAAACACACCCCAAAACCCACAAATCTGCACTGTTCAGCACAAAGGCAAACTCTGCATGAGCATGCACATGGAATGGCTTCAAAATCCCATCCTTAGCCTTCTTAGAAACCTAAAAACTCCCATTCTTGGGTCTCCTTATCCATAGGTTTGGCAGCCTCTAAAGAACAACAAAGAAATGAGCAAAAATCAAGTTCTGGAATGAACCCAAAATGCCTCCAAACCCCTTAAAAGAGGGCATAACCCTAACTCATGTCCAAGAGGGGTTAATAAAACATATTTTAATAATAATTTTTATTTATTAGTCCATTAGCTTCCAAATATTATCCCCTTTTTCTGAAACTTCACCTTTTTGGGCCTGCCTGCCTTAGCAAAGATTATTATTTTTAATTATTTGAAAAGGGGACATGACAAGTCCTCCCCTTCCAAATATTGCTTGTCCTCAAGGAATGGCTGAACAATAAACCAATCAATCCACCTGGATCCCAAATGTAGTCATGAACTATACTATTGTCAATTAACACAGGCTCCTGCAATATCCTCTACAATATAACCAAGAGAAATCCATAATCAAACTGACAATTACTGCTCAACCAAACTCCAAAGTCACAACTTCCATAGTTAGAAACCCATGAGACACAAACTCTTAGAACATCAAAACCCAAGTAAAGTGAACAAATCAAATTGCCAACATAGTAAATACCATCAACGCATCCTACTAGCCTATACGGAATGTATAATCCAACTCTGCAACAATGGTGAATGCTCCCGAATGAAATTGTACCAGGTATGGAGAATCCACACATTGTACAATGCATGTAGTCAATACAACTCTACAGATCACCAGCCACTATCTCATAACCATAACTCCCATGCACCCCTGATGGTGAAAATCCATCACAAGATAAACAGCAAGAAATGGAACCCAAACCAAATTTTCCTCCCATCATCTCCTCAACACAAGGATCAAATGTTAACTGATGTACATACCTTGCAATATAATGTTGATAAAAAAAACCAACCTTAGTCAACAGCTCACCATGAACAAGTGATACAACCCACTATGACTGATCACTAGCTAAGTCAGGAGATGTCATAGCCAAAGGAGTAGAATCAATAACAACACCAACTGAAGCATCACTCAAAAACTCCTGCTCTAAGTCATGTATTATCAAGTTGTCAACTGTAGAACCTATCACCATATTGTGCCCATCACAACTCTCATCTCGAGGCATCAAACTATCCCATAACTGATGATAAGCACTAGGAACCAAAATACATCTCTGTATCATCATCTCATCAACATGGTCATCAAAGGTGAATTGATGAGCATACCTCACAATGTAATGTCGATAGAATGCACCAACCTCAGTCAATGGCTAAGACTACAATCTAGATGTAACTAGCTGGAATCAATCGCTAACCAAGTTGGAAATGACTACTACCTCTGAAGACATTGCCAAGGGAGTAGTATTAATAGTAGGAACCATGCCAACTGTCAGCTCACCAACATCACACATGGTCTTTGATACAAAATCTCTAGTCTTCGTGCCATTAGTACTAGAGGTCACCACCATGTCAGGCATACCACAACAATTTGCTGTAGCACCCAACTCAACTGAACTTGACTCTAGTGGGGATGAACCTGATATTCCAATGTTAGTATCAAGGATGGATGCATCCCCATCTCCACTTTCTTTGACAATCTCGACCATGGACATCCTCAGATCACCAAACACCATAGCTTGTGACTATACAGAATCTGGTAAAGACTGTAGTTGCTCTAACTCCATGGTCACCTTAGCCAAATGAAACTGTGACTCCTTGAAAGCCAACTGTGTACTCTCAAGAATCTCAGAAGTCACCTCAAGTTGCTGAGTAAGCTCACTCACCTCATCTTCCTTGGCCAAAAATGCATCGTATGTTGTATTGCCCCACTCCATAAGATAATCTCTATCAGCTACCAACTGCATATAATCCTATCTCAGAATCTGAAAAGCCTCCCATAAAGAGTGGAACTCTATGAAGGAAAGATAACTGCCTCCCTACTCATCACTAGTAGGAGAACCTCATCCATAAACTACTAAAAATTGATGAATAGCATCGAAATGTTGGCAAGCAATACCAATGTCTCGCTCACTAACTCTCAACTGACTAGACACATGATGGCACTGGCTAGACTGTATCCTACAAACCTCCTCTGACACACTGTCTAAAGGAGTATCCTCAAGGTTACTGGTCTCTTGAGTATTACCATCCATATCATGCAAATCAACTCCAAAGCTCATATCAACATATGGAGTATCAAAAATTGTAGCACTACTATCCAACTCCTCTATACCAAAAGAAACCACCAAGGAAACTAAGTCTTCAAAACTACCCACTGCATCCTCCTGGATGTCATCAATACTAATATGATCTTGAGACTCATCTATACACATTTCCAAATATGAAAGATCATCAACACATTCCAGCAAAAATGGTCGACTGGATATATGAACAAAGCCCAACATCGGTGTATAAAAACTAATATCAACATCAGCTAAGCTCCTGGCACAAGAAAAGACAACACCATGCAATCTACTAATCAAATCCATGATAGCACCCAAACAATCACTACTACCAAAAAGTGTTAAAGATTTCCAATCAACTGAATCCCAAATGCCAATATAACAATCTCGAGTCCATATCCATAAACTATAATCAGCTGGTAACTCAAGCAAACTCCTCACCTGAGTACTATGACCAATACCAACTAATTTTGCATACCTGTCTGACATTGTCCCTATATCTTGGATGTGAATGCAAGATGAACTCACACAATTATCAATGACTAGATATGATCTACCATTCGCAAAAAGCTAAGTATCAGGAGTGCAAGATGAAACTAAACTCAATTCCATGCCATGCTTATCCCCATGTCTCTCCCAGTCTTGTAATGCCAATGGAGTATTCACCAAAGAAGCTCGAGTGTCCTCAACCTCATAAGAAAGCCTGTCAACTTCCTCCTCCTTCCTCCTCAAGGCATCTAAATCCAACAAGGCTAAGAAGATGGTCATGATCTGATAGAAGATGTAAATAACTCAACTTCATCATTCCCATTCCTTCCCTAATCGCGTGTAAGTCAACACAAGAAGACTTTTCCTAAACTCCCTTATGTCTACCCTATAACTGAATCATTTGAATGTGATCCTCTATCATATCCCGCACCCTGTCATGATGAGATAATGAAGTCACAATACTATCTTTGTTCACCTTTAGCTGGCTGGACAAATCATGTGAAGTACTACCTTCCTCAACCTCATATGGTGAAGCATCTAACTATGCTTGGTACTCTTTCTTAGCAAAGTCATGAATTCTCAATGTCTACTCATCTCTACCAAGTATCTCACCATCATGCAAAACAACATCCTCATAATCATCATCTAAACCCACTACCTCCTGTGGTAGAGTAGAATCTGAGACCTCTGCCTAGCTATAAGCTAGTTTCTCAAACTACTCATGCAAGTTCTTGGTAATTATGTCATCTGCCCTATGAGAAAATCTACCAAATAGAAATCCAGTCAACTTATCCACCTTAGCTAGGTCGAACAACATGTCATTCATCATACGGTGGTGCTCAACCAACTGTTTAGACATGTCATGGGTTATTTTCCTAAGTTTATCTCGAATGTCTAAATAACCATCCTTTCTACTATTCTAACTCTAGATATCAATTGTCCAAGATCATGTCCTCTGAGACTCTGTACTATACCTATCCATTCTAGATAAAGTAGAGTGTAACCCCAATAGGTTATAACTTCTTCGAACACCAAGAATCTTTATACTTTAGATGTTTGACATTTCGTCAAACACTTTGCAAGCAAGGGGTCGTATGACTGATATAATTTTTCGGATTGCTTGGATGTCTTAGAAGAATTTCTTTGCCATCTCATCTGGATCAGCCATACTTTTTCCTTCCTTGGATTTTTTACTTTTACTTTCAACTAGAGGTTTGATCAAAATTTCTTTATTATTTTCTCATTGCAAATATCCCTTTTCTCTTTCACTTATTTGCATGCAACCATAAATTTTGACATGTAGCTGATTAGAAGCAACATGCAACGACCAAATTCACCAAGAAATAACATGCAAATGATTAGAAGTAGAATGCAACCATAAATTTTGACATGCAACTAATTAGAAGCAACATGCAACCATAAATTATGAAATGCAAGATTTGGATAGTTGTCAAAACTGGCATGGAAACTTCTACAAACCCTCAGGCTGGCAAGATCATAGTCTAATACCACTGAAATGTCTCTTTTCTGATTTTATATGATATTTCAAGCCTCTAATCAGATCTTCAAGATCAAACAACCACCAATTTCTCAATAAACCCCAAATCGGGTATGCCAGAAATAGTACCAAAAACTTTACAGCTTCACTTATTAGTAATAAATCTGAAAGTGGACATTTTTTATAGAAATTTCAGCAACATAAAAGCCTAAAAAATGACATTTCCATATATGTATAACATTTACACAACAGCTCCCGAACGGAGGAGAAAAATAATGCTCATCGAGCTCCCAAAAACAACACAAAATAGCCGAAAACACCACAAAAAATACTAATAATCTATCAAAAAAGTATAATCATAGCCAAATACATATATTCAGCTCTATTTTAACATCTAAATGTCTGATATACAGCAGCAACCCAAACTAATATGAAATACTCGACTAGAAACACCAAACTCTTACAAAAAAACACACCCGAAAACCCACAAATCTGCACTGTTCAGCACAAAGGAAAACTCTGCATGAGCATGCACGTGGAATTGCTTCAAAATCCTATCCTTAGCATTCCTATAAAATTTCAAACTCCCATTCTTGGGTCTCCTTCTCCATAGGTTTGGCAGCCTCTATAGAACAACAAAGAAATGAGCAAAAATCAAGTTCTGAAATGAGCCCAAAATGCCTCCAAATCCCTTAAAAGAGGGCATAACCCTAACTCATGTCCAAGAGGGGTTAATAAAACATATTTTAATAATAATTTTCATTTATTAGTCCATTAGCTTCCAAAGATTATCCCTTTTTTCTGAAACTTCACCTTTTTGGGCCTACCTGCCTTAGCAAAGATTATTATTTTTAATTATTTGAAAAGGGGACATGAAATGCATTAAATTTTTTGGAATCTCCTTTGGAAAATATTTGTGTGGTGTCAATCTCCTTGTAGTGAATATCATTTTCTACCATAACTATTTCCTTCCTTTTTTTTAAGGATTTTCTTAATTCCTCTCTAGCTTCCTCTACCTTGTGTAGAGCGAGATGCACATCTATCACCTAGTTCTCAATGATCTTCCAAAGTTTGAAGACTTCCATCTTTACATCTTTTCCTCCAAGTTGTTAGGCTTCTTCTTAAGAGAATTTGGCTCTGATACAAATTGTTGGAATGTCTTAATTGGAAGAGTGCTTCTGAGATGGGGGGGTGAATCAGAAGTACTGACCTTTTCACTTGTTTTAAATCCTTAATAACATATAACTAACATTAACATGCATGCATATAAACATTAAACAATCATGAGAAGCAAACATGCATCACCACATAACACTTGAGATTTTGGTGACCTAGAAACCCTCAAGGAATAAGAAGGTAAAAATGAGGTGGCAATGATGCCCACAAAATTATTGCAGTAATTAATTTCAACCACTTTTGATGGTTTTCCCTGTTAAAGGCTTTACGCACTATCAAATGCGACCTATTGAAAGGATTTACAAACACTTTACATGAAGTGTCACCCTGTTAAAGGATTTACATAAGGATGTTAAACCCACCTTACTCAATAGGATTTCCAAATTCCTAATACAATTGTAAGAGAGTACTAGAATAATACACCCAATTTAATGCAATCTCTAATGCTAATCTCAGGCTCTTGATCTACTCTTCTATAATTGATCTCTACTAGATCTAATCTGCTAATTGTGCTCATTGTTCTACTCTGATCAACTAGAATTTTAAATGTCATCCTTTCCACAAAATCTTCGACACCAAATGTTCTACAATGACCTTAATAATAGGCTCTGCTTTTCCTTCTTCTTTTCTCTTCTCCTTTTTTTTTTTTTTTTGTTCAATGGTTTCAAGACTCCCTTATAAGGATTAGTTGTTTGGTATGCATACTTGATTCAAGTGTTCCCACTCAAACCCTTGAAATTCACCCATTGGCTGCATGCAGTCTCTAATTTTCTAATTGGCTACATGAGGATTGCATAGGTGGTTGGGAGGCTTTGATCTTATCCTTTTATCCTATCATGAGTCATGCATAATCATTTCACATCATGGTTTGTGATTACACAAACTTTCATCTAGATCCTGCATTGCTTAGTGCATGAAGTAAAATTGATGCTTAACACCATCTATTCTAGATTGCTCGGCATCCACTATGTTTCCTAGTTACTCGGCTCCTATAGAATTCTTGTGTTACTTGGAACCTATTAACTTCTTGTGTTCCTTGGCACCTATTAACTTCATGTGTTACTCGGCACCTATTAACTTCTTGTGTTACTCAGCACCTATTAACTCCTTGTGTTGCTCGACACTATCTGTGACTCATCATGTGTTAGAGTTCTGGCTCAGCTTCCATTGTATACTCGGCATGTATAGTGAAGATGGTTAAGTGTGTTGACACTCATTTTTCAATCTTACTTATTTGATCAACACCATTAATGCCAAAGGGGGAGATTTTTGGAAGCATGAACAATGATCTTATGGGGGAATGTTGTAGATATGTTACTATGATGATATGTTACATTCATGACTAAGTTTATCATTAATGTCATTGATGTCAACATAGTAGTCTTTTATGGTATCTGACAAAAGAACAAAGAAAAGATCAAGTTGGTACAAATGGCTAGTTGAGTATTCTCACTATCCAAGGTTATCAGAGATAGTTCTAAGTATCTAGTATATGTAGTTAATGTCAAATGAAGAAATTTTAAGTCTAAAATAAGTTATGTAAGTTTTGGTGATGTTTGTTCTAAGATAGAGTTTATAGATGCATGTTCTAGTAAACTTCTTATATCTCTTAGTAGAATTGTTATTTTGAGAATTGAGGTTGAGGATGTGTAGAATACATGTTGATGATGGTGTGGTTAATCTTGCTAATTATAATATTGTGTGTATGGAAAGTTAGTCAAGTTGCAAGGTGGAAGATTAATGTTATTGCTAAGTTTAATGTGTTCTTGATGTGGTCCTATAATAATTATTGAGAAGGTGTAACAACTAACTCAAAGAATTATTTTATGGACTTGATATAAATGAAGGACATTTTCCTTTGTCATGATATGTATGGATGACATGAAGAAGTAATTGAAGGAAGCACAAAGAGAAGAATGCAAAGTTGAATAGAGCAAAGAAAAATTGAAGGAAACTTCATTGTCAAGGTTTTATTGTGTGATATGAGGTTTGATATTTGGATCTAAGGTTTGTGACCTAGTCTACAAGATTTGACAATGATTAGTTTGGTTGACAAAATAGAGGAAGGAGGAACTTAATAGTAGATTACTTGTTTGGGTAGTGAGCTCTTCTTGTAATTGAAATTGCATGTTTGGGCAGTGGGTTCTTGTCCCATATATTGTACTACAACTCCAAATAGAGTTGGCACAACTTCTAATAGGATTGAAATCTCCTAACATAGATTCAAAGTCTCCTAACAAGGACTCTATGTACTAAATGTTTTAATAGACTCCTAACATGGTCCATCCTCTAACAAGGAATGTTTTTATTAGTACATCATCTTGTGGCCATCATTCCCTAAAGGGTTTTCCCTCTGATCAAGGGTTTTCCTATTTAATATATCTAGTGTATTTTTCTATGTGCATCTTGTTATGGTTTTTTATTACTTTGGTTGAATGGATAAGATTGTTTAAGAATAATAAATATTTTAATTGTTGGAAAACTAATTCATCCACCACCCTAGTTATCTTAGTGGACTATTGTTTCTTAAAAACCTTACCTTTCTTCCTAAGAGGTTTTTCATCCTTAGATTTAGCTTCTTCTTCTTCATCCTCTGCATCATCATCTTCTATGTCATCACCTTTTTCCTTGGTAAGCATAAGAGTAGAACTTGCTTTCTTTGTGCCTTTTAGTATCTTCTCTACTCTTTTCCTTCCTTTATTCACTACCTGAGTTAGCTTGATCTCAAGTTCTATTATTGCCTTATCCTCAACATATACTCTAAAGTATGTAGCTATGGGATCCACATGCTCATTGAGTAGATCCTATATGATATCTTGGTGTTTTCAATCTTAACCTCATACTCTAGAGGCTTAACCCATTCCACTCTAGATCTAACTACCTGAATATATACTTTATCACAGTCCACTATAAAATCAATATCATCCTTGTACTATTCTACAAACTTCTTAGAAATCCTAAATCTATTATTCATATTTTCTTTGAACATTTCAAAGTAGATATCCATGATGCTTTCAAAAATTTTACCCAAATCATCTATATACTCATTAATATGATATAAAATAGTAACATCTTTCCTCCATACTAGTGTACCTTTGGAAGGGAAACATTTATGAACAAATAAGAATAAACATGTTAAAATATATCCAAACTTATAGGAAAATAATTCTTTGATCCTCTGATGCTCTACATATTCTTGTTGAACCGATTCAATAGTAACTCGATAAGGTCAAAGGATAGCTTATTCTTCATAATGTTGTATGCAAGATCAACAAATTCATACGATACATTGTTTAGCTAGCTAGAACTATAAATGTTTTGTAAAATAATATTCATGTTGAACTATAGTTCCATGTCTATTACACCACTAATCTTCATTCCTTTTCTATCCCAGTTGGCGAGAGTTCACTTTTCAAATTTGACTCAACCTAGGGTTTGGGTTTTCTTCGCTTTATTAAGCATTAAAAGCTCAATGATTCTCTGAATCATTTTCTTTATTGTCTAAATAATTTTTTGCAACTATAACTACCCATTGTGTACATGGTTCAAAATATATCTCACCCACTAGACTAAAAGTCTCTTAGCATATGAGAGGTATGTGTCAAGCCCTTGGTTTTGAAATATTGATGTTCAAGTTTCAATGCACCATCCACACACAATTCCCTATATTCTTCATTCATCTCTAGGGTTCTAAGTTCCTAGATATAATAGTGATAAAAGGAATGGATTTCATGTACAAGTAATACCTTAGGTGGGATTTTTTACTATGCACCAACTGGGTTGAGTGCCTCTACAATTGCTAGAATCAACTTGAAATTTGATACATTGCAGTCAACTCTACAAACCAACATTTCAAAACAATTCTTCATGTTTACTACTTGAAGGTACCATGCTCAGTAGGATTTCTAAAAACATTGAGAATTCTTCAATAACGAATGCTCAATTTTCTCAAGTGATCAGAAATCTCTTTGCACTAATAGCTTTGTAAATTTGTAGTTAAACAATGCCTTTGATTTCTTCCTTTTAATGAATTTCCCTTAATTGATTGCACTCAATCCTTTATACTTCATACTCACTCAATGACATGATATCCTCTACTCTATTTATAAATTTATTCTTGGGAGACATCTATAGCTTAGTCCAGTCATCATCACTTAGTAGGAACTACTAGATTTGTATCTACAACAATATGCAACCTGACCTTACTTGGTAAGGTCTCCTACTTCCCATCATGCTTGGTGATCCCTTTGTATCTAAAATTTTGATTGGATCATTTTTCTTATTATCTAGAACTAATGTTCAATTAATTCTTATGAATCGTAGTTCCTATGATCTCCATAAGGAACTAAGTTGAAATGATTGAACCACCCAATTCTTTGACTTGGGTGTCATTCACTTCATGATCTTGGTTTGCATTATTTGGAGATTTTGGTACCCATTGCTACCTCATTTATTTTCTAATATTGTCATCTTTTGCTTTGGTTTTATCTTCAATTCTACCTATTTTCATATACTTCTTGGCAAGATGTCCAAGTTTTGTACAAATAAAACATCTTTTATGTAGTATCTTTTTTCATCATATGATGTTTTACACAATTTTTTTCAATGTACCCAAATTCACCACAATACTAACATCTACACCATGTGTTATAATCGCAACCAAATATTACTTTCACAATTTTTTCTTTTGGGTTCCATTACTTGGTTTTTCATTCTGAAGATTTTGTCATTGTTTCTTACAATTGTGACATTTACCTTCAAACTTAGATTTTTCTTTACATTCACTTGCTCTATGACCATGCTTATTGCAACTATAACACTTTCAACTAAATTTTTCTTTACCATTACTCCAACATTTGTTTGACATATGACCTATCTTATCATAATTATTGTAAGTAGGTATTCGATTATTTTGAGCTCCTTGCTAAGATGATTCACCTTCTTATGTTTATCCTATTGCACCTTTCCTTTATATCTATAATGGCTTTGTCATTCAATTGATTCATGCTTGCCTGAGATTTCATAATTATTTTATAAGTTTTATTTTAATATTGAGATCATTCTATAATCTTGTATTCTTTGATCTTAGATTCATAATTTCTTCATTTGCATTAGTGAGTTGATCTATGAAGTCTTCTTGCTAAAAGGATAGTTGCTAGATTCCATTTTTCTTTTCTTCTATCTCTTCTTTGGCTTTTCCTTTTTCTTTCATGACATCAAATAATCTAATTAATTGAATCCCTTTATCTCTTTTCAGCTTTCTAACTTCTTCTTGAAGATTGGAATTCTTTTCTAATAGGTCTTTGATTACTTCATCAACTTCATTTGAACTTCTTTCTGGATAAATATCTTCAATTCTTTCTTCAATGTAGAGATTTTCATTAATTTTTACTTCAAGATCTTTCCTTCTTTTCAATGATTGATTGAGTTTCTCTTTTTCTTTCTTTAATCATCCAATAGCCAATATTCAAGGTCTAATTTTTTATTCTCAATAGCTTTATGTAGCCCATATATCTCCATTGCCTCTAATCTTTTCTCAAGCTATTAAACTTCTGATATAAGAACTTGAAAAGCTCTAATACTAGTTGTTGGAAATATAAGGCATGCAGGGTTATTGAGAGAGGAGGGATGAATTAGCAACCAATAAAACTTTATCTTACTTCACCAATTAATCCTTCATATAGTATTATGTTCTAATTGTGTGTATGAAAGAATGAAAGGAAATAAACATTCATAACACTTTGACACCAGATATGGTGACCTAGAAACCTTCCAACTAGAAAGTAAAATTGGGTTGGGGATGATACTCACAAGATTTAGTAGTGCATTATAAAGTTAACTTGTAAGGCTTACAATTGACCACTTCTAGTGATATGCATTGTTAGGAGCAATAAGGACTATGAGTTCCAACTTGTTAAAGGATTTACAAACATACATTGAAGTATGCACTTAGGAGATTTAGAAAAGACTATTAAGTCTACTCTATTAAAGGATTTCACCGATGCACCTATTAGGATGAACCAATGGCTGATCTTTGATCTATAACTTTGATTTTTTGCTTGAGATTCCTCATATTGCAATGATCACCTAACTATGTTAGATAAATCTTTGTTGTCCCTTATACTACTTTTAGCCTTCTTATTTTTCACTTCTTCTCATCATCTATCATCATATATATTATATTTAGATACAATACAATGCATTACATATATACCAATCCAAATCACAATGTACTAGTTTCGACTGCAATACCAATTTCATCATAATTCACAAAGTTGACCCAATTGCTAGAACTTGGGTTCTAAAGACAAACTTGATGATGTTTTGATATACAAAAAACACTGTCAACACCTAGAAATATTTGGTAGTCAATTAAACTTGAACTCAACCCATACTAATCACTTCCAATTAGCTTGCACTTAGTCAGAACTATATGATTTTGTGAACTTTGAGAAACTTAGTAGTAGTTGGATCACTAGGTTGACACTACTGTTGGAATTTACAAATGGGAAGATTTACTTTTAAGAGCGGGGGGCGTGAATTAGAAGTAACCTACTTTAACCTTTTAAACTTTTAGCTAAGATCATTCAAATGCATCTACCATATCTAATTAACATAAAAGTAAAGGCATGCATGAAAATAGATAACACAAGATTTTGGTCACCCAGAAACCCTCCAAAATGAGAAGGTAAAACTAGGGTGGGGATGATACCCACAAATTATCACTGAAGCAATATGTAACTATTTAAGGTTGCAAAGTTTGACCACTTCAAATGGTCTACCTTGTAAAAGGCCTACCCTATTAACGGCTTTACACCCTGTTAAAAGTGACCTAGTTAAAGGATTTACAAACATGCACTTGGAATGCTACCTTGTTAAAGAATTTAGCACCTTGTTAAAGGTTTATAACATAGTTGTTAAACCAACCTAAATCCATAGGATTTACATTCATAATACAATGGTTAGAGAGTATTAGAATGTATTGACCTGATGATATACAATCTTTAATTGCTAATTCTATATCCTTGTTCTGCTCAATCTGATCTGGTCCTTCCAGATCTATTATATTTTTTCTCAAACTGTTAATATTCCATTCTAACTAACTAGATTTTGCAATGTTACTCTACCTTCTTGAAGTCCTTACACCCCCTCTAAACTTTACTATCATTCTCCCATATAACTCTCACACATGCATGAATTATGAGGTATCATCCTCCTTTTAAAGGCTTCAAAGACTTAGGGTTAGGTATGAATCTACGATCAGTATTCATTCTTCTTTTCCCACTTGATTCTTTACACTTTTCTTATTGGTTGCATTCTTTCTCCTTTTTCCTTATTAGATACATGCAAATTTCATAAGGAATACAAAATATTTGATCTCATCTTTTAGATCCTTTGAGATTCATCTTGAGTCTACTTAAAAATAGTTTACATCTAAGTTTGTGAAGGTACAAACCCATATGTTGATTCTATGTTACTTGGCACTTATTGATTGTTGATTCTTGGCACATATTTGAATTATTTCTTGCTTAGCTCATACAGTAACTCTATCGTGCAAGGCATCTATACTTTTCTTGGCACCTATAGTGACTCGACATCACTTATCACTTGGCACTAGAATCTTGCTTAGCACTTGAAGTTCACTCAGCACCTGTTTAATTTTTGACTTGACACATACTATATCTTAGCATCTGTATTATACTCGGCATCATCTTTGAAATTGGTAAGTGTGTTGATACTCAATTGTCAAAACCAATTAGAGACCAACAATCTCCCCCTTTGACATGAGTGGAAAAAACACTTAACTAAGCATTATGAATCTGGTCTTTATGAGTATAACACACATCCTATTTGACATATGTACAAAACTTCAAATGCTTGTTCAAAATTTTGTAGAAGACTATATACCTTAAGAACTTATAACTCCCCCTAAGCTGATGTACCATTTCTGTAAACAAAATTGCTTATGCTAAATTTGTCTCATGCTAATGTTTCTGATACTCTTGGCCTTGTCTGCTCTATGTCTACTACCCCCTTTAACACATCTCCTTGTAGTTTTTGTATCCTTTTGTCTTTATCTCCTTTTTTCTCCTTAGAACTCAAAATTTTAATATCTACCTCTTTGGGTATTATTTTCTCCTTTGGGTCTCATTTATTATCTCCCTCAAATTATTATATCTCCCCCATTCTTATTATTTCCTATCTTTATTATATCTCGCCCTTTTTGACACTTATGTCAAAGGGTCCTAAAAATAAATGGAATATTTAGCCAAAAATATTTTATTTACCTCCATTATTATCTTTACAAAAGCATCCCAATTTTCCAAGGCTATTTCCAGTGCTTTGAGCTAGATGGCTATCTCTGCTACAAGGTGTACCAAGCCTTCTAATGTAGAAATATTGGGATATTTCTTCAAAACATTCTCTTGATAGGCCATCTCTTTATGCAATACTTCCATGTGTGGGGTGATTGGAAACTATATCTGTATCAATTTGGTCTTAATATTAGCCTCATGTGCTGTCAATATTGCTAACTCCTTTTGGGTGTGAAGTGTTGTGGAAAAATTCTTCTCACTTTGAGTTGGATCCTTTGGTAGCTGTGTACTTGATACCTTAAGGTTCTTCTCCAAGCTCAATATTCTTTGGCTAGTCTCTTGTGTGAAATATGAAGAATCACACAACTTGGAGTACAATGAGAATATGTTCTCAAGTACTATTTTCACCTTCTCTACCTTCTTAGCTAGTTCAACCTATGATAGTGCTATTTCACCAGATATCTTCTTATTCACCTTCATTTGAAATCTCTTTTCAGACCATTCCAATAGTTTGAAATTGGTATCAAGGTCTTCATTTTGTACCTAGTCTACTATGTTGGATAGTTGCTCCATAGTGGACTTTGTTTCATTGGGTGATAACAAGATGAATGAATCAAGAAAGATGTCTTTGATTTCTATAAATGCTTTCTTTTTCTATACTCATTTCTAAGTATCTCTTACTTCTTCTTCTTCTTCTCTAGAGCCTCTTACACTTCATTAATCTATACTAAGTTCATTATTTTGTAGTCATAACTTGGTATCACTATTTCTTCATCAAGTGCAAGGTCTCCATAGTGAATTACCCTTGCTACCTTGAAAAATCTTGAGCCCAATGCTAATATTTGCAATTGTACTACATCAGTGCTCAGCTACTTAGTAGAAGTTCCCTTAGTAGGCAAATTGACTAGAGTTTGTATTTCCTCTTGCTCATTCTCCTTAGGGGTCTTCTCCTCTTCCTTTTCATCTTCTATTGTACCTTGATCAATTATAGTGATTATAGGGGGTACACCTTGGATTTGTGTTGTACGATTAGTGGTATCTTTCTATCCTATTTTCTCCTTTCTTTGATCCTCGATAGTTACTATGACTGTAGTGTCAAACTTAGCAAATGCATCTTGAGCTTGTTGTTGTTGTGGTTTTCCACTTGTATCTATAGGAGGTTGTGAAGGTGGTTCTTGTGTATTCACCTTCTCCTTATTTATTTCATCTACTACCTTCTATAACTCTTCTATACTCACCAAAACTAGATTTGTGCACAACTGTGATTGCAAAGTTGTTTGGTGAAGGATCTTTCTGAGATCCTCTATAGTCAATGGATTGATGTTTTGACTTGAAGTGTCATGAACATCCTTCAAAATTACTTTCTCTATAGATGTAGGTATACCATGTGGAGGACTAGTGGTGGTAGTTGATGAAATGAAGAAATAGATGGCTTTTTGACCCTTTTTGTGAACATTTGTCTATAACATTCTGAACTTTATCATCCTTTAATTAGTGTATTTTGAAATTTTGAAGCATAAGGTATGAACATATGACATAAGAATGTTAATTAGAATTATGTCTAAAAAGGGTTCATTTTGTTGAAATATTTCTTCATGAATGTTTGACATGGGTAGATCTTCCTGTAGCCGAAGATTGTGCAAAAATTGTTAGTTGAATACAAAAATTGTTAGTTGAATATTAATGTTTTATCTTTATGAATTAATAAATATAAATAAATGTTTGTAGGAAGTTTTGTGTGCATTTAATGTCTATAGGTATCCAATCCAATCTCAAATCAATCAAACAACTGTGAAGGACTAGCGCTAAAGAATCATTTGTATTAAAGAGAAATATTATGGCATTGTTGTGGCTGGAGACTTGGAAAAAAAACTAGAAGGGGCCTATCTTAATGAATAACAAGTGGGACCTGATAAAGAAAAAGAGTAGGAAATAAAGCATCAAAGTGATTAGTTGAGTATACAAGGAATTGTTAAATGATACCTGGATTCCTCAAAGCTATTTAAGTTAGATAGAAGAGCAAATCTAGCATCCACTATGCTCTATATTTATGGGAATTTAAGGAGATAGCTAATGTTTTTATGATTGCATTCTTGCATAAATCTTGAACTATAATGAACTATCCTTCAGGAGGAAGTTTTCATTGTATGAGTTTTTTATTTCTTTCCTTTTAAATAGGACCTTGTCTATATCTATGAGATTAAGTAGTAAGCAGATTGATAGAGTTGCTAGACATCTTGTTTTCCAAGCAATTGTAATACTACATATTTGAATGAATACATGACTTTGCTGAGTTTCTACACTTTTATTTGAGTTGATCATTTATTCATTCTTCTATGGGGGCCCACACAAAAGGTGGAGTTTACTTTAGTAATTAGTAGTTAGACTCATTTTTCTAAGTTAAGTGTAGAACTATTGTTCCTATAGCCACTAGAAACAAAAGTAGTCATTGTTCCTATAGTAGTAGGTGCATAGATGTATGGTTAAATAATTAGAATTTCTTTCCAAGCATTCGATAGCTATCTTTCCTTTTGATAAACTAGATTTCCTTCATGGCTATTTCATTCAAAGTAGTAGTGACTTTTAGTGAAAACTAGAGCATATGCTTTGCAGACATCATCTCAAGTTCATGCTCTTGGATTGATATTCAATGAAGATCAGCATAGTAATTTGGTATTAAAGGATGTCCAATCTTGCAACTAAAAAGGTGTTATATTGGCTCAACATTTTTGGCACCATTGTGAGGGATGGTGTCAGTCTAGTATTCACTATTGAGTCACCTAGTTAGTTTCATTTTTAGTATTTTACATGCATAGGAGAAGAGACCACCTTGGAAGATTTCTTCCCAACTTCAATTAGGAAGATACTTTTTATCCTGACCCTAAAGAAGAAGAAAGAGAAGAAAGAGAAGAAGAAGAAGAATTTTTTGAGAATGTGTTTGTAGAAGTACTTGATCAAGTACAATCACAAACCACATCTAAAGAATCCTTCCATTTGAATAATCTTTTTGCTAAGCCAGAATATCAAGACAATCCATCAGCTCTAATCATTTATCAACCACCAGTAGGACATCCACAAATGTTAGCAACATAGCCTACCTTTCCCTTTCCAATCCCTACTTAGTAGGGTAATCAAAATCTAAAGAACATACCCTCTATTGCCCAGCCAATTTTCTATGGCCTTATTACTAAAGATCTAGAAACCTTTCTCTTTGAGTTTGACATTCTTTGTCAAAGTTATGACTACACCATAGATGCTCATAAACTAAAATTGTTTCCATCAACTCTGAAGGAGGTTGCCTTAAGATGGTTTATGAGTCTAGGTACCAATGCTATGATAGATTGACCAACTATGAGTAACTTGTTCCTTAGTAAATATAAGGAATATTGTAGAGGCCATGACTTAAAGGGAGATGACATTTTTAAGATGTCACAAAAGGAGGATGAGACTTTGGAGGACTATGTTTCCCAGTTCATGTTTAACTTGCAGTACAACATGCAACATCAGCTAAACAAGGAGTCCCAAAAATATCTCTTTTTGAAAGGTGTGCATGACAGGAGTATGGAAGCCTTAGAATTAATGATTGGAGGTGACATTACATAGAAGATGTGGGCTGAAATCTAGAATATTTGCTTGAACTATTCTAGAGCAACAATAGAAAAAGGATGAGGCTTCAGGGACTTACTAAAAAAAACTCCTTGTGCTAGAGTATCTAAGATAGAACTATCAAACCTCCTATTAGATTTCAAGTAACACATCATTAATGATGTCAATACACAACTGGACATCATGCAAGCATGAAGAAAGAAGGAGAATCTTGATATTATGTCAACACAATATTTCCCTTACTATAAAGAGAAGAAATACAAATGATGATGCAAGCCTATTGCTAGTCTAGAATAACAGCATGTGCCTACTAAATTTAAAGCAATTGATGAAGATAGGGAAGTCCTCTATGTTGCTCAATGAAGGTTGTGGGCTCCAAGATCAGGGATTCCTTAAGACCCGCTCCATAATTATGAGGGTAATAGTTAATGGAAACAACAAAATGGTAGTTATAATAATTGGAAATAGCCTAACTAAGGTTGGCAGCAGCCTAATCAAGGGTGGCAATAACCTAACCAAGGTTGGCAGTAGCCTAAGCAAGGGTGGCAGCAACCTAACCAAGGTTGGTAGCAGCCTAACCAAGGCTAATAGTAGCTAAACCAAGGATGGAAACAACCCCAACAGGGTTGGTAACAACCTCTACATGTTTGGCAGCAACCTCAGAACCGGCAGCAACAATAACATCAACTAGCCTTGACATAGCCTCCTCAACAACAAGCCTTAATGCCTCCTGCAGCCAATACAACCCTTCCAAAATAGCTACAATTGCCTACACAACCTGCACCTAATCCCAATAATGCAATACCTTTAGTCTAGTAATAAAGCTATTCCATCACCTTGAATGATATTCATCTACAATCTGGAATAATGCTTGCATCACCTCAGTAGCCCATTATAACAAAAGTAGATGATACAAATGTTGAGAAAATCTTGCCAAATGAAAATCAATTTGCACTAGATTTTCTTGAACAACTCAAGCAAATGATGGTAAAAATTCCCTTGCTCAATGCAATAAAGGAAGTACCCATATATTCAAAAGCCATCAAAGAAGCCCATATTAAAAATCTAGGAAGGAAAAAGAAAGACTCAAAGACTATGCATGTCCTTGGCCAACTTTTTGATCTTATACTTAATAACCTCAAGCTACCCAAGTATGCAAACCCTAGAAGTCGAGTAGTAAACCTTGACATTCAAGGAATATAAGTGCAGAATGTCCTAATAGAACTAGGAGAATCCATTAATGTAATGACTAAGGAATTAATGTCCAAATTAAACATCATTGGTCTTAGACAAACACCAACAATATTGCAACTAGAAGATAGTTCTACCATCATTCCTAATGGTATATTAGAAGATGTCATTGTCACACTACATTCATGGGTTTACCCAGTTGACTTTGTAGTACTCTTTCCAAAAACAAGTATTGGGAGATATTCTATCATTCTAGGATGACCATGGTTAGCAATGACATATGCTTATATTGCATGCCAATCAAGGAGAATGACCATTTTAGATCATACGAACACTAAAAACTTAACCTTGTATTTTCTTGCTCAACCTTTGCTATAGGATGACCAAGTTGTATGGCCAAATATGGGTGATTCTAACATGGAAATAGATTCTATTAAATAATTGATGATGATCTCAAGGGATTTATTTGTAAGCATTAAAGAAGAGGATGATGTCATTTCTTCTATCATACTAAATGAGTATGGAATGCAACCTAAGACATCGTCTAAACATGATTGTGTTTTAGAAAGTATTTTGACTTTACCATCTAAATTTTATTATTCTGAGTCTGCATAGCTACTACATTCACTCCTACCACATGAAATAGACTCACCACCAATTTCTTAGATCTCAATGGCTAAAAAAGTAGTCAAAATAGCAATTGTTCTAAGGAGAGAACTAAACTTAAGTAAATCCTTATCTCAGGCACAACATCATGATATCCTACAACTATTATAGAAGCACCAAGATGCTTTTGCATGGGAGTATACAAATATGAAAGGTTTGGACCCTACACTTTGTAGTCATAGGATCTATATAAGTAATGATTGCAAACCTATGTGACAACCTCAACATAGGATAAACCCAACATTACGGGATATTTTAGAAAATAAACTACAAAAATTACTCAATGTTAGTTTCATATATCCTATTTCAAATAGTCAATGGGTTTCACCATTGGTTATTGTTCCAAAGAAGGGGGGAAATGGTGAGTTTGCATAGAGTATAGAGAACTTAACTCAGCTACCAAAAAGGATCATTTTTCACTGCCATTTGTTGATCAACTTCTTGATAATCTTGTAGGAAAGAAATACTTATAATTCTTGAATGGGTTCAATGGCTACAATCAGATCTAGATAGTGGCAAAGGATCAAGACAAGACTACATGCACATGTCTATGGGGAACATTTTCTTATGTTGTCTTACCATTTGGTTTGTGTAATGCACCTATAACTTTCCAAAGAGCTATTATTAGCATTTTTATAACATATCTACAAATTTTTTGGAAGTGTATATGGATGACTTCACCACGTATGGGTAGACATTTGAAGAAGCCAAAGAAAAATTGGACAAGGTTTTGCAAAGATGTAAAGACTAAAACTTGTCTTTAAATAGTAAAAAGTGTTTCATAATGATGCAAGAAGGATTGGTGTTGGGACACTTTATTTCCCCCAAAGGAATTGAAGTAGATCCAACAAAGATAGAGGTTATACGTACATTGTTTGTACTAGCTAAATTGAAAGAATTCAAGAGTTTTCTAGGGCATACAGGGTACTATCAGCACTTTATGAAAGATTTTATTCAAATTGTAGCTCCTCTATATAAATTGCTTCAAAAATATGTAGAGTTTGTATGAGATTCTGATTGTACAAAGGCCTTCCTATAGCTTAAGGAAGTCCTCTCAATAGTACAAATTCTTTGAGGACCGAATTGGGAGTTACCTTTTCACATATATATTGATTCCTTAGATCATGCCATTGGAACAATACTTAGCCAAAAGATGGATTTAGTAGAACATGCAATTTACTATATCAACAAAAATCTTCAAGGAGCTGAGTATAACTACACTATAATAGAGAAATAACTCCTTGCTATAATTTATGCTCTAAATAAATTTAGACATTATATTACAAGTTACCAAATATTTGTACATACAAACCACTCTAATGTCAAATATTTGATGAACAAATTGGCAATCTCTAGATGATTGGCTTGATAGTTGTTACTAATGCAAGAATTTGACATTACCATTATCAACAAACCAAGGCAAATGTTGTAGTTGATTTCTTGTCTCATCTTCAAACACCTAATGATCCTATAGCCATAGAAGATAGATTTCCCAATGAACATCTCTTTCTTTTATTATCATAAAACTCTTGGTATGTTGACATTGCCAACTACCTAACCACTAGTAAAATGCCTCCACATTTCTCTGCAAAGAAAAAATAGTTATTGGCAGAAAAGAGTTTTAACTTTTCATGGATCTTAGGGTTCATGTTTTATACTGGACCACATCAAGTGACACGAAGATGTCTTAGAGAGGATGAAACTTATGATTTCCTTCATGCTTTTCATGATGAGCCTTGTGGTAGCCACTTTTCTAACAAAAGTATCAAATTAAAGATTTTAAATATAGGTTATTATTGGTTCACACTTTACAAGGATGCAGTACAATATACAAAAAAATGTAACAAATGCCAAAGAATGGGTCGACCAATGAAAATAGATGAAATGCCACTGTAGCCACAAATAGTAGTAGCACCATTTAATAAATGGAGGATTGACTTTATTGGCCCTATTGAGTCACCATCAGAAGGGAAGAGTTACATCCTAGTTTGAATTGATTATGCTACTAAATGGGTAGAAGAAAAGCTAATGAAGCACCTTCATGATAATAATGTTGCAAAGTTTTTGTACGAGTGTATATTTACTAGATTCCGCATTCCAAGAGAATTACAATCAGATCAAGGGCCTTAGTTTACATCTAATCTAATAGCAGCACTCATGGAGGAATATAAAATTTGGCATGGCAAATCTTCCCCATATCATCCACAAGCCAATGGATAGGTTGAAGTGAAAAATAAAGAGCTAGAAAATATACTCACTAAAATAGTGCCCTTGCATAGGAAAGATTTAGTAGATTGACTTCCTGAAGCCTTATGGGCATACAAAATAGCATGGAAATCCACTACTGGGTTTACATTTTTTGAGCACCTATATGGGAAGACAACTATCATGCCCATTGAATTTGAACATAATGCTATACGGACAGCCTTGGAACTTGATATTACTCTTCGTACAACACAATAGGACTACATTTTGCATCTCAATAAGTTGGATGAATGACAAAAGTCAGCTCTTCATAACACAAATTTAATTCAGAGTCAAAGGAAGCAATGGTATGACAAATTCATTAAAGATAGAGAATTCTTTATTGGCGATTGGACACTCCTATATGACTCATCATATCAGCACCACCAAGGAAATTTTTACACTAGATGGCTTGGTCCATCTAAAATTGTTGTAATTTTTAACAATGGAGTAGTTCAATAGTCAACAATTGATTCGATCAAATTCAAACTCCTACTTAATGGACATCGTCTGAAGTGATATCACAAACCAACAACCTAGGAGGAATTTCTTCAATAGTTCAAAACAATAGGAGCATCTCTTCCTATAGCCACTTTGTCTAAGTCTTCCACTTAGATGCCTATAGCCCCTTGAATTTATTTCAAGGCATTCATAATAAACATTTTGCATTTTATGTGAAATTCATTTCTTTTCTGCCTCATTCCATCTCACCTTCTTGTCTTTCCATCATCACTTCATCCCATGTTCTTTCTATGGTATGATACTACTTCAACCACCCTTCCTATCATGCCTCAAGTCAGTTACACTTGACCCCCTTTGCATTTATTTAATTTATTATTTATTTAGAAAAGCATGTTATTTTGATTTTCAAAATTTGCAATCTTTAAAGCTTGGTGGGACCCAATCTCTAATAGTTTGGAGGGAGGGAAAATCAAAATCATAAATGAAAATCAAGATGAATCTTAAGTTGGCATGTAGAATGTACGGGATAGGATCATCTCGATAATAAGCTAGTATCCCTTTGTAATTCCAAAGTATTTGTGAAATAACTAAAAATTGTAGCCATAACCCCTCATGAATATGCCATTATATTATGATTTCACAACCACATAACCCCTCATTAATATGGTGATTAAAATGCTATCATGAAGTACTAAAGGATGTGATGTTTGGAAAGTGTTGAAGTATTTTTAAAAAAAATTGTTTCCTTTTCCAAACAGCATTGTTGAAACCCTTGTATCCATCTCTGCCCACACTTTCAATCACTTACACTGAATTTATTAGTTATAGAATTTTTCAAAAAGAGAAAATGGGTGGAGAACATTAGTGGCATGAACTTCTAGATCATAGAGTCTTGCTAGCAAACCTAGCAACATGCAACTTTTTTCAACAATAAGGTTGGTTGGCTTATTGTCTTAGTCTGAAGCAGTTTGATCAAGAAATTGTGCTTCAATTTCATAATACACTAAGGTATGGATATGCAACTATTAAAGGTATCCAAATAGATTTTATAGAGGAGGTGGTGACAGAAGTTACTAGTTTGCCTACAAATGGGGAATAATGAACAAAGGACATGGATGCACAAGCAACAAAGGAGCAATTTTCAATACATAGGGTTCCTTGGCTAGAAGGGAAAAAAAAAAAAAAAAGGTACATTATGGTTATCTCTCCCCCTTCAATTTATCTAACCTATTGAGTTTATCATAAGGTATTTTACCTGTGAGGGGAGGTATTTCTATTTGCATGTTGTTCATTTCAAAATTTTGAGTAGTTTACAGTATGGTGATTTTCCTATAAATCTCCTAAGTTTCCTTTATAATATTATCAAAAGGAAAGCTACTTATGTACAACAAGGCAAACCCCAGTTGATATCCCACCATTACATAATTAGAGCCATAGTTGAAAGAAAATTGACTAGGCAGCACTTGGGGACATGGGAGGATTTGGTAAAACTCAAAACAATGGGACCCCAAAGGGGTGGACCTAAAGGGCAAGGAATGGGGAAAAGAGAGAAAACTATTGTAAGAATTAGGAAAGTAGTATATAAAATAGCTCAAGAAGCTTCAGCTTTTATGTTTGCACCCAAAACTACAAAGAGGAAAATTTTTCCCTTAGAAGCCTCGACCTCTAAAAAGAGAAAATCACACATACCTACTATAAAGAAAGGTTCAAAAGAAGTTTCTCCACTGTCACAAGAAGCTGCACCCAACCTTAATAAAAGGAAATAAGTTGATAAGGGCAAGCAAACAATCTCTACCCCATAACGAGTTACCAAACTGTTAGAGGTGGACTTGAAAATTGAACCTCCCATTCCACCTATTGATTTAGAAGCTCCAGTATATGCACCTATACAGCCCCCAAAGCCAAATAGCCTTATTAACATTGATAGTGACATGGATTCCTCAAAGAAAATAATGTTTGGGTTTCAATAACAAGAAAAAGAAACCAATAGTTTACTACTAGAGGAATACCCATCATTTGCACAAGAAATAGTTTAGGAAAATGTTGAAACAATTCAAATTAAAATGGCTATTGTGCCCTATCCTGTAGCTATTGTGCCTTTAGAGAAGGGTGATGTTGTGGTGTCCACAACACATGCCCCATTCCTTAGTAGGAATGGGGACCCCCTACTTTTTTTGACTCCTAGACTCATAGTTCGAGAGTTGGGAGAAGAAGAGTTTTATTAGACCTTAGGATTTTAGAGTCAATATTTGAAAAAATCACAAAAAAAAAAAATAATAACAAAAATAACAAAAAAACAAAAAAATAAAGAAAAAAAACCAAAAATTTAAAAAAATTAAAAAAATTAAAAAAATAAAAATATCTTGAAAAAGTGTCGCACGCTCCACCTTGAGTGCACTGTAGTGCACTCCACCCCGTGCATGCACGTCGCAGTGCACTTTGCCATGCTGGTTGCCATGAGTGCACTGTGACCGCGTAGCAGCATGCTCCGCTATGTGCATCACAGTGCACTGTCACGAGCATGCTCTGCAGCGTGTGCCACTATGTGAGCACTTCGCAAGCGCACTCCATAGCACATGCCACCGCGTGAGCAGTCTGTGAGCGCATAGCAGCACGCTCTACTATGCATGCTACAGCATGCTTCGCCATGCACTCATGCCATCACGTGTGTGCTCTGCCATGGTTTGTGCATGCACGCACGCATGACCAAGGTGCCTCGTGGGCATTCACACCACACGCTTCCAAGGCACCATGTGCCCTTGCCAAGCTACCCTTTCACCTTCATTCTTGTATGAATAGCCATAAAATGGGTTTAAAATATACCATTGAAGTATAAGTTGACGTATATTTAATTCCTTATACTTAAGATATATTTTAATATATGCGACGAATCTTTTGAGATAGGTTTTAGACCTCCCCGAGATAAGGTAAATATTTTAAGAAATTTTAGGGCTTCAGAAATCCAGACTTAGCCAAATTTTAGGGCTTCAAGAATCCAGACTTAGCCAAATTTTAGGGCTTCAAGATTTCAGACTTAGCCAAATTTCAAGATTCATCTCTAGTTTTGTTTGAGTAGTTAGTGTGTCTTTACTATGCATTGTTAACTCTATGAACTAATGTTTGCTTCTTGTGTAGGTAAAAATGGCATCCTCAACTTGTCAAGGTCATAACTTTTGACTTGGGCCTCAGAATTCAGAACTGCTTACACCGTTGGAAAGTAGAACTGAAGATCTAATTTCAATCCCTAAAATAGTGAGCCTTCAGCTACCCAATTTTAGGGACTAACTAAGGTTTTGACTTGAAATTTTGAGCAAAAGACCTACAAAAAGGTCATTTAAAATGCCTAGAAAATTTGTGAAAAAAATATGAAAAAGTTGCAAACATTTGATCATCTTGGATAATCTAGATCACTTGGTTTCTCATCGAGAAGGATTGGACAGGTGGAGAGAAGATAAAGGTCAAAGATATAAAGGTTGGACACATAAAGAAAATTAGGTTCCTCATCTTATGCAGCTATTGGGGACAAGATTCAATGCAGGTGCCTTGAGATTTTTGATTGAAGAAGCAGAGGGAGTGCAAGTTTATGAAAGTAATTGGCTATAAAGAGGGTTTAAATCATCAGAAAGGGGCATGAAGCATATACAAAAAGTTATTTAAAATCTCATTTGAGAAAAACTTAGAAACCGTTTTCAAAATTGAGAACTTTGATTTTTTGGTGAATTGAGCTCTGCAGGTCTATAGGTCCGCGGCTCTACAGGTCTGCAGCTCCACATTTTCATGCAAGTCTACAAATCAAAGGTGTGTTGATAGGTGATTGCCAGTTCCAAAAATAACACTTTCCATTCAATGGGAGCACATTTTGATGGCAAGTTAACTCTGACATACATCAAGTGAAGGGCCAACTTCTATTTTTGGTGTCTCCATGCACTTCTACTTTGACTGATGGCTTCCTCCTACTTTCTCTCGCATGCTTTCTCTATTTGTGATATGTAAAGGAATCATGCATCCAATTAATGAATAAAATATGGATGAAGTCCCTCTATGCACTAGATTAATTGATAGTTTGTATATATTTAGTTTGTTTAAATATTTTCAAAGCATTTTATTGCATAAAAGATATCTCTCACTCTCAACACAAATTCAGGAGATGATTTCTTATAAATACCCGATTGTAAAATGTAAGAAGGGTTTCCATTATTATGCAATAAAGATATGCTTTTGGTGCTAGCATTTGGAGTGTAGTTATTCTTACCTGAATGTGTCATTATTTTGTGGATTTTATTCATGAGATTGTGATTAAGCCAAAGGTTTATTGCATTGTTTTTGGTTGTGTGATCTTTTAGTTATGGTGTTTGCTATAGATATATGAATTTCATTGACATAACGAGCTTGAGAAGAGATCACCCGATTGTGTCTACATAGCTTTTTGTCTTGCATGAGTGCACTTTTCATGGCCTTGTGATTTGATGAAGAGTGAAACATCATTTGATTTGTTAAAGATTCTCATCGACGATTGCATCAGTGGATTCTAAGAAGCACTGCTCCTATTTTCATTGGTTTCCCACCGATTTCTTCAAAGGTTTAAGTCGCAACATGTTGTGTTCTGTAGCTTATGTCCATTTATGAATTTCAATTTCAAGTTATTTGATTTCATGTTATTATGATTTCAGTTTCATTATTTGCTTTGCTAACCCCCTATTAGAATAGGACCTCATAGTAGTTGCATTGTTAGAATTGCATTCATTGAAAAAATGAAAAATACAAAAATATTGTTCTTTTGGTGTGATATTTTTGAGACAGCAAACAGATTTTACTTTGATTTCAAGATAAAAGAGTTTTAGAACCAGCAAAGGCCTCCTTGCTAACATTCACATTTATCTTCTACTGAGCAGATTTTGGTACTTCGCAAGACAAACACTAAACCTTGGAGTGGATCCTTAAAAAAAAATTCATTTCAAGAGAGGAATTACACTATGGATTCCTGCCATTGACCTCGTGCAAAAAAAATGCCCAACAGTTGAAAATCTTGTTGCCCATCATCCTCCTGATGATGATAGTACTGCTACTTGTCAAAATGACAACTCTATTCATCATCACCATTCTGAGGATGACAAAATTACTACTAGTCTAAATGTCAACCCTTCTACCTATCATCATCCTAAGCACCACCTTGAAGATAATAGCCATGTTGTCTATCGTCATACACCATCAGACATTTCTACTCCATTAATAGCCAACTTTGGTTTGTACCAATGGTTTCAATGGGAAAAAGAATACTCGAACTTAGAGAGGAAATAATTGTTCAGAACTATCAAGGAATAGGTGTGGCAAATCAAAGAAAAAGATAGTGAAATTATGGTCCTACAACAATGTGTCATGAAGGTAACAGAGCTCATTCTAGAGCTTGTGAATTGTAGGTCACCATATCTAGTTTATACATTGTTCCTAAAAGAGAAAATGATTAATTTTCAATTGTCTCAAATTACTCAGGGTTGAAACCTTCTTTATACACTCCCTAGGAATTTTATGCAACATTCAAATCAGTCCCAATGGCTCTAAAGAATCTCCTCTATGAGTTATATGTTCATAACCTTGTTGTTCTAGATGATAGAGATTGGAATTCACTATTATATGTGGGAGATGTACAGTTTAGAACAATTATGTCATGGATGCAAAATGAGATTAGTTGAGAGAATCAGGCTACTCCTTATACAAAAAAAGAAATGTTGGAACCATTATACAGTCAACCTAAGGTAAAAAATACTTATAGGATATTCTTTGATTGGCTTTCTATTAATAATAATAAAAGTGGCGCTACTAAAATTCATCCTATTCAAGAACAAGCATTTCTAGATTGGGAGCAACATTGTTCTACAACTACTCTTGATGCCATATGAGCTTCTACTCAAAGATGGATCTAATTATTAGAAGATCTAAAAACAACAGAATTGCACTTTACTCAAAATTTGGAGTTGGTTATTAGTAGGATGCCTAGGTATATGATGCTAGGCAAAAATTAGAAGAGTTACTGGATTCCTCTTTGTTTCCAACCACCAACACTCTTGCATCCTATGCTTGAAAAGTATGATTCATTTGTTGGATATAACATGGCCATTGAAGAGTAGAAATGAGAAAGGTTAAAATAAAATCATGGATATTTTATCTATAGATCTTGTGAATCAAGTAAGAAGATCGCTAATGATCTTAGGTTGTGGATAAGGATCAAAAATTTATAAATTCTAAAGGGAGCAGCATTAGGATGGTTGGGGGGGGAAATGATGACATGACAAAATAGGTGACTTTTTGACCCTTTCTGTGAACATTTTTCTATAACATACTGAACTTTCTCATCCTTTAAGTATAGAATTTTGAACTTTTGAAGTATAAGGTATGAACATATGGCATAAGAATGTTAATTAGAATTATGTCTAAAAAGGATTCATTTTGTTGAAATCTTTCTTCATGAATGTTTGGCATGGGTGGATCTTCCTATAGCCAAAGAGATTGCAAAAAATGTTAGTTGAATATTAATGCTTTATCTTTATGAATTAATAAATATAAATAAATGTTTGTAGGAAGTTTTGTGTGCATTTAATGTCTGTAGGTATCTAAGCCAAGATGGAATCAATCAAAAAACTATGAAATACTAGCACTAAAGAATCATTGGTATTAAAGAGAAATATTGTGGCACTATTGTAGTTGGAAACTTCGCAGCAAAACTAGAAGGGGCCTATTTTAATGAATAACAAGTGAGACCTGATAAAGTGGCTGAGCAAGACATCAAGCATCAAAGTGATTGGTTAAGCTTAAAAGGAACTATTACATGATACTTGGATTCGTAGAAGCTACTTAAGTCAAATAGAAGAGTGGATCTAGCATTCGCTATGCTCTATATTTATGGGAATTTAAGGAGATAGTTAATGTTTTTATGATTGCATGCTTCCATAAATCTTGAACTATAATGAACTATCCTTCATGAGGAAGTCAAAATTTTAGGATTCCATTATTTCTTTCCTTTTAAATAAGACCTTATCTATATCTATGAGGTCGAGTAGTAAGCAGATTGATAGAGTTGCTAAACATCTTGTTTTCCAAGAAAATGTAATACTTTGAATGAATACATGACTTTGTTGAGTTTCTACACTTTTTTCTGAGTTGATCTTTTCTTCATTCTTCTATAGGGGCTGATTCAAAAATTGGATTTTACTTTAGTAATTGGGAGTTAGACTCAGTTTTCTAAGTTAAGTGTAGAACTATTGTTCTTGTAGCCACTAGAAACAAAACCAGTCATTGTTCCTGTAGTAGTAGGTGCATAGATGTATGATTAAGTAATTATAATTTCCTTCCAAGAATTTAATAGTTGTCTTTACTTTTGATAAACTAGATTTCCTTAATGGTTATTACATTCAAAGTAGTAGTGACTTTTAGCGAAAACTAGAGCATATACTTTGCAAATGTCATCTCAAGTTCATGCTCCTAGATTGATATTTAATGAAGATCAAAATAGTATTTTGGTAGTTAAAGATGTCCAATCCTACAACTAAAAGGGTGTTATATTGGCTCAATAGTAGTTGTGTGTCTTGGACATCTATTCTGATTGCTACTCCTCAACTATTGCCTCATCATCTTTTTGTGTTTCCTTGTCCACTTTTACTTCATCCTTCTCTTTCTCTCCATCTTCTTCCTTTTCATTTTCCTCTTCTTCTTCACCATCATTTCTTCCCTCAAAGGGATCTTCTTTTCCTTCCTTGACTATTTGGAGGCCATATATAACTTTCCACATGAGGGCAGACTTCTTTACAACATCCTCAATCTTATTTTGTATTATGTTGAAGGCTCTGCATTTAGGTGCAAATTTTCTCCCATGTTTCTTGCTAGCCTTGCCTATTTGACCTTTATTTAGGTTCGGAATTACATGAGCCAATCTTGACTCTCTTATTTCTTTCTCCATGTTTAGGAAATAATGTCATTTTATTTCAACAATTCCACTTAGCTTCTTAGGCATAGAATTATCAAGTTCAAGTGGAGTAGTCTTGAACTTGGCCATCATAGTGTAGATATATTCTTCCACTATATTCTGCTCCTCTCTACTTAACTTATTAAAATAAATGATTTTCAATCCAGTTAAATCTACATTATCCCTAATTTTATCACAAATTATTTCAATGTCAAATTTGGTGGTGTGACTTACCACTCTGAATTTCTCATTGTCAGATTCTATCCATTCTTCACTTGACTCTAGGGGTGCTACATATTTTCTTGTCTTCTTCTCTACTAGCATTCCTTACTCTATGGCTTTCTTCTTTTCTTGTTCCTTTGCAACTTTTTTTGTTGCCATTGTATCTTCCCTTGTGGTAGGTTTGGCTAGGCTTGGCTTGACTACTTTCTTCTTGCCTTTTGGCCATACTACAAGCTATTTCTATTCTTTCCTTTTCTTGGGTTCAACCTTAGGTGCTCCCTACTTGGAACCTTATTCTTCCATAGTATCCTCACCCATTCCTTGGGTTAATACAAGTGGCCCTTACCCTTGTTCATCTTCATCTTCATCAACCTCTTCATCTTCTTCTTCCTCTACCTCAGTTGCCCCTTCTTCAAATTTAGCTTTGAGTTTCTTTCCTAATTTATCATTTTTCTTCAATGTGGAGGTAGTCTTTAACTCCATACATACCTTTGATCTTACCACATTATAAATTCCAAATTGTGGTGCACTCTTATCTACTTCTTCTGCTAACAATGTTGTTATAGCTGTAGATGCCACATCGATATTGATTTCATAACCAAGAGGTCTTAGCCATCTAACCCTTAGTATAGTTACTTGAATGTAGGTATAATCAATATCCACAAGAAAACATACATCATTTACGTGTTGTTCAACTAATTAAATAGGTATCATTAGTCTCAATTTCATGAATTTCTTGAAATCTTTGAAATAGTTGGTCATAAGTGTTTCAAAATTAGCTCTGATTTGTTCAATGTATTCATTTACTTAAGCTACAATGGTCCTATTTTTTTTCTAGCTAACTTTTCCAAAGGATGGAAATTCATTCTATACATATAAAAATATACAAATCAAAATTGCACCAAATTTGTATTGTGCTCCCTTAGTTCTTCTTATTGCTCCTAGATTCTCATTGATTTGTTGCAATTGTAGTTCTACAAGATCGTAGGTTCTCTATTGAAATTAACTCAAATGTGTGGTTCTCTACTTGGAAATTATTCTGCACTCTTCTTTATTTTTTCTCTTTATTTGTGATGAAGAAAAATGATTCAAAATGTGATCATATATCCTTATTTTGTAACATTGAATGCTTAGTGCACTTACATCTATCTACTTGACTTCTTAAGTATTTCTGCATTACTTGGCTTCCATTTTCTTTCAAAACTTAGCATCCATTGGAGTTTCCCTTACTTGGCTTCAACTAAAATTTCTCTTTACTTGGCTTCCACTACTACTCAGTTGCAATTAACCATTAAGCTTCTACTGACTTTGGCAAAAAACTTGACATGTATTGGAATTTTACTCGGCATTTGAGGGAAACTCAACAATACTTGTGAAATCTTAAAATTTTAACCTTACATCTCCATTCATGTTGATCTCTCCTTTTCAGTACTTACTTGCTTTGGAATTGATGTATGATAAAGCTTTGTATATCAATTCTTACCTTCTTTAACTTAGTTGGATAAAGTGTGATCACTTAACCTTTTAGGTGAAGTGATACCTTCATTAGATGTGCAACTTCCATCTTTCTTCTTCCAAGTCTTATTCATTTCTCCTCTAATGTGTTCAACATCCACCTTTCCTTTTTCCTTTATTGAACTCTGAGTTAGGTTCCTTTGACCTTGTTGGGCAATTTTTGCTGATATGACCAGTCTTCAAACAACTAAAACATGTGGTTTGGTTGTGTACTACCTGCCCTTGGTTCGCATTTTGTTATCATTGCTAAACTCTTTTAAAGCTAGTTTTATGTTGTTGGTTAGTAGCATTGTTTTGAGACTATTAGATATTGTGCTATGGATTCAGTTTATTATGTGATGAGATTACTTAGACTCTATATTTCATGTATGCATGATGATTATTACATTGCTTTCAGTTATTAATGGTGATTAGTAAGATGATTTATTATCATATGTGTTTTCTTATGGATACTTACCCCATACTTGCATGTGTATGGTGTGCATGTTTGCTCTTATGTATGGCGTGTCTAATGTGGTTAAGGAAGGGAGTCGTAGTCACTTGCTAGTCAGGATCTACACGATGCACCACTTCCTTCCATTTCCTATTTAGTTTAGTATATATTGTGCTTGTACATGCGTGGTTTTTATGCAGGTTGCAAGTACTAGGTATCGACTTCCCTGAATTGCCAGGATGAGCGTACCCTATCACATTATCTCAATGATAAGAGAGGGGAGATAATTCTCAAGTCCAAATTCCAACCCTTTAAGCCATTTGTTCTAATTAAAAATTAGGACAAGTATTTAAATTGAGTACCTTCCGAATGCGTCAGATGATGTAATTCGTGATATAAACCCTTGGTTTGATTTTGTATGTATTTTGGCTATGATGGGTTTTCATATTTTTACTTTGAGTCTTTGGTGTATTTTCTATTAATTAAGCCTAATTAAACGATTTAATTAATGGTTTAATTTAATAGAAAATTAATATGATATTTTAATATTTATTTTATTTAATTAATTGAGAAATTAGTTAAATAAAATAATTAAATTAGAAAATAAAAGTTATAAGTTTAAATTTGGAATGTGATAATAATTATTTAATAATAATATATTTGGAGTTCATTTTTAAATAAATGACTAATATTATTATTAAAGCTAATAAATATTTTAGCAATTAAGTTTTGGAAAGTGAAATTTAAAAGTGAAAAATATAATTAAAATTATTAAAAGATTCTAAATCTCATGTGATTAAAATATAAATATATTAAGATTGAAAAGTGGAGTTATTAAAGTTAGTGCATGAGATTTGATAATAAATAAATTAAATTGGAAAGAGTAAATTAAATATTATATTAATTATTGTGCATTATTTTAATGTTTGATCACATAGGAGTTGGCAATTTCTCGAGAGTTGTCATGTAGACAACACAGGGGTTTGTACTCTAAGAATGCATAAGTTTTCTACACTTAGGAGTTAGCATTTTATTTGAGCACATGGTGTCTACAACCTTAAGACTCATCTAGAAGGTTGGAGAAGACCCATGCTTGGTTGTCATGCTTATCTTCTAGTTGTTTGTAGAGACACTCTAGATGCATCTTAGAGGCCTTTAAATAGAGGCTCTTCTAGTGTGTTTGGACAAGCTTAATGGAAGCTACAAGCTACAAGCTACAAGCTTCAAGCTAAAAATAGAAGCTTCAAGCTTACATGCTCTTATTCTTCTTCATGCTCATGTGCTTCTTCATGCTCATATGTCTCTACATGCTCATATATTTTCTACATGCTTCTATGCTCCTTCTAGCACTTCTAGTCACTCGGAGGATTCGGTTGGCTTGGATCTTGGAAGAATTGCGAATGTTAGAGAAGGAAGGGATTCTCTATGGACTTCTGAGGCATGGAAAATTAGCATCAGTGTCCAGGTGCACTCGTGATAATCACATAATTTATTTGCACTCTTTCTCTTCCTATCTTCATTATGTCTGTTATATGTGCCTGAATACTCTTTGTGATTTAATCTACAATTAAATTGGAATCTAGATATTTTATTGGTTGAGAAGAAAATAATAGAAAACCCCAAGATCCAATTGAGGAAGAAATTAGATCTAGACGGGTTTGGGTTCGAATTAGAATCAAATTGAAATAGATTTGAAAATGGTTTCAAGATTTATGGCCAAATCCATTAGTGAAATTATTGGATAAATTTAGAGAACAATTACCTTTTTAGGAGAAATTCTTAATTCATCACAAATTGTCTTGTCGCTGCCCCTTGGATAGACCCGAGCTCAGTCATTCATAACTTTTTATCGTGATCGAATTTATTCGATCACTTTAGTCAAAATTGGCACAACTTGGCTCTCTCCAACATATTTCAATTTCAGCCCGATGCAACAGTTCATTAGGAAGATATGGCCCTCGTACTGGGACTGTTTTATTAAAGGACAGATATTTCTCCATTTCCCATAGCCAAGAGTTCTTTATGCTTAAACTTCACCAAAAATAATATATCAAAGCATAGAATTAATTAAAGATATTATTGCAATCTTACCTTAGTAGAATCTTATTAATATGCATTAGTTTTATATGATTTATTATCTAATCTAATTAAATCTAATTTAATTAAGATTAGTTAATAGTAGAAGAAGTGTAATTAATTATTAGTCAATCTAAGTAAATGGATTTTTAAATGAGAGAAAATTAAAAGAAAAGAGATTTTAATATAGTTTATATAGTGGACTTTTTATAATGTATATTAAATACTATTTAATATATATTAAATAGTTAAGAGGTGGTAATTTATAAAGGTGTTTAAATGATGATTATTAAGAGACTCAAATTTTAATGATATTGGATTTGGATTTAATAAGAATAATTATTTTGGCAAGGAGCCATAGTTACCTTATAACTTGGTTATAATATAGCAATGGTTTGAATTATTAATACGTTTGTATTATTAAAAAGAATGGTGGTACACCTTAATTGCGCTAAGAATTAGTTAAATATTAACCAATGAAGTTTGTAAGGCTTCTTTAAGATCAATTAATAATAGTTTTTGATGAGTTTATTATTTATTAATTTTTTTTGGGTCTAACAAACTATTAATAAATAATGGTGTAAATAGTTATCAATAAATTTGATTAGATTTAATCTAGTGGAGATTATTTAATGATTAAAGTTTTGTAAAGATATTAGTTTTTGGATTTGAAGTATAATTGATTTGTAATCAATTGATATTCATTGAGTTGATATTATAACTATGATATTAATAATTAAGTTGTGCGATAGAGTTTTATTTGAAATATGATAATACGAATTGTCAAGGGAATATAGGTAATCTTTGTGAGATGACAAATGTGGTCACACAGAATTATTATTAAGATTCTCAATATAGCATGTTATTAAATATTAAAAAGTTATTATTATTGAACTATGAATATGAATATTTGTGTACTAGATTATAGTTGACTTTTAACTTACAAAATTATAGTTAGTTATTAGTCAACTAATATTAATTAGAATGTTTCCATGGATATGTAATTATTAATTAAATTAATTAGAGTTAATTAGATTTAATCAATAATTAAGTTATGTAATAAAATTTTAATTGATATGCTAATATCAATTCTTTTAGTGAAGTTGTTAAGTAATTACATCGAAGTTGACAAGTCGTACTCTCATGACTTGAATAATGACCTTAGATATTTTAATAGTGAGACATACTAATATTTAATTGAGTTTTAACTATTAGAATGTTAATAGGTCATGGAATTGTGTACCTAGGTTAATTGATTGATTTAATTGATCATTTTAATTAAGTTATAATATTCTTATTCGAAGATTGATAATTGGCTTTCTTATATTTTAACGAATAATGATCCTTGATTTATGTGAAAATTTGAAGTAACATTATAGGAAAAGTTAATCAATTAGAATATGGATCTTAGTTAAATAAAAAAAGCAATTCAATTAAAGGTCAATGATGATCAGTTTAGTGAATATTTATCCTTGAGTTATTCTTAGAAAGTTATTTTGAATAATAGAAGGATAATGCTATCGGGGAACAAATGGGTTGACTTGTAGGTCAAATGATGAAACTTAAGACACTTGAAGTATACTTGAAACAAAAATTAAAAACCTCTACACATTAATCAAGTATGTGATTTTAATAAACCAAAACATGTGTTTTCATTGTGTATTCTATATGCTTCTTGTTTTGGCTTTTGGGTTGACTAGTGTTGACCAGTTATAAGACATCTACCAGAAGCTCGGGGGTTATGATTGTGATGCTATGATGATGTCTTAATTCTGATCTTTATAAACTCAACCATGGTAATGTGATGGCATGCTCTATGCGATGTTTGTATTTACTAATTGTTATTGTTCATCAATCTTCTTGAGTGAAGCTAAGTTATATGTATTTGAGATACTTGATCTAATCATTTTTGAGTCATCGATCAGTTATCCTTGGATTTCTTTCCAGTCGCCTTGATGGGACTGAAATGTTGATTTATTTCTTGATGATGTCATATTGTGACATGTTTTAACTCAACCATTTTGGAGTCTTTGATCAGTATTATTTTGAGATATTCTTGGTTGCTTGTTAAGAACTAATGGATATTGTGATTCATATTGGAGATTATATTTATAAGGTTTATTTTGTGGGGCTTTTATCTTTTTTTGGATGGGAGAACCATCTTATTATCAGGTTTCCTGTTAAGGAACTAAGTTTGATCTTTATGAGTATTGTGGTATGGGACACAACTATGGATTTATGTGCCTAGGAGAGGTTGTCTAAGTACATGACTATGGGAGTGGCTTGCATAGGGGTCCGGGGCCCAAAGTGGTCAGTACCAGGGTAACCTAATGCAAGTTATGTAATAAGTGATAATCTAATAATTAAAATTTATGGGGGGAAAACACACTAAAAAGATAAGTTAGAGATATTTAAACCACCCATGCCTTGAGTGCTTGTATAGACTAAGGATGGGAAAAGTTCCTCGTCTTCTTGAGAGGGCTTCTTGGTTTTCACATGTGCCACGTTGAGGGCCTGGGGTTCAGAGTAACCAGTCCAGGGTAACTCAACGCTTGAGGGTCTGGGGTCTAATGAGAGACCAGTCCAGGGTAACTCAAGCAGCCATGTGATGACACTCCCTAGTATTTAGCCTGAGTCTCCTCTATAGATTTTGTGTACCTTTGGTGGTGTACTTATTGTTGTGCCTCTAAAAATTAGATGTTGGTTTTGTGTGATGGAACTTTTGAGTTAGTATACTTTTAGGATTCCTGAGCTTATAGAGATTTATGCTATGTGATTTTGATAGCCTTTTTGGAACTTGAGATTATCTCCTCAGCATGGTGGGAGTGGACCACTTAGGTTCCACATGGTCGGGTGGTAGTGTATTTTCCACTCTTATCATTTGAGATCCATCTGAGACATCGTGGTTGATGCATTCTTGGTTGGTATTTATCTTCATTATGTTCTTGGATCATTATGATAGATGATATACCCTATGATGGATGTATTTACTGATATGTTTCTTATTTTGACGTTATCCTATGCTTTACTTTGTATGTTAGTAGGATGTTTTAGGAGTGACATTCCTACTATGATAATACCAATGATCTCTTTGGTGCTTTGGAATGTTACGCACGGAGGGATGGCTAGGATCCACGATGGTCTAATATGCTATTAACAGTTGGGAGGAACCGTGCACTTAGTTTTTTATGTTTGTGGTATATGGTTATCTTTTATGATGGATGTTTATATATTTTGTAATGATATATATCAAGTATTTTTTATGGTTTCATTTACTTTAATTGCAACATGGATTAATATTGGATGTTGATGTACTTTATTTACATAGATGTTTATTATTTTAAGCCTTTCATACCCTATGACATGTATAGTGGATTATTAAGCTAAACTAAAATGTATTTATAAAAAGGACACTTGCATGAGGTTTAAGAATGTTGGATGTGTCATTGTTATTTCATAAGGATGTGATGTTAGATGAATATTTAATTTAGATGTGATTCAACGTTAAGGGATCTTTAAAGAATGTAATCTATTATGTTATGTTTACTTTTAGTTGGATGTTACTATTGCTTCCGTAGATGTTATGAATGATTTTTACTTTCATGGTTTAAAAAAAAAAAAAAAAAATTGGCAAACTTTAGGTTAATTCTTTGGATCCCTTGGCGGGGCATTACAAGTTGAGCCATCTATTGTAATTTCTAGTAAAATGTGTTCTTATGTAATTTTCAGTGATGTGTCCATATCCTTGATAGTAGTAACAACAATGCCTGGTGTTGTACTCCCAATTATAGTTATGTCCATGAATATTTCCACTTGCTAGTTGCTTAGGTGTCCACATAGGCTTTGATCTGCATTCAAAATCTCTATGTCCATACTTCTTGCAATTGTAGTAGTGACCTTCAAATCTTGGTGTTCTGATAGTTCCACTCCTGTAGTTATGTGCTTGATGTCCTTGTTTGTTTCACTTGTGATAGTGACAAATATTCTTAGATTTTTCATGTTGATGGGTGTTCTTGCTCCTGCACACATTAGAGGTATGTTCCTTTTTACTAAAAAAGTGACAAGTAGGTTTAGTGTTCTTAACTTTGTCACTTCTTTCTTCTATAGTCTTTGATGATTCTTCCTTTTTAGTGTTGGTGTATCCTAGTCCTAAAGTATCATTGCTAGATCTTGGTGATTTTAGTAGCTATTCAAAGTACTTAATGGCCTTCTTAGGTTTTTTGAAGCTCTCTGCAATCTTCTTCTCTCTTTTAAAGTCATTTTTCAATTGTTCATTTTGCATCTTTAGTGTGGAGATCTCAATGTCTTTGACATTCAGTTCATGATGTACATTCATCATCTAACTTAGGGTGTCTAGCCACATGTTAAAAAAAATTTCAAGCTCAATTGACTTTTCTTCCAATCTATTAGCAAGGTTTCTCTTGTTCTCTTCTAGCATAGCCTTATCTTCAATAGCTCTTTTCTTTTGTTTAGCCACTTCACAAAGCATCTTGGCTTAAGATTCTTGTTCAAGCTTGAGTATTCTAATTTCTGCTACTTGAGCTCTATTCTTCTCCATTAGATCTACTATTGCTACATCAAACTCTTTGGAATCCTATTTTTCAAACAATTTTTTGGTATCAATCTCTTTGTATTATGTATCATTCTCAACTATGGCAATTTTTCTTCTTCTCTTTAAGGATTTCCTTAATTCTTCTCTGGCTTCTTCCAAAGTATGTAGAGCAAGTTTTATATCAATCACTTGGTTTTCTATGACCTTTCTACATTTGTAGACTTCCATTTCTAGATCTTTTTCTCCAAGCTATAAGGCTCCTCCTTGTGAGAACTTGGTTCTGATACCAGTTGTTGGAATTTACAAATGGGAAGATTTACTTCTGAGAGCGGGGGGGGTTAACCAAAAGTAACCTATTTTACCCTTTAAAAATTTTAGCTGAGATCATTCACATGCATCTACCCTATCTAATTAACATAAAAGTAAAGAAATGCATGAAAATAGATAATACAAGATTTTGGTTGCCTAGAAACCCTCCAAAATGAGAAGGTAAAACTAGGGTAGAGATGATACCCACAAATTATCACTACAACAATATGTAACTGTGTAAGGTTACAAAGTTTGACCACTTCCAATGATTTTCCCTATGAAAGGCCTACCCTATTAAAGGCTTTCTACCCTATTAAAAGTGACTTGGTTAAAGGATTTACAAACATTCACTTGGAATGCTACCCTATTAAAGGTTTTAGCACCTTGTTAAAGGTTTACAACATGGTTGTTAAACCAACCTATCTCCATAGAATTTTCATTCCTAATACAATGGCTAGAGAGTATTAGAATGTATTGACCTGATGACTTATAATCTTTAATTATTGATTCTAGATCCTTGTTCTGCTCAATCTAATCTGATCCTTCCTAATCTAATATATCTCTGCTCGAAGTGCTAATACTCTATTCTAACCAACTAGATTATGCAATGTTGCTCTTCCTTCTCCAAATATATACACCCCTATGAAATTTTCTAGCATTCTCCAATATAACTCTCACACATGCACAAATTATGGGGTATCATCCTCCTTTTAAAGGCTTCAAAGACTTAGAGTTAGGTATGAATCTATGATCAGTATTCATCCTTCTTTTCCCACTTGATTCTTTATAGTTTTATTATTGGTTGCATGCTTTCTCCTTTTTTCTTATTGGCTTCATTAAAATTTCATAGGGAATGCAAAATATTTGATCTTATCTTTAAGATCCTTCAAGATTCATCTTGAGTCAACTCAAAAATGGTTTTCATCTTAGTTTGTGAAGATACAAACTCATATGTGGATTCTATGTTACTCGATACTTATTGGTTGTTGATGCTCAACACATATAGGAATTTTGTCTTGCTCATCTCCTATACTAACTCTATCTTGCTCAAGATCTATATTTTTCTCAACACCTATAGTGACTTGATATCACTTATCACTTGACAATTGAATCTTTCTTGGTACCTAAAGTTCACTCGACACCTATTGAAGTTTTGACTCGGCACATACTATAGCTCATCATCTATATTATACTTGGCATCATCTTGGAAATTGGTTAGGTGTGTTGACACTCAATTGTCAAAACCAATTTGAAACCAACAACTACATGACCTGGTAACACTAGATCCATTTTGTTAACCTTGTGAGCCTGGTAGACATTGTTGAACTTGGTTAGCACTACAAAGATCAATTAACATTGTGATCTTCTTCACTTCCACTAACTATTTTAGTAGCCTCTGTTATGCTTGATTTGCACTAAAAAGTTTCTATGAAAATTGGTGAAAACTATGTAGCTTAGAAAACACTACAAATTGACTTAGCTACTTGGTGGATACTATATTTTGATTACTTAGCTCATGAACAATTGAGTCACTTGGTTAACATTACAAACTAAATGATAAGCTTGGTAGAAAATGTAGAGATCGATAGCTATGTAACTAATTGACTAACTATTGATGTCACTGATAGATAAATTGACTTTAATGTCAATAGTTGAGATCACCTTATGATTCTCTATGTGAACTCTTTGATCTTTGGGTAAGAGGAATAATCATTCAAATTTGATATATACCATCAATCTTTCAATTTAAGTCTACAATAAATGTCATCAAACCCAAATAGTGTATGATAGTTGGGCTTGGTCATAACTTTAGTTCAATCAATGTTATGCACTTAGTCATAACCAACGTATTCAGTATGTGATCCTTCTTGATCACTTGGTCTATACTACAAGACTCAGCCAATATATACTATACCACTCATGCTCAATACTTGTTAAATTCTCATTTCTAACATTTGTCATTGCATCTCTAATTATGCAAATATATCTTTTCATGGCTTAAATTCTAGGAATAGATGTCAAATATAGCTTTTAAGTCTAAGGTTCCTACATAACTCTTTCTTTTAGTGAGATGTGTGATCACCAAATCCATCAGATTGAATGATTACAATGACTTCTACTCTATTGCTTCCATCTCTTACTACCTCTATCCATGTGTTTTTTTTTATTTCTTAGTGCTAGTGAAAGTGTCTTTTTTTTTTAGTTCTTACCAATGTGTCCCATTCTAAGACAACAAAAACATACTATCTCACTCTTTAGCCATTTCTTGTAATTTCCTCTGAAATGTGTGTTGAATAAATTCTCTAGAATATGTCCATATTCCCCACAATAGTGACAATTATATTATGTGTAATAATCCTAGTCATATAAAATAATCCAATTTAGGTAGGCAATAAATTTCCTCTAAATTAAAAAGTGTATGACAACTGGGCTCGGTCTTAGCTTTAGTTTGATCAAAATTATGCACTCAGTCAATATGTGATCCTTCTTGATCACTCAATCTATACTCCAAAACTTAGTCAATATAAATTATTCCACTAATTCTTACTACTTACTAAATTTTCATTTCTAACCTTTCTTATTACATCACTAATTTTGTAGATATATCTCCTCATCACTTTAATGCTAGGAACTAATGTAAAATATAGCTTTTAAGTATATAACTCTGACATACCTCTTTCTTTTAGTGAGATGTAGTGTGATCACTAGATCTATTAGATTGTGTGATCATAGAAGGAGTATATCCTTATAGTTATCTCTTGAATGAACAATTATTTTATAACTGAATGATAGGAACACATACACCCAGGGTAGCTAATTATCAAGTTCAATGTACCTATTCAAAGACCAAGGCTAACTATAAGGCTATACTCCTTCTACTTCAGGTTCTGCAAGAAACCTTAGATTCATTCATATGGTACCAATTTCAAAGCATACAATTGAATCTATATAGTAGGGAAAAACCCCTAAATATTCTATGTTTATGCAAACAACATAGACATGATATAGCCAAAATTGTGACCTATAGACTTGATAAACTAAGTGAGGGTAAGTGTTTTTAGCTCTACAACATAAAAGGGAAAATAACTTGATTAATGATGAACTGATTATCAAAAAAATCAAGGTATGAGGAACAAAAAAATGCAATCTCTAAGATAATTAGTCCCTTATCCATTGGGCATTAAATAAGTTAGAACATACATTTCAATACCCAAGATATACTCATATACCTAGATATCAGATCTATCCATTCACCTTACAAAAAAGATGTCTATCTTCAAAATGAAATCATACTTATCAAATTTTCTCTATTGGATACAATTGTTAAAATTGTGTGTTGTCTTTGATGTCACACAAATGTCATATCAGTCATCAGATATTGTCTACTGAGCTCAGAAGGTCAACAAGGCAAAGGATAGTGTCTACCAAGCTCAAAAGGTTAGCAAGACAAAAGATAGTGTTTACTGAGCTCAAATGGTTAATGAGGCAAAAGGATAGAATCTACCGAGCTCACTCAGTCATCAAAAGAAATGTGGCAAAAATAGTTCTTACTGAGCTCACTTGGTCATCAAAGAAAATGTGGTAGAAAGAGTTCTTATCGAGCTCACTCGATCATCAAAGGGAATGTGGTAGAAGCAGTTCTTACCAAGATCTCATGAAGGAATTTAGCTCTTACCAAGTAAACTCGGTAGCCAAAGGATTTTATAGATATTGCAATATTAACTGAGTCAAAAAAGGTTAACTCAAGAAATTTTTGGAAGAAGTATTTACCGAGCAGGGTCAGCCAGTAAAAGATTTCATTGTTTTATGAAATAACGTTTATTTGTTTAGAGTAATTTCTATAGCTGACTGATGTATGGTTTATTGGTAAATGTAACATGTAAATGGGCTAACTTGACAATCTAAACAGTATAAGTAAGAGATCAAGTTGTGAATTCTAAGTGTGTGTAATTAATGTGATATGAAGACTGATTATTGTGGAAGCAAATTTAAAGGATGATCAGAAATCATTTAGGAGTTGTACAGCCATATTTGATCAAGGAGGATCTAATGATGCTGAATAGAGACCTATAGCTAGCAAATTCAATTGCATCTTGTTCAAGTTAATTCATTGTTTCTTTCTAATCATTGTAGTAATGATTTCAAATCTCTTAACAGAGTTGGTTTAACAGCCATCTTGTAAATCCTCTAACAAGGTGATAGTTCGGTTGAATTGTTCTAAAGACCTCTAGCAAGGCCACTCCTAACAGGGTGATTAAATCCTCTAATGAGGTCACACCTAAAAGTGTGTATTGTAACCTTTAACAGTGTTGGCTCCTAATAGTGCTCACTTCAGAAGAGTGAAAAATTGGTGACTAGTTACTTGGTGGTTTTTCCCATATTGGGTTTCCAAATTAAATCTGGTGTCTCTTGTGTTCATTTTATTTAACTTTTGCATACATATTGATAACTATGAATACTAGATATTCACTAACTAGTTAATCTACCGAGTTATAGTATTCCTACATTGTTTATTGACTATCAACAGTAAATAAGTATTAAAGACATCTAAGAGATCTGTGAATTATTTTTAACTAATTCACCCCCCCTCTTAGTTACTCCATCTATAATTCTAACAATTGTATCAGAGATTTTGGTGCTTATAGGAAAAGATTTCATGGACCTAAGCTAAAGATCAAGATGTCTTACAAAATAGAAATTCCAAGACTTAATAGGGACAACTTCTCAACATGGCAAGGATTGATGAGGCTTCATTTGGCTTCTACTAGTGATACAGGGCTAAAGTACCTTGATGAAAAATATGAAGAACCTTTTGGTACATTATCTGTCAATGATATCGCTGAAAGGAAGACTCACAACAACATGATGATAGATATAGCATCTACTCTGAGTTATGAAGAATCTGATGACATCAAGGATTGCAAAACTACCTTTAAAATGTGGAACAAGATGAAAGAGATCTATGGAGGAGATGATAATGTAAGAAGAACCAAAGCAGAAAGTTTGAGAGGACAATTTGATCAAATGAGGATGAGAGAAGATGAAAACATTGCAAAGTATGTTGAAAGAGTTAAAGCATGTGTTAGTGCAATCAAAGCATCTAGAGGAGACATCAATGAGGAGACAGTTATAAGTAGAGTTCTTAGAACTCTACTTCTCATTTATGCAATCAGAGTCTACAATTCAAGAAAGAAGATGTGAGGCAAATCATAAAATAAATTTAGAGGCCATAGTTGGAAGATTGATTGCATTTGAGCTAGACAACTATGACAATTATGTTCCAGCTGCCAAAAATGTTGAATCGATATTTGAAGCCAAGCTTTCACTCAAAGAAAAAGGGAAAAAGATGATGGATCCACAATCAGATAGTGATGAAGAATTAGAACAAAGTTGAGACAGTGATCTTGAAGTGGTTGAAGCTCTACTAGTAAGAAAATATTCAAGAAGCAAAGGGAAATACAAAGGTAAGGTTCCTCTAATCTACTTTTCTTGTGAAGAAATTGGACATATTGTAGCTAGGTGCCCAAATAAGAAAAACAAAGATGAGAAGAAAGGTTGCAAGTACAATGGAAAGAAAGAATTCAAATAATTGAAGGATAAAGGTAAGAAAACATGTTTTATGGCTAAAGATTCTAATGATTTTGATGATGAAGAAGATGATGAAATTGTCTACATTGCTATGAAAGATGAATCTGATAATGATGAGGAAATGTCACTTATTTCTCATATGAGCATAAATGATACATGGATCATAGATAGTGGTTGTTCTCATCACATGATTGGTGATAAAACTAAGTTTGAATACTTTGAAGACAATGATGGTGGTAGTGTAAGATTTGATAACAATGAACCTTGTTGTATAAGAGGAAAAGGAATAATCTTACTAACCAAGGAACTTGTATGTGATAATACATACTAGGTAGAAGGACTAAAGCATAATTTGTTGAGTGTGGCACAACTACTCAATAATGGATTCAAAGTAGAATTTATGCATGGAAAAGCAAGATTATTGGATGGCAAAGGAAAGCTGATTGGATCAGGCACTCAAACAAAAGGTAACTTATTTTATCTTGAACTTGGTGAATGTTCATGTTTCATTGCTCAAATTCAAGAAAGTTGGTTATGGCATAGGAGGTTGTGTCATGTAAACTTTGAAAACTTAATAAAAATTAGTAAATTCAGGAAAGTAAGAGGTATTCCTAACATAAAGAAACCTGAGGTTGGTCTATGTAAGAATTGTCAAATTAGTAAAATGAGAAAGACTAGTTTTAAAAGCAAGAACTTTTAGACTGAAGAAGTTCTAGAAACTGTGCATAGTGATTTGTGTGGACCTATTGGTATTGAAAGTTATATGGGTGAAAAATTCTATATTCTGTTTGTTGATGATTATTCAAGAATGATGACTCTCATGTACCTCAAAGAGAAATTAGAAGCATTTGAAAATTTCAAATGGTATTTGGCCAGAGTAGAAAAGGAAACAAGAAAAAGAGTGAAATGTTTAAGATCTAACAGAGGTGGTGAATTCATTTCACATGAGCTCAATAACTTTTGCAGTGAAAAGGGAATCAAAAGATAGGTTTCAACACCTGGAACTCCAGAACAAAATGAAATAGCAGGAAGAAGAAATAGATCTATCATGGATTGTGCAAGAACTTTAATGATTGAGAAAGGCATTGCTATCAAATACTAGAAGGAAGCTATCAGTACTGCAGTTCATACCTTGAACTAAGTACAACTAAAAAATGACTCATTCAAAACACCCTATGAGTTGTGGTATGGCTACAAACCCAATTTAAGTTATCTAAAAGTATTTGGAAGAAAATGTTACATTTTGAAGAATCTAGAAAAGGTAAATTTGATGTAAAAAGTGATGAAGAAATATTTTTGGGATACTCTTGCAAAAGCAAAGCATATAGATGTTTGAACTTATCTACTCACAAAGTCATAGAAAGTGCACATGTGAAAGTTGATGAGTTTGCAAAAAGAATAGAAGAAGAAAGCAAAAAGGAACCTGAAGACTATAGGAGATTTGTTTACCTTGAACCTGATACAATGCCAAGTATACCTATTAATCATAAATCCTCAACTCTAGAGTCTTCAGTTACTGAGTCATAGGAAGTTCAAATCAAGCTAATGCCTCTTGAGTTGCAAATAGAAGCTACCGAATCAACATCTACCATGCCCGAGCAACCAGATCTAGAACAAGAAGTTGAGATATAGAAGGATAACAATGGAAGTCATTCAAAAGGCAAGGAGCCCATGTTAGCCAAGTATGTTAGAAGGCATCATACACCAGATCAGATCATTGGAGATAAATCAAAAGGAACAATGACAAGAAGTAAGTTGAAAGACACTTGTTTACTTGCTGATTTTGAACCTAAAAATGTCAAAGATACACTAGATAATGAAAGTTGGATTGAAGCTATGAATGAAGAAATAGAATAGATAGAGAAAAACAAAACATGGACTCTTGTACCTAGACCCAAAGACAAAAGTGTGATTGGAAAAAAGTGGGTATTCAAAAACAAACTAAATGAAGATGGCAAGGTATCAAGGAACAAAGCAAGACTACTATGCAAAGGATACACTCAAGAAGAAGGTGTAGACTATGGAGCAACTTTTTCTCCTGTTGCAAGATTGGAAGGTGTCAGAACCTTACTTGCATATGCTGCATTCAAAGGATTCAAATTTTATCAGATGGATGTCAAGTCAACATTTCTCAATGGCATATTGGATGAAGAGGTTTACATTGAACAACCTAAAGGTTTTGTTGATCCAGACAAGAAGGACATGGTTTGAAAATTTTCTAAAGAATTATATGGTTTGAAACAAGCCCCTAGAGCATGGTATGAAAGATTGCATAACTATCTTATTTAGATTGGTTTTCAAAGAACTAATGACAACAGTAGTTTGTACATAAAGGAAGGACTAGATAATAAAATTGTTTTGGTAGAAATATTTGTAGATGATACTTCATTCACAGGAAATGATGATCTTTGCAAAGAATTTTTAGAACAAATGAACAAAGAATTTGAAATGTCAATGTTTGGTGAAATCAAATTCTTTGTTGGTCTTCAAATTCAATAGAATAAGAATGGAATCTACATCGCTCAATCTAAATACATCAAGGAGATACTAAAAAAGTTTGGTATGGAAGATTGCAAACCAATTGGGACTCCTATGTATACTAGATTAAAATTGACCAAGGATGATGAATCAAAGGAAGTGGATCAGACATTGTATAGATGCATGATTGGAAAGTTACAATATGTAGTGCACACAAGACCAGACATTGCCCTTGCAGTAGGAATTGTAGAAAGATTCTTAGCAAAACCAAACGAAAATCACATGATGGCAATCAAAAGGATCATGAGATACTTAAAAGGAATTGAAGAATATGGATTATGGTATAAACTTGGAGGAAAACTAGATTTAAGGGTGTTCAGTGATGCAGATTGGGTAGGAAATATTGATGATAGAAAGAACACAAGTGCAATTAACATCTCCAAGAATCCAATGATGCATTCAAAAACCAAGCATATTTCCATAAAGTATCACTTTGTTAGAGAATTGGTACAAGAAAAGGAAATAAGATTGGAATATGTCCATACAAAGGAACAAATTGTTGACATATTCACAAAGCCTTTACCTAAGGATGCATTCTTGTAACTAAGAGGTAAGTTAGGGGTCATTCCCCTATCTGAAGCTCACTAAAATATAGTTCTAGTGATGCATCAATAGGAACAGAATTGAAGAACTTTCAGTTGATGCAACAAATAATTGAAGACATTTCATATGAATTAGTACATCAAGTATAATGCTATTCAGCTATTTTGAGTTGTCTTTGGCATGTGTTGTTAAAGAGGGAAAGTATACTATCATATCTTTTTGAAATTTCCAAAATAATAAGAGTTGGTGTAAAAGGGAGAGATTATTATGAAAGAGGGAGTTTTTTGTTTCAAATTTCATTCTACTATGACATGTTGTGTTGCCATCAATGCCAAAGAGGGATATTGTTGGATACAATTGCTCAAATTGTGTGTTATCTTTGATGTCACAAAAATGTCATATCAGTCATCAGATACTATCTACCAATCTCAGAAGGTTAGCAAGGCAAAGAACAGTGTCTACCAAGCTTAGAAGGTCAGCAAGGAAAAAGACAGTGTTTACCAAGCTCAGATGGTCAGCGAGGCAAAAGGATAGAATCTACCAAGCTCACTTGATCATCAAAGGAAATGTGGCAGAAACAATTCTTACTGAGCTCACTCAATCATCAAAGGAAATGTGGTAGAAACAATTCTTACCGAGCTCACTCAGTCATCAAAGGGAATGTGGCAGAATCAGTTCTTACCGAGCTCTCATGAAAGAATTTAGTTCTTACCGAGTAAACTCAGTAACCAAAGGATTTTATAGACATTGCAATATTAACTGAGTCAAAAAAGGTTAACTCGGGAAATTTTTGGAAGTAGTATTTACCAAGCAGGGTTGGCCAATAAAGGATTTATTATTTTATGAAATAACATTTATTTGTTTAGAGTAATTTCTATAGCTGACTGATGTATGGTTTATTGGTAAATGTAACATGTAAATGGGCTGACTTGACAATTTGAATAGTATAAGTAAAAGATCAAGTTGTGAATTCTAAGTGTGTGGAAGTGTGTGGAATTAATGTGATATGAAGACTAATTATTGTGGAAGTGAATTTAAAGGATGATCAAAAATCATTGAGGAGCAGCAGAGCCATATTTGATCAAGGAGAATCTAATGATGCTGAACAGAGACCTGTAGCCAGAAAATTTAGTTGCATCTTGTTCATGTCAATTCATTTTTTCTTTCTAATCATTGTAGTAGTGATTTCAAATCTCTTAATAGAGTTGGTTTAACAACCATCTTGTAAATCCTCTAACGAGGTGATAGTTTAGTTGAATTGTTCTAAAGGCCTCTAGCAAGGCCACTCCTAACAGGGTGATTAAATCCTCTAACAAGGTCACACCTAATAGTTTGTATTGTAACCTTTAATAGGGTTGGCTCCTAACAGGGCTCACTTTAGAAAAGTGAAAAAATTGGTGACTAGTTACTAGGTGGTTTTTCCCATATTGAGTTTCCACGTTAAATCTGGTGTCTCTTGTGTTCATTTTATTTAACTTTTGCATACATATTAATAACTATGAATACTAGATGATCAGTAACTAGTTAATCTACCAAGTTACAGTATTCCTACATTATTTACCAAGTATCAGTAGTAAATAAGTATTAAAGACATCTAAGGGATCTGTGAATTGTTTTTGAGTAACTAATTCACCCCCACTCTCAGTTACTCCATCTATAATTCCAACAGTCTCATGATCCCTACAATTTTGTCAATGCATATCAAGAAATTTACTCAAGTCTTGACCTAGCAACAAAATAAACAATGACATACAACTTCAAAGCCAAGCTACAACTGGACAATATGCACCTTGTACATATATCATAGAAAATTACAAACTCATAAAGAGGAGACAAGGTTCAGATTGAAACTTTCAACAAAGTTTTGTATTCATCTCCTTGAAACTAATACATCAAATGTATGCAATAATAGATTATTGTATTATCTAATTTCTCAAAAAAAATTACAATTTTGTTCATAATAGAGAAAAATGCTAAAATTGGTGGTGTCTTAGTAGTAAAAACTAGAACCAATGAAGTGGTCTCATAGTAACAAGACTAGAACCAACATGTGGTATCACAATAGTTGAACTAAATTTTAACAAAAACCACAACCATCCTTCTAGTATTATAGTTGTAAAAAATATCCAAAAAACTTGGAACCTTTACCTCTACATCTTGGAAATCCTTATAAAGAGAAGGATTGCAACAAGCTTCAAATGGGAGGATATATGTCAAAATATAACTAACATAAAAATAAAAAGATATTTCTACATGTTACATTTAAAACATTCTCTTTATTTGGATAAAATTTGGGGATGTACTTGCAAAGATGGTAGTAGGTACTTAATATAGGAGTCTTCAACTTAATTATGTTTGTCTTATATTCCCCTTAGTCATGTACATCTCTAACTATTTTTTGCCACTAGAGTATCTAATTTTGTTTGATATTTGCAACTAATTTCAAAACAATTACTTCTTTCTTGGTGGTCATTCTATGAATACGATATTATCTAAAATTCCACCACCTTACTTTACCAGAAAATTTGATGACCATTATTAATGATTCTCTCACTTGGTTGTTTGGTGTTGACCTATTCTCTATTCTACTTGATCCACTTTGAACTTTAAAACACTTTGTATTCTTCCAATCCTTGAAAATCAACTTTATGATCCTATGATCATAACCCTATCACATGATCAAGAGAGCCCTTTTAGGTCTATTATGTTCTCATGATCACCACCTTCCATAGAATTGGGCTTTATCTTTTCCATCCTTATGATCTTATAATCATAGTTACTTGACCTTCTATCATAACTTTGTTCCTCTTCAAATAAACCCTTATGATATTATACAAACACTATTTGGCATAATATCATGTTTCAACTTTGTAACTTAGTAAGTTACCTTTATATGCCACATTTACCCCTCGACCATACACTAGCTATATCCTTTCTTTGTCATGGTATTAGAGGCTCTCATGGTTTTCCCTTATGATCTCATAGTCATCTCTTTATCATAACATTGGAAGACTTTATTGACATATGTTTATGTGCTTAGCCCACTTAACTTTAGCATTTTCCTACTTAGAATCATATGGTCATATGAACCTAAGATCCAGTGTAGCATCTTAATTCTATAATTGGAGACTCTAGACCACACGATGGGCATGATATCATAGAAACTATTTTCTAGTTCTCTAATCTTATGATAAGGTTATGATCATGACATACCAACCTTTACCTTTTGACTACTCAAAATATCATGCCATTTTATCTCTTTATCTTTCCTCTTACTATCTGATGATGAGTGTAAGATTACAACTCCATCTCTTCTAGCTCTCAAATATATAATATCTCATAGCATTGTATCAACATAGCATCATAGCTTTCTCATGCCAAACTTTATGATCTCTCACTATCCTCTCGAAGCATGCTACACAGCACCCTCTATTTTTTTGGGTCAACTACCTTTCTTACTACATCATTAGGTTGTCACCACATGTCAACTTTGTTGGTTTTTTTCAACTATTGAACAAAAAAGGCTCATTACCAAGATAATAATACTCACAAATATAAGTATGAGCTATGTCCTAGTAACAATTATGCTTGCATAATATCAAGAACCAATTTCAATAGAACCAAGACTAGCTTTCTACTCGTTAGGCTCTGCAAAACCAAAGTGGGTATACCTAAGGGATAATTCAAAATGAGTGCTATTGTATAAGAATTGTATTAGTTTAATTTTGATTCTCATCTCATATCTCTAACATTTTATATATTTTATCCATTCCTTGACATTTCGAGTTTCACATGATATACATCCCTTACAAGAAAATTTGGTCCCAATTCTTCTTAGATTTGCAAGTATTTCCAACAATAGTGGCTAACTAAAATTAAAATGTTACATGAAAACAAGTGTTGACCATCTTTGAAACTCTTCAAATAGTAAAATAAAATTTATTTTCATCTTAGAATTAATGTTTATTAATGATCTACCTATCTATAGACTAGATTAATCAGGTCAGTGCCTATACCATTGTGACTCAGAGTCTACTCCAATTTATAAATCTAATTTATTGCATTAAAAAAATATTATTAGCAATTCTTGCTGGAATTCATTCTTATAGATATCCTTTCTACTACCATAGCAATCCCATCAAACTCACTAAAGAAGTTATTGAATTCATTGAATCAATAGCAATAATGAATTGACATACAACCTAAGTGAATTACATTCAAGTGGACAAGCCTTTCTCATAAAATATCAGAATAACCAGGTAATAACAAATGAGACAAAATTCAATGAGAACAAATATGGGGACAATTCAATTTTGTATTAATCTCATTTTGAAGATTTTCCTAAAATTGTAATAAAACTCAGAATGACTCTAGTGAAGACACTGGACCCCTACAATATCAATATATTCCAAGAATTTACAAAGAAAATACATCATAAGTTTGCAACCAAAACTTGACCAAAACATACTCAATATAGACTCAAATTTTATTAGAAATCAAACCGTTCTCTAGCCTTGTAATCTCACTTATATAGTCTAAGATGCAACAAGCTTCAGACATAGAGAACTAATAGGTGTACTTTTAGAAAATTTATTTACACTTTACAAATAGTCATAGAAGGGAAAAAAACTTTGTGTAATAGAAAGTTAATACATCAAGTAATTCTTTGGTAGGTCCCATTTTTGTTACATCTTGACAAGCTATTGGTTCTTTGGTTGACCACCACTATTCTAAATCTTCAGCATATGTAGCTACTACATTGCCCAATGATGAATCTTGTTATGGCACTTGCAAATTAATTTCTACCTGAGGTTTTTTTACTATTTTCATCCTGAACTGATAGGACTACTTTTACTCTCTTTTTTTCCTCTATCATGTCCACATCTTGGGCCTTTGAACCTATTACTAAAATTGATTGTTGACATGTATCCTCATCATCTCTCTGATCTGGTGTTGTTATATCAACAATCTATACTTCATCCTCTTGTACCTCATCATCATCTATTTCATCTTCTTCCAACTATTCTTCGGGAGCACTATCTACCATCCACTTGTCAAAAAGTGTGTCATCTAGCATATCAAATTACAAAATATCTCGTTGCTTCTTGATAATATATTCACCTTTTGTGTTAATAACAACAAAATCTTGTTTCAAAGAATCAAAGAATAATTGGACCTTCACCAATTCCTCTATTGTGGTGGCCCACCAAGCATGTCCTTTCTCATTGATGACCTTATTCATTCTTAAATAGAATAAATCATTCAACTCCTTAGCCCATTCATCTTTATTCTTTAATTTATGCCATCTGTCTAAAGCACAAGGGAATAAATCAAAATTTTCAAATTTATACTTATTCAGATAAGCAACAACATTTAACTACAATGCAATTCTTCTGTTATCAAAATCTAACAAATCATGGGCAACGTCAAATGTTTTTTCAATGTGGTCATGGGAAAATCTTATGACAAAGTAACACAAAAATGTAATTTCTTTTCTTCTTTTTCCCCACTTATTGACAATAGGTTTCAAAGTCTCTTCATGGGCTTTCATTTCTTCCCATATGCTTATTACTTTTGCTAACTAATCATAAAATAATGGTCATTCAATTTTATCTACCAGATACATGAGAGCCTTTCTCAGTTTATCTTCATATTACACATTCAACTCTACATGCAATGCCCACAGTTTGCTCTTTTCTTCTTAAAATTATTTAGCTGTGTAGCACTCTGGCCTCTATGGAGTGTCTAGCACTTCTATGAGAGGAGTGGATTTAAAAGGTTCCACTAGAGGGTAAGGTTATCTTAACCTTCATCTGGAAGACCTCCCCATCACTTTATTCTCAAGCTCAATCCTCTTCTGAACCTCTTTATTATAAGCTTACAAATTGAGATGTTCCAACATCCATATGTACAGCCTATACATGGGTGGTATCTACTACTCTTCTTACAACAATATTTCTCATTAGTTTAGAGTCGTCTGGCTATGATGAAGTGGCACTTGATCCTTTCCTTAATGACCAAATAACTAAGGTAGTTGGATCCTCACTAAATGTGGTACCTTGGAATTCTTTCTTGCCTAGATCTTTTAGGTCCAATTTATTTGAAATAGAATTAAAAATTAAAGCATCTACTATATCCGAATTGGCTAGCCGTACAATATTTGATGCTTTTACCATCTACCTCCCTTCTTGGAGGGTTATACTTTGGAATTCCTTTATCATTTCTACTTTTACCTAATTCTACAAGGCTACTTCCTCTAGTTCAAGATGCTTTGTTCTCAACTTGTTACACCTTTCCTCATATTTTCCTATGTTTTCTCACCATGCAAACTAGTGGAAGGCTCTAGATTTAACAAAACTATCATCTAACAAAAATTGATGACTAGCTTTCTCTAACATAGGGTTTAATTCCCTTCCTTTATAATCTACTACTATTAAATCTAAACTTGGCATAAGATGCTCCTAGGGTTTTCCTTCATCTAATTTAGCTTGAGTAATAAAAACTCCCCCTTGTAACCCTACCTATTCAATTTGCTCTCTAGTAAGTTGTTCCTCTCCAATCTGCAAAGGGGATCATGTAGGTGAATATTCCTCAATTTGAGGACCTTGTTCCTTCATTATTTTTGGTCTCTTAGGAGAGGGTTCATCAAGTCTCTCCTCCATGACAACACTAATGAATCCTATTTATTGTTTTCCTTTATCCATAGTGGCCTTTTTATTTTGAATTATATTATTGCTTGGCCTCTTTTGGACACTCAAATGTCCCACCCCTACATTAGAAGTGAATGCCAATTTTCTCATGGCCTCTTTGGCCTTATCTGGATGAGCATCAATAAAAAACTACTTATTCTCCTTCATAGTTTCCATTATTTCAGGAAAGGTAATCATGAGTTTATTTATTTTTTCTTCCTCTGTATTGTCATTATCTAGAGGACTATAATCTACATCAAAACAATGTATAAAATCTAAAACCCTTGAGAAAACTTTCCACTTCTCTTTCTTGGTTTCCTGCTCCTGTAGGGAAAAATCATTTCTTATTATGTCCTCTAGGTAATATGGTTATTGTTTATTTTAGCTAGCTTGGCTCTATGCCTAAAAGCTAAGTCATAGAATCCCTCAATGTCATAAAAATGGAGATGTGAAATAGCCATCTTGTACTAATCTAATATTTTATACAAAAAGAGCCAACCCCCTTTTGTGATTACAAATTGGTGAGCTGAAGTACAACTTGGTAAGACTGAGCCCCTACCCCTTTTCACTAGATAACACTCCGCTAGTCCTCCTAGCTACCACAAAAATTCAGCCACCCCTATCTGTAAAGGCACCTAGTAAGGCAATACATGAGGGTTTCCTTTAAAATATAAACCCTAATAATAGTGGAAATAGAGTATGGCATAATATCTCCCCAATTATGTGAAACTTTCAAACCAACATGATTATTTATGGGCCTAATGAGACTCATCAGTGCCTTAGGCACTTTGGGATTGTCACTTAATAAAAGGCACCTCAACTTTGAGGCAAAGTACCTATCAAACTTGACAAAACTAGCATTTTCAGCATCCAAGGTCATATTTGCACTCCACAACTAGATTGATAGTGCTTCAACATCCTATTATCTATTTAATTTCATTTCCTTACCAAAATATGTCACTCCTTAAACAAAAAACATGTGCATTAGCAAAGAATAATTGCCAAAAGTTTTTTCCACTTTACCTTTTGCAATCCCTACTAGGCCAGTATGAATTTCCTTTGCTATATAAGAAGCAAAATAAAAAATGACATCTACACCAAAAGAGGCAATCTAAGTTATCATATACATAAAATTAATGGGCATAACATTCTGCTCGTCTTCCCCAAAAACTTGACACAAGGTCTTGTATACCACCACAACATGGGAAGTGAAATATTCCTTTTTGAAGGGTTCCCTAAAGGATGCTATAATCATTGGAAAATTCCCAATTGTTCTTATATGTGCCCTCAGTGCATCTTGCCTAATGGAATCCTTCTTTGACATAGACTCCTTTTCTAATTATTGTAAAGTAATTGGCACATGATAGTTTTTCAAAGGCTCTAAATGAAATACCTCTTGAATTTCTTTAGGGCTAATTGTGACTAGAGGCACACCATCAACTATCCTTACTACTCTGGTTGCTTGATCATAATTTTTTGCAATAGCTTCTAAGAGGTCAAAATCCATAAAAACACTTGGAACTACTAACTTTCCTAAGTCAAAATTCTAGATATTGGCATGTGGGGCAAATAAGTTTCTTTCTGCGAGCCATTTCTTAAACAAAGAAAACCTAGTTTGAGAAGTTTTGGCATCCCTAACCCAAGTACCCCTATCATATAACCCCTCTACAACTTTGAGCCTAGAGTTTAAGGAGTTTAACTTCTTCACCTTCATAGTTTCATTTGTGGACTCATGGAGAAATTCAAGCAGGTCATCATGAATATTCCTAGCCAAATAATCCTCTTGTCTAGAGAACACCTTCTTTGGAGGCATATTGACTATAATTTGTAGAGAACTAAAATACTATGGAGAAAATAGAACATAAGAACTTACTTGATCTTTTCTTTTCTTTCTTCGTAGCCTTGCAATGTTTTAAGAGCAGAAGGAAATAATTTCTCATTTCAATCAATCATAGCACAAATTTCTCACTAATTTCTTCTTCTTTGAAAGCTTGAAATCTTGGTTGTGCAAGATGAAAATGGCAAGATCTTTTGCAATATACTCTATTTTTTGCTCACATGAAAAGCTTTCATTCCTCATTAATGAACTAAAAGTGCAACATAGTGGCATTACCTTCTATTTTCAAATTTGTACTGTTGATCTTAGAAAATCCTATGATCTTGGAATGAAAAAGGGATGACTCATTTTCCACTTGACACACTAGTAGTCAACTCAATGAGATTTTTTCACATATACTTTTCTTTCATTGTTGGTGATACAGAATGGACCCACTGGTCCTTGAGGACACATGTTATTGAGTTGCTACATTGCTATACATAAGAAATGAGCATGTTGCCATACCAATGAAGTGAAAACTATTGATTTCATCTCAATCTAATGACAGACATTTTAATGCATTTTTTAGTACCAGAGTGGTGGGTCCCTCCTTCATTTGCCTTGTTTGCTATGTCACTATCCTTAAAATCTGAGCAACTTCCCATGGCAACAAAGAAAAGATTCTTGATTCCATCTTGATCTAATGGTAAGGAAACTGCATCAACTTTATATAACTATGGCGGGTCCCTTAGTCACCATGTCACATTGAGTAAAATAGAACACAACTTCTCATAACAACTTGGCAATGATCATTGATCTGATTCAATCGAATAGTCGCTATCTTCCATCTAACTTTTGGCTTGGGTGTGGGTCTATGCTACTGATGATATGTCCTATCAAACTAGCATGTCATTTAGTATTAAAGTCCTTGTTGTGACACCATGTGATTTTGTGTCCCACCATATGCATATTTTTAGACAAGGCACTATGTCGCTATCGATGAGGCACAAATATTTTCTAATTGCAACATAGCGAGCCCAGGATTCTTAAAACTTTCAGTGCGTACATGTTTCTAGTAGGATGCTACTGTGTCCAGGATACTACGTGGTTCATTTATGATAGGGAAAATGTTGGAACCCATTCTCAAAAATTGCCACCATAAAAACCATTTCCCATTGAGTCACTATGTCGCTACTAGTGAGATACATTATCTTTTTGGTTGTGACATGGTGACCTCATGAATACAATTAAAATCTAACATCAAAAGGAGAGCTTCAGTCAATCATAATTATTTTCATTAGTACCCCTAATGGAATAATCAAAGTGCACATCCATAACACCACTTGAAAAATTCATAGCCACTGTCATTTTTTAAAAAGATGCCATTTTCTTCATTTTCTAGCAAGGTGCTATGTCGCTACCAACAAGGCGCAAAGATTTTTTGGTCACAACATAGCGACTCACTAGAAAATCTAAACTCTGGTGATGGCAACTGCAACTTATTCCAAGTGTTTCCTTTCTAACACTAACAATTACGAGATGGGGCATGTGACCAATCCTTTTCAAAACAATGCAGTTTCCCAGCACTGACCTTCCACTTTACAACAACACCAGTCAATTTCATGGTAGTCTCTATGTCACTATCAGTAAATACCTCATATTTTCACATAGCAACTACGTAACATCCATAGATCTTAAATCGATTAGACAGTGGGACAAAATGGGTAAAAGGTACTTGGTATAGTGGAATATTTAAACGTGTCAAGGAATATTCACAAATTAACCATTTCATGCCTAGATAAATTCAAATAGAAACAAGACATAGGTATTGGTAGGGTTTTTCAAAGGTTATTAAAATTTTAACGCCAAAAACCCAAAACCCTAGTGAGCAAGCAATGGACTCAATTCTAATTTTTTATACCTAGACCTTACAAAAATTTATTTTGTAAAAAATTAGACCAACAATGGCTTTTTCTGGGGGTGATAGACTAACCAAGTCTATGCAAGAATCTAGAATCTATGGTAGAGTAGACCACAAACCTAACTTTCCTTAGAGCCTGACAAAATTGAGAGAGCAACAACCATAGGGAAAAACTATGTACAGGAAACTACACAAAGACCAAAGGATTTACAAATGTAAAAAAAAATCCCTAGACTACTATTCATGGAGGAAACAAGTTTTTTTTTTGGAAATATACTTCTTTAGGAACTATCCATGAACTGGAAATTCAAGAATGTTGTCTGAAAAATCCTTGAGAATATAAGAGTCTTCTCCCCATGTATTTTAAATCATATAGGATCAAACTTACCATGTTTTCCTTTATCCTCAATCTTGACATTCCACATGAGAACTAAATCTCCATCTTCAAATTTTTTTCTTACTATCCTTTTTTCATATAATTTCTTGACTTGTAGTTACAACTTTTGATTCTTGAGAGATGCATCTCTCTTGGTTTCTGCTAGTCCTATGTAAGCTCATCCAACCTTTCTTGCATATCATCAATGATATTCTCATCATACATTTGAATGTAATTATACAAGCTCATTAGGTTATTCTGAGGCATCCATGCCTGAACTCCATATACCATATCAAATGGGGCTACACCAATGGCTTTCTTCATAGTCAACCTATCAGCCCATATTGCTAGCTACAACTTGAAATCTCATGCATTTTTGTTATCATCCAACATCCTCTTAATGACTTTTAACAAGCTTTTATTTGTGGATTAAGCTTTTCCATTTCCTTGTGGATGATAAGGAGAAGATGCTGATCTTGTTATCCCATATTTATCACAAAATTTTATAAACTCATCAGATCTAAAACATATTGCATTATCTCTCACAATTTTTTGTGCAAAACCAAATCCTAAAATGATGTTATTGAGAAGAAAATTATTTGCAACCTTACTAGTTGCATTTCTTGTTGGAATTTCCTCTACCCATTTTGTGAAGTAATCAGTAGCAACTAAAATCTAAGAATAGCCAGTGCTAGATTTAGGAGATATCTTACCTATGAAATCCATACACCATTGTTGAAAAGGTTCTTGAACCTCAATTGGCTTAATGGAGTATTACCTAAAAATTTTAATTTTCCAGCAAACCTTTGACAGGCATCACATTTCCCAACCATGATTAGAGCTTCCTTAAAAAGGGATGGTCACTAGAATCCATCTCTCATTACCTTGTGTGCAGTGGTCTTGGCCATATAATGTCCTCCACAAACTCTAGCATTCATTTCATTCAAGACTTCTCTTTCCTTCTCTTGGTCAACACATTTCAATTGTTGGATACAATTGTTTAATTGTGTGTTGTCTTAGATGTTAAAAAAATGTCATATCTATTGGTAGATAGTGCTTACCAAGCTCAGTTGGTTAGCAAAGTGAATTTCAAGGTCTACTGAGCATGTCTAGAAATTACTCTATGAAAAAAGTTTCTACCGAGCTCACTCGGGTGTTAAAGGATTTTGTGGTAGAAGTCAGTGTTAACCAAGCTCACATGGTTAATAAAGGAAAGTTAGTATTTTATGAGTTCATTTAGTCTCCAAAGGATTTTGCAAATTTTACAGTGTTAACTGAGCCTCTATTGGTTAACACAAGAAATCAGTTCAAAAATAGTATTTACCGAGTAGGGTTGGCTAATGAAGGATTTTTTTGTTTTGGGAAATAAAGTTTAACTATTTCAAGTAATGATTGTAGCCAACTAAGTTAATGATTATTGGTAATTGTAAGTTGTAATTGGTCTAACTTGACAATATAAAAGGTATATATATGAAAGGTCAAGTTGGGAATTCTAAAATGTAATGAGCGAGCATACAAATGTATTGATTGAAGAAGAAAGTGTGAGCAAACTTTAAAGGATGGTTAGATATTCTTGAGGAGCAGAAAAGTTTTATTTGATCAAGAAGGATCTAGTGGAGCAAAACAAAGATTTGTATCAGCAATTCAGTTGCATCTCATTCAGGTAATTTCATTATTACTTTCTCACCATTGTATGATTCCTAAATCTCTTAATAGAGTTGGTTTAACAGTGATTTGTAAATCCTCTAACAAGTTAATAGTTCCATTGAATTATTCTAAAGACCTCTTGCAAGGCCACTCCTAATAGGGTGATTAAATCCTCTAATAAGGTCACACCTAATAGTGTTTTTTGTAACCTTTAACTAGGTTGGCTCCTAATAGGGCTCACTTCAGAAGAGTGAAAATTAGTAGCTAGTTACTTGGTGGTTTTTCCCATATTGGATTTTCACATTAAATTTGGTATCTCATGTGTTCATGTTATTTCTATTATGGTTGCATGTTAATCACTAGGAATGCTTAATATATATTAAAAGTTAACATACACTGCATCTACCAAGTTACAACATTTTTTTGTATGTTTACTAAGTGATAGTAGTAACTAGTTTTATCAAACATCTAAGAGATTTGTGGATTTTTTTTTGTGGTAACTTATTTGCCCCCCTCCCCCCCTCTCAATTACTCCATCTATATTTCCAAAAATTGGTATCAAACATTTTGGTGCTTGTAGGAAATATTTTAAGGATCTAAGCTAAAGATTAGGATGTCTTACGAGAGGGAAATTCCAAGACTTAACAAGGATAACTTTTCAGCATGGCAAGGTCTCATGAGACTCCATCTAGATTCCATTGGAGATACAAGAATGAAATACCTTGATGAAGAATATTCAACTCGTTCTAGTATATTATATGTTAATGACATTGTTGAGAAGAAGACTCATAACACCATGATGATAGATATTGCATCTGCTCTAAGCTATGAAGAATTTGATGATATCAAGGACTACAAAATTGCCTTTGCTATGTGGAACAAGTTGAAAGATATCTATGGAGGTGATGACAATGTAAGGAGAGCCAAAGAAGAAAGTCTAAGAGGAAAATTTGATCAGATGAGGATGAGAGAGGATGAAAACATTGCCAAATATGTTAAACGGATCAAAGCAAGTGTCAGTGCAATCAAAACTTCTGGAGGAGACATCAAAGAGGAAAAATTTGTAAGTAAAGTTCTTAGAACATTGCTTCCCATTTATAAAATTAGAGTATATGCAATTCAAGAAAGAAGATGTGAAGCAAGTCATAAGATAAATTTGGATGCCATAGTAGGAAGGTTGACTACATTTGAGCTAGATAACTATGACAATTATGTTCCAGCTTCTAAGAACATTGAATCTGCATTTGAATCCAAGCTTTTGCTCAAAGAAAAGGGGAAGAAAATAAATGACACTCAATCAAAAAGTGAAGAAGAATCAAAAGAAATTTTTGATAGTGATCTTGAGGTTGTTGAAGCTCTACTAGTAAGGAAATATTCTAGAAGCAAAAAAAAATACAAAGGTAAGGTTCCCCTAATCTATTTCTCATGTGAGCAAATTGGTCATATTGTAGCTAGGTGCCCAAAAAATCAAAGCAAGGATGAGAAGAAAGGCCATAAGTGAAATAGCAAGAAAGACTTCAAATAATTTAAGGACCAAGATAAGAAAACATGTTTTATGGCTAAGGACTCTAAAGATTTTGATAATAGTGAAGATGAAATTGTTTACATTGCTGTGAAAGATGAATCTAATAATGATGAGGAAGATAAGATGGCACTTATCTCTCATGTAAGAAAAAATGATACATGGATCATAGATAGTGGTTGTTCTCATCATATGACTGGTGACAAAACAAATTTTCAACATTTTGAAGACTATGATGGTGGTAGTGTAAGGTTTGGAAATAATGAACCCTATTGCATAAAAGGAAGAGGTTGAATCTCATTAACCAAAGAACTTGTATGTGATAATGCCTATTTGGTTGAAGGTTTGAAACATAATCTATTGAGTGTGGCATAACTAATCAATATTGGATTCAAGGTGGAACTCATGCATGGAAAGGAAAGATTGTTGGATGACAAAGGAAAGCTAATTGGATTAGGCATACAAACAAAAGGTAACCTATGTTATCTTGAACTTGGTGAATGCTCATATTTTATTGCTCAAGTTGAAGAAAGTTGGTTATGGCACAGAAGGTTATGTCATGTGAATTTTGATAACATGGTAAATATAAGCAAATTTAGGAAAGTAAGAGGCATTTCTAGTATAAAGAAACTTGATGTTGGTTTATAAAAGAATTATCAAATTGGTAAGATGGGAAAGACTATCTTTAAAAGTAAAAACTATTAGTTTGAAGATATTTTGGAAATTGTGCATACCGATTTGTTTGGACCTATTGGAATTGAGAGCTATATTGGTGAAAAGTTCTTCGTTCTTTTTGTTGATGACTACTCTAGAATGATGACTGTTATATATCTAAGAGAGAAGTTAGAAGCATTTGAGAAGTTCAAATAGTATTTGGCCAGAGTAGAGAAGGAAATAGGAAAAAGAATAAAATACTTGAGATCAAATAGAGGTGGTGAATTCATCTCTATTGAATTCAATAACTTTTGCATTGAAATAGGAATCAAAAGATAGGTATTAGCTCCTAGAACTCCTGAGTAGAATAGAATAGCTAAAAGGAGGAACATATCTATCATGGATTGTGCAAGGACTCTAATGATTGAATTAGACATTGCTATCAAAAAGTGGAAGGAAGCTATCAGCACTACAGTTCATACCTTGAACCAAGTATAGCTAAAGAAGCACTCATTCAAAACCCCCTATGAGTTATGGTATGGCTAAAAACCCAATGTAAGTTACCTAAAAGTATTTGGAAGTAAATGTTATATCTTGAAAGAATCTAGAAAAGGAAAATTTGATGTGAAGCATGATGAAGGCATATTTTTGGGATATTCTTGCAAGAGTAAGGCATATAAGTGTTTGAATTTATCTACTCACAAAATCATAGAAAGTGCACATGTAAACATTGATGAATTTTCAAAAAGGACTAAAGAAGAAAGCAAAAAGGAACCAAAATATTACATGAGATTTTTTTTTATTGAACCTAATACATTGCCAGATACATTTTTCAATCAAGTGACTTCTACTCTTGAGTATTCCTATGTCACCAAGTTGCCAGAAATTCAAATCGAGTTGTAGGAACCAGAGTCACATTCTAAAGCTACCAAGCCAATGTCTACTAAGTTAGAGTAGCTAGAACTTGAAGTTGAAGTTGAAAAGGATGACAATGCAATTTGTTAGTAAACATTTTTCTCCTTCCAAAATTAAATACAAACAATGACTCAATTCCCAATAGAAACATAATTGCCACTAACAGTTGGAAATACTATCATGAGATTGATAACTTTCCTCTGAATTGAGAGGTATAGCTCCCTCTTAGAAAGATATTTAGAGAATTTAATTAGTTTTTTTTTTCTAGAATTTACCCATCACTATGGGATAAATACAATTATAAGATTTATAAACTATACAATGAAGAAAGAAAAAATGAACAAATAGCCAGATGACCATCTATCTAGTCTCTCATATCACAAACAAAGTGCAAAGAAACATTATTTTATTCTACTGAATATGAATGATAATGCAGAACTACACCTAAAACATGAAAGAAATGACTACATAATCATTTTCAATCCAAGAAAATCATATTTAGACTTTAGAATCTGATATATGAAACTCTCTTTTATTTTAGATGCATAACAAAACAATAACAATATCATTTTATCTCTGTCATTATAGTCAAGTTGTAGAAAAATAGAAATAACACTTCTATTCCCCTTCCCTGTTACAATCACTACACATAAAAATGTATTCTCCCTTTCATGTAGATATAGAATTGTGGATGAAAAGAAGAACCCTGTTACAATAGAACTTCCTCTTTTTAAAGATTTCATCCCCCCATTGCTAACTACCCTAACTTCCTTTGATTTTGAAACTACTCCCCAATAGTTTCTTCTTGTACAATTTTTCACAAATTCCTTAGGTTACAATAATAATTAATTCTTTAAAAGAATTAATTATTTTAAATTCTTCCTTCACTTCATCTTACCCCTAATAATAGCTTTCCCCCACCAAGAAGTTTTGCAACTACCCTAACTTCTTCTTACTGAACCCATTTTCCCATTGCAATGATAATTAATTCTCTTAAAGAATTAATTATTTTAACATTCTTTTCCAAATATAATTTTCTCCCTCAACTTACCCAATTAACTCTTTTACTTTCACCCTCATATTATAATAATAATTAATTCGTTATAGAACTAATTATATGAGAAATTATAGTAATGGTTTAATTAATTACTTTGCTTTTAAAATATTTAATTCATTAAAGAATTAAATAATATAAATGCAAAATAATTTGTAAGTTTTATGGGTTTCTAATCTCTTAGAGGGGAAATATTTAGGGTTCCAAAACCTTAGATAACATTGGCTCTTTTTGGGGGCTATTTTTTTATGTCAGGATAAAGAGAACTCTAGAATCTTCGTCTACCTTTATCGAGCGCCTGTCCATTGAGTCATAGAGTCATTATTTCCCTTACCATTTGAATGAATATTGCAATGTAGGTGGAAGCATCACTTTAGAGAGATTCAAGATTTGAAATAATTTTTCACCATGCATCATACACCTCATCACTTCTCTATTACATAGGACTGTCAAATAAAATCCCCTTGATTATCATCCATTAGAAAACCTTTGATTATTTTACTACCACAAGCTTGGGTTTATTAAATACTGCACCATCTTCTGGACAAAGTGGCTCAACTGGAAGAGACTCCAATAAGTCCAAATAGAAAAATAGAAAAAGTGGGTGAAACTTCCTAGAACATGCTTTGACAACCTCCTATCCAACAATTCCGCTAGACATAGATGCCATTGGATTCCGTATAGCTCATGAGCCACTAGCAAAATGCTTTAAAAAAAATTCATTGATACTATTCAACTTTATCAATAGAAGATGCTTCATTAATGGTCTTTATTATTTCAACAAAAATAATTACATCTTCTCCAAATGCAGCATATGGAAAACACCCATATTCATTTATGAATTTATTAGGTGCTTGGAAAGCCAAAACATATTACTTGCAATGAAACAAGGCCTGATTTCAAATTTATATCCTCCATTATCATCAATGCATCTTTGATGGTAGATAACAATGATTACCTTGCAAGATGGATTGGATTGGCCTCTTTTATCTTCTAACTATCACATCACCACCCTAATTAGGGTTAGCACATTTTAAGCGTGAGACTCAAAACTCCTTCACCACTCATCCATGACATCCCTCTCTTGGATTTATGGACATCAAAAGATAGTAGAGCCTTTCATTCACATTTAAAGTTGCCTCGTGGAGAGCAGTCCTCACTTTTTTATTGCACTTGAGCACTAAGCTATTTTCCTTCCAGAAATACATACACCTCACCACTTGGAAAAGTGTCCAAACTGAGTAGTAGATGGAGTCAACTCGTATAGAGATCCTGATTGAGGAATTGAACTTGAAATAATTCCTAAAGAAAAACTTCCATCAATCCCAGATAGTGAAGTGACTCGAAGACTTGGATACTTTTCAATTCACAACTACTGCTGATAGAGAACTTATTTGAGAATTTGGATTTTTAGCATTTGGAATGCTTGAAGGAGTGATTTGATAGTGCAAATGTAATTTTGAAATTTAGAGTTGTTCCTCGGGAGTGATTTCGAGATTTCCAATTCCTAGTGTTAACAATGGTGACAAAATGCCTTGAATATGTGGAACTTCCTAAGAAAATGTAGTTGGATAGACTGTACTAAGGTCTTTTGGAGTGATTGGGCATCCACTACCTATCATCACATTTACTCATAGATTAGCATTCATTGTAATGCCAGAAGAAATTATTAGCTATAAGCCTACAGGTTATTCCTTCACTTATTTCTCTTTCTTGGGTGGAGAAGAAGTGTCAAACTTTTTAGATCAAAATCACACTTCCTTCAAGAAACCCCTGTGGCCTATGATTGTAGCTTTTAAGCATGAAAATTTTAGACCAATACCTTAATTGGGTTCACTATCTTCTATTAATCACATTTTGGATTTCCTTGATGAGGAATTATTTTTCTTAATAGCATAGATTCTTAATGTCATAGCCTTGACATATTGAGCTTTAAAGGAATCATCTTGATGTATGATGGTAAAAATGAATCTCCTTATATACACCCAATAAATTAGGTACACCTATCCACACTTTTAAATTTTATATAACTCTATATAGGTTGTAGTCATGAATACCCATAAACAAGGCATACCATTCTAGATTTTTGCTTTGACCTACTATTATATACTGTCAAATTGAAAGGGTTCGATAGTAACCAACTATAGGTAAAATGTGACCATGGTGCAATACACAATGCTTGCAAGTCTCCAATCAATGGATATATTCCTTTTTCTAAAGAATTTTTTTTTTAACTATAGTCTGGCATAGAATATTTACCCACACATTTAGCCTTTAAAGTGTTGTTGAATGAAACCCTCAAAGGTTAATATTATTGTCTACATATTCAATTGCTTACAAAGATGAATATTATTCCATTATACCAACTCATCATAATTTATTTTTTAGTGAACCCTAATTTCTTGAAATGTTTGGAGCCCATGTAGTTGAAAAATATATTTACTCCATTAATAAAAAGAGCCATTAGGGAAAGTCATAGGGTAGAACAAAGAGAGCTACTTGCAGAGAAGAAAAGAGAAGTGGAACACCAAAAACACTAAAACTGCTAGCACCACAAAAAAAAACAAATCAAACCACACCTAGCCACAACAAAAACTTTGTGTACAAAGAGTAGGGCAAGTAGCCCCTACTCAAAAAAATGTACCTGGCTATTCATGGAAAATCATTAACTGGTTGAGAGAAGTATGTGCCAGTGTGAAACAATGGTTGATGTGCAAGTGAGTCCATTCTTGAAAATTGGAGAGCAACCATTGAAAAGAAAAACTCCACAACTATAAGCTTTCTAAATAGTAGGTTAAAACCAAGAACCTAGCTAGCACTACAACTCATCAATTATGGCACCTCAATGTCTTCTTGCATAGGTTGTTTCTTATCAGCACTCTTGACATCCTCCATGAGATTTGGTGGAAATAAAATGGAGTCTTTATGGTGATAGTCTTTCTTAAAATTATTGAAGTGATCACCCACATATTTCTCATTTAAATCTACAACTTCCTCTTTCAAAGATTCAAGTTCTAAAGATCTATCCATGAAGTCTATCTCAAAACAAAAATATTATAGCAGATGACCAAAATCCATCAATCCATCCTCATAGTCAAACCTAAATACGTCTAATTCAGGTTGTTTCCTTTGACTTTCATCTCATATTTTTCAATATCTTTGAATTCCTTGGGCTGAAAAGACTCTTCATTCATTTCAATGTGATCAAACAAAAACAATTCATAATCAGCTTCAATCTTTTCTTGTGTATGTTGATTTTTCATACCCTCCTGAATAACATCATTTGATGAAATATCAATAGTAGTCCTAAATATGAAAGAATCAAATTCTACATTTGAAACATCCTCTAATAGGTTTTCATTTGATCTTCCACCTTGCAACCCTTGTTCATTAGGACGTACATCAAGGCCAATCATTGAATTAGATGATTGTGAGATGTATTCATCCTCAAACTCAACATGTAAATGGTAGGCTCCAACTATACTATAGGGATTACTTTCACTCACAAGAGGCATTAGGAAATCTTCATCATTAAAGACCGTTAGATTCTAACAAAATGAAATAGCGGGCATTGATTTTATTGCTTTGAGAACAAACCTTTTTTGTTTGGGCTTTACCTTTGGATACTATTGTTGCTTATAAAGGAAAATTTTTGCATGTGCAATTTCTTTACACTTCATTCCACTCAGGATCATGTCATTATGTAATCCAATAGCTTTCCTTTATGCATCTTGCAATGTTTGCTCTTTCAAATGAACAAGAAAGAATTTAATTTCTATTTGCATGGTAGCAATGAAAACACACAACTAATTATTTTCACTCTGTTAGCTGGCTAGAGGAATCCTACCAACACTTCTATTGAATCTATCAACAAAATCTCTCATGGATTCCCCTTTTTCTATCTTGATTTGAAAGAAATTTAATAACATCTTAGTAACATCAACCACAGGCATAAATCTCTGAAGAAATTTTACCTCAAGATCATTCTAGCAAGTGATGCAACTATCTGGTTAACTTTTGAACCAATTAGTAGCTCTTCCATTGAGACTTCCAAGAAATAATCTAACAAAGACATTCTTCTCCTGCATACCAAGAATCCCACAGGCAACTATAATTTCTTTAATGTGATCATCAAGGTCTTGATTCGCATCACCAAAAAACTTCAAAAAATATTATAATGAATTCTTAGGTAATGCTAAGTATTGAGATAAAGAAAATGACCCAATCTAAGCCCCCCATGGCTAGGCTGCAACCAAAGCCATAACACCAAAATTCTTTCACCACAATCAATTAAATTCACCAACCTCCATCCTCAGGGAGGTAACCTTTAGATTTCTAAGAAAAGAAAAACACTAGAACTTGCTTTCTTCCCCATCAGAGTTTCCAAAATAAAGAATTTAAAATAATTAATTCTTTTAAAGAATTTAAAATAATTAATTCTTTTAAAGAATTTAAAATAATTAATTCTTTTAAAGAATTTAAAATAATTAATTCTTTTAAAGAATTTAAAATAATTAATTCTTTTAAAGAATTAATTATTATTGTAACCTAAGGCATTTGTGAAAAATTGTATGGGAAGAAACTATTGGAAGGTACTATGACAAGAAGTAAGCTAAAAGGTACTTGTTTACTTGCTAATTTTGAACCTAGAAATGTCAAAGATGCATTAGAAAATGAAAGTTAGATTGAGGCTATGAATGAAGAAATAGAGAAAATAGAAAAGAACGAAACCTAGACTCTTGTACCTAGGCCTTAAGATAAAAATGTGATTAGAACAAAATTGGTATTTAGGAATAAGTTGAATGAAGATGGTAAGGTATCAAGAAACAAAGCTAGATTACTATGTAAAGGAAACTCTTAAGTAGAAGGAATTGATTATGGAGAGACTTTTGCTCCTGTTGCAAGATTGGAAGGTGTTAGGACCTTACTTGCATATGTTGCACATAAAAGATTTAAGGTATATCAGATGGATGTTAAATCTACATTTCTCAATGGTATTCTTGATGAAGAAGTCCACATTGAGCAACCTAAAGGTTTTTTTGACCTAGACAAAGAGGACATGGTCTACAAATTACACAAAGCATCATATGGTCTAAAACAAGATCTTAGAGCATGGTATGAGAGATTGCATAACTACCTTATTTAGATTGGTTTTCAGAGAACTAATGATAACAGTAGCTTGTATATCAAAGAAGGACCAAATAAAAAGATTTTTTTGGCAGAAATATTTGTGGATGATACTTTATTTATAGAGAATGATGATTAATGCAAAGAATTTTTAGAGAAAATGACCAAAGAATTTGAAATGTATATGTTTGGTGAGATTAAGTTCTTTGTTGGTCTTTAGATTCAATAGAGCAAGAATGGTATCTACATTGCTCAATCTAAATATATCAAGGAGATACTCAAGAAGTTTGGTATGGAAGATTCTAAACCAATTGGAACTCCCATGTGTACTGGACTAAAACTTACCAAAGATGATGATTCAAAAGAGGTAGATTAGACCTTATATAGATCAATGGTTGGAAAACCATAGTATGTGGTTCATACAAGGCCTGATATTGCTCTTGCAGTTGGTATAGTGGCAAGATTTTCAGAAAAACCTAGAGAAAACCATATGATGGCAATCAAAAGGGTCTTGAGATACTTGAAATACAATGAAGATTATGGATTGTAGCATAAACTTGGAGGAAATTTGGACTTAAAAGTGCTTACTGATGTTGATTGGGTAGGAAACATTGATGAAAAAAGAGCACAAGTGGAGGAGCATTCTTTCTTGGAAAAAGGTTGGTATCTTGGACAAGCAAAAAGAAAAATTTTACATCCCAATCTATTGCAAAAGTAGAGTATGTTGTAGCAGTAGTAAACTGTTCTAATATTGTTTGGTTTAAATAGTTGTTGGAAGGCATGAAAGTTGAAATCAAAGAGCCAGTTGTTACGTTTTGTGATAATACAAGTGCAATTAACATATCAAAGAATCTAGTAATGCATTCCAAAACCAACCACATTGCTATAAAGTACCACTTTGTCAGAGAATTGGTGCACGATATGGAGATCAGATTAGAATATGTCCATACAAAAGAACATATTGCTAACATATTCACCAAGCTATTACCTAAGGATGCATTCTTTTATCTAAGAGGTAAGCTAGGGGTCATTTCCCTATTTGAAGTGCACTGAAATAAAGTTTTAGTGATTTATCAACAGGAACCAATTTGAAGATCTATTAGTTGATGCAACATAGTCATGAGAACATTCCATATGAATTAGTACTCAAGGTACACTATTACTCATTTTGTTATGTGTTGTCTTTAGCATGTGTTGTCAAAGAGGGAGAGTTTACTATCATATCTTTCTAAAATTTGAATTTGTTTAAGAGAGAGTTTTTTGTTTAGAAAGAAGCTATGTAATTCTTTCATAGAGGGAGATTACTGCATTAGAAGAATTTGTGGCATAAAATCTAAGAGGGAGAAAATATTTTTATCAAGAAAACACTTGTTTTCAAATTTCATTGTGCTATGACATGTTGTGTTGCCATTAATGCCAAAGAGGGAGATTGTTGGATACAATTGTTTAATTGTGTGTTGTCTTTGATGATACACAAATGTCATATCAATTGGCAGATAGTGCTTACCAAGTTCAATTGGTCAGCAAAGAAAATTTTTAAGTCTATTAACCATGTCTAGAAATTACTCTATGAAAAAAAAAGTTTCTACTGAGCTCACTCGGGTGTCAAAGGATTTTGTGGCAGAATTTAGTGTTAACTGAGCTCACATGGTTAATAAAGGAAACTTAGTATTTATCGAGTTCACTCAATCCCCAAAGGATTTTGTAGAGTTCATGATGTTAACCAAGCCTTTATTGGTTAACATAGGAAATCAGTTTAGAAATAGTGTTTACTGAGCAAGGTCAACTAATGAAGGATTTTGTTGTTTTGGGAAATAAAGTTTAATTATTTCAAGTAATGATTGTAACCAACTAATGTAATGATTATTGGTAATTGTAAGTTGTAATTGGGCCAACTTGACAATCTAAAAGGTATATATATGAAAGGTCAATTTGGGAATTCTAAAGTATAATAAGTGAGCATGCAAGTGTATTGATTGAAGAAGAAAGTCTGAGAAAATTTTGAGGGATGTTGAGATATCCTTGAGGAGCATCAAAGTTTTATTTGATCAAGAAGGATCTATTGGAGCAAAATAGAGATCTATATCAGCAATTCAGTTGCATCTCATTTAGGTAATTTCATTGTTACTTTCTCACCATTATAGTAGTGATTCCTAAATCTCTTAACAGAGTTTTTTTAACAACCATTTGTAAATCCTCTAACAAAGTGATAGTTGCATTGGATTGTTCTAAAGACCTCTTGCAAGGCCACTCCTAACAAGGTGATTAAATCCTCTAACAAGATCACACCTAACAGTGTGTTTTGTAACCTTTAACTAGGTTGGCTCCTAACAAGGCTCACTTCAAAAGAGTGAAAATTAGTAGCTAGTTACTTGGTAGTTTTTTCCATATTGGATTTCCACATTAAATCCAGTGTCTCATGTGTTCATGTTATTTCTTTTATGGTTCCATGTTAATCATTATGAATGCTTAATATCTATTAAAAGTTAACACACACTGCATCTACCAAGTTACAACATTTTTCTGTATGTTTTCCGAGTGACGGTAGTAACTAGTTTTATCAGACATCTAAGGGATATATGGATTTTTTTTGTGGTAAATGATTCACTCTCTCCCCTCCCCCCCTTAATTACTCCATCTATATTTCCAACATTGAATAACACTCTCTCAAAAAATTTCCACACTAAATTGTTCCTAACAATTATGTACCTGATGGCTTGTAACTTAGTACTCCTCTTCTCATTTTCAATCAAATGGGAAGGGGATTCCATGTATTGTAGATAATGAATAACATTAGTATACTATTCATAGTGATCCATATCACATAAATGAGATATGAGGTCATCTACTACCATATTTATCTGATTAGCATCCAAATTAGACTAAGCCATAAGTTTAGCTAGTCCTTGACCTCTTACCAGTTTCATTATTTGTATTTCAATGTTAAATTATTGGATCCTATTAATCCACCTACATCTTCTACCTAATACTTCTTGTTGACAAAACATGTCCTTTACAATAGCACTTTGTACAAATGCAATGACAATAGTACCTACCAAATAACATCTAAAAGCTTTAATAGCTTTCACCAAAGCATATGCTTGTTTCTCATTTATCTCATATTTCAGTTCAACAGGCTATAATGACTTACTAAAGAAAGCAATAGGTTGTTTATATCCTTCCTTATTTTTCTATAATAAGACGGTAGCTACAGTATGGAAAGATGCAAAAGAGAAGATGTGCATTAGTTTTTTGTAATCAAAAGTCCTAAGGGTTGGAGCATTTTTAATGTCTTATTATGCTTTTGAAGGTTCACCATCCCAATTAATAGTAGCTCCTTTTTTGACCATTTTGGAAATAGCTCTACTAATTTCAGCAAATTTTGTAACAAATCTCCTCAGAAAGTTAACTTGCCCAAAGAAATATTGCATTCCTTTCAAATTTTTTGGCTTAGGTACCTTATCAATGGCTACCACTCTTTCAGGATCTATTTTTACACCATCTTTTGACACTATATGTCCCAACAATTTTCCTTCAATCACCCCAAAAGTACACTTATTTGGGTTTAATGACACTCCATATTCCAAGGCTTTGATAAAAATCTTCTACAAATGCCTATAGTCATCTTTAGGCTTTTTGAATAAGCTATAAGGTCATCTTGGTATACAAACATAAACTTATTGATATACTCATGAAAAGCTACATCCATAGCACTTTGAAAAGTGGCACTAGCATTAATCAATCCAAATTGCATTCTCACATATACATAAGTTCCTTAAGGATTTGTAAATGTTGTCTTAAATTGCTCTTCTTCTATCACTAGCACTTGATTATATCTTGAGAACCCCTCCATCATGGACATAAGTTTAGACCTAGTGACTTGCTGCATCATAGCTTCCATGTTTGGCAACCCATGATTATCTATTAGAGAAGCAATGTTCAGATTTCTAAAATCCACACACAATCTGATATCTCCATTCTTTTTCCTGACAGGTACTAGATTTGAGACCCAATTGGAATGCGTAATAGGTGTGATTATCCCTCCATCCCTTAACTTCATAAATTCCTCTTGCATTTTAGGGGCTAGAGTGGGATTTATTGGTCTTTGTTTCTACCTAAAAGGTTTCATATTATCCTTCAATGGTATGACATATTGGAAATGATCTTCTCTAGAAGCCTTTAGGTCATCATATGACCATGCAAACACATCTATATTTTCTTAGTAAGTCAATTAAAGGCTTTCTAATCTTACATGACAAATTCTTACCAATATAAACTTTCTTAGGGGCCTCATTAGTACCCAGATTTATCTCTTCTAGCTCTTAAGGTTTACAATCTTTAGTCCTAGGCTTTATCCTATCTTGGTTATCAAACATGTTCTCCAAAACAACCAAACCTTTAGGGACTTTATTAGTCTTTAATTGTATAACCTCCTGACCAAAGATTGTTTCCTTCCCATCTATGGTTTCAAGCAAATCACTACAGTCCAACTCTTGACCATGGTATTTATCTTCATTCAACAAGAAGTTCACAATGTCTTTATCATCTTCAAATACTTGCCAATGTTCAATATTATTAGGTATGGAGGGTCTTTTTTCACCTCAATCTGTGAAACTCTTGCAAATGATACCTCTTGTGGTTTAATTGCTACATTTTCTAATAAGTCAGCCATCATTTTCTGAGTTCTATCTCTCCATGAAATACCAAATGCATCAAAGAATTCTATCTAATCTTAGATAGTGTTCTTATATTGTTTCAATCTTTCATTTTTAGATGCATATGTCCCCTTTATCTACCAAATAACCAATTTTGAATCACCTATACCATGCAAATTTTTAATTCCATGGTGGGTAGAAAATTTTAATCCTAATAGTAGAGCTTCATATTCAGCTATATTATTGGTGCATGAAAATATTAGGGTGAAGGAATATCTAAAAGTATTATTTTCAAGAGAAACAAAAATTACCCCTTACCCTGCACCTTCTTTAGAGCTAGCCCCATCAAAGAACATAGTCCATAATATTGGTGAATCTATACAACACTCAATTTCATGCTCAATCACAATAGGAAACTTCTCAACTTCTTGGTTGATTAACTTAGCTCTGAATGCATTTACACCCATGTCTAGAAAACAAGTTGCATCTTTGTCAATTTCTTCCCCCAAAATATGACTAACCCTTTTCTCTTTGTCTACTTTAACAACCTTATCTCCTATGTGAAAATTTGCATAGATTAGGTCATATTGTATGCTACCTACCATAGTAGCACTCCATTTTCTAGAGATAAACATTCCATAATGTGGAGGAATATCAACTACAAGGACTAACATGGTCAACTCTACCTTAGGGTATGTAGCTAACTTAAATGGTAATGCATATATGGTTCCTATAACTAGCACCTCTCTAGCATCCATACCTCTACATCTACCTTTCTTAGTATCTACTTTCAACCCTAGGGCTTCCACTACTCTGAAAGGCATGATTGTCTTAGAAGCTCCTGAATCTATCATGCAATTTTTAAGGTTTTTTCCCTTTATAATCAGACTAAGAAAGAATGGTTCAATATCTTCTATATATGCTATTGATGAATCATCCAGGAACATTTGGGGAATTTGAGACATAATACCACTATCTTCTACTACCAATGGGGTTTTCTAAGTGGCATTTTGTTCTATATTATTGTTATTATTTCCTATCCCTCCCAACCATGACAAGGCTTTGCACTTATGCTCTTCAATTATAAATAGTTTAGATAAAGGTACTTTAGCAATAATTTGTGACAACATGGATATCATGTCAATAGGATCATATATAGTGGGTTTCATAATCATACCTAGAGTAGGAACCTTTTTAGTAGTAGGGACTATTATTTGCTTGACAGTATCAAATCTTGATCCCTTTTCTTGCACATTTGCTTTTTCTATCTCATTTGTTTGGAATTGTACTTTCTTCTTGGGTTCCCACTTCTTGGTTTTTATTTCTTTAATATTAACTGTCTCTACATTATCCTTCTTGTCTTCATCCTTCATCTTATGTGTAACATCTTTTATAAATATACCATAAGGCTTCCTAACATCACTGCTAACTATTTGGTTTCTCAAATTGTAATTTTTATGTACTTGGAAGATCATCTCTATAGTGATCCTATAAATTTCCTTTTTAGAAGGAATTCTCAAGTTCACATGACCAACTTCAGAAGATGTAACACATACCTTATCTTCATCATACCCTTCATTGTCTGAGAACACTTGTTGATGGTGTAACTGATAGGAAACTTTCTTATTTTCAAGATCACTTTCATTCTCTTCCAAATCAGAATCCACGCAATCATTAAACATGCTCACCATGTTACAACTTACATCATCATGGATTTTTTCTTCTTTTTCCTCCTCATTTTGTGCACTATGATCTGAGGTAAATGACTAAGCAAAGACACAATATTCTAAAGAGTGAGTTGACTAAGAAATTATACACCATCACACATCATCATTCATATCAATAGAGCTTTTTTGTAAAGGATCTAGTGTAACCTTGTCTTTTACATTTTTGCTAGGAATTGGCTTACCATCCTTGTAATGAGTGCTATAAGGGTAGTTTTGCATCCTGGTTTGTCTTTTGAAATTGTTGTTGTTCACTGGGGATTTCTCACCAACATTTGGCTTATGTATATTGAAAGTAGTCGGCTTCGTATTTTTTAACAAGTTCAACACTTGACTTATTGTGGGTTCTTTAGTCTCCTTTCCTATAGAGGTTTTATCAACTTCCCTTTTGTTGTTAGTCTTGGGATTAAACAACTTTGGATCATCTCTCCTACCCAGCTTGCTAGATGCTTCCAATTATTTTCAATATTCACTGCAATCTTATAAGCATACCTCAAAGTTTTAGGATCTTTATCCCACTACTGGTAAGCCATCTTACTATCAAAAGCATTAAAATCGGTTGTAAGACAAACATCCTCATTTAACCTCATAACCTGGAACAACTTGTACATACCCTTTTGGAATCTTACATTGAATTCAAATGTAGATTCATTAGGGCTCTTATTGATGTTATTTAAATCATTCAACATAAACCTAGCATTAGTATTATCGCCATATTGTTCTTTGAACAATTTCTCTAAATCACTCCATGAACTAATGATGTCATCAAGTAATCTTTTGAACCCATCCCTTGCATTCTTAGTTAGTGAATGATCAACTAAATTCATCACCACATCCTCATGTTCAAATTCATAGTCATTTAGCATATCTATGAAAACTCTTAAGTGCTCTTCACCAGTGACAACATTATTTCCAGAGAACTTGACAATTTTATCTCTTAAATCAAAAGATATAGGATGTGGAGTACTGGGGGTACCTGCAAATGACATTTATTTGTATTTTTCCATGTAGATGGGTTTCTTCTGAAAACTAGCAACATTTGAGGTGCTTGCTACATTAGCTTGGTTAAGAACAACACTTTGAGATTGTTGAGGTTGGACAATAGGGGCTTGTGTACTAATGGTGGATGATGAGGTAGGGGCAGATTGAGATATACCCTAAGTTGAAATTATTGGACCAAAAGCTAGTACAAGAGTTGTAGCTAGGGTAGAAAAATTTTGCCATAAAGCCAATGTAGAAGTAGACTTTATGAACTAGATTTTCCTCCTATTTTCTATAGCTTGGGCTTCATTCTCAACCTTTTCAAGTTCTTTTGCAAGATCATCTTTGAAATATTTCCAATCCTTTTCCAGATCTAGATCTAATTTTTACATTGGTGGGTTTACAGATTTACTAGTTTCTACTTGAGGCTCATTTATTTGAATTCCTATAGGTTTTCCTTTTCCTTTATCTATCTGCTTTACAATGGGTTCTACTTTATTACTCTGGACAAGCTTTTAGGGTTGAACCTGGGAATAACAAGTTCTTGTTTTTAGTTTAGGAATTTTCTTGCTCCTGAACTTTAGCTCTCAAGCTATATACATCTCCAAAAACATCAACATGAAGGATTGAAGCTCTTTCTTCTAACTTCTTATTTTTTCCTTTTAAGGAAGCCATCCTTCCTAGTAGATTATTTCTTTCAATAAGGGCCTCTAAGGTTTCTTTCTCTCTTTCCTTTTCTAGACAAGCATGTTTGGCCTCTTCCTCAACAACCCATTTCTTCAAAACTCCTATCTCTGATCATAATTCCATAGGATCTCTAAATGTGGCTTTTGAATCAATAGGATCATCTAGGTCTATAAGATTAGTTTCCATCTATGGGACAAATCTAGAATTAAAAGGATCTCCAAATGAACTACTAAGTTCTAGCCTATGATTCCTCTCAGATATTAGATCTGGCCTAGGGGATGCATTCCCTACTAGTGACATATCATTCTCTTATGATTCCTCTCAAATATTAGATCTGGGCTAGGGGATACATTCCCTACTCGTGACATATCATTCTCTTGATATGTTCTTTCATTTGGTAATGGGTTACTAAATATTCCTCCTAAAAGTCTTGTGGTTTTTAATATAGAGCTGAGTGAAGAGGACTTTCTCCCTACCATTGGTTGGTACTGAGAATTGATTGATACCACCTCTTGGTTTCCAAGTAGGATTTGGTTCTTCCTTTTTCTTATTCAGGTTCTTCCTACCACCTTGAGGTAAATTAGTATACACTGGTACATCAGGATTGGCTCTTGTGTAAGTTCTTGTATTTTTTCTCTTGTTAGCCATATTTGTTGTTTATCAATTAAGCACTAGCTTCAAAACCTTGACTGAGTTGCCACCCTATTCTAGGGAAAATATAACAATGAAAAGTACTCCTAAATTTAAGGAAAGGACACAAGACAATATAGAAATATTTGACATGCAGATGAATCAATCACTAAGATCATAAGACTAGAACTCTTTCCTTACCAGATAAGACATTTGGAAGGGTTGTATACATTGGTGTACATCTATGACATTTTATTTTATTTTTTTAATTCTCAAGGTTTTTCACTAGAATATGTCCACTATAACCATGAGTCATACCCAACAATCTAACAAACACATACACAACAAGAAAAAAGACACTACAGTACTTTTTACGCTTGTGTTGGAAAACTCCCTATTAGAGTCACCATTTTGTTGGTGTTTTTCAACTATTGAACAAAAAAGGCTCATTACCAAGATAATAATACTCATAAATCTAAGGATTAGCTATGTCCTAGTAACAATTATGCTTGCATATTATTAGGAACCAACTTCAAAAAAAATCAAGACTAACTTTGTACTCTTTAGGGTCTCCAAAACCAAGGTGGGTATACCTAAGGGATAATTCAAAATGAGTGCTATTGTATAAGAATTTTATTAGTTTCATTCTTATTCTCATCTCATATCTCTAACATTTCAATTTTCAAATGATATACATCCCTTACAAGTAGATTTGATCACAATTCTTCTTAGATTTGCAAGCATTTCAAACAATAGTAGCTAACTAAAGTTAAAATGTTACATGCAAACAAGTGTTGACCATCTTTGAAACTCTTTAAATAGTAAAATAAAATTGATTTTGATTTTATACTTGATACTTATTCGTAATACACATATCTACAGACTAGATTAATTAGGTTAGTTCCTATTCCATTGGGACTCAGAGTCTACTCCAATTTAGAGATCTAATTTGTTGCATTACAACAAATATTATTAGCAAATATTAATGGAATTCCTTCTTATAGACATCATTTCTACTACCATAGCAATCCCATCAAACTCAATAAAGCATTTACTTAATTCATTGAATCAATAGAAATAATGAATTGACATACAACCTAAGTGAATTGCATTCAAGTGGACAAGCTTTTGTCTAACAATACCATAATAACCAGGTAATAACAAAGGAGACAAAATTCAACAAGAATAGAGATGGGGATAGTTTAATTTTTTATCAATCTCATTTTAAATATTTTCATACAATTGTAATAAAACTCTAAATGACTCTAGACAAGACACTAGACCCCTACAATATCAATATATTCCAAGAATTTACAAAGAAAATACATCATAATTTTGCAACCATAATTGGACCAAACCATACTCAATATAGACTCAAATTTTATTATAAATCAAACCATTCTCTAGCCTTGTAATCTCACTTATATAGCATGAGATGCAACAAACATCAAGCATAGAGAACTGATAGATGTCCTTTTACAAAAGGTATTGACACTTTGTGAATAGTCATAAAAGGACAAAAAATTTGTGTAACAAAAAGTTAAAATATCAAGTAATTCTTTGTTATGTCCCATTTCTATTACATCTTGACAAGCTATTGGTTCTTTGGTTGGTTGCCACTATTCTAAATCTTTGGCACATGCAGCTACTATATTAGCCAATGATGAAACTTGTTGTGGCACTTGCAAATCAATTTCTACCCAAAGCTTTTCACTATTTTCATCCTGAATTGGTAGAATTACTTTTACTCTCATTTTTTCCTCTATCAAGTCTACATCCTAGGCCTCTAAACCTATAACTAAAATTGATTACTGACCTTTATCCTCATCCTCTCTTTGATCTAGTGTTGTTATACCAACAATATGTACTTCTTCCTCTTACACCTCATCATCATCTATTTTAGCTTCTTCCAACTATTCATTAAGAGTAATATCTACCATCCACTTGTCAAAAAGTGTGTCATTTGACCAATCAAATCGAAAAATATCTCATTGCTTGTTGATAACATATTCACCTTCTTTGTTAATAACAAAAAAATCTTGTTTCAAAGAATCAAAGAATAATTGGACCTTCACCAATTCCTCTATCATGGTGGCACACCAAGCATGTTCTTTCTCATTGATGACCTTATTCATTCTTAAATAGAATAAGTCATCCAACTCCTTAGCCCATTCATCTTTATTCTTTAATTTATTCTTTCTATCTAAAGCACAAGGGAATAAATCAAATTTTTCACCTTTATACTTATTCAAATAAACAACAACTTTTAACTGCAATGCAATTCTTTTGTTATCAAAATCTAGCAAATCATGGGCAACATCAAATATTTTTTCAATGTGGTCATGGGAAAACCTTATGACAAAGTAACACAAAAAAGTAATTTCTTTTCTTCTCTTTCCCCTTTTATTGACAATGGGTTTCAAAGTCTCTTCATGGGCTTTTATTTCTTCTCATATGCTTATTACTTTTGCTAACTGATCATAAAACAATGGCCATTCAATTTTATCTACCAGATACATGAGAGACTTTCTCAGTTTATCTTCATATTGAACATTCATTTCTATATGCAATACCCATAGTTTACTCTTTTCTTCTTCAAATTCTTTAGCTGTGTAGTACTCTGGCCTCTATGGAGTGTTTGGAACTTCTATGAGAGGAGTGGATTTAAAAGGTTCCATTGGAGGGAAAGGATATGTAATCTTTGGTCTAGAAGATCTCCCCATCGCTTTATTCTCAAGCTTAATCCTCTTTTGAACCTCTTTATTATAAGCTTCCAAAACTCTCTCATACTTATTCTATAGTTCAAACATTGCCTCTTTCTCTATAGTAGCTAAAACAAATTGAGATGTTCCAACACCCATAAGTGTAGCCTATACATGGGTGGTATCTGCTACTTTTCTTAAAATGTTATTTCCCATTAGTCCATAATCATCTAGATGTGATGAAGTGGCTCTTGATCCTTTTCTTAATGACCAAATAACTAAGGCAACCAAATCCTCACTAAATGTGGTACCTTGGAATTATTTCTTGCTTGGATCTTGTAGGTCCAATTTATTTGAAATAGAATTAAAAATTAAAGCATTTGCTATAACCCAATTGACTAGTAGTAGAATATTTGATGCTTTTAGCATCTGTCTCCCTTCCTTAGGGGTTATACTTTGGAATTACTTTATTATTTCTCCTTTTACCTAATTCTACAAGGATTCTTCCTCTAGTTTAGGATGCTCTATTCTCAACTTGATACACCTTTCCTCATACTTTATTATGTTTTCTCACCATGCAAACTAGTGGAAGGCTCTGGATCTAATAGAACTATCATTTGACAAAAATTGATGACTAGCTTTCTCTAACACAGTGTCTAATTCCCTTCCTTTATAATCCACTACTATTAAATCTAAACTTGGAATAGGAGGCTCTAGGGGTATTCCTTCATCTAATTCAGCTTGAGTAATAAAAACTCTCCCTTATTGCCCTAGCTATTCAATTTTCTCTCTAGTAAGATGCTTCTCTCCAATCTGCAAAGGGGAATGTGTAGGTGAATAGTCATCAATTTGAGGACCTTGTTCCTTCATTATTTTTTGTCTCTTAGGAGAGGGCTCATTAGGTCTCTCCTTAAAGGCAACACTAGTGGATCCTATTATTTGTTTTCCCTTATCCATAGTGGCCTTTTTATTTTGAATTATATTATAGCCTAGCCTCTTTTGGACAACCAAATCTCCTACACCTACATTAGGAGTGAATGCCAATTTTCTCATGGCCTATTTGGCCTTATCTGGATAAACATCAATAATAAATTACTTCTTCTCATTCATAGTTTTCATTATTTTAGGAAAGGTAGTCTTGAGTTTATTTGTTTTGTTAGCCTCTATACGAGAATTATATAGATGAGTATAATCTACATCAAAAAAATGTATAAAATCCAAAACCCTTAAGAAAACCCTCCACTTCTCTTTCTTGGTTTCTTGCTCCTATACGGAACACTCATTTCTTATTACGTCCTTTAGGTAATATGGTTCATGTTTTATTTTACCTAGCTTGGCTCTATGCCTAAAAGCTAAGTCATATAATCCCTTAGTGTCACAAAAACAAGGATGATAAACAACCATCTTGTACTGATCTAATATTTTATACAAAAAGAGCCAACCCCTTTTTGTGATTACAAATTGGTGAGCTGAAGTACAAGTTGGGAAGACTAAGCCCCTACCCCTTATCACAAGATAACTCTACTCTAGTCCTACTAGCTGCCACAAAACTTTACCCACCCTTATCTTTAAAGGTACCTGGTAAGGCAATACATGAGTGTTTCCTTTAAAACCATAAACCCTAATAATGGTGGAAGTAGAGTATGGGATAATGTCTCTCCAATTATGTGATACTATCAAATCAATAGGATTATCCATGGGCCTAATGAGACTCATCAGTGCCTTAAGTACTTTGGGATTGTCACTTAATAAAAGGCACCTCAACTTTGAGACAAAGTACCTATCAAACCTGACAAAACTAGCCTTTTCAACATCCAGGCCATATCTGCACTCCACAACTAGACTGGTAGTGCTTCCCCATCTTTTTCTCTATTTAATTTAATTTCCTTACCAAAATATGCCACTCCTTTAAATAAAAACATGTGCATCAGCAAAGAATAATAGCCAAAATCTTTTTTCCACTTTACCTTTTGCAATCCCTACTAGGCCAATATGAATTGCCTCTGCTATATAAGAAGCAAAATCAAAAATGACCTCTACACCAAAAGAGGCAATCTGAGTTATCATGTACATAAAACTAATGGGCATAACATTCTACTCATCTTCCCTAAAAGCCCAGCACAAGGTCTCTTATGCCTCCCCAACCTGGGAAGCGAAATATTCCTTCTTGAAGGGTTCCCTAGAGGATGTTGTAATCACTGGAAAATTCCCAATTGTGCCTATATGTGCCCTCAATGCACCTTGCCTAATGGCATCCTTCTTTGACATATACTCCTTTTCTAATTCTTTTAAATTAATTGGCACATGATAGTCTATTAGAGGCTATAAAAAAAATACCTCTTGAATCTCTTTAGGGCTAATTGTAACCAGAGGCACACCATCAACTTTCCTTACTACTCTAGTTTCTTGATCATAATTTTTTGCAACAGCTTCCAAGAGTTTGATATCCATAAAAACACTTGGAACTACTAACTTTCCTAAGTCAAAATTCTAGATATTGACATGTGTGGCAAATAAATTTCTTTCTGTGAACCATTTCTTAAATAAAGAAAACCTAGTTTGAGAAGTTTTGGCATCCCTAACCCAAGCACCCATATCATGTAACTCCTCTACAACTTTGAGCCTAAGGTTTAAAGAAGTTAACTTTTCACCTTCATAGTTTCATTTGTGGACTTAGGGAGCAATTCAAGCAGGTCGTCATGAATATTCCTAGCCAAATAATCCTCTTTCCTAGAGAACACCTTCTTTGGAGGTATATTAACAATAATTTGCAAAAAACTAAAATACTACAGAGAAAATAGAACATAGGAACTTACTTGACCTTTTGTTGTCTTTCTCTATAACTCTATAATGTTTTAAGAGCATAAGGAAATTGTTTTCTATTTCAATCAATCACAGCACAAATTTCTTGCTAATTTGTTTCACTCTAAAATCTTGAAATCTTGTTCATGCAAGATGGAAATGGCAAGATCTTCTACAATATACTCTATCTTTTGCTCACATGCAAAGATTTCATTCCTCATTAATGAACTACAAGTACAATAGAGTGGTTGTTGTCTTTCTCTATAACTCTGTAATGTTTTAAGAGCATAAGGAAATTGTTTCTTGTTTCAATCAATCACAACACTAATTTCTTGCTAATTTCTTTCACTCTGAAATCTTGAAATCTTGTTCATGCAAGATGGAAATGGCAAGATCTTCTACAATATACTCTATCTTTTTCTCACATGCAAAGCTTTCATTCCTCATTAATGAACTACTATTACAATAGAGTGGTTATTGTCTTTCTTTGTAAATCTATAATGTTTTAAGAGCAGAAGGAAATTATTTCTTATTTCAATCAATCACAGCACAAATTTCTTGCTAATTTCTTTGGCTCTAAAATATTGAAATCGTGTTCATGCAAGATGGAAATGGAAAGATCTTCTACAATATACTCTATCTTTTGCTCACATGCAAAGCTTTCATTCCTCGTTAATGAACTATAAGTACAATAGAGTGGTGTTACCTTCCATTTTCAAATTTGCACCATTGATCTCATGAAATCTGATGATCTTGGAAATGAAAATAGGGATGATTCATTTTCCACTTGACATGCTAGTAGTCAACCCAATTAGATTTCACCACATATACTTTTCTTTCATTGTTGGTGATATAGAATGGATCCACTAATCCTTGAGGACATGTGTCATTTAGTTGCTACATTGCTATACAAAAAAAAATGAGCATGTTTCCATAGCAACAAAGCAACTACCATTGATTTCATCTCAATCTGATGACAGACATTTTAATGCATTTTTTAATACTAGAGTGCTAGGTCCCTCCTTCACTTGCCTTGTTCGCTATGTCACTATCTTTAAAACTTGAGCAACCTCCCATGGTGAAAAAGCAATGATCATTGATTCCATCTTAATCTAATTGTAAGGACACTACATCAACTTTATATAACTACAATGGATCCCTTAGTTGCCATGTCATATTGAGTAAAATAGCACACAACTTCTCATAGTGACTTGGCAATGATTGTTGATCTGATTCAATTGAATGGTCACTATCTTCCATATAACTTCTAGCTTAGGTGTGGTTCCATGCTACTAATGACGTGGACATGTCTTGTCAAACTAGCATGTCATTTAGTATTCAAGTCCTTTTTGTGACACCACGTGATTTTGGGTCCTGTCATATGCACATTTTCAGGCAAGTTGCTATGTCACTACCATCGAGGCACAAAGATTTTTTGGCCATGACATAGCAACCTCTAGTATTCTTGAGACTTCTAGTGCATAAATGTTTCTAGCAAGATGCCACCATGTCCAGGATAGTATGTGGTTCATTTATGATGGAGTGGATGTTGGGAACCACTTTCAAAAATTGTTGCCGTAAAAACCATTTCTCTTTGAGTTGTTATGTTGCTACTAGTGAGATCCATTATCTTTTTGGTCACAACATGGTGACCTCATGAATGCTATTAAAATTTGGTGCCAAAAGGAGAGCTTCAGTAACTATTTTAATTAGTACCTCTAATAGAATAATGAAAGTGCACATCCATAACACCACTTGGGAAATTTACAATCACCATCATTTTTCAAAAGACTATTATTTTCTTCATTCACTGGTAAGGCGTTATGTCACTATTGGTGAGGCACAAATATTTTTCTAGTCGTGACATAGCAACTCGCAAAAAAACCTATTCTTTGATGATGCCAACTATAACCTATTCCAAGTGGTTCCTTTTTGACACTGGCAATTATGACATGGAGCACGTGACCAATTCTTTTCGAAATGATGTAGTTTCCTAGTGTCAACCTTCCACTTTACAACACCATTGTCAATTTTATGGTAGTTTCTATGTCACTATCATTAAATACTTCACATTTTCACATAGCAACATTTGTAGATCTTAAATAGATCAGACAATGGGACATAATGGGTAAAAGGTACTTGGTATAGCAAAAGATTTAAATGGGTGAAGGAATATTCACAAATTAAAAACTTTTCACCCAAATGAATTCAAAAAGAAACAAGACTTAGGTCTTGATAGGGTTTTTCAAAGGTTATTAAAATTGCAAGGCCAAAAACCCAAAACCCTGGAATGCAAGAAATGGACTCAATTCTAATTTTTTATACCTAGACTTTTAAAAAAATATTTCGTAAAAAATTAGACCAACAAACTTATTGCACTATTGGGGCCTTTACCCTTAAATACACTTTAACCTAAGTGACAATTTGCCTAACTCTCTTCACACTATTAGATAAATTAACCTTAACCACAAAATCACCCCTACAATGCCACAACCCCTCATATTTTCCATGATCGTACCTTTTCTTAAGTTTATCCTTTTTCTTCATCACTAGCTATGACCATCAAAAAGACTTATCCTTAACTCTTTATAGCTTTGATCCAGTCCAGGACTTAAGATTTTTATTCATTCTTAACTTTGCAACTTTAAATGTTAATTGCATCTTTGACCTTGCCATAGTGCAATCTCAAGCTTTTACAAATTCACCACTATAAACTTGAGTCAACCACAAACTTCGGTGATGTTGAAAAGGTCTAAACCATAGGTTCTTGAATACTTAATCCCTCCATTGCAACTTAATTTTTCATTTTTTTCAAAACCCTATGGCATTGTGATGAGCATTTCTTTTAACCATCAGATACTTTTCATGGCTTGGCAACTTACAATCTTTCATTCCAACTTACCCATGTGATGTTGTGATCAACTATTAACTTTATTGTCTCCTTCATCATTGCTGCTTTGTAACCTAAGGATCTAAGTTAACATTTAACCCTATGATGGTAAGACAACTATTAAAATGTGGGATTACAATGATCATTGATCTTCCTTTTTATTAACAATAAAGAAATTTCTCAATTTACATTGCTTCAAAACCAAGGAAAAGGGAGGTCACTTGGATAGGTGTCACAAGGTCACATCCCCATTTTTTTTAAACTTTGCACAACTTTAGAATGCAAGGATACATTGATCATCAATCCTAACATTATCAATGGTCGATACAAATAACTCTCCAAGGGTTAGGGGTTTCAAATTAAATACTATGTGAATTGATCCAAGCCAAACCTAGAGTTAAAAAGTAGTTGTGCTCTAGGTTCATAGTGTTTTTGTAAGAACATTTAAAAGACTACATGAAATTATAATGAAAAAATTGTCAAAGGCTTTTAGGGATTTAATAAAAAACTTTTCTATACATATCTTGAAAATACAAACAATGTAAACCACTTTTAGGAACCTAGGGCACAAACAACATTAGGCCAATTCAATTTGGGATTTTGTCAAGATGAATGACCAATTTTTAGAAACCCTCAAAAGAAAAAACACATTACCTTCCTAATTTTCACAATGTTTTTCAAACTTTTGGCTAGGTGAAAAGTTAGGCCAAAAACTACCTCTATCCATGTCTTTTTCTTTTCTAGTTTGTTATTTTCATTTCTTGGTGGGGGTGCAAGTGTCCTAGTTTTGTACTTCTCATTGATGTGTCCCACTCTGAGACAACTGAAACATACTATCTCACCTATATAGGTGATGTAGGAGCATTCTAGGTGTAAGAGAAATCTTGCATCACCCAAAAATATTTTATTTTTACTATTTATGGGAAATTGCTATTTTTAGTAAGTTTGTGATAAGAGTTCAAAATGTTCCTATTTTCTATAGGAAGGTTAATTTTAGAGTTCTAAGCCTACCATAAAAATCTTAGTGCTCAAGCATTAGTATTAGAGAAGTTATTACAGAATTTTGGTGGAAACAATTGTAGAAAAATCTTTAAGCTCACCATTGGAGGCCTTAGATTGCCTAGATGAGGTCCAAAAACTTGATAGAAGGGTGTTAGCAATTCTAAACCTATAGATCAAGAGATAGCTTTTCTTAAAAGTGGTTATAATAGCCAATCAAAAAATGATTTAAGAGTTATTGCCTTTCAAAGTTGGGCTATCTAAAATATCTGAAATAATTGTCAAAGATGTATTTGGCCCACTCTATATGTATTGTTAGCGTCTATCAGCCCTAGGTATTAAGTTTCAATGTCTAGAACCTTCCTAGGTGGCGTAAAATTTCCTATTTAAGAAAGGCCCAAATATTGTCTAGGACAACTCTAGGTGATAGTTCACAACTTGTCTTGCAAATTATTATACTGAAGATGCCCATCTGGATTAGCATATTGTACTTATGAATTCTATGAATCTTCATTTGTAGTACAAATAAGAAGTCCATATTTTATTCTCACCTTTTCTATTGTTTCTATGCTTATGTTACAAGTTTATGGTATTAAGGGGAGCTCCCTACATCAAATGATATCATAGCTAGTGTTCTTGTTTGTGTGAATAGATCACTAATTATGAGGCAGTTTATACCAAGACTATGGTTTGGGCTGAGTGTGTAGATAGATCACCGATTGTGAGGTAATTTGCACTAGGGTTTTAGAAAAAGTGCAAAAAATCCTCCACAAAGAGAGCATGGTAGAAGAGTTGTAGGTGTTACACCTAAGGATTTCTAAGCCCTCCAAAGAAAAATGCAAGCATTAGAAGAAAAAATGCGTAGAGGAATGAATCTTCTCATAAGAGATGAAAGCAAGGATGAGGATGAAGTAGAAGAAAATGCCAAAGTAGAGGTACTTATAAACCCAAAGGAGGAGAGGCTTTTTAGGGCCATCTCCAAGATTGGAAAATGACCTAAGTTTGAGATTCCCACATTTCTAGAAATTATTAACCTAGAGAAGTTGATCGATTGGATCAATGAACTAGAAGAGTACTTTGAGTATGAAGATATTGATGATCCTAATAGGGTCAAGATTGTGAAGGCAAGACTAAAGGGACATGCGCAGATCTAGTGGCAACAGGTTTAGTTGGAGTGAAATAGAAAGGGAAAGAAAAAAATTACCAAATGGGATTGGATGAAAGATAAACTGAAATGACAATTCATTCCCATGAATTATGAGCTTGATCTATTGAAGAAGATGCAAGGGTTGAAGCAAGGAAAATCTATTCAAGATTATACAAAATATTTCCACCAATTCTCATTAGAACTGACCATGCAAAAGCTGATAAGGAGAAAGTCACCCATTATCTTAATTGGTTAAGTCCTATCATTCAGGATGAGCTAAGTTTGGTTTGAATGAGTAGTATTGAGGAGGGCATACCAATTTTTCTTAAGAGTTGAGGAGAAAATAAGCAAGAAGTTCGACAATAAGAACAGTGGAAGAGGTTGTAGTTGAAGTTTTGATAGATGATCTTATGGTGGTTGTAATGATGATCAAAAGAACAAGGATTAGGGTGGAAGTAGCAATCAAAACTAGAGGGCTAAATAATTTTAATTGTTTTCATAATCAAAAAATAGAGATTAGAGAGGAAAATGTAGAGGACAAGGATATGGAATAGGAGGCTTCCCAGGAAAATGTTTTCACTGTAGAGAAGAAGGGCATAGAGCATTTGAATGTACCCAATGCCAAAGAATGATAGATCAAAGAATAGAAGTTCAAGCAAGAGTTGCACATGTTGATGAAAATGCCAGATCCTCACATTCTGAAGATGTTGAAAGAGGAGAAGTCCTAGTTAACTGAAGAGTCCTACTGAATGGTGAGAATATACCTAAGCAAAGAAGGAGCTTGTTTTGCACAAGGTGTAGATGTGAAGAAAAGTGTTGTGATATGATCATTGATGGTGGAAGTACTAAAAATTTGGTGTTATAAATGATGGTCACCAAGTTGAAGCTAAAGAGGTAGAAACACCCATGTCCATATCGTATTGCTTGGGTGCAAGATGACCACAAGGTCATGGTCAATGAGTAGTACTTAGTGAAGTTCAAGATTGGAATCTACTAGGATGAGGTACTTTTCAATATCATACCTGTGGATATATGTCATATGTTGTTGGGTTGGCCATGGTAGTTTTACAAGCATGTTGTACATGATGGGTGAGCAAATACCTACACTCTAACTAAGGATGGAGTGAAACATAAGTTGAAGCCATTGAAGGACAAAGAACCAAAGGTATGTAGTGCTCTAAAAATATGTCTTTTTTGATGGAAAAGAGTTTCTTAAAGGTATGAAACATGAGAATATATGTTATGCTATTATTCCTAAAGATAGTAAAGAAGAAGTGGAGGAGGTACCTGCAAAATTTATAGATATGTTGGAAGAGTTTTTTGATATTGTATCAGATAATGTACTTGATGGATTTCCCCTGATGAGAAAGATTAATCACCACATGGATTTGGTATAGGAGTTGATAAAATCCAACTCTAAAGTCACCAAGATCACCTGCAGTGCAAATAGCTTGCCGAAGAGAAACCTAAGGAGGAAGAGCATGGAGCAAACAATGGAAGAGAACATATTGCAAACACTGAAATTGTATTTACAATGAGAAATAAAAATGTGATATGTGTTGTGAAAATACAAAGTGAGAGCCTAATGAAGCTTGTAGAACAAGCTGGAAGGTGGTAGAAGATAAGGTTTGACAACTAAGCACACATCCACAAAAGGTGGAGAATCCTCAATCAAGGTGAGAGGATAAGTATGACTTAGGTAGGAACAAACTCCCATGTTGTCAACAACTCATCACTACAACAATTAACTACATGAATTAACTTAAGTAAACTTAAGTTAATATAATAAATAATAATTAATTATTATTTACTCTAAAACTCCCCCTTAAGTGCAACTTAGGGGAATGCCTTAAGCTCACAAAACCAAGAGAAAATGCAGAATGGGTCCCAGAAATGAGACCATGTTAGTTACCCATGTACAATGCAAAGAAATGAAACCTCTAAAAATTGGGAAAGAAAGAAAACCAAATGGGAAAAACCCTCCCCCAAAAAGAGGTAACCTAGTGAAGGACTAAAGAAGCCTCCAATTAGAGAAATGTCCCCAAAAATAGGAACAAAAAATGATCATGAAGAGCATCATTGAAGCATGAAGAAGTCACAAATCTATCATCAAAAAGAAAACTTCTAATCTAAAGAGCCTCCATGGAAGAAGAAGACATGAACTGAGCGTGTCTATATGGTAGATGATCAATCTCACCAAAATGCATAGGTAGCTAGCCACTACAATTTCCTTGTATATAGAATCAACCATTAAATACATAGCTCACACTAATTAACCATCAAACCATGGAAGCATTAAAAAAATAGAATAACTCCCCCTTAATGTAGATAGGGTGAGATGATAGGCAACTAAAAAGGTGGGCCAAAGTCTCCTACAAACAAACCAAGAATGACGAGAGAGGGAAAGATGTACAAACACCTATAAAGACACTATTACACCAACTCTGCATGGGGCTAATGTTGTGGAAGGGATATTCACTTGACAAAGGAAGAGGGTACAAAAATGGAAACAAATATCCCCCCCATGGTGCTTTATAAAAATAGTGCAATTACAACTATCTTAAAACAACATTCTTGACCCCCAGAATGCAAGAGTGGCACTTTATTTCAATGCATATGCATAAAGATGCTTACAAATGATAGCTACAATGATTAAAAAAGAAATGAGCTAATGCAAAAGATAGTACAACCCAAAGCAAAGGATCCCATGCTAAGAAAATGACCCTCAAACCTGTAACACCCAAGATATCCACCATAGAGAAAAATGGCAAAAACATGAAAGAAAGAGCATGGGGTAGAATCTGAAAGAAATGATAGTATTTCTGAAAAGTAAACAAAATTAGCTTTCCAAAAATATAATGTTTCTAAAAAATGGACATGGGATGCAAAAGATATGCATGCCAGAGTCAAAAACATAACTTTAGACTTCAACTGCAAAAATGAGCAACAAAACTGCATCAAAACCTAAAAATACCCAATGTCTCTATCTTGGAACTAGCTTTTTGGCACTTCTTTCAGATTGAAAAAATACCTCCGTATGCTCAAGATATGGCCAAAAAATCATAAGTAGGTCAAAATGACCCTAGAGAGCCTAGTATGGGTGCTCATGTAGGATGACATCAGCAATCCAATGGCTTAAAATTGATGGCATGGAGGCTGTCATGGCAAAAAAATGCCACATGGCATGCTACCACATGGATTCCATGTGCCAAGCAGAGCTAATGTGGTAGGGTCCATGTGGAAAAGTGCCATGTGGCACCCATGCCACATGTCACCAACAAAAATGACACAGTGTCTAAGTGCTGCCACATAGGCATTGACAGTATAGGTGGCAGAGCGGTTGTAGAAGCAGTGCGCTAGAGATGCAACCCACCTAACTAGAGGGAACAATGGAGAGTTGGTGGCATTGAGGTGGTCATAGGGTAGTGGAGGCCTGTGGATGGTGCCATAGTGGCCCACTAGTGCTACTACTAGTTTCAGTGGCATAGGGGCCACACAGTGGCTATGGGGTGGTGGCCGCTTGGCGATGCAACCAAATTTTTTAGATTCTTTTTCTTTTTTCATCCATACATCTGTATGGCAACATCTAGGGGGGCCTAAATTTTTTTGCAAAATGCCCTATAGCCAAAAATGAAATTTTTTATATGAATCCTAACTATAAATGGCCTTCTAGATGCAATGGAAGCATCTATTTGACCCCAAAGTGCTCTGAAAAATTTCTCTACCCCCAAATTGAAGAAAAATGAACAAATAAACTAGGGTTTGTGTCTCCAAAGCATAGCTTCAAAAATATTTCAAGCAAGAAGTAGTAGGGAGGCTTTGATACCATGTAGGAGTTGATAAAATCCAACTCCAAAGTCACCAAGAACACCTACATTGCAAATAGCTTGCCAAAGAGAAACCTAAGGAGGAAGAGCATGGAGCAAACAATGGAAGAGAAAACATTGCAAACATTGAAATTGTATTTACAATGAGAAATGAAAATGTGATATGTGTTGTGAAAATACAAAGTGAGAGCCTAAATATAAAGACCTCATGGAAGCTTGTAGAACAAGGTGGAAAGTGGTAGAAGATAAGGTTTGACAACTAAGCATACATCCAAAAAAGGTGGAGAGTCCTCGATCAAGGTGAGAGGATAAGTATGACTTAGGTAGGAACAAACTCACGTGTTGTCAACAACTCATCACTACAACAATTAACTACATGCATTAACCTAAGTAAACTTAAGTAAATAGAATAAATTATTTATTTTTTATTATTTATTCTAATATTTGGTTCCAAGAGCTAATTTTCTAAACAAGGCAATGCATAGAATGACACTAGTATAAAGTGAAGAGTTGAATAGGCAAGTTCATGAGTTGTTGTAGAAGGGGTTGATTTGAGAGAGTCTGAGTCCATGTGTTGTACCAATAGTATTAGCACCAAATAACAATGGAGAATGGGGGATGTGCATAGATTCTCATGCTATCAACAAGATTACAATAAAGTATAGATTTCCATTGTTAAGGATGGATGATATTATGGATTGTTTGAGTGGAGCTAAGCATTTCACAAAGATAGATGTGAAGAGTGGGTACCATCAATTTTTTATCAAAGAAGGTGATGAGTGGAAGATTGCTTTCAAGACAAGGGAAGGACTATATGAGTGGTTAGTCATGCCTTTTGGGCTAACCAATGCACCAAGCACTTTCATGAGGCTCATGAATGAGTTACTAAAGGAGTTTCTAGGTAATTTTGTCATTGTTTACCTAGATGATATATTGATCTTTAGTAATACATTAGAGTAGCATTTGATTCATATTCACAAGGTTTTTGATGATTTGAGGGAAGAAAAGTTGTTGATAAACCTGAAGAAGTATAGTTTTGTAAAGAAGGTGTTGGTGTACCTGGGATTTGCAATCTTAGGAGAAGGTCTAAAAATGGACCCAGAGAAAGTAAAGGCTATCCTTGAATGGCCTTGATGAGAGCCAATTATAACCTATTTAATTCCATATTTTAATCCATTTCACACACTTTCCTATTACAATTCCATTCCATTTTACCATTATAGCGTTGCATATAGTTTAATATAATTAAGTAGTATTTAATATTGTTTTGAGATTAAAATAAGAAAAATTCATTGCTGATTACATTTTACTAATCTTTATTATTGTAGCATGTTGATTTCTAGCATATATCTTCCTGTCACCTACTCTATGGGAGCTTCTTGTCACAATTGGGAAGAAACTATTATACATGATTGGTTAATTATTTCTTTCATTTCTATATCAGAAGATATTACTAGCCTATTGACAACAAATATCATACACAAAATAAATAGTGTTGGTGAATCAAAATCAGATATGGTATACTCATTATGAAGGTTGTAGCTTGTTATATATAATACAACTATAATAGAACCATATTTCCTATATTATCAATGTATGGAAACAAGGCTTGAATCAATATCCACCATTACAACTATTATGAGTGGTATATATGGTCTGCATAGAATACTATCTCCTTTAATAAGTTGTATATGACCCACGTAACTCCATGCTATAGGAAACTAAGTTGTTATAGCTACTATAGAGGTGAGCTAACATGTGAAGAATTCCCAACCCTTACATGAAAACAAATTCTAGTAATCTAATTCTTTCAAAACTATTTCAAATCCAAGTTGATGCAGACAACGGTGCTTGCTGAAATTGGTTGAAGACAATGGTGCTTGTTGGAAATATTTAAAAAACATTACATGTTCTTGGCATGAAATATGTTCATGTGATATTCATTGCATAACCATTAATTTTCAGATTACATCTCTTTGTTTTCATTGGGAGATGGAAATTAAGGAGAAACCCATTGATCTATTGTTATAACAGCAATCATTGTTTCATATAATGTATGGCCAAGGTTAATGTGAGTTATTAACAACATATCTAAATTTGTATAGTTTTTATTTGCTACATGTATATAAGCAACCCAATGCAGATTTAAATGTATTCTTCTCCCATTGTTATGTTTGAAGAATGAAATAATATTGCTACTGATTAATCTAACATAGAAAGACGCAGTTTCTTCAACTGACCTTGTAGACCAGAGAAAGGGCTCGCTCTTGGATTGTTTGGTGAGGCTATTAATATTGTGAGTTATTTTTGGATTTTTTGCTAAGTAATTTATGTATCTTAAGTTTTGTGTGCTTGAGTTGTTGTAGAATAGTATTTTATTTTAAAATAATAGTTAGTTCATATTAATACATTTACAATATAATTAATACCACAGCTGGGTAAGATGGATTATCACGTTAGCATTATTATACTGATTATTAATAATACCCAGTATATTCTAAATTTGCTATCATATTAAGAGGTAAATCAATATAGCAATATTAGATTTATATTAGTAAACTATTATATTAGAGTAGTTATATGCCTAGTGCTGGTATTGTTTCCTCTAGATTTGTTGATTTTGTGATTTGTTTAATTCATAATCCTCATAGTTGTTAATGTTTATTTCTATTTCTAATGTTCCTGTCGCTAGGAAGTGACAGTTCCTATCACTAGGATTTATTCATTCTTTCATAGATTTGCTTCATGTGTTGTAGTTGCATTCATAATCCCTCATTTCATAACTATCATCCCTTGATGACATATTGCTCAGACACCTTTTGCAAGCTTACGCTCTCAAATTGACATGTATAGACCGGCCAAACTTCACATAAAATTGTTAATTCTTTTGTTATTATTTGCCCCATTATTGGCTATTAAGCCTACTACAATGAGTGTGATAGAGGTAAGATCTTTTCATGGACTGGCTACATTTTATAGAAAGTTCATATGAAGTTTTAGTAGTATTCGTGCACCCTTGATTCAAACAATGAGAGAGGATAGAAAGGAGTTTAAGTGGACTGTAGGAACATATAAGAGTTTTAATCTATTGAAGTATAAAGTTATTGAGAAACCTGTTTTAGCACTTCCTAATTTTAACGAGGTGTTTCAAGTAGACTATGATGCTAGTGGTACTACAATAGAAGCTATTCTGAGCTAGGAAGTTAGACCTGTTGCTTATTTCAGTGAGAAGTTAAATGAGGTAAAAAGAGAATATTCTATTTATGATCAAAAATTTTATGCTATAGTTCAAGAATTGAAGAAGTGGAGACACTATCTTCTTCCTAAGGAGTTTATTTTTTATGTTGATCATCAAGCTTTGCAATATTTGAATGGTCAGGGAAAATTGAACCAAAGGCATTTAAAGTGGGTTGAGTTTTTATAGAGTTATACATTTGTTTTGAAAAACAAGAGTGGGAAGTCTAACAAAGTTGTAGATGCTCTTAGTAGGAGACAACTTTTGTTGACAAAAAATGGAAATAGAGGTGGTTGGGTTCAAGGAACTCAGTATATTGTATATAGATGATCTTGATTTTGGTGAAGCATGGAAGGCTTGTATAGAACTTGTTACACTTGACAAACAAAGTGGTTGGATTTCATGATCCAAGATAATATGTTGTTCAAAGGAAGCCAGTAGTGCATTCCCAGAAGTTCAATGAGAGAGAATCTCATCAAGGAGAAGCATAGTGGAGGATTGGTTTGACATTTTTGCAAAGATAAAACCATAGCTTTGGTTGCTAAAAATTACTACTGGCCATAGTTGCAACAAGATGTAATGAATTTTCTACAAAGTTGCAAAGTATTTCAAATGGTGAAAGGAGTGAAGTAGAATATAGGGTTATATTAGCCATTACTTATACTAGAGAAGCCATGGGAGGATATCAGCATGGATTTTGTTCTTGGATTGCTGAGGACACAACATGGGCATGATTCTATTTTTATGATGGTTGACAAGTTTTCAAAGATGACACATTTTGTTCCTTGCAAGAAGCCTAGTGATGTTGTTCATGTAGTAAAATTGTTTTTCAGAGAAGTGGTGAGATTACATGGTCTACCAAAGAGTATAGTTAAAAATAAAGATACCAAATTTGTTGGGTATTTTTGGCATACATTATGGAAGAGTTGAAGATAGATTTGAAGTTTAGTTCATCACACCATCCATAGATTGATGGACAGGCAAAAGTCGTGAATCATAGTTTGGTAAATTTGTTGAGATGCTTGGTTGGAGATAAACCAAAAGGATGGGATATGATTTTACCATAGGTGGAATTTGCATATAATAATTTTTTCAATAGGAGTATTGGTAAATCACCATTCCAAATTGTATATGTGGGTAGTCCCAAAAATGCTTCTGAATTAAGGTAGTTGGATAAAGGAGAGATAAGTAGTACTAAAGCAAAAGATTTTGGTAAACATTTGAAGTACATCCATGAGGAGGAATTTTATATTGGAGATGAATTCATGGTTCATTTGAGAAAGGAACATTTTTTAGTGGGTACATATAATAAGTTGAAGAAGAAGAAGTTTGGAACATGCAAGATAGTGAAGAGGCATGATTTTGTAAATGCATATGAAGTGAAGTTGTCTCCTAAATTGAATATTTCACTAGTATTTAGTATTTCAAATTTGATGGAGTATTATGAAGGAGGTGATGGAGATGAAGTTGTAGAAGTGCAGTGGAGCATTCTAGCAGCTAGTTTGGCTACAAAGGAGATTGAGGAGATACTAAACAGTCATGTTGGAAAAAGTACCAGAAACAAAACTTATGAGAAATATCTAGTCAAATGGAAAGGGAGACTAGTTGAGAATTCATCGTGGCTAGCAAAAGAGGTTAACTATCTTGGTTTTCCTCTAAACACCTAAGATGTAAAGAAGCCACTTCTCAAACTACCCTAGTTGTCTGATGCAGGAGCATCCTAGGTGTAAGAGCAATCTTGCATCACCCAAAAATATTTTATTTTCAGTCTTTTCTATTTTAATAAGGACTAGTAGACAAGGTGGTTACTATTTATGGGAACTTACTATTTTTAGTAAGTTTTTCATATAAGCTCAAAATGTTCTCATTTTCTATAGGAAGGTTCATTTTTAGAGTTGTAAGCCTACCATAAAAATATCATTGCTTGAGCATTAGTATCAAAGAAGTTATTGCAGATTTTCAATGGAAAAATTTGCAAAAAAATCTTCAGGCTCACCATTGGAGGCCTTAGAGTGCCTAGATGAGGTCTGAAAACTTGACAAAAGGGCGCTATCATGGTTCCTTGCCCATAGATTATGAGTTGACATTTCTGAATAGTGGTTGTAATAGCTAATCAGAGCAATGGTTTGTGAGTTATGGCATTTGAAAGTTGGGCTACCTAAAATATCTAAAATAATTGTCAAAGATGTATTTGGCTAACTCTATATGTATTGTTAGGGTCTATCATACCTAGGCATTAAGTTTCAAAGTCTAGAACCTTCTTTGGTGGCATAAAATTGCCTATTTAAGAAAGACACAAACATTGTCTAGGACAAATTTGGGTGATAGTTCACAACTTGTCTTGCAAATTATTGTACCGAAGGCACCCATGTGGGTTAGCATATTGTACTTATGAATTCTGTAATTCTCCATTTGTGGTGCAAATAAGAAGTCAATAAATTTTTCTCGCATTTTCTATTGTTTCTATGCTTTTGTTATGAGTTTATGGTATTAGGGGGAGCTCCCTACATCAATAGGGCAAAATATGGTAGATGAATAGGGCTTAAAATAATGCACATGAAAGAGACCCTAAACCCACATTTTACACATACATATAGATTCTTATGATATGCAAAGTAAATCTAGATGACTAATATTGAAATGAATAAATAATGATACTTGGGTAAAAGTACAAAGTTATGTCATCCTAAACCAAAGCTATGAGATTTACAAAACCCATAAATCTTTTTTTTGTCAGGGTAGGTCTATCTTGACCCAAAAAGTTGACCTTGACTCAAAAGTCAACCTTGACATGCACTACTCCAAAGGAAATTTTATTTGTGGATTCTAAAAGTTTTTCAAAAAGGGTACAAAAATTTGCACTAATATTTTTTGTTCCACACCTATACCTACAAGAAAAATGGTTTTGTTTGTTTGATGGGAAATTTTCCTTAGTCAAACCCCAATTTGGGATCAACCTTTAAATTGAATTGAAATTGTAATATGTATAAATAAAGTAAATGGAACTATTCATCTTTCTTATATTGAAATCCTTGTGGAGGATTTAAATCCTTGAATCCACAAGTAGGTATGCTCCAAATAGTATAAATGTATGTAAGATGTCTCAAAACAATTGTCTTAGATCTTTGACACCAATCTTGAATGGATCTTGGATTAGGAAGAGGCTTGAATGGAAATGGATGAATCTTCAATAAGAGGACTCCATAAAGCTTGAAACCTTTAATGGCTACCAATGGATCTCCTTCATGGGTTAGACTCTAGAACACTTGAATGCTTGAATGCTTGAGAGATTTTAGAACTTCACTTCACTTCATTGATTGTAGGTAGATTTTAGATGAAAAAGTAGATGTCAAAATAAGGGAAGAAGGTTGCCTTATATAGAGATGTAGGGCACAAACTTCTAAAGAAGGCTGACACAGGAGCATTAAATGCAAATTAACCTTAACCCCTATAAATTGACCTAGCTTAAATATAATTTAAGAGTTTATCTTGTATACCAAAATAGCTAACCCAGAAGCAAGAAAAGAATTCTTTCTAAAACCTAACATCTAAAAATCATTGAACCTTAAAATTTGGACCTAGGGTCAGGGATGAGGTTGACCATGCCATAGGTTAGGGTCAAGGTCATCCATGACCTAGGTTAGGGTTGGGGTTGACCTTGACCTAAAAAAATTTCATTGATTGTGAGGTTGTCCTTAACCCAAAAGTAAAGAATCTTAGCATTTCAATATAAAAGGCCAAAAAAGTGCAAAAAGCAATTGGAAAAGGGGGTAGAATAGGGGAAAAAGCCAGATCCAAGTTAAAGACCCATTCAATGTGCTTGACATGACCCCAAACCACTTACTAGAATTTTTAAACACTCTTAACATGGAAGTTCTTCCATATTAAGATGATACATTTAGCCCCCACTTTAACAAGTGTATGGACTCACTACAAACTCTTGATAAAGTAGTTTCTAATAAAAGGATGATCTTATTAAAATCAAAGGGACAAATGGATCCTCTTGAGCCTTTGTCAAATCCAAGATTACAATATGAGAGACATCACTAGAAAAAAGATAAAAGAGAGAGAGAGATAGAGAGAAGTGGCTAGCTCACCCACTAAGATATGTGTATCTCACTATGAACCACAAAAGGAATAGGATGGCCCACTAAGAAAGAACTTGATAATCACCCCATAAATTTATGCACCTTCTGGCAAATTTTTACATGTATGTAGTGTTTTTTCTAATGACTTTTATGAAGTACCAATGGATCCATATTATCATATGAACATATAATACATTTTTAAAATGTCTATCTCTTCAAGATTCAGAAATTTATGTGTGTTACCTTGCAAGGATTTAGCATATTTGAAATTGAAAATGTGTAACTCTTTAGGATTTAGAAACTTATGTGCATTATCCTCCAAGAATTTAGCATATTGGAAAATTGGAAATGTGTGTCTCTTTGGGATTTATTAACTTATGTGTATTACCATCTAAGATTTAACATGTTAAAAATTTGAAAATGTGTGTCTCTTCAAGATTTAGCAACTTATGTTTGTTACCTTCCAAGATTTAACATGCTGCAAAAGAAAAGGTTAGAACAAAAATACATAATATAGAATGAGGGAGACCATATGCTCCCCTCCTTAAGATGGAAAAATACATACTATTTTTACATGTTAAGGAAAAAAAGGAACAAGGATAAAGCCTTCCTCAAAATCAAGACAATATCCATAGACAATACCTATTCAAACCCAAGAAGTTCACAACTCCTATGAGGCCATGGACGGGACATATACAAAGAGATATCGTGCAAGAAGTGAAAAAGTAACCCTTGTTAAGGATAGCACACTATTATCTTCCAAGGTGAGAGATTCATCAACTATGGAAACCCAATGTCAAACAACGAAATAGGTTATGATTAACGACATGGATCCTCAATAAAAACCAAAATTTTCATGCATGATTGAATATCACATAATAGATAGACACTGCTTAACCAAAGAAAAGTGAATCCTAGAAAGATAGAAAAGAAGAAGATGATATCCTTGCCCACCAATCATAGGAACAAGGGTAAAAGGGACCTTTTATATCACCCACAAAACTATACAAGACAACAAGCCCCCAAATATTAGACTAACATTGTTTAGATAATGCAAAGCTCCATAATAGGAACATAAATGTTATTTAAAGAAAATAGGATTGAAGTACACCTCATTGACACATGATATATAAACAACCTTACAATCAATGAGCTGCCTAATCTTATAATGTAAAGATTGACATTCATTAGTAGAGTGATCATGAAATATATGATATAAGAAAAAAGGAAGATTCTTCAAGTATGGACTACATTTCCTTTTCCATTTAGGTCTAGTAATCATCTTAGAAAGAAGGAATTTAAGAAAAATAACTTTCTAGTAAAAATCCTAACATGGATTTGTTATTGAGGATTAAATCCAAATCCATAAGAATGCTCATGCCCCCCATTCTATAAGGGCATTTGAATTCCCTATTTATGCTTACCACATGCTTGACCATTGTATCCTTGTTTAACTAGGGAATGATAACCATGACCATAATAAGAATCCATATTAGGAGGAGTCAGTGGAACTTAATTATTCACTATGTCATCATTAATAGGTTTGATAGTCTCATTGTGGATAGAAGTAGTGACAAATTTTCTATGAAGAGCTTTAGAATTAAAAACTCATTGTTCAAATTCTCTTTGTGGCTTCATAAAATTAAGATCAAAAACCTTGTACTCTCCAATAAAGGTAGGAGTAAAATCCAAGATTCCCCAATCATCAACAAGAAGAGAATTAGAGGAAGAAGCATTACTATAATAAATAGGAGTAGTGTGGTTTTGAATTTTTGGACAAGGATTTAGTGCATCATCCACATGAAGTGTATACATCATGTTGTTATGTATAAACTTGACTTTATGATGAAGGGTGGAAGGGATATCATGCATCTCATACAACCAAGGTCCACCCAAAAGAAGGTTATAATTGATAAGCCCATACATAACATGAATAGGTTTATTTAGGATAATTTGACATACTTTGATAAGTAAGCTAATGATTCCCAAAGTGATCTTAGAAATATTATCAAAACCACACATAGGAACATTATTAGGTTGAATAGTTGAGAGATCAACATTAATTTCTTTGAGCATGTCCATGCTACAAAAATTTAGCCTAGATCCATTATCAATCAAGGTCCTATGAATGATAATTTTATTGATATTAATAGCCATCATAAGAGAATCATGATGATTTTGGACTTCTTTAGAAGATAAATCCTTTTGAATAAATACAATGTCAAGAATAATCAAGGTAGTATGCATACATTGTAATAATTTATCAATATTCTCTTGATTAGGAGGTGAAGTGGGAAGAGTTTCTAGAGATTTTTGCAAGGCTTCATAGTAGGTAGGTGAAGATTGAAGAAGCTCCCATAAAGAAATCTTGATAGGGTTATTTTGCAATTAGTTTATCAAATAATACTCCTTGCTAGGAAGATGGGGTGGAAGAGGAAGAATGGGTTGAAAAGGTATCAATTAAGTAGAAACCACTAGATTAGGTTGAAGTTTAGTCTTTGTGCAATATGTGTGAGATATAGAATCTTGGTCTTGAAAAGACTTTAAAGACTCCATAGATTAAACTTTGATAGTAATGCAAGGACAACCTTTGATAGTCAACAAAATTTCTAGATAAACCATGTTAGTCATCTCAATAGTACAAACAAATTCATAAGAAGGAAGCAAAGAGGACATCCAAGGAGAAGATGAGGTAGAATCTTGATTCTCCATAAGATCATAACTAAGAAGGTGAGCATTAAGGGAAGTCATATCATTCTCCATTAATGCCTTCTCATTAGAAGGAATCTCAAATGAAGGTAAAGCATTTATAATGTCATCTTCTTTCACTAAAATGACTACATAAAGAGAGTCTATTTTAGAAAAATACTTATCATTATGTATGAATATGTCATCCATTAATAAATCACCCTTTTGCATGAAATTTTTTTCATGAGGAGGGGATAAATCAATTTTTTTATCCAAGGTTTCATCCCAAAAAGTAGATTCATTCACAATGATTTGATGAGGAAGAAAGCAATCAATATCAAAATCCAAAGGTTTATCCCAAATAGTATGATTATCATCCCTATCAATAAAACACATTGTAGAAGTGCCATAAACCACTAAAGCTTGATCCCAAAAGGGGGAAGAAGGTAACTTATACTATGAATTTAGTTCATAGAAAGGACATATATTAGGAGAAGAATTAACATCAATCGTCAACTCATGTCCATAAATAGAAAAATTAGGGAGAGACAGATTAAAGTCATATTCTTGCTCTAATATCCTTAAAATGTAATTCAAAAGGGGACAAAGAAACATCACATAGACTAGGAAGTATCATTTCAGGTTTATAAATATTACAAATAGTAGAACATGAAGGCAACCATGCACACACCCTATGGAAAAGGTCAATTGAAAAGGTTGTAGAGGAAGAGGAAATAGGAATAGGCTCAGTGGAGAACTCATTCAAACAATTTTCATCCTTACTTTCATGTACCATATTAGGGAATTTGTCTACTTTGGAAATTAAATCCTAATCAAAGTATTCAAAACAAGAATTATACATATTGAAATACTAAAAGCATGAAAATGTAAATGTTTTTGTACTTTTAAAGAAAAGTTGCAATTTTTTTGTATTTTTGATATATATATGCAAGAAATATAGTTAGAATGCAATATTTAACAAAAAAGACAAATATAACACCAACAAGATAATATAAAAGGAAATATAACACCAAAAATACAATAGAGCATCTAATTCCACAAAAGAGAGTGGGTAAGCTTTTTAGATTCACCAAAATGTATAGTGAAGGTGAACACATAGGATAATATGAAGATAAATCTAACACCAAAAATACAATAGGGAATCTAATTACACAAAACAAAAAGAGGGTAAACATGTTGGGTTCATCAAAATGTATAGGGAAAGTGACCACACAAGAGAATATGAAGAGAAATCTAATACTAAAAAAATAGTAGGGAATCTAATTCCACAAAAGCAAGGAAGGTAAGTGTGTCAAGTTCATCAAAATGTATAGTGATGGTGAACACACAAGATAATATGAAGAGAAATATAACACCAAAAATACAATAGGGCATCTAATTTCACAAAAGAGAAGAGGGTAAGTGTGTTGGGTTTACCAAAATGTATAGGGTAAAATATGGTTGATGAATAGGGTTTAAAATAATGCACCTGAAAGAGACCATAAACCAAAATTTGACACATGCATATAGATTATTATGATATGGAAAGTAAATCTAGATTACTAATATTGAAATGAAGAAATAAAGTTGCTTACCTCAAGAAAAGAACCTACTAAAGACCCTACCAAACAATCTAAAAAACTATTGATTTTTGTAATTCTAAACTGAAAGTGCAAGACCTACAAAACCCATAGATATTTTTCTTTTTTGAGGGAAGGTTGGCCTTGACCTAAAAATTTGACCTTGACCCAAAATTCAACCTTGACCTACACTTCTCCAATAGAAATTTTCTTTGTGGATTTTGAAAGTTTTCCATAAAGGGTACTCAAATCTACACTGATAATCATTATTCCGCATATGTACTTACAAGAAAAATGGTTTGGTTTATTATATGGGGGGTTTTCCTTTGTCAAACTAGAATCAACCTTGAAATTAAATTGAAATTACAATATGTATAAACAAAGTAAATTGAATTATTCACCTTTCTTATATTGAAATCCTTGTGGAGGATTTGAATCCTTGAATCAACAAGTAGGTATGCTCCAAATGAATGTAGAAATATATGTAAGATATCCCAGATAAATTGTCTTAGATCTTCAAAACTAATCTTGAATGGATCTTGGATTAGGAAGAGGGTTGAATGGAAATGAATGAATCTTCAATAAGAGTGCTCCATATAGATTGAATCCTTCCATGGCTGCTAATGGATCTCCTTCATGAATAGAATGCTATAACACTTGAATGATTGAATGCTTGATAGATTTTACAACTTCACTTCACTTCATTGATTGTAGGTAGATTGTAGATAGCTCATGGATATGCATAGATGAGAAAATAGATGTCAAAATGAGGGAAGAAGTCTTCCTTATATAGAGATCTAGGGCACAAACTTCTAGAGAAGGCCAACATGGGAGAATTAAATCCCAATTAACATTAACCCCTAAAAATGGACCTATATTAAAATTAATTTAAGAGTTCACCATTTTAGAGATAAAAACAACTAAACTAGAAGTGAAAAAATAATTCTTTTTGAAACCCAACATTCAGAAGTCGTGAAACCTTGAAATCTAGACTTGGGTTCATGGTCATTTGTGACCTATGTTAGGGTTAAGGTTGACCTTGAACTAAAAGTTCATCCTTGACCCTAACATCATTCTTGACCCAAAAGTCAAGAATCTTAGAATTTTAGTCGAGAATGCCAAAAAAGTGTAGAACAAAAGTGGAAAAGGGGTCAAAATAGGAGAAAAAACCAAATCCAAGTCAAAGACCAAATTAAGGTGCTTAACATGACCCAAAACCACTTACTCAGAGGGCTAAATACTCTTAACATGGAAGTGCTTCCACTTTAAGATGATAAATTACCATTTAGCAATTTCTTGTAATTTCCTCTTAACTATGTCCTAAAGAAATTCTCTGGAATGTGTCCATATTCTCCATAATAGTGACAATTATATGATGTGTAATAATCCCAATCATACAAATTTACTTTCTTTGTTTCATGATTCTACTTTCCATGTGACCAGTGTGATTTCCTATTAAGTCTGCAATCATAAGCCTTATGTACATACTTTTGACAATTGTAACATTGACCTAGGAATCTAGATACCTTTCTAGTTGAGTCTGTATTCAATGTTTTGCATTCATGAGCTTGATGTCCTACTTTCTTGCATTTAGAATAGTTACCACTTGGCCTAGGTTTATGAGTTTTCTTTCCATTTTTTCTTCTTTATGTTTTTTCTTGTATGTCCAATATTTTCATAGTAATGACATGTAGGTTTTCCTTTTGATTTTGCATTCCTTTTTTCTCCACTTTTGGATGATTTGCCTTCTTCAGTAGTTCAAAATTGGTTGTATCTAAGTCCTCATGTGTCTTTTTCTTTTGGTGTCTTCATTATGTCTTAAAAATATTTGATTTCTTCATTTTGTTTTCTTATTCTTTCCATAACTTCCTTTTCATTCCTTAACTCATTATTCAATTGTTCATTTTGTAACTTTATATTTGTGATCTCCAAATCTTTTCTATTTACATCTTGATTTGTAATTACCAACTGGTTTATTATATCAATCAATGTATTTGTAAGATTATAAACTTCAAATTATGTTCCTAAAGTCTTCTTTCTATCTTACTTTTAGCTTCTTTATCTATGAGCTTATCCTCTATTGCTTTCTTCTTTTCTTCAATGGCTTCATGTTATGTGATAGATTGAATTTCTTGTTCTATGTTCATTTTTTTTCTTCCTTCACTAGGGCATTATCCTTTCTAGTAGTCTTATAATTTCATCATCTTTTTTACCAATACTTCCATTTTCCAGCAATCCTTCTATATTAACTTATGTATATTGAGTGTCATTTAGTTGTATAGCCATCCCTCTTCTCCTTTTTAGGGATTTTATCAACTCTTCAGTAGTTGTCTCCAATTCTTGCAACCCAATCTATATTTAAATTATCTAATTCTTAATGATCTTTTCCATCTTGTACACATCCATCTCCATGATATTATCCTCTGAAGTTGTTAAAATTCTTGAAAACAGAACTAAGCTATGATACCAATTGTTGGAATATATATGAGAAACAAGATACTAAGAGGGAGGTGAATTAGGATCTTAAACTTTTGACTTCTAAATCAATTTCATTAAATCATACCTAATTCATCATTAAAACTTTAATGTTGAAATGTAAACTAATTTCTTTATGTCCATAATAGTTCAACACATAACATAATGATTTCATTACCTAGAAACACTTCAAGATGAAGGTAAAACTAGGGTGGGGATAAAAACCATATAGCTTCACTATTGCAAAAATAAAGTTAACATGTTAATTTTATAATGTTTTCCATAAGATATGATGAACCTGGTGAAAGTTTTATCATGTTAAAGACTTATAGGTCTATTAGGTCTTTCCTTATTAGAAGGCTTGACAATGACCATAAAGTAAGGAATCTATAAGGAGAATTACATAGGCCTATTAAGACCACTCTATAAAGAGATCTACGATGTCTTTGATTAAGTACTCGACCCTTGATATGCTCTACAAGTTGATCTTGGTTCTCCTCTTTCTTTTTTCTCTGATCTAATTCTTCTAATTTGATAAATTTGTCTAGTCCTTTACTACTATAATTTCTCTTTCTGCTAGATCTATCTCGTTAACTCCTTCACATGTATGTCTGCTTTTTGCATCTCTCTCTCTCTCTCTCTCTCTCTCTCTCTCTCTCTTTATATATATATATATATATATATATATATATATATATATATATATATATATATATGATTATATGGTTAGAATCTTCCTCAAATATACTTCATATGAAGCTTCTAGATCTCAGTCAACAGTTTAAACTTCATCATATTTTTTTGTTTATGTCCCTTTATCTAATTGGTTAATTTTTTTGCTAGGGATTATCATCTTCTACTAATGATGCATAATCATAATTTTATTTGGCTCTATAGTTATTAAACCTCTTATAAATATTGGCTAAAATAATTCATATATGATTTTATGCCACTATAAAGTCACATATCAAAACTACATTTCTTGACACCTAAGTTTGCTTACACTTGGTCATGTATGCTATTTCTCAACTCCTATAAGTCTATGTGCTCAACACTTGTTAACTTCTCAATATGTTCAATCATCATTATATTACTCTACTCATACTATATTCATCATCTTGCATATCTTTGTGGTCCCTATTGAATGGTCAATAATCATTGTTCAACTCAGTCTAAGTCTTACTTGCTCAGCCTTTACTAGATAACTCGTACATAGTGATGACCTTGTAATATTTCCTATTAAATGACTTACAAATGACTAAGTTTTTTTTCATGAATTGACCACATAGTCTATGATTAATAACCTTGAAGTTTACCAACAATAATACAAAGATTTGGAGATCGTGAATATAAGGCTACAGAATGAGAAATTGAAAAGTGAGTTAAGGCATGAAAATGAACTCATGGGGATATTGAATAAAATAAATGAAGCAATCAGCAATCAAACATTTTAAAGAAATGTTGAAGTCACATATAAAAAAGACACCTCTAGACTTGGATACAACAAATACTATTCATCTACTAAAAAGGGAGAATCATCCAAAAGTATAGAAAATAGGAATGAAAAATCTAAAGGAAAACCTACATGTCATTACTATGAAAACTTTGGTCATACGACCAACATTTGCAGAAAAAAAGATGGTAAGAAAAATCCTAAACCTAAATCAATTGGTAATTGCTTCAATTGCAAGAAAATAGGACATCAAGCACACAAATGTAGATCAAATAACAATGACTCAAGCAGAAAAGTATCTAAATTCCAAGGTCATTGCTACAATTTCCAAAAGTATGGACATAGAGTTCATGAGTGCAAATTCAAGAAAAAGTCAATTTGTACTCGAAAAAAAAAAAGTATCTAAATTCCAAGGTCATTGCTACAATTTCCAAAAGTATGGACATAGATTTCATGAGTGCAAATTCAAGAAAAAGTCAATTTGCTTACCCAGAAAAAAGGAAAAAAGAAAAAGAAAAAGAAAAAAAAAAACCTTATACATCAAGGAAAGACAATTTCTATAGTTGGGATTATAATGCATGGTATTGTTGTCACTATTGTTGAGAATATGGACACATTCTAGAGAATTGCATCAAAAGAGATTTCAAAGGAAATTACAAGAAATGGCTAAATGGAGAAATAGTATGTTTTAGTTGTCTCAAAGTTGGATACATCAGTAGAAATTGCAAAACCAAAACACCAACACTAGCACCACGTAATAGAAGTGACAAACTTGAAGGAAAGAAAACATGGAAAGAGATATTATGATTTGGAAGTAATAGAGAAGATCAAACTATGATCACCCAATCTCATTTATTAGGTGATCAAAACACATCTCACTAAAGGAAGCAGATATGTGGGAATTGTATGCTCAATGATATATTTTAAATAAGTCCCTATGCAGAGAAGTGGTAAATGATCACATCTGCATAAGTAAATATGTATTAAGAAGTGTTAGGTAAAGAAAATCATAAAGTGTCGAGCATCAAGGGTATAGTCTATATTGATTTGAGATTTTCAATATAGAGCAAGAAATCAAGGAAGGTAACAAATGAATTAGTTACGATCGAGTGGGTAACTTTTACCGAGCTAAAATAAAGATCGAGCTAGCTATCATACACCAACCAAGTATGAAGACATTTATTGCAGACCTAAAATGTAAGCTTGAAGGTATTTCTTGAATTTGGAGATTCATTTTCATTCACAATGTGAGAAAAGATCTTACAAGAATATTTCAAGGTGATCAAAGCAATTTTAGCAAGCAATGCAAAAGAATCACAATAAATTTTTAGTGAACTTGTGAAATAAAGTAAGTATTATACTCAATCTTGAGTTAAATATTCAACGAAGATATTTACAAAAAGGTTTTATTTTCAAACCCTAGTTGAAGATGTCATCTAGAAGTGAAATATTGAAGGATAGTAGTGTAAATATCATAATAAATGATCAAATAACTCCACCAAACTTCAGAGATTTAGTGAATATAGAAACAATTGTTGATGATATTGGAACTTTATCATCAATTCTATTGAGAGTCTTGATTGATTAAGATATAAGAGAACATTATCTATGCAAAAGAGGAGAAATTAGAGATTTTTAGATTAGAGAATCTTATGTTATGCTATGTGTGGATGGATTCCTTAAGGATGAATATAAGATCACTGTCGAGAAAGGACTTACCCATGACCTAGGATTTTCAAAGGTTTTTAAGGTTGAATGGATAAATACTATGCTTAGCCACATTCATGATATAAAAATATGGTTAGAAGGTGAGCCGATCAAGATTAACAAGGCCATCATTCACAAGGTAACTAGTTACCCTACCTTGGAATGATGAGAGAGTATTAGACGTAGAATGAAGAATGAAATTGAAAACCTAACCAAGGAAAAGTGGAATGGTTGTGATATGTCAATTTATGGAATCGAGGACCCATTAGTTGATTTTATTTTTTTGTGATTACACACAAATTTTATCAATCTAGTAGGTTGAACAATGTACCTTGTGTAGCAATGGATTTGGGTTACAAAATTGGGAAACATGATCATTCATATGATCTTGCCAAGGTGCAACTTCCCCAACTTATAGAGAACTTAGAGACAATAAGGAAAGAAAAGAATACCTCTTGTAAGTTTGGATCTTTATTAGATATTATATTTTTCTATGTACAAAACTCTTTTCCTACTATTGGAATAGTTCCTTAGGATAGAAATTGACTAGCAATGGAGCATATCAGTTATATAATTATAATATTAGTAGAAAATGTGGAAGAAATAATGGACAACTATTTTGAAGAATTCAAGATAAAGATGAGGAATACAATGATAATTCCTAAGTTAGTTGTTGGCATATACTTTAATGAAGTATTTTTTTTGTAGTTACATGTTTTTTATATGCACACACATTTTTTCCAAGGGTTGCATAGCTAATGCCAATGCCCTATGAAGTAAATGTAACCAAGGTTAGTGGAGTAGTTACTACACTTCTGGTAGAAGATATAGATGCAAATGTTGAGAAATTATGTGTAATGCCCCACTTGGAGATCCTTGGAACAAGGATTCAGTACAAGCCAAGATTAAAAAAATCTAACAAGTATGAATGCACATGACAACATCATACAGGGATCACAAAGATTGCAATGGAAGACTTCACCATAATCTTGGCAACCAATAGACATCTGAACACCACTACCAAACTAACACACACAAACAAAAGCCAAAAAAACCCACGAACAAGATGAGGGCACAAAGAAATGACCACTCATCAACAAAACACCAAGCTCAGGTAGAATGCAAAATCCTAAAATTTGGCTAAGTCTGGATTTTTCAAGCCCTAAAATTTCCTAGAATCTTTATCTTATCTCTGAGAGGTCTAAAACCTATCTCAAAAGATTCATTGCATTTATTAAAATATATCTTAAGTATAAGGAATTAAAAAATACTTAACTGATATATTTTAAACCCCAAGAGACAAACTACAGAAAACACACATAGCGAAAAACAAAAAGAAACACCATAGGGTTGAAGAACACAGAAAAGGGTATCCAAAACAACTCTCTTAAAGTTCAGATCAAATCAAAAAGTGCCCACTATCAACCCACATAAGTTTTTACAAAACTTGTGTGATACTTTAATACTGCACTAAAAAGTATCGCGTGACATTTCTTACAAAGGAGGTTGACACTTTCAGAGTTTGGGCGATACTTTTCTCAAAGGCATGCGATACTTTTAGGGTATCGTATGACATTTCTCCAATGGAGGTGCAATACTTTCCAGTATCGCACGACATTTCTCCAAGAGGCGTGTGATACTTTCCAACATCGTACGATATACTTTCTATGGGCATGTGATACATTTTTATGTCACACCATGCTGATAAAATGCCATCCATAGAAACACAAATGGGAAAAAAATAAAGAAAAACTGAGTTTAGAACCTCCACATCGGGGAGTACTAGATCCACGTAAATTGAGAAATGAACATTCAAGAGCATAAACAAAAAGAAAGAGGAACATCTAACCATCTAAAAAAAGTAGAAAAGGACATACTAAAAGCAACATTGTAGTGAACATAAGCAACATCTCAATGTACAGAGATAATATCACAATAACAAAACAACCAAATTAAGTATGTAGTTTCTCCCAACCATCAATAGCATCATAAGACCATCATGGATCCTAGCCATCCCCTGGGCATAACATCCCAAGCCACCGATCTAATCGTCGGTACTATCATAATAGGGATATCACTACTAAACACACTACCAACATAATCATAAGGAAATCTAACATGCTAGTAGTAAAGCATTAGATAATCCTACATGTAGATAACATCACCTATTACATGTTGAACATCATAATAAAAAAATGCATCAAATAAACTAACATCATCTAAACATGATATACAAGCATTCCAATGAAAGCATAAATCACAAGAAAGCATACTCCTAAACCCAAAGCATCAAGTGAAAACATCCAGCAATGGTCACACTAGGACAAGATCATCTCTATACACTGGTCCCTAGCAGTGGTGAAGGTAGCTATGCTTTCGAACCACGTGGCTCCCATAGGTCCACACCACCATGCTAATGGAGATAAAGATCCAACCACAAACACACAAAAATAACATCCATGTCTAACACTCATGCTAGATAGTATGAATGTTGAAACCAAGAACCTAAGACAATGCAAGAAGTAAAGGTCCTAGTCAAACACTCAAAAGGCTACTAAGTAGGGACTGACATCATGGAGAGTCACTTAGCATAAAAAATCCCAAGCTTGGATCATGCAGATTCAGCATCCCTCAATGAAATGGCTCGGCACAAGCTTTTATTATCTTAATTTTTATTACCATTCACACATTTTATTTAGTTATCACTTATTTAGAACTTCCTATCCTCTACCAAACCTATGGACTGAGGTCACCAGGTTGTGAGATAGAAGCCCCTTCCATATGCTACCCTACCCTACCCATGCTCATCCTATTACAAGTACCCATGGGCATGCATACTCCCATCCCAACCCTAATGATCATAACTTTTAGAAGTACCACAAAAGATTGGGCCTCACAAGTCACCCAACAAATGTATGCACATGTACTCGTGTGTGGCACACCACCATCACAAACATCAAAACACAAGGATAGGATGAGAAAACAATGCAAAGAAAACACTCAAATGAAAGTAACTTGGGAGGATGGATTCTACACCAATCCCAAAGCCAAATAAAACCATACATCATGAAATCACTCTACCAGCCTCAATCTGGGAGTATGGATTCTACATGAATCCTAATGATGCAACAAGACCAAACATCATGAACTCACTCAACTAGCCTCAATCTGGGAGCATAGATTCTACACAAATATTTGTGTCCACGAAACAATAACAAAGGTCCAAAGGAAACTGTTGGGCATTCATTTTGCACAAGGTCAATGATAGGAATCCATAGTGTAATTCCTCTCTTGAAAAGCAAATCTTTTTAAGGATCCGCTCCAAGGTTCAGTGTTTGTCTTGCGACGTACCAAAATTTTCTTAGTAGAAAATAAATGTGAATGTTCACGAGGAGGCCTTTTCTGGTTCCAAAAACTCTTTTACCTTGGAATCAAGTAAAATCTATTTGTTGTCTCAAAAATATCACATCAAAAGAACAATGTTTTTGTATTTTCTATTTTTCAATCAATGCAACTCTAACAATGTAGCTAGTATGAGGTCCTAATCTAACAGGGAGGTTAGCAAAGAAAATAAAAAAATTGAAAGCAAATAACATGAAATCAAATAACTTGAAAGTGAAATTCCCAAACGGACATAAGCTACAGAACACAACACGTTGTGAGTTAAACCTTCAAAGAAATCGGTAGGAAACTAATAAAAACAGGAGCAGCGCTTCCTAGAATCCACTGATGCAATCGTCGGTGAGAATCTTTAACAAATTGAATGATGTTTCACTCTTCATCAAATCACAAGGCCACAGAAATTGCGCTCATGCGAGACAAAAAGCTATATAGACACAATCGAGTGATCTCTTCTCAACTTTGTTACGTCAATGGAATTCATATCTCTGTAGCAAACACAAGAACTAAAAGATCACACAATCAAAAATAATGCAATATACCTTTGGCTCAATCACAATCTCATGAATAAAATCCACAAAATAATGACACATTCAAGCAAGAATAACTACACTCCAAATGCTAGCACCAAAAGCATAACTTTATTGCATAATAATGGCAGCCTTTTTTACATTTTACAATGGGGTATTTATAAGAAATCATCTCCTCAATTTTTTTTGAGAGTGAGAGATATCTTGATGCAATAAAATGCTTTTAAAACATTAAAAAAAACTAAATATATATAAACTGGTAATCTAACTGGTACTTAGAAGGACTCCATCCATATTTTATTCATTAATTGGATGCATGAGCCCTTTATATGTCAAAAATAATGAAAGCATGAGAGAGAAAGTAGGAGGAAGCCATCAGTCAAAGTAGAAGTGTATGGAGACACCAAAAATAGAAGCTGGCATTTCACTAGATGTGTGTCAGAGTTAACTTGCCATCAAAATGCGTTTCCAAAGCATGAAAAGTGCTACTTTTGGAACTGGTGGTCAACTTTTGGTGCACCTTTGAATTGTGGAGTTGCGGACTTGTGGAGTTGTGGACCTGTAGAGCTGTGGACCTCGATTAGGTCAAAAATCTCAAAAAATTTCTGTGTCAAAATTTAAATTCTGGCATCTGGGTTTTGTTCATCTTCATCCTAAAGATATGTTTGGATATTTGCCCTTTAATTTCTCTATAATCTCAGTAATCTTAGCAGCATTGGGAAGATCCAAAGCCTCATACTTATCTTTGACCTTCTGTCTGTAGTTGTCAACCTCAATTTGAGTTTCTGCAAAATCCCCAAGTTTGGTATCCAACTCTAACAATGCTTCTTCTGTCCTAAAGGCTTTTCTAATGTCTTCATCACTGAATGCTTCCTCTAAAGTCTTTCTAAAGTTTTCTACAAATACCTCAACTGGTAAAAGCTTCTCTCATTCTTTATCTTCAAAAATATCCAAGCATGCATCACTATATAACTTTTCTGCTTCCTAAATTTTCTCTCAAGCTTGGTCCTTGAGCCTATGTATCTCATCATGCAATGTTTCAATCACTTTATTTCCCTTTGCAATCTTTTCTATCCAATCATCTATCATGTCTAGCTCTTCTCTGGTATATACATCAATCAGAATGTGGTACCTTTGTCCTTTTATGGCTTGTAGAATTTGAAAATCCTTGCTTTAAACCCATACCTCATCCATAATTCTGAAGTCCTACCTCAAAATTACCACGATCTTATCAACATTGTCTTGTGTAGCATGTAATGATTTCAGACTTCCTGTAATTATAGTGACACCCCTATCCTCAAGGTTGTCTCACCAATCCTAACAAGCTCTCAAGAATGGAATGAGATGTACACCTTCCCCTTCTTTAAGAATGGTAGTCAAAGTCTCCTCAGGGCATTCAAAATCAAGAGGACCAATAACTTCAGCTAGATATCCTTTCAAGATCTCAACATGCCTTCAAAGTGCTCTAATTTCAATCTCATCACATTCCATATGGTTAAGAACCTCTTTGACTCCCATAGTCATCATTTGTTGAGAACTATCCCATGTAGGCTTCCCTAACATGATATCCTTCACTTCATAGTCCTGAAGGCTAACAGCTTCTTCATATGTACCTTTCGGAGGATGAGCCACTTGTGCAAATAAGTCTTGATTTTGAGTAGTGGTAATGAATGCAAATGGTGTTGCATCATGTAAAGGAGAGTCAGTCTTGTTCAAAATCTTTGCAATGTCACAAATATCATCCTCTAAAGCAAGGAATTGATGCTTAGCACTTCTCATTATTTCCTTTCAGAACCATCTTGGGATATGTCTTTCTGTAACCTTAGCTCTAGATGATGAAGGGATGTGTTCAGCTACCTCCTTCCCTCTATCACTTTTGCTTGGAGTTTCCTATTGTAAGGGTTCTTCTTCTGTATTCTCAGTTTTTGTAGATCCCGTAGTTTGATCCTCAACTTCCTGGGAAGGTTGTTGTATACATTCCATTACCTGTGCCTCTTTTGGTGGCTCATTAGTAGTCCTTGGTTCTAGTTCTCCTTGTAATGATGATTCTTTCTGAACATGTTCCTCTAAACTTGGAGGTGGAGGTCTCACTAAAACCTTATCTACCATCATAGCTTGAGGTGAAGACGAGGGCGTTGGATGAGGACCTTGTGTCTCAGGTGGCATCTACATCCAATCTTGCTGTTGAAATTCACCTGTAGGAGTATCTCTAATCTTATCTCCAACTAATTTTGTACCCACTGGCATGAAATCAAAATCTAGAATGGAGAGAATATCATCACCTAGATCTCTTTTCTCATTCACCCATCATTGTACTTTGGCTTTCGAAGAAGAGAGCTCTACCATTTCATCTTGGGTGGGTGGTGGGGTATTTGTGACATTCTTCTTTCTTTTCAATTCTGTGGCTTTGGCAAGTCGAGTTCTCCCTTGTAAAGGCACTTGTTCTTCCTCCCCATCTGACTCTATTTCATCCTCATCTGATTCTTCCTCGAGAATGGTTTTAGGAATAGATGGATTAGGCACTAATCTTTTACGAACTCTCTACCTCTTTTTCATTCTAACCTTAACCCTCCTTTACTTCTGTGGAACCATAGGAGAAGCGGGTTCTTCATGCATCAGATGAATGGATGTCTCTGGAATCTCTCCATCTTCTTGTTGGCTTGACAAAATAGGAGGCAATGGAAAATCAACCTGGATATGAGAAATTCTAGGGTCTCGGGGGGCTTGGGAAGTAGATTCATGTTGCTACACAGAGGCCTGTTCTTCAACATGCTCTATTTTGATCCTCTGAGGAGAGGCTCTCTTCCTCTTTTCTTTCTTCTTCTCTGAAGGATGGTAGTATCCAACTGGACGATCAAGTTGGTAGACTGCTTTTGGCTTGATAGGAGACTAGAGCGCAAAGATAGGAACTGTGACCTTCCTCCCCTTTACCCTTTCTGGGTGGGCATGTGCATGGAATATCACTATTTTTGGAATTGGATCAAGTGGAAAGGGTTTCTTGATCCAACTCTTTTTCATTTTGATGACATGTCTTACTCAATGATTAATATCATCTCCTTCCTCCCTATCAACTTTTGCATTCAGAATGGGCCTCTCGCCAACCTTATCTGTATTGAATAAGGGATCCAGTAGCTCTTGCAAATCTTGTAGCCTTATCTCATCCAGGATGGTCAAATGGAGAGCCTTCTTCGCCAAATACAAATTCATTGTACAATAGTCCCTGATATGGACATCATAGTCATTTGTTGCATTCATCCAATGATCTTCAATGGCGTCCTCATGGTAGAACTCTTTTCCTGCCAGATTTTCCACTTTACCAACATTGTCGAAGAATGGCCGGGGAGAGTTATATTCTTCGAGAGGATAGTTCTCCCATTCCCAATCAAAAGTTGGGATATCCTACTTTCTCTTTACCTAGTATGCTCCTATTACAAATGGCCAATCCCAACAAGGTCTTGTTGTTTCTTGATCCTCTCATAAGCTGACTCAATCTGCCGAGAAATTTCCATTAGAACCAACTTGTCACTTGGGTACCTTGGGAGCTTCTTTGGATGGATAGATGCACCACCAACCTGAATGTATGTGAATGTCTAGAATTGGATAAAATATGCACCTAGAGCTGTGATCTGTGCCTTGGCCTCATCAGACAATCTCTTTCCATAATTGCCTTTGATGAATTGAATGATGGCAAAGATAAAGGCATCATTCACAATCATGTACTCTTTTCTTTGCAACGAGAGCTTCTTCTTAACTAGCTAAGGATAAACTATATGTTGCCATGCATTAGGGTCCTACATACTGCCCTTTTTGTACAACTCAGGATAGTCGGTGGCTCTTGCTGCAAGTAGATATACCACATAAGAAGTCATATAAAACTTCTTCTTGTCCTTTATTGTCCACAACTAATCACACACATTCTCACTAAGTGTGTTGGCCCAATCCAGTGGCATTTTTGCATGTCTGATGGTTTCAATGAAGTTAACCATGAATGGAGTGAGATGACCTACTGCAGGCAATCCCATAACTCTGCTCAAAAGAATGATTGAATATCCAATGTCATCCTTCATGTATCCTCATGCCATATCTACTTTGCTGATTGTCTTTCCCCAAGATGGCTTCTCAATGAAGTATGAGGAATATATTATGTCCATGGCCTCCTAGTGATGATCCTTATGCCACCTCTCAGTTGCTTCATATGAAAGTCTGATAAACTGATTAGCTCTAGGTAAGTGAAAAAATCTCTCGATATTATCAGGTCGTAGATCTAAGACCACTTCCCCAATGACGTTCTTTACCACCCTTTCCTCGGGAAAAAATGTCGAGATAAGGTCATAATCAATTCAGCTGACTGAACGGTCTCAAGATGTGATGCTTCATTTAACAATCCAGACCGAATTAAGGTAGATCTCAAAGAAGATCTTTCTGTTGGGTTGTTACAAACCCTCAAAAACTCTCCCTAGTCCGTGTGTCCAAGTTCTGTGTCTTTGATTTCATACTATTCATTGTGCAATCGTGACTTCGGGGTTACACCTTGGAACTTGTACACAACTAGCTTTGTTGTTGATCCAGATGTGGATGCCATTTGATTATATTACTTGTACATCACAAAGAAAAAGAATGATTAATTACTGGATACATATAAAACATTATTTTTTTTTTAAATGATATTCTAGAACCTATTTTATTTGTTGTGATTTTTTTTCTTTTTCTTTTTTTTTCTTTTTTTTGGGTTTTTTGATCACATATAAAAATAAAAATAAAATTTAAAATAGGGTTTGGTGTGGCGGCCGCGCACGCGCACTTGAGAGGAGCAAGCTGATGGCACTGCGTGTGTGCTAAGAAGGGTGCGAAGGAGGCCACACGCATGTCCAGAAGGGCATAGTGGTCGCGCCACTGCACGTCCTTAAGGGTGCATGAAGTGGCAGCTACGGGTGGCCCCGTAGGCGTGCACAGCGACCGTGCCACCGTGCGTCCAAAAGGGCACGCAGAGCGTGGGTCGTGCATGGCCCTGAAGGCATGCGCAGCAGTGCACTGACATGCATCCAAAAGGGCATGAGGAGTAGTAGCCACACGCAACCTAGAGGGATGCGGTGATAGCATCACACGCACGTCGAGAAGGGTGCAGCGGTAGTGCGTCGCACGCTTCTTCTTCTGCGCGCACGCTCAAGCGCAAGATCATGGGAATAGAGGAGAGGAGGTTTCATACCTTCCTCTCAGCACTGTCAAAAATGAAGTGAAAAATAAAAATAAAAAAAAGGGGGAAGGGGGGGTTTTATAACCCCCCTTCCTTCCTTGTTTCTGCAAAGTGCGTGCCCCTCGATATGCGTGCACAAGATTTTTTTTTATATTTTATATATATTTATTTATTTATTTAAATTTATTTATTTATTATTATTATTTTATTTTTATTTATTTATTTATTTATTACTCTTCTACTCTAACTAATTTGACCGAGATTTCTTCTTCTGACTCCTGAACTATGAGTCCGGGAGTCAAAAAAAGTAGGGGGTCCCCATTCCTAGTGAGGAATGGGGCATTTTTTGTGGATACCACAAAAAATAGCCTCGAAGAAAGGAAGAAATGACCAAGGCATTTCTTCATCAACAAACATTCTTCGACTATGTGTTAAACACCAACTGAACTTCAAACACCTCAAGCGTATCTCAGATGACCTTGCAATCCAAATTTTTGATGTCTAAACCTTCAAACTCAATGTGTGCATTATGTATTCATTCTCTTTGACATATCAGGATGTCATCAATCAAATTCCTCTATCAACTCAAAATAATCTTCCACCCCTCCCAGTTCATTCATTTAGAATTTCCACGAAGGCTTTTTGTCAATCAATTGCTTGACCAGATAAGAGAATCAGTTTGAGGGCTCTTGGCGGGATGTTACATTCTTTTAATTTCAAGCCTTTTGCATAATTTCTCCATTTCATTTAAAATGTTACTTTTGATGAAACAATACTTTTGACTGCAGGCACTTTTTTTGTAATGCACCTCTAGCCATTTCAGATCAATAGAATCCTTCTGACTTAATACCGTCTCTCTCCTCTTTTTTTTGTATCTTGACTATGCTTAGATTGTGTAGCTAGAACATCAGTGTCATTTCTTGCATTTGATCTCTTATGAACATCCCTCGCATTCCTCTTTTAGAACTTTTTAAGAATCTCTTACGCCAAACAATGATCTTAGCAACCCTTCGAGGAGACCCCTCTTGTTTGAACCAGTCAGAATTTGGATCATTTCTCATCATCTTTGACTTGAAATTGAACAACACCTAACACCATCAAATATTTAAATTTGCAAAGTGTTGAGAGCTTGTTAGTCTAGGCTTGTAATTTCCAGATTGAAAGTCCCTTTAATTCCATAAGAGATGTATGTTGCTTGGTTGGTATAAAACACACAATCGTCCAAATGTTTTGACAAAGAAATACCTCCTCCTGAAATTGGGACCAAAGAGTGGTTAGTGAAATCTTGAGAAAATTCTCAAGTACACCTTACCCCCTAGGACTAACCTAACTTTAAAAGAAAACAAATGACTGAAAGAAAACACACAACTTAGAAAAAAGGAAACACACTTGTAGAAGTAAACACCATTGTAGAAATGAAAATTTAATCTACGTGCGAAAATGAAACCTAACTTCTTCTTCTTCTTTTTTATTTTTATTTTTCTTAGGCTTCAAAATAATGTTTCAAAAATTTTCCATTTATGGGCAAAGGTAGAAACTCCCTCTGTAAGGAACTTAGCCTAAATGTATTTTCTCTGAGAATTTTTGCAATCTAATATGGGCCTGTCAACAAGCGTTGAAACTTGGTATGGCTTCTCGGCTTTTTTTTCACCTTATCCCAAAGTAAGACTAGGTTAGAAATCCTGAAGGATTTTATTGTGGCCCTCTTGTTGAACCATCTCTTAACAACAGCTTGATGTTTAGCCATGTGTTCTAATGCAGTTATTCGTTTCTCATCCATTTCTAGAAGATTCATCAATCAGATTTGTACTCTGTCAGTGTCATCAGCATACCCACTCATGAATTTTAAAATAGGAATCTTGAGGTTGAGCAAGAATATCGATTCTTTCCCGTAAACAAGTAGATAGGGAGAAGTACCCAAAGCCTTTTTCACTCTGACCCGATTTGTCCACAAGGCATATTTCAATTGTGTATGCCAATCCCTAGGGTTCTCCTTCAGTAGTCATTTTATCACAGTGATCGAATTTTTGTTTGTAGACTCTGTTACCCCATTTCCTTGTGGGTAGTAATCTGAAGAGAATTTGATGATGACTTTGTTTTCAAATGCCCATTGTGTCAAAAATGCAGATGCAAATTCAGATCCATTTTCGCATAAAGAGCAAAGAGCATTCCAAATTTGGTAACAATATGTTCTTCCAAAAAGTCTATCACCACCTTAGTAGTGCATTTTTTGAGAGTCTCCACCTCTGTCCATCATGTGTAGTAATCCGTAGCTATAACGATGAATGCGTGTCCAGTTGATGGCGGTGGGTTTACTGGACTAATGAAATCCAAGCCCCACTTTGCAAAAGGGCGCACCTCGTATACCCGTTACAATGGCATTGCTGGGTGCCTCTCTTTGTTAGCACTAGTTTGGCATGTATGAGAGGAACATACATGTTCAAAAGTATCCTTGAATATTGAGGGCCAAAAATAACCTGATCTTAAAATCATGTGAGCTGTTGCTTCTGCTGAACCGTGTCCTATACCATACTTATCATGAAAATGTTCCAGGACATCCTTAGCTTCTTCACGTCCTAAGCATTTCAAATAAATCCCTTCGTAGTTCCTTCTATACAACTTGTTACCAAGTAACTTGTAAGACTCACATTTCATCTTAAGTCCCCTATGTTGCAAAATGTTCATCCATTGGGGGCATTGATCTTGTAGGAGATAATAGACAATATCCTAGTACCACACATCTATCACCACACCTTGATTAATATCAACTTGTGATACAACTATCTTCTTTTGATCATCTTCATCAATTTCATCATCAAATTTGAATTCCTTTTGATTTCCTTCTTGGTTGTCAGCGATCATTTTGGATAATCCTTAGCCTCTGACTAATCGCATAGGTTGAATCTCTAGATCAAATTCTTGAAGTATTGCCATCCAGTTTCCTCTTCTTTCACCAAGTTCATTTTGCATCAAAAGCATATTTACTACTAGATCAGGTACAATTACATACACCTTACTTTTGAGTATGTAGTGGTAGAACTTCTTTACTACCTTGATTAACGCAAAGAACTGTTTATCAAGATTTGAATATTTCAACTCAGCATTCTTTAGAGGACAACTCTTGAAAGCAATGGGTCATTCATCCTCCTCTCTTTTTTGTGTCAAGATCCCTGCACAAGAATGTTCGAAATCAAAGGAATAGATCTTGAAGGGTAACCCATAATCTGGACTTACCAAAATCGGGGCTGTAGAAATGGCAACCTTGATATCTTGGAAGGATTTCTTTATCTTTGGTACCCATTCTATTTTAGCCCCTTTTTTGAGTAAATCATTGAGGGGGCAGACTATCTCTACAAAACCACTTATGAATTTGCGTAAAAAGTTTATCTTTCCAAAGAAAGATTTCAATTCCTTCCAGCTATGAGGAGGTGCTAACTTCAAAATAGACTCAACTCTATCTAGATCAATGGAAATTCCAACTTCAAAAATGACATGTTTCAGGAGCTTTCTTTTAGTAACACTGAATGAACATTTCTTGGGATTGAGCGATATGTTGTACCTACAACATCTATTGAATACCTGCTTGAGATCAGCAATATGAGTACTTTGATCCTTCAAAAAGATAGTCAAGTCATCCATGTAGATGACTATGCACCTGTTTATCAATCCTTTGAAAGCTTCATCCATTTCTCGTTGAAATGTAGCTCCTACATTAATCAACCCGAAAGGCATCCTTATGTAGGCAAATGTTCCCCACTTGGTTGTGAAAGCAGTCTTTAGCCTATCTTCTTCATTGACCATCACCTGGTTATATCTTGAGTAACCATCCAAGAATGACATCATCTTTGAACCATTCATGATTTGCAACACTTCATCTAACGAGGGTAGAGGGTAGTTATCCTTCTGAGATGCCAAGTTTAAGTTACAAAAGTCAACATAAAGGCGAATCTCTCCGGTCCTTTTTCATACAAGGACCAGATTTGCTACCCAAGTAGAATGACAGATAGGAAATATGATCTTAGCATCCAATAGTTTTTTGACTTCTTTCATAATCAGTGGTTTGATTATCAGATTTATCGGTCGTTGTCTTTGCCAGAAAGGTTTAGCATCTAGTTTCAATGGGATGTCATGTGTGATAATCTCAGGATCATAAGTCTTTAACTCTTCATAGCTCCAAGCAATAACATCTTTATACTCGGTGAGCAACTTGAGCATGTCATCCTATTCCTTTTGATTGCATGCTTTTCCTATTTGCACCATTTTTGGTTCTTCATTAGTACCTAAATTGTATGAGTCACATTCTTCGATTCCTTTCTCTTGAGTTTCCCTTTTATTGAGTGCTGATACGTCACAGTCGAAGATGCGTTCAATTTCAACCATCCCTTTCGAAATTCTATTGGTTTTCAAATTAAGGATTCCATCATCATCCTCAAGCTCATCATCTTCAATCTTTTCTTTAGGTGTATCATCAATCTCTTGTCCTTGGAAATGGTGACTGCACATAATAAACTCGAGTATATGTTGATCATCTTGGAAGACCTGAAAGTTTGTGATATTGTCGGGAATGGCAGGAACGGCAACTAATTCAACTGAGAATCTTTTCAACTTTTTTCTTTCTACTAGTTGTAAAGCACTAGTTGAAATAGCAAGGGCATCTACCACCACATTATTTCTTCTTGGAATGGATTTGATGTTTAGATTTTCAAATTCATCCATTATAGCCCATACCCTTTTCCTGTAAGCGACTAATCTTTTGTCATTGCATGAGTATATGGATTTTACTTGTCTTATCACTAGTTGACAATCCCCTTCGATTATAAGAGTAGTGGCTCCCTTTTCCAATGTAAAGAGAAGCACTCAGATCAAAGCTTCATATTCTACACCATTATTAGTACATCTAAATTGCAATCAATATGCGACATAGTAAGACCTACCTTTTGGGTTGATTAGCTCAATACCTGCACCGGCTCTTGATTTGCATCTAGAACCATTGAAGTGGAGTGTCCAAACTACATTTTCCTTGGGTTTTTTGACTTTGTGCTTATTCTTCCTTAACTTTTCTTTTCCTTGAGCCTTGAACGATCATTTCTTGGGGACCCATTTTAACTTTTCTCGTGTAAGGCTTGATGAATCTCCTTCATACCCTATGGATAGAGGAAGAGTGTTTTTTTCTTGCTTCTCCTAAATCTCCCCTATTAGCTCGCTAATTTTTTTGACTTTAGGTTTAGGATGAATGACTACTAAGGTCCATCCTTTACCTTTAACATATCATCTTCTTCTTTGAACTTTAATCATCCCAGGAGGAGGAGGAGATAAACCTCCACCATCTAAAGAGGTATCGATGTATGATACATTTAAATCTTCACTTTCCTCTTCAGCTTGCTTAACAAGGTTGGATGAATTCATTGAATTTTGACTTTGGATAATTTCATCACTTGAGGTCTTTGTACTTTTGTTTCCCATTATTTGTGTCAAAACTTTTACTACTGCTTCTTGGCATGTTGAACATTCGAACTCTAAATGACTACCTTTGTGCAACTGGAAAAATCCTAGAAGGAGGAGGATACTGGGGTCAGCTTCCTCTCCTAAGCATTTTAGATTAGTCACCATACTTTCTATGAATTGTGTCACGGTCTCACTTTTAGGTATCGACACGTTAGGTTCTTCATTTTGGTCTTGAGATGTCTTGTTTGGAACCATGTTCAATGCCATTACTTTGTATGAACCCAAATCAAATTGTAAGAATGCTACCTCATTCGGGGTGTTGTAATCTGTGATCATTGTTTTCAATTTGGGCTTGGCATCTATCTTGATTTGATTGTTCAAACCTTTCCATGGTAACCATAATTGAGTGAAATCTGTAGAGAACCATCCTCTAAGACATTTTGTCCATTCTTTGCTTAGGAGTAATCCGTATGTTTCTGGGATGTCAACCACATGTATGTCAACAATATCTAGGATCCAAAAATCAACTGTTAGCTTTATCTTCACATCTTTCAATACTCCAATGACTTTTACCTCTGTTTAATCCAACTGTATTACCACTCAGTTAGAGGGTTGAGGATTAACTCCTAGCCTTTGAGCTATTGATAATGGCATCACATTACATGAAGCTCCTGAATCAATAAGACAATTATGAAGATTCTTTCCATATATCCTTATGCTCAACAAAAATGGAGGGACCTCGACTTTGTCCTTGAACATAGTAGGCATTACTTCTACAGCATTTACTTGTTGCAGCACCATCTTTTGAGGTACATTATTCATATTATGGGAAACCTTTATATTATCCAGTGTCTTCATGAGTGCTTCTCTTTGTTGTGGACAATTCTGCAACATGTCAGACATGGACAAATTGGCTTTTGTTTTCTTCATGTCTTCAACCACATTATATTTTTTAGTAGACCAAGCAGGGTTCTTCAGTATTGTCAGCATGTTTACTTGATTTTGATACTGTGGTCCTCCTCGGGATGGCCTTACCGGTGGTGGATTGTTGCTTGCTCTAGGATCAAGTGGGGTTGGTTGCAAACTAGGAGGAATTCCATCGGTCAAGGGATCCTTTTTGTTTTTGAGATTATATGTGTTTTGATTATCATTTCGAAAGGCAAACATCTCATCATGTTGAAAATCGGGTTCTTGACTAAAAGGGAATGAGAATTATTCATTTGCTTATTGTTCTACTTGTACATTTTGTGTAGAATCGTAAGATTCTAATACCATTGCATTGAATTGAATAGGAGGAGGATTATCATTCATTGGTGGGTTTTGATTCACCTCCTGATTACCATTGAAGTACACACCATCGTTGCTAGGCATACTTTGGCCATCATTATATTGATTAATATCAGCATACTGAATGTTATTGTTATCAGTAGGAATGCTTCCATTATTTGGTCGAGTGTTCCATTGTCGGTTTTGTCTTTAGAAGCCATTGTTGCGATCAAGAGGGTTGAAGTTGTTTCCTCCACCATTGTTTCCTGCAATATTGTTACCGTTATTGTTGAAGTTTCTGTTGTAATTCTGACCAACATTGTTGTTGTAGGGGCCAGCATTGTTTCTCTGGAAGTTGTTACTTTGTCCTTGAGACAATCTAAGATGAGTCAATTTTTTGTTCATTTGTGACATGGTTTTCTTCATCTGACCAACTTCTAAAAGGAGATTGTTATCTGATTCCACAAGAACCATTGCCTTTTGTTCAAAGAAGGCTATTTTCATGGGCTCATACCCTGGATATGTTATCGCTTGAGTTTGTGGAGTGGGTACCTATTGTAATGGAACTGGGTTCATAGGTATGAACTGACTAGGTATAGTGGGTGCTCCCATAGGAACCATTGGCATTGTATGAACTATTTGCATAGGAAGCATCATTCCCCCTCCATTAGGATTAGCTTGCTTTGTGAACCTGATTGCTTCTGCAAAGACTTTGTCCAATGTGTCAATATTTGTTGCAGGAAGTCTTCTCAGAAAAATTGTAGTAAGAGGATCCATGGCATTGAAATAAACTTGAATGGAAGCTTCAACCAAAATTTTGTATGGTGTTTCCAACTTGCAGTAGGCCATATGAAAATGATGATTGAAGCATGAAATTGTTTCAGTTGGGTCCCTTTTTATTGATATGAATTGTTGATGTATCACTGTTGGATTGATGAAAGTTTTGAATTGTTCCAAAAATGATATTTGGAAAGTGTCCCAGTCTCCAATACATCTCGGTGGTAGTTTCACGTACCAATTGAAGGATATTTCCCCCAAAGAGTAGGGGAATAAATGAAGAACCACGTCTTCATTGGCAATTTGCTTCCGATTACAAATTTCCTTAAAAATCTTGAAATGATCTTCAGCGGTTCTTGTTTCTCCGTAAATAAACCTTGGACAAAATTTCTCAGGATTCTTAGGGAGGTCATGGAGGGCACTTCCCAAGATAAGGGGTGAATCAACTGCATTTGCGAAAAAGGCCATTAGAGGATTTTGTGGACCTAAAGGTGGTTGGAATGGTGATAGGAGTGTTGGAATATGTGGAGGTCCACCTGGTGGTTGAATGGGTGGTGGAGTAGAAGAAGGTGATGAAATGTCAAATGGAAGTGGTTGAATTCAAAGTATTCCTCTATCACTACGTGGCTTACAAAAATGAGTAACCTCTAGAAATTCTTGGGCACTTGGTGAAGATCTTAATGCTCACTAGAATGGGGATCTAGGATCAATATCTTCTAGCTTGTATCAATTTTGGGAAAAGTGCACCTCTGCAGAAGTACACTTCGTCACTTCTTCTAAATTTTGCGAACCACAGAGTTCTGTGGACCTACAGACCTGCAGATCTGCGGACCTACAGAGCTACAGACCTGTGGAGCTGTGGACCTACAAATCTGCAAAGCTACAGACCTATGGAGCTATAGACCTGCGAACCTAAATTTTTGAAAATTTTAGAAGTGATTTATGAGCTTTTTACATAGTGTAGATTATTGCAAGGGTGCAAAATTTTTGAAACTTGATCAAATCTTTCTTGTTTCCAATAGTATGTTCTTTGTATGGCCCTCCTTCTAGCACCACTTCTGTTGGGCGTTCATTTTGCACAAGGTTGATGGCAAGAATCCATAGTGTAATTCCTCTCTCGAAAGGCAAATCTTTTGAAGGATCCGCTCCAAGGTTCAGTGTTTGTCTTGCGACGTACCAAAATCCACTTACTAGAAGATAAATGTGAATGTTCATGAGGAAGCCTTTGCTGGTTCCAAAAACTCTTTTACCTTGGAATCAAGTAAAATCTGTTTGTTGTCTCAAAAATATCACATCAAAAGAACAATGTTTTTGTATTTTCTATTTTTCAATGAATGCAACTCTAACAATGTAGCTAGTATGAGGTCCTAATCTAATAGGGGGGTTAGCAAAGAAAATAACAAAACTGAAAGAAAATAACATGAAATCAAATAACTTGAAAGTGAAATTCCTAAACAGACATAAGCTACAGAACACAACACGCTGCAAGTTAAACCTTCGAAGAAATCAATATGGAACCAATGAAAATAGGAGCAGCGCTTCCTAGAATCCACTGATGCAATCATCGGTGAGAATCTTTAACAAATCAATTGATGTTTCACTCTTCATTAAATCGCAAGGCCACAAAAAGTGCACTCATGCGAGACAAAATGCTATGTAGACACAATCGAGTGATCTCTTCTCAAGCTCATTACGTCAACAAAATTCATATATCTATAGAAAACACCAGAACTAAAAGATTGCACAACCAGAAACAACGTAATAAACCTTTGGCTCAATCACAATCTCATGAATAAAATCCACAAAACAATGACACATTCAGACAAGAATAACTACACTCCAAATGCTAGCACCAAAAGCATAACTTTATTGCATAATAATGGTGGCCTTTATTACATTTTACAATGGGTTATTTATAAGAAATCGTATCCTCAATTTGTGTTGAGAGTGAGAGATATCTTGATGCAATAAAATGCTTTTAAAACATTAAAACAAACTAAACATATACAAACTGGTAATTTAACTGGTGCTTAGAGGGAATCCATCCATATTTTATTCATTAATTGGATGCATGAGCCCTTTATATGTCAAAAATAATGAAAGCATGAGAGAGAAAGTAGGAGGAAGCCATCAGTCAAAGTAGAAGTGTATGGAGACACCAAAAATAGAAGTTGGCCCTTCACTTGATGTATGTCAGAGTTAACTTGCCCTCAAAATGTGTTTCCAATGCATGAAAAGTGTTATTTTTGCAACTGGCAATCAACTGTCGGTGCACCTTTAAATTGCAGAGCTGCGGAGCTACAGACCTATGGAGCTATGGACCTACAGAGCTATGGAGCTGTGGATCTCGACTGAGTCAAAAATTTCAAAAAATTTCTAAGTGTCAAAATTGAAATTCTGGCATCTAGGTTTTGGTCATCTTCATCCTAAAGATATGTTTGGATATTTTCCCTTGAATTTATCTATAATCTTAGTAATCTTATCAGCATCGAGAAGATCCAAAGCCTCATACTTATCTTTGACCTTCTATCTATAGTTATCCACCTCAATTTGAGTTTCTGAAAAATCTCTAAGTTTGGTATCCAACTCTAACAATGCTTAGACTTATGTCCTAAAGGCTTGTCTAATGTCTTCATCACTAGATGCTTCCTCTAAAGTCTTTCTAAAGTTTTCTACAACCACCTCAACTGGTAAAAGCTTCTCTCATTCTTCATCTTCAAAAATATCCAAGCATGCATCACTATATAACTTTTCTGTTTCCAAAATTTTCTCTCAAGCTTGGTCCTTGAGCCTATGTATCTCATCGTGCAATGTTTCCATCACTTTATTTCCCTTTGCAATATTTTCTATCCAATCATCTATCATGTCTAGCTCTTCTCTGGTATATACATCAATTAGAATGTGGTACCTTTGTCCTTTTATGGCTTGTAGAATTTGCCAATCCTTGCTCCAAACCCGTACCTCATCCATAATGTTGAAGTCCTACCTCAAAATTGCCACGATCTTATCAACATTGTCTTGTGTAGCATGTAATAATTTCAGACTTCCTGTAATTATAGTGACACCCCTATCCTCAAGGTTGTCTCACCAATCCTAACAAGCTCTCAAGAATGGACTAAGACATACACCTTCCCCTTCTTTAAGAATGGTAGTCAAAGTCTCCTTAGGGCATTCAAAATCAAGAGGACCAATAACTTTAGCTAGATATCCTTTCAAGATCTCAACTTGCCTTCGAAGTGCTCTGATTTCAATCTCATCACATTCCATATGGTTAAGAACCTCTTTGACTCCCATATTCATCATCTGTCGAGAACTATCCCATGTAGGCTTCCCTAACATGATATCCTTCACTTCATAGTCCTGAAGGCTAACAGCTTCTTCGTATGTACCTTTCGGAGGATGAGCCACTTGTGCAAATAAGTCTTGATTCTGAGTAGTGGTAATGAATGCAAATGGTGTTGCATCCTGTAATGGAGAGTCAGGCTTGTTCAAAATCTCTGCAATGTCACAAATATCATCCTTTGAAGCAAGAAATTGATGCTTAGCACTTCTCATTATTTCCTTCCAGAACCATCTCGAGATATGTCTTTCTGTAACCTTGGCTCTAGATGATGAAGGGATGTGTTCAGCTACCTCCTTCCCTCTATCACTTTTGCTTGGAGTTTCCTATTGTAAGGGTTCTTCTTCTGTAGTCTCAATTTTTGTAGATCCCGTAGTTTGATCCTCAACTTCCTGGGAAGGTTGTTATATAGATTCCATTACCTATGCCTCTTTTGGTGGCTCATTAGTAGTCCTTGGTTCTAGTTCTCCTTGTAATGATGATTCTTTCTGAACATGTTCCTCTGAACTTGGAGGTGGAGGTGTCACTGAAACCTTATCTACCATCATAGCTTGAGGTGAAGATGGGGGCGTTGGATGAGGACCTTGTGTCTTAGGTGGCATCTACATCCAATCTTGCTGTTGAAATTCACCTATAGGAGTATCTCTAATCTTATCTCCAACCAATTCTGTACCCACTGGCATGAAATCAAAATCTAGAATGGAGAGAATATCATCACCTAGCTCTCTTTGATCATCCACCCATCGTTGTACTTCATCTTTCGAAGAAGAGAGCTCTACCATTTCAGCTTTGGTGGGTGGTGGGGTATTTGTGACATTCTTCTTTCTTTCCAATTCTGTGGCTTTGGCAAGTCGAGTTCTCCCTTGTAAAGGCACTTGTTCTTCCTCCCCATCTGACTCTATCTCATCCTCATTTGATTCTTCCTTAGGAATGGTTTTAGGAATAGATGGATTAGGCACTAATCTTTTACAAACTCTCTACCTCTTATTCATTCTAACCTTAACCCTCCTTTGCTTCTGTGGAACCATAGGAGAAGCGGGTTTTTCATGCATCGGATGAATGGATGTCTTTGGAATCTCTCCTTCTTCTTGTTGGCTTGACAAAATAGGAGGCAATGGAAAATCAACCTGGATATGAGAAATTCTAGGGTCTTAAGGGGCTTGGGAAGTAGATTCATGTTGCTGCATAGGGGCTTATTCTTCAACAAGCTCTATCTAGATCCTCTGAGGAGAGGCTCTCTTCCTCTTTTCTTTCTTCTTCTCTGAAGGATTGTATTATCCCACTGGATGATCAAGCTGGTAGACTGTTTCTGGCCTAATAGGAGACTGGAGCGCAAAGATATTAATTGTGACCTTCCTCCCCTTTACCCTTTTTGGGTGAGCATGTGCATGGAATATCACTGTGTTCAAAATTGGATCAAGTGGAAAGGGTTTCTTGATCCAACTCTTTGTCATTTTGATGACATGTCTTGCTCAATGATTAATATCATCTCCTTCCTCCCTATCAACTTCTGCATTTAGAATGCACCTCTCACCAACCTTATTTGTATTGAATAAGGGATCCAGTAGCTCCTGCGAATCTTTTAGCCTTATCTCATTCAAGATGGTCAAATGGAGAGCCTTCTCTACTAAATACAAAGTCATCCTACAATAGTCCCTGATATGGACATCATAGTCATTTGTGGCATTCATCCAATGATCTTCAATTGCATCCTCATGGTAGAACTATTTTCCTGTCATATTTTCCACTTTACTAACATTGTCGAAGAATGGCCGGAGAGAGTTATATTCTTCGAGAGGATAGTTCTCCCATTCCCACTCAAAATTTGGGATATCTTGCTTTCTATTTACCTGGTATGCTCCTATTACAAATGGCCAATCCCAACAAGGTCTTCGTTGTTTCTTGATCCTCTCATAAGCTAACTCAATCTGTTGAGAAATTTTCATTAGAACCAACTTGTCACTTGGGTACCTTGGGAGCTTCTTTGCATGGATAGATGCACCACCAACCTGAATGTATGTGAATGTTCAAAACTGGATAAAATATGCACCAAGAGCTGTGATTTGTGCCTTGGCCTCATCAGACAATCTCCTTCCATAATCACCTTTGATTAATCGAATGATGGCAAAGATAAAGGCATCATTCACAATCCTGTACTCTTTTCTTTGTGGCAAGAGCTTCTTCTTAAATAGCTAAGGATAAACTATATACGGCCATGCGTTAGGGTTCTGCATACTACCCTTTTTGTACAACCCGAGATAGTTGATGGCTCTTGCTACAAGTAGATATACCACATAAGAAGTCATATAAAACTTCTTCTTGTCCTTTACTATCCGCAACTAATCACACACATTCTCACTAAGTGTGGTGGCCCAATCCAGTGGCATTTTTGCGTGTCTAATGGTTTCAATGAAGTTAGCCATGAATGGAGCGAGATGACCTATTGTAGGTAGTCCCATAACTCTTCTCAGAAGAATGATTGAATATCCAATGTCATCATTCATGTATCCTTATGCCATATCTACTTTGTTGATTGTCTTTCGCCGAGATGGCTTCTCAATGAAGTATGAGGAATATATGATGTCCATGGCCTCCTGGTGATGATCCTTATGCCACCTCTCAACTACTTCATATGAAAGTCTAATAAAATTATCAGCTCTAGGTAAGTGAAAAACTCTCTCGATATTATCAATTCGTAGATCTAAGGCCACTTCCCTAGTGACACTCTTTACCACCCTTTCCTCGAGAACAAAATGTCAAGATAAGGTCATAATCAATTCAGCTGACTGAACGGTCCCAAGATGTGATGCTGTATTTACCAAGCTAGACTGGATTAGGGCGGATCTCAAAGAAGATCTTTCTGTTGGGTTGTTACAAACCCTCAAAAACTCTCCCAAGTCCATGTGTCCAAGTTCTGTGTCTTTGATTTTAGAGTGTTCATTGTGCAATCATGACTTTGGGGTTACGCCTTGGAACTTGTACACAACTGGCTTTGCTGTTGATCTGGATGTGGACGCCATTTGATTATATTACCTATACATCACAAAGAAAAAGAACGATTAATTACTGGATACATATAAAACATTAAAAATAAAAAAAAATAAAAACGATATTCTAGAACCTATTTTATTTGTTGTGATTTTTTTTTCTTTTTTTTTTTATTTTCTTTTTTATTTTTTTGTTTTTTTTTTTTTTTTAACTCTTCTACTCTAGCTAATTTGACCAAGATTTCTTCTTTCGACTCCCGAACTATGAGTCCAGGAGTTGAAAAAAGTAGGGGGTCCCCATTCCTAGTGAGGAATGGGACGTGTGTTGTGGATACCACAACACCTACCAAATCTGAGTCAACATAGCCCTGTAAATTAGAAGTAGATCCCCCAAAGTGTAAACACTTGCTGTATGTTCCTCTCAAATATCTAAGAATCCATTTTATTGCATTCCAACGCTCAATCCCTAGATGACTCATATACATGCTAACAACTCCCATTGCATGTGCAATATCTAGCCTAGTACATACCATAGCATACATCAAGCTTCCTATAGTTGAAGCATAAGGTACTTAGACATCTTATCCTCCTCTTCTTGTGTATTTGGACACATCTCCTTATTCAACTTCAAATGACAAGGTAAAGGTGTGTTGATAGCTTTAGCATTCTCCATAGAGAAACGTTGCAACACCTTCACAATATAATTAGCCTGAGATAATGTCAATTTCTTGTTCTTCCTATCTCTGCAAATCTTCATACCAAGGACTTGTTTTTCTACCCCCAAAACCTACATAGCAAATGAATGTGCTAATTGTGCTTTTAACCCCTTAATGTGATCCATGTTAGACCTAGCTACAAGCATATCATCAATATATAAACATAAAATAATGGTGCTATCATTAGCCAACCTCTTAGAATAAACACAATGATCTGAATGAAATCTATTATATCCATGCTCATGCATAAAACTGTCAAATTTTAGATACCATTTCCAAGGTGCTTGCTTGAAGCCATATAAACTTTTCTTCAATCTGCACACTAAGTTCTCCTTACCATTGACCTCAAATCCCTGTGCCTGTACCATATTTTTTGGTGTAAATAAGTACTTATTATTTACACTTTACTTAAGTATACTTAGGATAATGTATATTCATATTAGTTGTCATGTAGACACCTAGGAGTTTTCATTTTCATATGATTTGTCATGTAGACAATATAGTAGTTTGTACTCCAATTGAGCACATGTTGTCTACTACATCTCTTTATGAGATACACCTTGCATTCTTATCTGTTGGTGTAAATAAGTATTTACTATTTACACTTACTTAAGTTTACTTAGGTTAATGCATTTTTTTATTTTTTTTTATTAGTCACCTAGGAGTATACTCTTGTGAGTTTTCATGTTGACAACATAGGAGTTTGCACCTCTTTTATGCACATGGTGTCTACAACACAAGAGTTAGCACTCTAATTAAGCACATGGTGTCTACAACCTTTTCATTCTTATCCACTCATCTAGAATGATGGATAAGACATGTGGTTAGTTGTCATGCTTATCTTATCTCTTGGTTCTTTCTAGAGATATTCTAGATGCTTCCTAAGAGGCCTTTATATATAGGCACTCCTAATGTGTTTGTACATACTAAACAGAGAAATGTATGACAACATACTCTAATTAACTGATTATATCCATTTTTGGTCTACAGTTGTGCTTGTGTTGAGTTCTACGATCTTGGGTGAATCTTTCCCTAAGGAAAATTCTTACATGGTATTAGAGCTCTTGGAGAATTCCTCTTCACAAAGTTGTTGAAGACCATTTTCTTGCTTCAACACTGCGGCCCGAATCTGGAGTACTATAGAAATGGGAGTGTCTAGAGCTAGAATTGACCTCCCCATTATGTATGGAATGTTTATTTGGTCAAAATTGGCTATAAATTCAGCTACCCTAGCCCAAAGTTGATTGTGAGGCAAAAAAAATTTGCAAATCGGCACCTGGAGGCCCCAACTTGCAGTTCGGGTATGGTCATTTGCAGATCTCATTAATTCATTTTTGGACCTGTAAATTAATTTTTTTGCATAGAAAAATATTCTAATTTTTAGTGGTGGAATTTATTTGGTGGGCACATTATCTAGCATCAGATTTTTTTTAAATCCGACCACATTTTACAGCTACTGGTGCCACGCTTCATAGTTTGGCAGGTCTCCAACAAACTTGGGTGGAACTCTTTGGTTTATGTTCAGAACACCTTGTTTTTAAACTATTGTGAAGTACCTTCGATGGTAATGTGGGATAATTCCCACTAAACCTCTGATGCATTTGGAAAATTTGGTGGCATCATAGAACTGTCAGGCTTTTCTTTGTGTGAATTCTAGCTCGACAGTATTTGTAAACATTCTAGCACTAGTCTCTATTCCCAGCATTGTCTTTTCTAGCATGCCCATTTGCTTTTCAGCCCATCTCCAACATGTGGTGGATCTTTTTAACAACTTCTTGAGTTAGCCACATGGCACTATCTTCTTTGGTGATGCAGATAAAGGTCCTAGTTCCACTGCCACATAGTACCCAGTGCCCAATCAAACTATTCTGCCATGCATATCAGTGCATCCCCTACCACATGTTCTTGTATGCCATTCAAGAGACACATCAACACATTTTAACACCTCAACCTCCACATAGACTAGTGCCACATTGGATTTCTATATGGATACATGTCTCATTCGTATAGTCTATACCATATGGACAACCCAATCACCCTAACATGTTAGCACAAGCAAATTTTTTTATTGATGTCAGCTTTTCACTATGTTAAATTTGACGGTCATCTGACCATCATTCCTAGTCATTTTTCAACTATTGCAACAGCCATTTGACCATCAAATTTAAGCTATCAATTTTCCTGCTAGACCCCTCCTAAAATTACTTTTTGATTTGGCAGCCTGACTTTGCGAGCCCATAACTTGGACATTCAGACTCGAATTTAGGTGTGATTTTTTTTTTGGGGTAGAATTTCCTAAAATTTCTAGTGGTGGCATTATTTTTTGGTTTTGGTGCAAGGATTAGTTAGAAATTACATCTTTTGGCAATTGTACTTGTCTAATCCTACATTTTACAACTTGAAATGCTCCATACGAGCTCATCTAGACTCGAAAATAGGTTCCATTTTGTTTGAAAGTGCATATTTTTTCATCTACTTTTTAGATCTATAGTTAGATTCTAGGGTTGTTTGGACAAAAATATCACTTTTAGAAGTAGGTCCTTTTTGGCATTATATTAATTTCATTTCTTTTTAGAATTGTTGTATCTTTGAGCTATAGTGCTGAGTTCTAGATTTAGGCCTCAAAAGGCAGTTGTAATAAGCAAAATCAAAAGTCCACTTTATTCATTTTGACAAGTGGCCTATTGTACATGTACTACATTTTAAGTGCCAAAGCATCTTTTTTAGGGGGTTCCTTGATTCTTTGGAGGTTACATTGATTAGTCCATCATGGAAGAGGCAAATTTGATTTATTTAACCCCAGACAACTATCAGGAATGGAGTCAACTTGTTATCAAATATCTTAGTCAACACAATGCACTATCATATGCGAGAGATCTTTAATATGATATTGACACGATTCCCATCATTTGGAATACTCTCTTTCTATATATGGATTATGACATTCTAGATTCAATTGCGGCCATTAAGTCATCTAATCCATATTTTTTTAGATGTATCTTTGGGAGATGTATGGAGATCCAAACATTCCTCCATTCTCAAAAGATCTCATACCTCTAGTTGCAGCTAATTGCTCTTCAGATGAGATCACATCTCCAACTCTTATTGCTCCTATTGATCCTATTCTAGCCACAGATGCTTCAAATTTAGTGTAGCAAGACCCTTTATGTCTTCCTACTTTACCTCATGCGATGATTTCCTTCCTGCCCTTGCAGGCCTATTCATGGAGTCTCACATTGAAGATGTGGGAGACATCCTAGATGATATTCATCTTCTCTTTGAGGAAAATTCTTCATTCATTTTTGCAATGATAGATTCATGTACTTCAACACAGTAGGGTACACTTTGTCTTCCAATTCTAGCCTTAGGTGATGACTTCTTGACTGACATTTCAAGTTTGTTTGTGGAGTCACACATAGCAGATTTGGAGGACTTCTTTGATGATTTACTGCTTCTCTTTGTTGAGGACAATCCTTCTACACTTGTTGCAAGAGCCCACTCTGACCCTCATGTCCATTCTCTACATGATCAATCCTTACAGGTTGGTGTGATTGTGGATACTTATGTACAACAATTGTTGGATGTATCTTTATCAATTGAGAAGACTATTGGTTCCTTGAAATAGGTTCTACATCACTCCTTGTTCAATCTACACTTCTTCTCAGCATTTTTGGAGGGAGTCACCATGGGCATCAACATAGGTACACTTGAATAGGTTTCAGAGATACCTTACATCATCGAGATTCCTTCTCCATATAGGGGATGCATCTCCTTTGTACCCTTGCCATTGTTTCTTCCAAAAGGGAGGAACATCATCTAGTGGTAATGGATTAGCTTCTCCATTGGAGCATTTTTCACTAGTCGACACATTACTTTTAGGAGGGGGGGTACTACCTTGTCTCCTTCTCTTTTTTGGGGGGGACTTTTTCCTCTTAGGGGGTTTTGTCCTTCTCCATCTCTCTCTTGTATATATTGGATGTATGTTTTAATGGGGGGGTCTTAATTAATCCATCCATCCATGCATTCTTTTTCATCTCTCTTTTTAGGGGAGGGATTTTCCCATGAGGTTTTCCCTTTTCTTCGCTTTATGAGAGATTGCATCTTCATTATGTACATGGGTACCTAACATGGCCTAGTAGCTAGGACCCATCATGAATTTCATCCTAGTTTTTGTTAACTGAAGTGCATTCCCCTAAGTTATACTTAAGGGGGGGTGTTGGTGTAAATAAGTATTTACTATTTACACTTACTTAAGTTTACTTAGGTTAATGTATATTTTTATTATTTATTAATTAGTCACCTAGGAGTATGTGTACTCTTGTGAGTTGTCATGTTGAAAACATAGGAGTTTGCACCTATTTTATGCACATGGTGTCTACAACATAGGAGTTAGCACTCTAATTAAGCACATGGTGTCTACAACCTTGTCATTCTTATCCACTCATCTAGAATGATGGATATGATGTGTACTTAGTTGTCATGCTTATCTTATCTCCTAGTTCTTTGTAGAGACATTCTAGATGCTTCTTAAGAGGCCTTTATATACAGGCACTCCTAGTGTGTTTGTACATACTGAATAGAGAAATGTATGAGGACATACTCTGATTAATTGATCATATCCATTTTTATTCTACAACTGTGCTTGTGTTGAGTTCTACGATCTTGGGTGAATCTTTTCCTAAGGCAAATTCTTACATTATCCTCTCATTGTTGCACATACATTTATGCATAATGGAGGAGAATCCACTCTTGGTGGACATGTGATTACTTGTTTCTTATCTCTTTGCATGACTCCTAATCATCTTGATTGCCTTTATATACAAGGCTCTTCTATGATATATTCATCCAATTATTTGATCAATCCATTCTCCTTTGACCATAGCTTGTCTCTCTTGTGCTATTTTTTGAGCTTCTTGATCTTTGCATTTCATTCTTGACTTAGAAAAATTCTTACATGGTATCAAAGCTACACCAAATTCTTACATGATATCAAAGTCAAAGGAGTTTCATTGCATAGCCATTGGAAAGATTTTTTTGTAGGTCAAGATTGGAGCTTGCTGGTGCAAATCAGATATTGGCATCACATCAAAAGGTTAAAAAATCTCTAAATTAACTTTTGCTTCATCAAAATCAGACATCTAAGGTTAAATCTAGAGCCGTTTTATTTTTGGAGGTATGACAGTGGCGATTCAGGAAAAATAATTATAGAGGTGATTTTCAAATAGTGATATCTCCCTCATACGGACTTCTTTTTTCCAGCAATGTTTTTTTGTTTTGGGGTAGAATTTTTAGATCTACACATTGTTGTAGGTTGTTTGCAATCCTTGTTCCTGAATGTTTTTGAAAATTGTAAATCCCAATTTCTGCAACTAGACACATAATTAGGTGTTATTTTTTTTGAAAGTGCATGATTATTTGTCTACTTTCTAGATCTTGTATTAGTTTGGAGTAATTTTAAGTAGACATAGTACTTTCAAATTTTGGTCTCTTTGGCCTATTGGCACTTATAATTAGATCCTTTAGAGATCTTGTGTGTCATATTATTGAGCTTGATATAAATTCATATTTGTTATTGTAACTGTTAAAATCAGAAGTCCACTTTGGTTCATTTTGACAAGTGGTAGTTGTACACGCACTACGCATAAAGTGCCAAAATCATCCATTTGGGGGAGATTCTTTGATTGAGTGATTTAGGGGGGTGTCTTGTGTTTGTGCTTCTCTTTCTCTTGTGTTCTTTCATTTTTCATCATGGGTTCTCCTAGGTTTCCACTTTTAACTCCACATAATTATGCCACATAAAAAATTAGAGCATGGAGTAAAACAAGGGAATAAGGTTTAATTGATTATGTTGATGGAAACATGGTTGCACCATCTGATCTTGATAAAATAAATGAATGGAATCATAATAGTAAGGTTTTTATTGGTACTTTGAGGAAGTATGTACATGAAGATCTGATCTTCCATATTGATAATTGTAAAACATTAAAGGAAGCATGGGATAAGTTGGCTAGCTTATATGCAAAATTAGACAAAGCTAGGGGTTTTGAAATTGATGAAAATATCATGTCATTAGATCCAAAGGAGTTTGACACAATTCAAGACTGTATCACCAAGGCACATGAGCTAAGTTCAATGGTTAAGGATTGTGGAATTACCATAGAGGATGAAAATTTGATCTATAATTTGATGAGAAAACTTCCTCCAAAGTATGCATCATTTGTTTGAAGCTTCAACACTCATAGTTTGACCTTAGGTTCTTCTTACACCATTCCTTCATGTGATTCCTTCATAGAGGTGTTCATGGTAGAACAATCAAACTTGATGAGCATGGGGATTCTCAAGTCTTCAAAGTCCAAAGCATTAGTGGATAGTAAAGGGAATCAAGGAAAAAAGTCTAACAAGAAGTAGAAATCATGGCAACAAAATTTACAACAAGAGAAAGAACACTCAACCTCCTCACTACAAGACAACTCTAATAATAATGGAAAACCATCCAAGAATAAGTTTCTTACTTGTTCATACTGCAAGAAGAATGGACATGAAGAACATCATTGTTATAAGAAGGAGATAGATGAACTCAATAAATCTTCTTAAGAAGAATCAAATTGGTCTACCATCAAGAATGACCACTTCATCATCTTCTTCAAATTCAAAATTTGATAAAGGAAAGGATCACATGGAAAAAAGTCAAGCTTATTAGCTACTTCAAGTCAAGATTTAGGGAAATGGCTTCTAGATTCAGGAACTTCTCATCATATGGCATCTTCGGAGTCTATGTTTTCATCATTTGATCCTTGACATACTCTACCTATTTTGATGGGCAATCATACTTACATGAATTTGATTAGGAAAGGAACTATTGATAAATCGGAGGGATACTTCAAAGATGTCTTATGTGTACCTCTTCTAAGTCATAATCTTCTTTATATCTATCAGCTCACTCATGGATATAGAAGGACTATGGAATTCACACCTTATTTAGTTTTGATCAGAGACTTGGAGACTAGAAAGACCATTTCTATAGGGGTGGTTGATCATGTATCTAGGCTATACTACTTCTCAGATTTTGTTCATGATGATGACAATGATTTCTTAGTAGATTTTGATCACACTTCTAGTGATGATTCAAATTTTGAGGAGAACTTTGGCTACTTGAACTTAGGTGTTCTCACATGTGATCAAGTTCTTGAGCCATCCATTTCTTCTCCTCCTACTGATATTCCATCTATTATTGTGCCTGATGATAGTTGTATTCACATAGCCATGGATTCAAGTGATTCAATGCAGTAAGATATTTATTATCTTCTAGACTCAGTTCCATGGGATGACTACTTGAGACATTTACAATTTGTTTATGGAGTCTTACATTGCAAATTTGGGAGACACTATTAATGACATTCATCTCCTCTTTGTTGAATATGACCCTTCTTCAGTTGTTTTGAGGGAGCATGTTGACCCTCATCTTCATTCTCTACTTGATCAATCTTTCAAGGTTGACATGATGGTAGATCCTTTGATACAATAGTTAGAGAAGGTCACCTTCTCTTTAGAGGAGACACTTGGGTCTTTGACACATGTTCTACATTCATCCTCAGTTGATTCTAATTTTCTTTTTCAGTGGAGTGGCATAGTACACATGATTTGGAGGAGACACCTTTCAGTATTGACATGGGGACACTTGAGATGGATTTAGAGATTTCATCCTTTTTGAGATTTCTTCCTATAGATGGGGGATGCTTTTTTCATACACATTTTCTTTTGTTTCTTCCTAAGGGGAGGAAGGTTTTTCTAAAGTCATGGAGTAGTTTCTACATCAAGCCTAGAGAATCTACCATTGGTGTACAGTCTACATTGAAGGGGGTTACTTGGTCTATCTTCATCTTCTTCTCTCTTAATGGGGGGATCTTTTCCTCACATGATGTCTTCTTCTTTCTCATTTTAATTTATTCTACTTCTCTCTATTTGGAGGGGGGGTTTTCCCATATCTTTTGCACTTGCATCTTGTACATGGGTACCTAACATGGCCTAGTAGCCAAGACCCATCTTGAATTATTATCTAGCTTTTGTAAGCTCAATTACATTTCCCTAAGTTTCACTTAAGGGGGGGTGTTGGTGTAAATAAGTATTTTCTATTTACACTTTACTTAAGTTTACTTAAGATAATGTATATTCACATTAACTGCCATGTAGACACCTAGGAGTTTGCATATTCATATGAGTTTTCATGTAGACAACATAGTAGTTTGTACTCCAATTGATTACATGTTGTCTACAAAATCTCTTTATGAGATACACCTTGTATTATTATCCTCTCATTATTACATGCACATTCATGCACAATGGATGATAATCTACTCTTGGTGGACATGTGCTTAGTTTTTGCTTATCTCTTTGCATGAGTCCTAATCATCTTGATTGCCTTTATATAAAAGGGCTCTTCTATGATGTATTCATCCAATTATCTAATTAATCCAATTATCTAATCAATCCATTCTCCTTTGATCATAAGTTGTATCTCTCATGCTATCTCTTGAGCTTCTTGATCTTGGCATTTCATTCTTGTCTTAGAAAAATTTGTACATGGTATCAGAGCTATACCAAATTCTTACAATGTATATCTCTTCATCCAAATCACCATGAAGTAAGGTTTTTTTAATATCAAATTTTTCCAAATGCAAATCTTTAGCAGTGACATTACTTAAAACAGTGCGAATAGAAGCCATTTTAATAATAGGAGAGAATATCTCATCAAAATCAATGCCTTTTTTTTGTGCAAATCCTTTTGCCACTAACCTAGCTTTAAATATTTTCTTACCACCATCCTCTTCTTTCAACCTATAAACCCACTTATTTTGTCAAGCCCTTTTACCTGTAGCCAACTTACATCAATCCCATATCTTATTTTTTAGTAAAGAGTCCAATTCTTCTTTCATTGCAAGACTCCCACTAAATCTTTGTATCCACCTACATAGCTTCATCATAACATTCAGGTTCACTAGCATTAGTAAGTAAAATGAAATCCAAGGAAGGAGAAAATATATTTGGAGGTCTACTTAGCCTTGTTGACCATCTAACATTCATTAGGGTGTGTGGTATTTGTTGTTACAGTTGTTGTAACATATTATCAATACATGCTTCCTCTAGAATACCATAGCCCAAAGGAGTAGAGGGACCTCTATTAATCAAATATATAGTAGTATTGACAACCTCTACCTAAATATTTAAGGGAAACCTTGCATGCAACCTTATGCTTTGTGCATGCTCCATTATAGTCATGTTCATGCATTCAACCACTCCATTTTCCTATGGAGTCCTTGGAATAGTTTTTAGTCTATGAATACCATTAATGGAGCAATAATCTTCAAATTCATGACTGTAATATCACCATCATTATCAAATCTGAGATATTTTAATTTCTTACTAGTCTCTTCAACCAAGCATTTGCATTTCTTAAAAGTTTGAAATACATCAAATTTATGTCTAAGGAATAAACCCATACTTTTCTAGTTGCATCATCAATAAATGTAACATAATAATGAGAGCCACCAAGGGAAAACACTTGAGCTGGTCCCCATACTATATGCACAAGCTCTAATTTCTCACTTTTATTTTCCTTCCTAGTCTTCACAAAACTCACTCTCCTTTTTTCTTCCATACACACAAGAAATCTATATTACAACATTTTAGGCCTGGTAAAACTTTCTTTGAATGAATTACTTTCATACCTTTCTCACTCATGTGCCCAAGTTTGTGGTGCCATAGCATTGTATTAGAATCTATAGTTGTCATTTGTTCTCCTTGCTCAATTGCAACAATTATTTCTAAACATTCATTTTCCTCTGAAACAATCAAAGTAGAAGGAACAATATGACCACTACAAAGATATAAGGTGCCTACTTTCACACCTTTTGTTACTACAAGGGAACCTTTTGAAACCTTCCAATTTTTATCATTAAAAATAACTACACAACCTGCATCACCGAGTTTCCCTGCTAAAGTTAGATTCCTACTTAACCTTGGAACATGCCTTACCTCATGTAGTAGCCAATGATTCCCATTCTACAACTAAATCTTAAATTTTCCCTTTCCAACAATCTAGCAGGGTTCATTATCTCCCAAATAAACAAGCCCAAAATCCCCTTGCACATAATCAATGAAATAACCTCTGTGAGGTGTAGCATGAAATGAAGCACTAGAATCTAAAACCCATGAATCATCAATATTTTTTAAAGATAGAAGTATAGAATCCTCTTCAGATTTATTACTTGTCATATTTGCCTCCTTGTTCCATTCTAGTTTATCTCCTTCATTGTTCTTTCAAGTCCAACAATCTTTCTTCTTATGCCCTGGTTTACCATAGTACCAACAATCTCTCAGTCCTCTAGATTGAGACCTCTTCCCCTTTGACTTTCCTCTTGATTTCCCACAATTTTTGAAATTATTTCCTCTCTCAATTGTTTTGCCTCTACTTTGTGTATTCAAAGCACTTCTTGATGTAGGTCCACGTAAGGTTTTCCTATGAGTTTCCTCACTCAAAATAACACTGATCACATCATCATATTTTAGGGTATTAGATCTAGAAACAAAATTACTCAGAGCCATTACCAAGCCATTTCAACTTTCAGGCAAAGAACACAAAATCAAGAGAGCCCTAATTTCTTCATCAAAATTAATATCCATAGAAGATAACTCACTAGTAATAGTATTAAACTCATTTAAATGATCTGTAATAGATCCACCTTTTGTCATCTTCATATTAAATAAATGCTTCATGAGAAATGCATTGTTTTAAGTTTAGGGCTTTTCACATACTTTCGCTAGGGCTTCAATCAACTATTTCGTGATCTTCACTTTTGTAATGTTAAATGTCACTAATGGTGCCAAGCATAATTGAATACTTCCAAGTGCCTTTCTGTCTAAAATCTCCCATTCCTCATTTGTCATAGTTCCCTAGTTTTTAGTTTTTCCTTCCAATAGCTTCCATAAATCCTTCTAATAAAGATAGTCCTCGATTTCCATTTTCCATAACTAAAAGTTCTACCCATTAAACTTGTCAACCCTTAGCTTACCCTCGTCTGCCATCACTCCCACTCAACCATGAGGCTCCCAATCAACTATGAGATCTTCTTGTAGAGGATTGCTATGAAAAATGATGATAGTCTGGCCAAAAAAAATGATGATGGTCTAGCTAAAAAATAATAATGACTACCTAGCTCTGATACCACTTGTTAGGATTAGCCTCAAACAAAAATAATAGTTACATGCAAATATAACCAATACTAGAAAATAGTAGATTGCATAAAAGAGAACACAAGACACCAAGATTTAATGTGGTTCACCCAATCCCTAGGCTATGTCCACCAATAGCAAGTCCAATATTATTATTATCTAGTGATTACAATCCACAATCCCTTATAGCTTAATACCCTTACAAGAAGCTACAGTATCACCATTACATTATGAAATCCCTTACCCTAAGCCTTTTTATACAAGCTTTTTTAGCTTACAAAATTAGGGCTAGAATAAGTCATCCAATAGGAAAAATAGTAGCCAACGCCTTTTATAATATAAGGGCATTTTTGGCTTTGGGGACGCTGCCCCTGAAAACCCCCACGGGGGTTTTTCACCTTGACCCCATCTTTGGGGCACTGCCCCAAAATTCCTGTAGAAATAATATGGATAGAAACCATGTTGAATAAACCTCTGAGTCTAATTAGGCTCCATATCACAACATGTATCTCGTAAATAAATTTAGTAGACAATATGTTCTCAAATGGACTACAAAATAATGTGTGTAATTACCTTAAAATGGTCATCTAGACTATTAACCCCCTTCTTAGCGTTTTGGCTCAATTATTTAATCATTTACCTAGACCAAAATCCTAAAATGAATTTATTGGATTTTAAGCTATGATTTGACTATAATATCCTAAGTCCATATTTGATTGAAAGAACATGTCCTCTTTTAATTAAATAAAAGACCCCATTCTTCTAACCCACTCAATGTGCACACATAAAGTATTTCTTTTGAATTTTGTAAATTAAAAGAAAAGACTTTTTCTCACATGAAAAGTCAACTCTCTCTCATTGGTTGACTTGATCTTGCACATGGATCATGCCAAAAGTCAATTTGTCCCCTTGATCCCTCATTTCTTGATCTTGATCGCAACTATTTGTACACCTTTAAAAGAGAGAGAGTTCTCACCCTCTCTAAGGATCCTTAATTTTGAGCCATTGTTATGTTGTAGGTTTCTTGACAAGTTTTCTAGGAGCACTTGTGGAGAAATTCTTGCTTCTTGTCTCATTCTTTCATTCTCATCCTAGTTTAGATTCATCTGAAATAGTGTAGCTTTCACTTTGCATTATCTTAGATCGCTTAGCTTAATTAGGATGATTGTAATACTATCATTTTTCTTAGTTTAGTTGCATTCTTGCATTCCATTCTAGCACAGTTTTATTGCTTGCATTGCATGTTGTAGATTTATTTGGCATTTGCACTCTTTCTCTTGTCTAAAGAATCTCTTATTTCATGTTTACTAGCAAGGGTTGCAATTCTAAGGCTCAGCTAAGAGCTATTCTTATGCTTATGCACACACATTGCACTCCATGACTAGGGAGCTCTAAGCCACCATTCAAGTTTTTCAATCTATGGAAAGCCTTGGATATAATGGTTTAGGGAGGTGCACAATTCTAGAGTACATTTTTGGTGCCCACCGTGGGGCAGGATGTCTTTGTTTTTCCTCTCTATTGCATTTTTTTCCTGCATTTCCGCTTGTTGTTTCTAGACTTTTTTTTCCTCTATAGTCATAATAATTGTGTGATACTTTATTAGTATCATATGATATTTCTCAGTATTGTAGTGTGATACTTTATCGGTTAAAGTATCACACACCTATACAAAACTCTATTGCACCAGCATTGTAAATTCTATCGCATGTGTATAATAAAAAGTATTGTATGACATTTTTTTAGCAAAAAAGTATTTCTCTACCTAGAACTTGTTGTTTTTTGAGTTATTTGGTCAATTTCAAGTTTTTTGGCATTTTTTTTCAGCTTTATTGTTGTCTAACAGAGGTTTGTTGCAGGTTTTTATTTTATTTTGGACTGACCCTTTGTTGGACTAATATTTTGTTTGTAGGGCTTCTCTAAAAATGCTTGCAAAATTGCCCTAAAAGAACACATGTCAAAGACTCAATGCTAAGAGGCTACTAATTCTTCTTTGCAGTTGCCTAAAAGCAGAAAAACAAACAAACATATGTGCTCGTATTTCTTTCATTTTGTGTGCGGCGATATACTAGTAGTTCATTTTTGTAGACACATAAAACTTTCTAGTAGGGTCTTTTGGTGGTAGGAAAGTATGCTCTTCACCCTTGGGGTGAATCAGAAATCTTGACCCACCCTTATATTTTGAAAGTAAGTGGCATAATTAATCTTCTTGGTTTGTTTGGGGTAAACGATTGGAATAGGAGGGTATGCTCTTTACTGTTGTGGTGAATTAGAAATATTGACCTCCAAAAGTGGATCCATTTTGTGTAGTCTAGAATCATTTAGTGGGATTTCTCTTGAGTAATCAAGAGGAACAACCCAAGTGGGGACAAGTAAACCTAGCTATTTGGACCCACTATAAAATCAAGGCTATCAAGGACACAAAACCTTGGTAGACACAATGCTTGTCTTCACTAAAAATAGACAAGAATGCTTAAGGTACTCTTGTGGCTGTGAGGTCCATTACTCACTACAAGTTAAGGTGTCTCAAAATTAGGAGCAAGGGGAGTTCTATGAATGGAAGCCCTTTCTAAACACCCTAGGATAGAAGCTACATTATTTTTCCACTTAACATCTTGGTGTAAGGACTGATCTTGGTCGACTACCTAGATCACCCCAATATTTTAAGCTCGCCATTTCTATCCCCTTGGTTGTGTCAATGACACCTCCATTACAAAGCCAATATCTCTCATGGGTAGTCACTTGCTATGAGGTGAAGCGACATCAAGTGTGGGCCAAGGTGTTGAGCAATGAACCATGACCTTAGGTAGTATTTCTTGGCATGTGTCTTCGAATGTGGATAGACCTATGTAAACATTCTTGAACATTAAACATCTTGTTAACATTCGTAGGATTTTTTGCATTTTGATATCTCAATTTCTTGTGTTCAAAAGGTTTCTTTGTCTCTTATCTGACTATTTGAGACATGTGAATTTCCTTTATTATTTTCAAACCATGATATTTTGTACTACAAACTAAAGTCTTATACTATCAACACTGCATTCTGGTATGAAATGTTTGAAAAACCAAAGTAAAACATAGGATTTTCAAGCCTTAAATTGTATTTTTCATAGTTCACTAGCCCTTTTATTATACAACTTTTGAGAAATATCATGCAATATTTCACACCTGTCAAAGTATCACATCACTATTATGAACTCTATCACATGCTACTTGTCAATTCTATCACACTACTTCAGGAAAACTATTTTATAAGTGAAAAGTATCACCCAACTATGGAAAAATCTATCGTATGATAATTGTTGTTGATCTTGTATCACCTGGTCCTCTAAGAAATATCGCTCAGCCTTTGTTTCTTCCAAAATTGAGTCAAAATTGTGTCATAGTTGATTTAGGGGTGTCATCACCTCGTCCTACCTTAGTATCATCTATAATATTTATGTTAGGTATTGTTCTAAGTTGAAAAAATGGGTCTAGTTTGTCAGATATGAGCTAAAAACATTGCTAATGGTCACTTGTCAAAATCTAGTTAGCTCATTATTCTAGCTACTTGCTATCGATCTTCTTTCTAATCCTCTTATCTTAAGTCATTAGTGTTGTAAGTTCTTGAGCACTCTTGACAAGCCACTTACTTATTCTATCTTTGACAAGTGATTTTTCTTGACCATATAAGATCTAAATCTAAATAAAATTATCTCATCCCATTACATGAAGACATATCCTTACAAGTCAATTGTGACTAGGTTCCAAGTTGGTTAAGGGAGTCATCCTTCTTTCACCTTTGAACAATATGTAACTCTAACTAGGTGTCCTTGTGGACAACCTTGTGAAGAGGAACCTATCTTTGATAACTCAAAAGTGGATAACACTTGGCATAATCTGATCTATAGCTCTGAGAACCCTTTTGATACACCCTTTGATACTCCTAGGGTTGAAGACAACATGTCACTCAGCATGCATCTGAAAGAAAGGAAATGATGCCTAGAAGAACAATTTTGCTCCCTCTCTCCCCTATCCATCCCCAAGCCCACCTGGACGAGTAGATAAAGGATAGTTTTGGAGCTGGGGGGGGAGGTGTTGGCCAAAGATAGGAGGAAAGCCTAGAGAAATTTTAATGTGAGGACTTCAAAAATGGGTATTTTCAGAGAAATGATGAACCCCCAAATCTTGGTGGACAGCTAGGAGGAACCGCGTCTTGAAGAGCTCATTAACCCTATGATTGTGGAAATCTTTGATAATGTGAGGGAATCTAGGATGAACCTCTTGAAAAATGCCCGCAATAGTATGATAGACAATTACAGGTCAATCAAGTGGCTTTTTCATGAGCTAGAGGAGGTTAAGGAGAAGGTGGGTCAAATGGAAGGAGCTAAGAATCTAAAGGGCCTAGAGAAAGGGACAGATTATGATGATAGGGATAGCCTAGCAGAAAGGAGGATCTACAACCTAGAAAATTACAATCACAATCTATCAAGCCTGATGATCTCACTGCTCAACTCAATTAATAACAACATTCTATCTTTAACTGATTGGCTTAAAGATAGAGGCATGCAGGGGGATGTGGATGGAAAAGATAGGGGTAAAGCCAAATCTAATGATGATAATACCATTGGTATCACTTTTTCTACTCTAGACCAAGAAGAACATAGGACTCACCAATAGGAGGCTGAGGAGAACTAGATGGCTCAGGAGGCTGCCCAGGTCATGTAGGAGTTGGAAAGAAAGATCGAGGATTAGTTCTTGTCTTTTTCCTTTTTCGCTGGATTTTTGTTTTGGCTTTTAACTATTTTGTTTGTCTTGTCTTTTCTATTTGACCTTTTCTTTGGCCTTTGTTTATTTGGCTAGGCCTAGTGCTTATTATCAGCCTTTAGACTTGTTACTTTTGTGGCTAGGCTTCTAACACTTATTTTCAGCCTGTTATGTTTTAACTCTCGAGTTTCAAGATCCCTGTAAAACCTATTTATCTAATCAAAAACAATTATTCCTAGAAAAAGAAAGACTACAAGAGGTTATATGCATGGCCACTAGGGAGAGATCATATCCTCAAGTTGAGGCTAATGCTCATGCACATAATGCTGAAAATAGACTTGCACATGGTTACTATAGAAATCCTTTTAATAACATTCCTCTTGGTGGAAATTATGGAAACAACATGCCACCTAGGTCTCCTAAAAATAAATTCAAGATCATGTCCATCACCACATAGACACTCATAATCACATCACAAAAGTGAGGTCAATGATGAAATCACTAGCGAATATCTTATGAGATTTCAACAAGATGAGCTTTCCCAAAGGTTGATGCTAAAAGCCTTAGAACAAAATGGTGACTAATATTTTCAATACATGAAAAATAGGGGATGGAAACTCCTTCATTATTTTGATATGCAAAGAATCATTCAAAAGCAAGAACCTACTAAGGCTGAAATATTGAGGGAGAAAATGCAAGAACTTAAAAATCAATTCACCCAATTACATGTTTCCAAATAATAAACTAAAACTTTTTTTGTAGAATCTATATGTGATCTTACATTTGATAGAATTCTTTACATGGTCCCATTTCCTAGGAATATAGAGGTTCCTAAATATGAAAAATATGATGGAAATGGTGATCCTCATGATCATGTAAGACAATTATATGCCCTTAGCATGGACTTTATGCATGAAGACACTTATCTTATGAGGTTGTTTCCTAAAATCTTGAGGGGCCAAGCCATGGAATGGTCCACAAAGTTGTCACCTCCCTTCAAGTCATTTGACAAACTCACACAATGGTTCATTCAACCATATTCTTATAACATTCAACATCCCATCACTATGTTGGACTTGCGCAATATCAAGCAAAAACAAGGTGAACCTTTTGCTACATATCTTGAATGTTTGAGATATTTATACTCTAGGTAGCCTTGACAGATTCTCGAGACTAAGAAGATTGACATTTTTTTCAACACACTTGTACCTAAACTATACTATGACCTTAGGAAACAATTTTTCACGTCCTTAAATGACATGAACAAAATTTGCAATGGGAATGGAAAAGAAACAAAATAAACCTTGGAACAAGAAAAAATATATTATCAATGATGGTGTAGTGGATGTTCCCAAGACCAAGGAATCAACCTTCGACCTCTCTAATTTCATTTATGCTTCCAAACAACATGAGACTTCAAAGTCTCAAACCTTTCACAAAAAAAAGAAATTGTCTAAACTAAATTGGTCTATACACCAATGGTAGTATCCTATGAGGTGGTCTTAAAAGACCTTACTCACTAATAATCTTGTCATGCTTTCAAAAAACTCTTAACCCTAAGACCCATCCATCAATCCAACTTAGTGGAGGGATGATCATTTTTGTAACTATCATAGGAGTAAGGGATATAACACCAAAAATTATTTCAAGCTTAAGGATGTTATTCAAGACCTCATTGATGGAGGCAAGGTTGTTATAGGTGGCCTATTTAAAAATTATGATAATTAGGCCTTTAAGAAACCCCTACTTTAATATGAAGAAGGGGAATCATCTCATGCTAACAAGATAAATCATGACACTAAGATCCATTACACTTACATTGATACAAACAATGTCATAAACATGTTGGAACCTATTGAGCATATTTGCATGATGGGTCCTAAATTTGACAAAGAACCTAATTATGACACAGATGATGAAAAGCCTAAGGAAGTCTTCAAAACCCACAATGTTCAACAAAACTCTAGAGTCACTAGGCCTAAGGTAACTCTTCTTGTGGCAAAACCTTCCTCTTCACATGGCGAGACACTCAATGTTGTCACTAAGGGGCAGTAGAAGGTTGTCCTCAAAGTTATAAATGACCCTAAGAGATCCTCCTCATCCAAACAAGTGGCTACTCTAGCCATATCCAACTATGATCTTGTCAACTAGTCACAACGAACCCCTACGCAAATTTCCATCTTTGAATTATCCTTTACACAAGGAGATTCTTGAAAAAGATTTATGCACATCCACTGTTCCCATGGATATTGACGTTGATTGATTCTAAGTTATGGTCAATAATATTTCCTCACATCACTATGTCACATTCTCTGAAGAAGATGACAAGTCACTTAGCCATCCCCATAGCATAGCTCTCCACATTGAAGTTTAGATATTTCATACTCGTGTCCACAAAATTCATGATAAAAAATTGTGTTGGGCTAAATATTATTTCCTTCAATGTTATCCAATAGCTAGGTATGTCTAAATTTTCTATTGATCCTATATGGAAGATCACCATCAAAGCATATGATGAGGTTGAACAAACTTCTAAAGGACTAATTGTGATGCCTATCTATGAGGGTTTCATGGAAAATATGTGGTCTTTCAAGTCCAAGACATCTTGTTGGAATATAACATGTTGCTAGGAAGACCATGGACCCATGACATGAAATTTGTGTCATTAATGTATCATCAGTATATAAAATTCCCATTCAATGGTATCAAGATTGTTATTCTACAGGACAATTCAATGTCCATCAACATGCTTACTATTAATGAAATGTTTTTCTCCCATAATCACTCTTCTTATGAGCTCAAACCATCCCTCAAGGAGTGTGAATGTAAATTGAAAATGATGAGCCTTGGTATGGAAGAATATACTCTAAATTCTATTATTTCTTTGTTAGTTTCTCCTAAAGCTTACGGGAAACCTTTTGAGAAACTAAAACCCTCAGCTTCTACTATGACCATTTTTGGGACCTTTTCTCAATCTTCCATTACTCTAGAAGTAGAAAAAGAAGATCAAGCCATAAGATATTGGATTTATAGGGAAGAAGAAGATGTTAAGGAGATTACAATCACTACTCCCATTTCCCCCAAATGCTATCGAAAAGGCTACAAATTATTGAAAAAAATGGGCTATCTTTGCTAAGGGTCCTTAACTAGTGATAAGAAAAATTATGTAGAACCCTTAATTCATACTAAGGGATGCAAAAATAGAGATACTACTAGACTAGGCTTTGAGTTAGAGTTTGAATTACCAAAGGTTGATAGAAGGGCTCCCATGTTTAGTGAATTAGAGGATGATGATCCACCTATTTCTATCTATGCTACACAAGAAGAGGATTTCATGCCTCCTACTTCCGCCTTTGGGGAGAATACCTAATGGTCACCCATAATGATGTTGAAGCTTCCACCTCTAGACAACACAAATCTGGTGAATCTAATGATGAAAATCACAATAGAGGAAGGATAAGAGAAAATATTACTCGATTGCTATCCTAGAATCAAAGCACTGGTTTTGGTGAATATGAATGGGAATCTCTCTTAGATTCTTCTTGTGAGATAGGAGTGGATGTCATACATTCCTATATCACCCAATCAAATGTAGTTGATGAGTATAGTCTAGGGTCTAATCAGTTTGGCTTGCAATCTGCTTTAGTGGATTATGTTGATCCCTCTAGGTCTATTCCTGATTTGGATTCCTTTGGGGCTTTCCTTATAGGAACAACCTCTTGTGTCACCAAAGATAAATCCTTCCACATAAAAAATCTCAAACCTTCCACATCCCTCTCATTGATCCACCTTGATCTCATAGATTGGTCTACTCAACACCAAAGACTGGAACTACCATCTTTTTAGAATGACTATGAGATCATGCTACATAAACATCATTGAACCTATGGTGTCTTCCACTAGTGAACCAAAAATTAACATGATGGAAATATATATCAAGTACCTTAGTCAAAAATCAAGAGAAAGGTGAAAACAAGCATTCAAATGGCAAAAACCACTTTGTGATGGTGTCACAACCTCAAAAAAGTAAAAATAAAGGCATTTGCAAAGGCAAAAACCTCTTTGAGGCACATGAGGATGAGGTGCTTGGTAGTATTTCAAGCTATTTCCAAGATAGATCTTTGGTTATCATTGAACCTATACAGCCTATCAATCTTGGTATAGAAGAGTCTCCTAAGATCATTCATGTTGCTCAATTACTATCAGTTGAAGAAAAATTCACCAACTTCTTCCAAGAAAAGAAGATAAACTTTGCATGGATCTATTTAGATATTCCTAACTTGGACATAGATCTCATCATGCATCACTTATATCTATTTCTCCTAATGTTAAGCCTATCAAGAAAAAATTGAGAAAAATGCACCCTTGTGTGGCATTACTAGTAAAAGTTGAGCTTGAAACTTTTTTGAGTGAAAACTTCATCTAAGCCATTGACTATGCAGAGTGGATCCTCAACATTGTACCTATCACAAAACATGAAAAATCCATCTATGTGTGCACCAATTTTATAGACTTGAATAAAGCATGACCTCAGGATGATTTTCCACTTCCTAACATAGACATGTTAGCGAATATGACTGCAGGGTATGAAATGTATTCCTTAATGGATGGCTTCTTTGGATACTATCAAACCAAAATTTCTCCTAGAGATCAAAAGAAAAAATATTTCACATGTGCATGGGATACATTTTGTCAGAATTTCATGTCATTCGGGTCAAAGAATGCAAGAGCCACTTACCAAAGAGCTATGACTACTATCTTCCACAACATGATGCATAAGAATATGGAAGATTATATTGATTACACATTAGCTAAATCTAAGAAACAAATATGCACCTTGATGACTTGAGTTTGATATTGGACCACATGGAATAGTTTCAACTTAGGTTAAATCACAAAAAGTGTTCTTTCGATGTCACATTAGGAAAGTTTCTATGCTAAATCATATCTACAAAAGGAATAGAAGTTGATCCAGAAAAGTGTCAAGCCATTATGGAAATGCCTCCTCCTAAGAACATCATTCAACTAAGAAGTCTTCAAGGATGTCCCCGATCTATTAGGAGGTTTATATCTCAGCTAGTTGATAGAGAACAATCTTTCAAAAAAATTGCATAAAGGATCCACATGCATTTGGAATAAGGAATGTCAAAAAACCTTAGATCGAATCAAAGGATACTTTGTTAAACCTCCAATATTGATGCCACCTATAACAACTTTGATCTTATACATATCATCTATAGATTTCTTCCTTAGGAGCATTACTAGCACAAAGTGATGAGAATGGAAAGGGACATGCTATGTACTAAATTAGTAGCAGTTTGGTGGCTTATGAAGTAAATTACAAAAACATTGAAAACTCTTGTTTCATAGTAGTATTTATGTCCCAAAATTTTAGGCACTACATGCTTTCTCACACAGTGCAAGTTGTTGCAAAAATTGATCCCCTTAAATACCTACTAAGTAAAGTTATGCCCACTGGATGAATTTTTAAATGGATAATGATTCTTTTTGAATTTGACATTTAATACATTGAACACAAAGCCATTAAGGGAAAAGCTATAGAAGATTGACTTGTTAAGTTTCCATTACAAGATAGTGCTTCAATGTAGATTGATTTTATTGATACCTCTATCATTTGTGTCACTAAGAGGACATGGAAAAAATTCCTTGATGGCTCAAACGCCCAAAATAGAGCTAGCATAGAAATCTTATTTGTCAGACCTCATGGTTATACAATCCTAAAATCCTATAAACTCATGTTTCCATACATCAATAATATCGAAGAGTATGAGGTTTTAACCAACAAGATTAAAATGGCTCTAGAATCGAGGATTTTAGAATTGTGCATCTGTGGGCACTCTCTGCTTGTCATTAATCAAGTTAATAATGACTATCAAACTAAAGATGACAAGCTTGTACCTTAAAAGAAATTGATTGATGCCTTAAGGACATTCTAGAAAATTCCTAGGATAAAAAACAAGGTTGCAGATGCTATGACCACCTTAGCATCTATTCTACAATGACAAGAGCATGAATCTTACTTTGAGTTCCTAGTGAAAAAATTATGACAACCTGCATATAAATCCCCCAAAAACCATGTAATATGCACTATTTTTGGTCATGAATCCTCTATTACTCCACTATCTTCTCCTACCTATGTGACCAAATAATTCTTGAAAATCTCACATGTAACCAAAAATGCCAAATCCTTCACAATGCCTACCACTGTACCCTTGTGTTTGGTGGTTTTTATAAGAAGGGTATAGATAGAATGCTTCTTAAGTGTCTAGAGCCAAAATAATCTAAAAAGGTACTGGTCAAAGTCCACAATGACATTTGTGGGGCATATTCTAATGGCCTCACACTTGCTCAAAAATTTCTTAGGGCGGGTTACTATTGGTGAACTATGCAGACTCATGCTATCAGATATGCTAAATCTTGCAAGAAATGTCAAATATATGGTAACCTGATTCATGCTCTTCGGCATGAGCTTATCCCTTCTATCACATATGGGCCTTTTCAATAGTGGGTCTTTGATTTGGTGGGAAAAAATCATCCAATCTCATCCAATGGACACAATTTCATCATTACAGTGACTGAATACTTCACGAAGTGGGTTAAAGTTGTACCCTTATCTACTACTATAGGAAATGATATTGCCTTGTTCATTCTCAACCATATCATTTTTCAATATGGTATCCCACCTTCCATTGTCACTAACAATGGAGGATAGTTCAAAAATATGGACCTCAAGAAATTCTACAAGAAATTCAAGATAAAACAACATCAGTCCTTTATATACTACCCTCAAGGGAATGACCATGATAAGGCCTCTAACAAGACACTGCTAAAGATCCTATATAGGATGGTCCATAAATCAAGTAGAGATTGGCATTTGAAAATCAATCTGACACTATGGGCTTAGGGGACCACTATATGCACCCCAATAGGGGCTACACCTTTTCAACTAGTCTATTCTTATGAGGTTGTTCAACCTTTATAAGTTGAGATTCCCTCATTGCAGGTCTCTTTATATGGATTAAGTCCATAGAGCTATGAGGATACATGAATTGGAAACCCTTGATGAGTGTTGCAAGGGTGCTTTTGATCACATGAAGTCTTATCAAAAAAGGATGTCTACTTGTTACAACAAAAAGGTCCATCCTCGTGAGTTCCAAGTGGGTGAACTTGTTCTTATCAAATAAGGAACAAATAGGAAAATTTGAGCTTAACTGGTTGGGTCCTTACATCGTCATAGTAGCATTTGGATCTGGGGCAGATCAACTCTCTACTCCATAAGGGGGTCAACTTGATGAGCTTATAAACATTTTACATATGAAGAAATTTTATGTGTAAGGCTCTTATTTCTCAACTATTTATATATACCTTATGATCCTGAAAAAATAATCATTCTAGTGAAATCCTAGCAATATGCACTTTGATGTATCACCAAAAAAAAAAAAACTAAAAAAAATACAAAAATTATAGAAAGTCCTGGAAAAAATCTTCCAAGTGGTGAAAACTTTGAAATAGGTGCTAATTGAGACCCTCGCACCTATGTCTATCAATCTCACTTCTCACTCATTCATTTCATAATACATTTCCTAGCTTGGAATTGACTCTCATCCTTGTCTAGGGGGCATGACTACTTAGCTTATCAAATTCTTCTTGTGTGTTAGGGTTTCTTTGGAAAAATAGTGTTTCTCAACACTTTCCCCCTTGACATTGAGTTTTTTTCAAGACTTCTCTGATACCTTACCTATAGTCTAGGATGCTACAATATTTCTCAGATGCCAGTTTTGAAGATGGCCATGTGACAAACACATGAGCACTTAAACACTAAACTTGCTAAGATATGATTAACTTTATCTTCTTTCTGTGTTGTCTATGATAATTTCTTTATTGAGTGTTCCATCCTTAATAGTCTTTTGAAGATGTCATCAAGTAGAAGACTAGGGGCACAGGTCATTTTTAAATTTTTTTCTTTGTGTGGTTGTACTTCATTACTCTAAGGTGTTTAGGGCCTTTGTTGTTGTCCTACTTGATACTTTGGACCTACAATGTATCATCATTGTTTATTTTTGCAAGACCACACTTGGGGGTTATCCTAGAAGTCATGTCTTGATACAGGTGTAATCTTGCTATACTAAACTTAGGGAATCTAACCACATTAGTCATCTTGAATTACATGTCTTTGATTATTAGGTTGGATTTCCACCTATATATCTAATATAGATCATATTCATATCCTCATATTTAACCTAGTGAACATTATGTGATCTTTTAGTGTCCCTAATAATACTCAATGATGAAATTAGATTATTAATGTTTTGCATTTATTGTAATTAAACCATTTTTCATACTATTTTCATTATAGGCTCATTCTAGCTTAGTCTTACATTTTATATATGGAGAGAGCTCTCTCTCCATCTTTCATGGACATCTCAGCTAGCTGCATTCATCTTCTCTTGCTTCTTCTCGATCACACCTTGCCATCTTTTCTTGGATTTTTCTCATCTCTTTTCTATCCTATCATCACATATATATAGCCATTTGACCCTATTTTGACTTTATTTTGACATCCTAGATCCATTCTTGGGATCGAAATCAAAATCCAAGTTCATCTTGATGGTCAAATTTGTGTTTCAAATTTGCTTCCTTCTTCTCCATAGTTAGCTGACCTTTTGAGGTCTAATATTCAAATATTCATTGGGGCATCTTCATTTTTTCATTTCTTCATCATTTCTACACTTTTCACCTACTTTAATTCACTCTAATTCAACTTATTTCATCTTTCTACTTGATTTGACCCAATTGTCATACTTTATCCTTCTTGGTCAACTCTAGTCAATCTGGGGCATTATATCACTTCCTTATGGTCACTCTTTGGTTTTATTCACATATCTACCATCATGGACATTTTTCTATCTTGATTTTATCATATCTTTCTCAATTTTGCATCCCCTTTACCTCATTTCAATTTTGATCCAGAGTGGGCAAGAATATTCTACCACTGCTTTCTTGCTATAGTTATCTATTTCATAAGAGCATATGCTTGACTTTTCCATTTTCTCACAATTATCTACTTCACTTGATGCTAGTACTCTTCTTGAGCCCTAATATCACTTCTCTCTCCTACTATTTGGTACTATCGCTACTAGGTTGTACATTTAGGACTTGTTATCTTGCTTTGTATTTCATTCTTCAGAATCAGATCTGTCTACCTATTGTTGCCTACTTGGCTTCTTTATTATTTGATTTAATGTGTTCCTAGATCAATCACACATTAGTTAATGAATGGTAAATATAATCTCCTAAAAATGACCATCTAGACTATTAGCCCCCTTCTCAACATTTTGGCTAAATTATTTAATCATTTACCTAGGCCAAAATCCTAAAAATCAATTTATTCGATTTTAACCTATGGTTTGACTATAATATCCTAATTCCATACTTGATTAAAATAACATGTCCCATTTTAATTAAATAAAATACCCCATTCTCCTAACCTACTCAATGTGCACACATAAAGTCTTTTTCCTATTTTGCAAATTAAAAGAAAAGACTTTGTCTCACATGAAAAGTCAACTCCCTCTCATTGGTTGACTTAATCTTGCACATGGATCATGCCAAAATTCAACCCCCACCCTTGATCTCTCATTTATTGATCTTTATCTCAAGCATTTTTACACCTTTAAAAGAGGGAGAGCTCTCTCCCTCTCTAAGGATCCCAATTTTGAGCTATTGCTATGCTATAGGTTTCTTAACAAGTTTTCTTGGAGCACTTCTGGAGAAATTCTAGCTTATTTTCTCATATTTCATTATCATCCTAGTTTATATTCATTTTCAATAGCTAATCTTTCCCTTTGCATTATTTTATATCACTTAGCTTAATTAGTATAGTTGTAATACTCTCATTTAGCTTAGTTTAGTTGCATTCTTGCATTCCATTCTAGCATTGCTTCATTTCTTGCATTGCATGTTGGAGAGATCTTTGGCATTTTTACTCTTTCTCTTGTCTAAAGAATATCTCGTTTCATGGTTTATTAGAAAGGGTTTTATCTCTAAGGCTCAGCTAAGACCTATTCTTATGCTTATGCACACATTTTGCACTCCATGACTAGGGAGCTCTAAGATGTCATTCAAGCTTTCCAATCTATGGAAAACCTTGGATATAAGGGTTTAGGGAGGTGCACAATTCTAGTGTATATTATATTTTCAACTTGACAACTCATATGAATATGCAAACTCCTAGGTGTCTACTAGACAACTAATATGAAAATGCATTAATCTAAGTAAAATGTAAATACTTATTTACACCAACAAATTTACATGTTATTTTAATTCGAGGTTATCCTAAAGTAGGGCTTGACCAAGGCAAACCCCCATCAAAAAAAAAACATTTTTTATTATAGGTTGCAAATATCAAATCGACAAGCAAGTTGTCGATCAAGGTCCCCTTTTTGGTTTTCTTTAAAACTGTAAAATTAGAATTAGTGTCACAAGCCATCATTAGAGGTGCACTACACCCCTAAATATTTCATTTTTCCCCTAAAGATCTAGTTCACCCCTGACATCTTGCCAAGAAATTAATGGGTTTATGATGACTTCCACTTATTTCAATCAAAACACATGAAGAAAACAAACTCCAAAGGTATGTTCCTTTACCTTCTTTGTCCATTCATCATATCTACATATATCTAGCTTACATTACGCACATACACAATGAGGGTTTTTAATGAATTGGATATCTATCCCCCATTCTTTCTAGACCTAGTTTGCATTATGCTCCTTGTTTATTTAGTTAGCACTAATCACTCTAGACCTACTTCTCTAGAATTGGGATGTTAAAGGCTAATACAATAATATCCAACATGAAATAGAAACTATATCACAAACGCAAAGTGACTCAAAAATCTACAACATGTAACAAAAGTACACTGAGAATTTTCATGTGGAAATAAATGGTCTGAAGGAAAAATTAGGTAAAACTACCAACATGTGTCACCCTTTACCAAAGGGAAAGGCTAACACCATATAAATTGTTAAACTTCAATAACATAAAAGGGATATTTGTGTTCCAAATTTTAAGATGCTATAAAGTGAAGAAATTTGTATAAATATATGAAGTTTGTGTCTATTATTATTATTTTCAAAAGTATATATTTTTTATTTTCAATGTCCATTTTTGAGTTGCTAAAAAAATAATTCAAAGTAGGGGTTATAGTTCCCACAACAAAAATAAATGTAAATATATGTTTTTTCATCTAGCTTTAAATTATATTTTAGATGAAATATGTATCTAGCACTATCAAAGAGAAATATCCAATTTTGATGTATATTTTTCCTATTAGAGCTATTCAAAGTTTGACTTTCCTTAGGAAATGGTGTAACAATCTTAAATTGGAAGATATCATTTTACTTAAAGAGACTAAGGTAGTTGGTCTTCAAGCCTACACCATATTTAAAAAAATTGGGTTCAATATATTGGATTCCATTCTAATCACATCAGAGGGAAGGGGACACTTTCATTATGGTTGGACCTCAATGGGAAGATAAAATCAATGTTAATAGTGTCTATCCCTATCAAAGAGATTTGTGGGTTACCTTTAAATATAATTATGTCAACATTGGGGTTTGCAATATTTATGCCCCTAATAATTATAAGGATAGATCTTATCTTTGGGAGTGGTTGATCAATGATCTTCCTAAGTCTCATTAGATTTTTGTAGGAGATTTTAATATGATGGAAACTAGAGAAGATAAAATTAGGGGTAATATACATAATTGGAAAGGGAATGAACTCTTTTTCTAGTCTAATTATAAGAGGAAATTTAGAATTGTTTATCCTTTATCATCAAATAAAAAGTCCTTCAATGATATTTGGTTTACTTGGTGTAAAATCAAAGGGATCATCAGAGAGTGTAATGCTAGTTGGACATGATTTATGCTAAAAGCCCAACCTTCTCTTTTGAATCAACTAATGGGCATGGGTCAGTGAGTATTTCCCAAATAACTATGTCAAATCATTACCCTATATTTTCTAGTGTCGATAGTGTTAGGACAAGGAACAAGTTCTCATTCAAACTTAATGTGTCCTTGTTAAATGATGAAGATGGAGATTATGCTATCAAAATGGTTACTAGTTTAAGTAAGTTTTGTAATGAAGGTGTGAGACCTAAGAAGAGATGGTCCTATTTGGTTGGAGCATGGGAAAAAGCTTATTAGATCATTAGAAAGAAGAAAGCTACTGATAGGATTGAACAATAGAAAGAATGAAAGAACAAATTAAATAATATTGAAAAATATATGTGCAAATAAAAGGATTTTATCCTCAATTGGAAGACCAAATAGCATATTAGAGGGAATCTAGAGAGGTTGCATTAGTATAAGATTAAAGGATGAAGAATCGGGGCTAGGATGAATTAGATGAGGGAGGGAGGAAAAGGCTCCAAATACTTTTTCAATATTATTAGAGCTAAGTAGAAAATAGAATTAATTGATGGGATCCCAATTGAAGGAGATATCTAAGATTACCTTACCAGTATTAAAGAAGCCTTCTACAATCTTTATAAATATCTATTCACATTACAATATAATGAGTATAATAGAATAGCCCTATAAGAATGCATGAAACTTATTCCTAAGAAACTTTTAGATAGGGAATCCAAAGATATGGAGTGTCCTATTACCTTAGATGAGATTTTAAATGCAATTAACTCCTTAGCTAATGATAAATCACCAAGCCCTGGTGGTATCCCAGTTGAAATCTACAAGCATAATCTAGACTGGATTGGCCTTGAACTTCCAGAAATATATGAAGATGTCTTTGACCAAGGCACTTTAGTAGTACATATTAATTAGGAATTATTAAACTCCTCCCAAATGGTGGTGACAAGACTCAAGTTACAAATTGGAGTCATATTACCCTCCTCAAGTTGTCCTATAATATTATTGCTAAGTTTTTAGCTAGAAGAATAGGGTGTCTGCTTAATAATTTCAAATCTTCAACGCAAGCATGATTTATTAAGGAAAGATTCATTCTTGAGAACTGATGGTGAATAGATTCATCTTTAAATAAAAAAAAAAGAATAAAGATTTATATGCCCAAGTCCACAAGACAAATACAATTTTCCAACAGTTGATAATTTCAACTTTTTTAATTACTCTCTGAATTTTGGTAAGGTTCAGCTTCCTTATTAGATCTTCAATCAAAATTGCCTTTCAAATAAGAATTACTTTTAACCTGAAAGTAGTAACGCTGCTCATCTATTCTTGGATAGGGGGATAATATAATAAACAACAATTAAATAAACACAAGTGCATACAAAGGAGAGAACACACAATTTTCTATCAATAACCCTTCAAAAAAAAATCAAAATTGATACATATTTACCATAAAAAGAAATGTGCAGCATCAAAGGAATTTCAAAAATTCAATACTGACTCAATATTAAACCAATTGTTAGAGTTTTAGGTGACTCTACAACACCCCCAGGATCAAATGAAAGACCAAGATAACTTCCACAAGAGATTGGCAAGACAATTGCATGAAGATACAAGAATGTTATTATTGCTAATGGCCTTGATTAACATCCAATGCATTGATTTGAAATGTACATAATAGGCTTCCTTATATAGGAGAGGTGATAAGGGACAATAATAAGGAGAAGATATGCTATCATCTACGCAAGGTGGAATCGCATGTCCACCAAATGTGGACCATCCTCCATTATGCAATGAAGTATGTGTAATGATGAGGATGATAATGTGATAAGTGCACTAAAGGTGGAATGAGATAACAACTATGACCACCTAGAGTGGAATTATCCTACACCATGCATTTAATTGAGGTGCAAACTCCCAAGTATCTGAATCACAAACTACTATGCAATGCATTATCCTAAGTAAGCTTAAGTAAGTGTAATTAGTGAATATTTAATTACACCAACACCAATAGTGAGTAAATTCAAAGCATAACATCTTCAAATATTCAACCATTTCCTTTCAAAAAGAACAATATTATTTAGATACAATATTGGAAACTTAAAAAACTTGCATAGCTATAAAATTTGGATAAAATGGTCACGGTATGATAACCATCAAAACCTACCAACCCCAAACACTACTAAGTTTCAAACTTAAATAGAAAGCTACTCAAGAATCTTCCTAATAGATCAATTGTCATATAGTTAAAAGTAGTAATGAAAACCAACATAAAAGGGTATGTAGACCTAGAGTTTAACTTTTTAAAACCATAAACTAAAAGTCATGAAAGAAAATTAATAGAAAATACTAATCATCTGTCGATTGGTCAAGTGATTCCTCTTCCTCCTCATCTTCAGCATCACCCTATCCATGTGCCAGCTTCCATGTCTTAAATGCATTCATGAATTTGATTATAGTAGTTGTATTTGGGCTCTTGATGCTTTACAGATGATTCTTCCAAATGTCCTTGTCTAGCTTCATCTTGTTTATAGTATTTAGGTAATTGGGGAGTCATAGAGTGCTCATTCCTACCATTACTTCACTTTTGGCCACCTTGGATAAAGCAAATGATGTGAGATCAATTTTTCCTTTTGCAAACATCATGCATTCTTCATGTTTTTTGATCATGATCTCCACATAAAAACCCCCTTCTTTAAGAGGGCCAGGGAAGGTTGAGCCAATGGACTTAAAATCACTACTTACATGCTCAAGTAATAATTTGAATTCTTTTTAGTATTATTACATCCTTGAGATTGTAGAGGTGTAATTGGATACCATCCATGCTATATTTTTCCTCAGAACTTGAATCAATCCTGCATCCACATGGTGTAACGGGTTCTCCTTGAGGAACTTTTCTAGACCAAAATCTTCCACTTCCACTAATTGAGTCACCATGGTTGAGAGTTTCTTGACTTCTATTTTCCAAGTCCTAGACTGAACACAAGATTAATCAAGTGCAATTCTAGATAGAGAAACAATTTCATGCAAAATTTGCATGATTTTAGCGACCTGATTTGTTACCAAGTTTATCCAACTGGACACTACAAATGTCATCATTTTTCCTTTCTTTAAATCATCTAATAATTGTTGATTTTTAGGAGCACTGGAATCAAAGACAAGTTGTGATTGATTACCGGGGACTAAACTCTATCCTTTCAATGAATTTATATACTCAACTATTACATTGTTCTTGACTTTCATCTTTTTCTTCTCAATCCCATCTTTCTGTGATTGTAGCATAATTTTCTTTGTAGACATATCTACTCAGTGTTCTTTCATCTCATAGTTCATTACCCCCAAATATGTGTGTGTAATTTTGAAGTTTCTTAAGTCTAACCTGTTAGCTCACTCTTTTGGTTGTAGGTGGCTACCTCGGTTATACTTCTCCCACTCACACTATCAAGGTTATCCTGGCTATGCTTTTAGTCCTTTTAGGTTTGGAAGCCTTGTTGGTATATTTTCTCACAATGTCATCAATGGGGAAAGATATTGTAACTAGACTCCTCTTCCTATTCATTGAAGCCACAAGCCAGTTGGGAGTGGTAGCATCCTATTGCACTTTAGTACCTTTTTCTAGGGTGTCTATAGCCTACATCCTTGGAGGAGATGAACCTATAGTCATTTGGACTCTCTGGCTATTATCAATGAGGTCCCTACCTTGGTCTTTGTCTAGATCACCATCTACATGAATCACTTGGTGAATCCTTAGTGGTACTGACATTTTAGTTTTCTTGCTTGAATGAGTTTTCTACACAAGAGGGGGATTACAGATCCTCTTCTCAGAGATCCTTGATGACCTTTTGCTACCTATAATGGTAAGATCGACATTAGAAATAAGGTCAACTTGGTCATTAGCATGTGTATCCTTTTTTATTCTCAACCAAGACTTTGTCTTTTCAATCACATTTTTTGTTCTTTCAGGAATATTATCATCTTATTTAGTATTCCAATCTATAGCAAAATTTATTGGTTCAGTTTCTTGGGGAGTTGAGATGTTTGTTCTATCTTCCTCTATGCTTGTAATATCTACACCCAAATTCAATTGAAAAAGGTGGATTTGTGAAATGGTGAGCCTGGATAACCCCCTTCTTTTCACCTCTAGTTCATATGTACAATCTTCTCAAAAATCTTCCATAGTAGTTATATGTACAGTCCTTGCATTAGTATCAAACAAACTTTGGATAATTCTTTCACTATCAAAGTTTGGCCTAGCCTGATAGGAGCCAAAACCGTGTTTAACCCAAGTTAGAGCTTATACATGTTGCATCTTTGATGCTTCCACATGTCAATTTTCCTAGATTAAGTGGGAAAATGATGTCACAAGCCTCCTCGGCTGAGAATTTGTTTATTACAGTGACTAATTGTCATGCTACTTCTGCCAAGACAAAACAATCAAGGGAAAATCTAGGAAGATGTATAGGTTCTTCATCAAAACCTCCTACTCTTAAATAACTAACCCTTGTGAAATGGATGTACAAGATACCAAAAGATTGAATGATCCTTTGAGACTCAGGTGACAATTTGTGGTGCAGGGAGCTTTTCATATCAAAACACAACTTTCCAGAAAAGACATCATGGACCTTTCTAAAATCTTCAAGACTTTATCTTTGTGCAGCAAAGGACAATAATTATATATGGTGATACTCTTAGTACAAGATTCATGTAGAAAATATTTTAAATCCTAAGTGGTGGCTAGCATGTACATTAAATAAGATGACATGAAAAAGCCCTTTTCTAGATTTAAAGCACCTTTCAACTAATCTATGAGAGAGATAGCTATTAATTCCACCTAGTCTAGAAATTGTGAACTTTTTAACACAATTTGAATATAAAAGTATTGTTAGAGTAAATAATATTATTATTACACTTTACTTAAGTTTACTTAGGTTAATGCATTAGCATATTACTAGTCATGTAAACACCTAGGAGTATGCATAGTCATATAAGTTGTCTTGTTGACAACACAAGAGTTAAGAACTTATTTGAGCACATGGCGTCTACAACATCTCTTTACAAGATACACCTATGCAAACTTATCCTCTCATCATTGCAAAAACTCCTATGCTCAATGGATGATAATTCACTCTTGGTGGACATGTGCTTAATTGTGATGTTTATCACTTTGTTGACTCCTAGTCATTCTAGATGCCTTTATATACAGGCACTTCTAGTGTGTATCTACCTGATATTCATTCTCATTATTATTATTATGATCATCCATTATTGATCCATATTGTGTTAGTGCTTCACCTTCTTGATCTTGGCATCATTTTTCCCTAAGGAAAATTCTTACATGCTATCAGAGCAATAGGAGATCTCTTCACATAGTCATTGGAGACCATTTTTGCTTCACCTCTCAAAGGGCCGTGATTTATATCTAGAGTATCCGCAAAAATTGGGAGTGTTTTGAGAAAAATCTAACCTCACCATTGCATCTGAAGGATCAATTCGGCAAATTTTGACTATAAATTTGCCTACTCTAGGCCATAGTTAAATTTGAGGCAAAAAAATTGTAAATCGGAACTCGAAGGCCTAATTTGCAAAATTGGTATGATCTCTTTAGATTTGTGCAATAAAAAATCTGAATTTTTTTGTGTCTCCACATTTTTTTATTCTCAGATTTGCAAAAAAAATCCTAGACTTTCTTATCAATTGCGAAATTTTATCAAAAAATTTGGCCATATGGACAGTAGGAGAGAAATTTTATTGTAGGAAGGCCAAGTGGTCAAACCCTAGCAACCTATAGTTAGACACAAACTATGACCAACATTGGTATATTTTTCCACACCACAACTAGCATTGACATATTTTTCAACACTGTCAGTGACAACCAGCATTTGACTGGCTTAACATCCGTGAGTGGCAACTAGCATTCAACGTAGCTTGCAAGCCACCTTACTTACGAAAGACTATGGTTTTAAACACATAAAACAAATGCCACATGGTGCGTGTGGGATAAAACTCCCACACCACTACCCATGCAACCATCAGTCTCACCAGCCACTCCTCCTCTACCGATGATCTCCACACCGCTCCCTTCACACCACCAACCAGTCACCTCCTAGTACCGCTACTGCTCTGCTGCCACCAACATAGACCTTTGATTACCATGCATCCTCCATGCAATGTGGTAGTACCATGCCAATAGGAGGTGACTCATTTCCCATGTCAACTTCCAACATGGTAGGATCATATCAGTAGCAAGTGACTCAGCACCATGACAGCAGCAGGTGACTTGTTGCCACATTAGCCTCCAACATGACAACACCACATCAGTAGTAGGTGACTCAATCGCCACATCAGACTATCACAACATCTATCACATAGACTACTATGACATCAGCCATGCAGATAATCATGTCAGTAATCCATATAGTATGGACTTCCACGTGAACTAGTCAAGCCAATTTTTTTGCTGACATCATTAATTGATGAGCCTAAATTTGATGGTCATTTGACCTTTAGAAGGAGAAAAAATTACACTACTGAGATAACCATTTGGACATCAATTTTAGCATAGTGTTTTGCTGATGTCATCAAGGCAGACCCCTCACCATATGTAGTTTTGATTTGATAGTCCAAATTTGGGAGGCCATATCTCAGTCATCTAGACTCCAAATCAAGTGTAATTTCTTTTTATTTGGGCTAGAATTTTCTAAAAAAATTATTGTTGTTGTTATTTTTTAGTTTGGTGCATGGATTTGTCAAAAAAATTAGTTTTTGGTGACTATATTTGTCCAATCCTACATTTTGCAACATCAAATGTTCTATATAGGTTCTTCTGGACACATATTCAGGTTTCATTTTTTTTGAAAGTGTATAATTTTTTGTCTACTCTCTAGATCTATAATCAAATTATAGGCTTATGTGGATAGAAATACCACTTTCAAAAATAGGTCCTTTTTTGCATTGTATTGCTTTGATCAAATTTCAAAATTATTGCATATCTGAGAAACATTGCTAAGTACCAAATTTAAACTCCAATAGGAGGTTGTAAATAGAAAAATTAGAAATCGACTTATGCCCTAAATTGGCAAGTGGCTATTGTAATCACACCAAGTATAAAGTGCCTAAAGCATTCATTTGGGGGGGAGGGGGGGTTGATTGAGTGAAAAGAGGGGGTGTCTCTTGGTGTTGCATTCCTTTCTTCTTCTTGTTATCTTTCTTTCCTTGCATTATGGGAAACATTAAGGTTCCAAAATTAACACCACACAAATATGCCACATGGTCAGTTAAAAAATGGTGTGAATTAATGAATGAAGAAGTTTCTCAATATGTAGATGGATCTCTTCCTAAACCCACAAGTGATCAATTAACTCAAAGTGATATCCATGGTTAGGAATTGGCAGATAGAAAAGCCCTACAAATCATTAGGTTAGGGGTTGATGACAAGATCCTTTATTAGATCATAAAATATGATACATCGAAGGAAACTTGGGATGCCCTTAAAAAGCTATATGGGAAAGTGACTGGGGATGATGTCTACAAGATTTAAGTTAAAATTATCTCCCTAGATCCTAAGAACTTTGATTCAATCCAGGATTTTATCATAAAGGTGAATGAGTTGAGAATAAAACTTAATGATTATGGTAGTCCCATTAAGGATGATAGGTTGATTTATCTAATTCAGAATAAGTTGCCATCAGACTACTCAACATTTGTCTCCTCTTTCAACACCTCAAAGGCCTCCCTAGGAGCTTCTTGCCAGAAACTCACTTTTAATGAATTTTCCCAGTTGTTAGAGGATGAACAAGCTAAGTTGATAACAATGGGGATTCTCAAGTCTTCAAAGTCTAAGGCATTGGTGGCTATCAATGAGAGCTCTAAAAATTCAACAGGTGAAAGTTCAAACAAAGGCAAGGGCAAAAAGAAGAAGTGCAAAGATAGCAAACAAGGGGACACAAAAAATTCACCACCTAAATCTAATCAACAACAAGGCAAGTCTTCTCCTAATACCAACAAAAAAGGGGACAATAATCAGGTAAAGAAGAAGTGTGCCTATTGTAAAAGAATTGGTCATGACGAGCATCGGCATTATCACAAGTAGATTGATGAATTGAAAAACATCATGAAGCACAATGTTCCATTGCATAATGCTCATAAGGAAAAGGGGTGTTCAACTTCAGATTCTAAGAGCAAAGGGAAAGCTTTACTCACAAACATTGTCAGTCAGGGGGAATGGATTACTGACTCGGGTGTGACACATCACATAGGGGCTTCAAAGAGAGATTTCTCTTCAATGACACCTTCAGAGATACCTCACATCTTTGTAGGGGATGATATTAAAGTGGAAGTTGAAGGAAAAGGTGAACTTGAGATGGAAAGTGGAGCCTTCAAGGATGTTCTCTATGTTCCTAATCTTACCCCCAACCTTCTTTTAGTTTACCAAGTCACTCACTATGGAGGTGGGAACAAGGTTGAATTTCTTCCAGATTCAATTGTTGTGAAAAGCATCAAATATGATTCTATGGTTGCAATAGGAAAAGCTAATCTTGATTCAAGGCTTTACACTTTCTCTTCCTTTGTTCCTAAATCTAATGCACAAGTCTTGTTAATTCATTAAAATGCATAAAGAAAACTGTAGCATGAGAGGTTTGGACATCTCAACTACAAGTATCTTCAATAATTTAGCAGCAAGAACATGGTTCATGGTCTACCTCAAGTCTAGTTTTCAAATGGTGTTTGTTCAGGTTGCACACTTGGGAAGCATCCAAAAAAAATGTTTGATAAGGGGAAGTCTTGGAGAGCACAAAGTGTTCTTGAACTAGTTCATAGTGATGTGGTAGGCCCATTTCCAATACCATCATTTGGAAAGTCTCGCTATGCACTCACCTTCATTGATGACTACTCTTGCTATACTTGGGTATTCTTCATGGCTCATAAGAGTGAAGTGTTTGAACAATTTCTCACCTTCAAGGCTCAAGTAGAAAAGTAGTCAAAGAAAGCCATCAAAGTTCTTCAAACAGATAATGGAAGGGAGTATGTGAACTCAAGACTTATAGATTTTTGTACTCAAGAGGGAATTGACCTTCAGCATTCAGTACCATACATTCCATAATAAAATGGTGTTGCCAAAAGGAATAATAGAACCCTCAAGGAGACGACCACTTGCATGCTACTACATAAGTCTCTTGATCAAGATTTTTGGGTTGAAGCAATGAATTGTGAAAATTACATCCAAAATAGGAGTCCTCATAAAGCTTTGGATGGTTTAACTCCTTTCAAAGCTTGGAATGGAAGGAAACCTACTATAAAGCACTTTAGAGTCTTTGGTTTTCTAGCATGGGCATGAATACCTCCACAAAAATGCAAGGAATTAAAACCTCAAAGTAAACCTTGCATCTTTTTTGGTTATGTGGTCTCTCATAAAGCCTACAAATTGATGGATCTAGAGACACATGACATTTTCTATGAGAGTGTACACTTTGAAGAAAGTTGTCCAAGCTTTACTTCTTCAAATCCTTCTTCCTCCTTCATTGAAGAGAGTGACAGTGATGATAGTGACTTAAAATATGTTCATCCATGACCCAAGTAGAGGTAGCAGATAGATGAGGTTGAAGAAATCCCTTCTACTTCTACATCTTCTTCCACTAGACCTAAATGGGCTCAGCAGACACTAGATATAGTTGGACTCCTTCAGATACTACGGGGACAAGATCACAACATAACTCACTCCCTCATGCTTATATTGCAATTTCTTTTGATACTCAATCATACAAAGAATCTTCAAGAATTCCATATATTAATGGAGGACAAATACAATTTTCTTATGAGAAACAACACATGGGACTTAGTCTCTCTTCCTAAGGGAAGAAAATTGGTTTGGTGTAAGTGGATCTATCGAACCAATTTTGTAGCAGATGGAAGTGTTGATAAGTATAAGGCAAGACTTGTTGCAAAAGGTTTCTCTTAGGTGCCTAGTATTGACTACACTAAGACCTTTGCACCAGTTGCAAAAATGAACTCCATTCATTTGATACTAGCTATAGATACAGCTCAAAGATGGGTTGTTCATTAGATGGATGTGAAGAGTGCATTCTTGAATGGTGATCTTTATGAGGAGATTTATATGGAGCATCTACAGGGTTTTATTTAGGATTCTACTTTGGTTTTCAAATTTAAAAAGTCTATCTATGGACTAAAATAAGCTCCAAGATCTTGGTATGCCAAGATGGATTCTTTCCTTCTCTCAGCAAGGTTCACTAGATTTCATTCATATTTGAGTGTCTACATTCTTCAGTAGGATGATTCTCACTTTCTACTTGTGTTTTATGTTGATGACTTAATCATTATAGGGAGTACAACATCCATCTTTGATAGTGTTAAGTCTACTTTATAGGACATATTTTCCATGACAGACTTGGGTCTACTTCATTATTTCCTTGCTATTGAGATACAACAGTCTTCATCAGGGATCACATTATCACAACCCAAGTATGCTCTTGATCTACTTTCTTGATTTCACATGAGTGACTACAAGGCTACATCTACTACATTTCTTTTAGGTGTTAAGTTAGAAGCAAAGTGTTCCACTCCACTTGTTGATGCTACTTTGTGTAGGCAGTTGGTTGGAAGTCTCATCTACTTGACACATACACACTCTAACATATCCTTTGTAGTTGTCATGGTTTCTCACTTCATGCAAGAGCCACATTAACTTCATTAGAAGGAAGCCAAACACATCTTAAACTATATCTAAGGTACACATACATATGGGATATGCTATGTAGATGGTACTGGACTACAATTAGTGGGTTATACAGACTCAGACTATGCGAGGGATCTTGATTCTCACAAAATCACTTTAGGGTATATGTTTCCTCTTGGTTTCGGCCCCATTTGTTGGTAGAGTAAAAATAAAAACACTATTTTGAGGCTGAGTATTGAGGAGTTTGGTTTTTGACATACCTAGACCCATAGTCATACATTGTGATAGTCAGAGTGTCATTGAAATCTCAAAACATCCAGTGTAGCATCAATACACAAAACATATTGAGGTTCATATGCACTACATCACAGAGCTTATTCATAAGTAGGTCATTGCATTACAGTATTGTCCTATAGAACACTAGATTGCAGATATATGTACCAAGCCCTTCACTAAGGTCAAGTATCTTCATTTGCAAGATCTCTTGGGGGTGCAAGATTTTTCACCAAGGGGGTCACACAACTCTTCTCTTCTTTATTGTACTTATCTCTCTTTTAGGGGGAGGGTTTTTCCCATGAGTTTTTCCCTCTTTCTTTATTTGCATTGCATAGCATTGTATGTAGAACATTGCATTTGTACATGGGTACCTAACATGGCCTAGTAGTTAGGACCCATCATGCATTTTCCTTTAGTGTTGTGAGCTTAAGTGCATTCCCCTAAGTTGCACTTAAGTGAGGGTGTTAGTGTAAATAATTAATTATTATTACACTTTACTTAAGTTTACTTAGGTTAATGCATTATCATATTACTTGTCATGAAGACACCTAGGAGTATGTGTAGTCATATAAGTTGTCTTGTTGACAACACAGCAGTTAGCAACTTATTTGATCACACGGTGTCTACAACATCTCTTTATGAGATACACCTATGCAAACTTATCCTCTCAACATTGCACAAACTCCTATGCTCAATGGAGGATAATCCTTTCTCCGTGAACATGTGCTTAGTTGTGATGTTTATCTCTTTGCTAACTCCTAATCATTCTAGATGCCTTTATATATAGGCACTTCTAGTGTGTATTTATCTAATATTCATTCTTATTATTTTTATTATGATCATCCATTATTGATCCATATTGTGCTAGTGCTTGAGCTTCTTAATCTTGGCATCATTTTTCTCTAAGGAAAATTCTTACAAGTACATCCAATCTTCAAAAACAGAGACATCGGGAGACCCACAAATTCCATGTAATAGAACCATTATATCTTGGACCTGAGTGGTCATTAATCTCTTCTTCAAGGTTTTGGGTAACCGAGAACCATCTTTATAGAAAGACTTAGTCCAACTTTTGGCTATGATGTTCTTATGATCACTTGCTTTCTCAAAAAATCTAGCCACAGACAAGGTAGGGGTAAGGTTAGCAAATTGTTGCTCTTCCAAGTGAAATAATCTAGATACAGTCTTTCGATTGACATTAAACAAAACACTTCCATCCTTCTTTAGTATATCTCCCTTAGGCACATTATACATATGTATGCACTCTTGAATCAATTCTGGGCAAGGATAAGTTGGGGGGAAAGTGGAGGCCATAAGGAGGTTAGTGCCCAACACTTCAATAGAAAAAGGGTTTGGCCAATCTCTCACACAATCTTTCTGAAACACTTCCCAAATCAACTCCTAACAAGTTTGTATCAGCTATTATGGGGGACCTACATTGCAAACTACAAGTATTCCCAAATAGGTACAGTGTAGACTTCATCATTTAGGAGCTTTACTTTGAATTCGAAAGCAAAGAAACAACCACAAATATGCTTTGCTCAATAGGTGGGAGAAAAATAACTAGAAAATAGAAGGATTACCTGAAGAGAAATGACCATTACAACCATGGAAAAAGGATTGTTTTCTCTGATTTTCCTACGACTGCTTATCTTGGGCAAGAAAAAAAACTTAATGTCCTCTTTTTAAATTAGAAAACTTTCTTTAGAAACATCTCAAAAAAGAGGAAATGATCATTAATTATTCATAGGATAGAAATTAATTTCAGCATGTCACGAAGGAAAGGTGATGAGACAAATTAGGTATTGACATTAAGCTGGAAGACAAGTACTTCAAATAATTATTCCTCTTTACATGTGCCAAATCTTTATTTCCGCACCTTTAAATCAAAGTTTCAATGTGATCATTAATGGTAACCTTACTTCAACCATTAATTGCTTATACTTACCTTTAGATCATGACATCACCCATGATTGTGTCATAAATGATGAGGCATCCAGTTGTTAAGTGTCCTATACACCATGTGCACACATGGTGTGTTAACTGGGCCCACCAAGGGATATTGCTTTGAAAAACAAATGAAGCATTGAACTCGTGAACTAGTTCCTTTGGTACAAAGGGTTCAATGTGGCTTAGCATTCTTTGAACTTGGTACCAGGGGTACAAAATTTTCAAGGAGTACGAGGAAACATACATCTTATACCAAGTAACTTTCCAAACTTGAATAAGATGATGTTCGAAATAAATCACTCCCACTTAAGGTTTGTTAAAGGAGGACTTAGTCAAAAATTAGCTTGAGGAAAGGATTAACCGAAAGAACAAGGTTGGTTAGATATGAAAATGGCATTAAAACCTCATTTTTGCATTTGACTCTTAACAAAACCAATGGTTCAAACCAAAAACATTTGAAAACAAGAGTGAACCAAAAATAAAGAATAAAAATGGTGACTCTGAAAAACATGAACTAACAAGAACCTAATTACTAGTTGGGACGCAATGCACTGGGCTAAGAGTGAAGATCAAAATATTATAATGATATTGCTAGAGTTTTAGAAGGCTTGTGATAGAATATAATGGCCCTATGTCATGGGCATGCTTAAGGTATTTGGTTTTCCCTCTTATTTTTGTAAATGGATAAATATTCTTCTTAAAGACTCCTCCACAATGATTGATATAAATGGAAAATTATCTAGTATCATTAAGCTCCAAAGGCCTATTGGGAAGGGGTGTTATTTTACTCCTTCTCTATTTTTTATTATAGTTGATGCTTTCTTCTACATCCTCAAGACTTCTTAGTTGGGACCCTTGATTAAAGGTATTACTCTTCTTAATAAGGAGACTCTCCTTAATGCACAATTTGCAGATTACACTGCATTATTTGTTGAACTAGAAGAAGATAACTTTAGAAAATTTGTACCATAGGCTGCAATATTTTTGTTTAGTATCTAGAGATAAAGTTGCTACTCATAAATCCTCTATTATTGGCTGGCATTTTGACCCTCCAAAGTGGATTATTTCTAAGGGTTGCCAGTTGATGTAGAGTGATCATAACAAAAGCTTGGTGAGACCACAAACTAAAACACCTTAAGGTAGATTTACCTTATCAACTCTTATAGAGTCCACAATGACTCTATCGAACAATTTTCAACACAATGCCAAACTTCTACACAACTCTTCAATCTTGCAAACAACTTTCCCTCTTATTGACTCTAGGGATCAACAATGGGAAAATGATCACAAACTAGGAAATGGATTCCAATCTATTCCTTGGACCAAAATAACACATAGAACCTTCCAAGGGACACTTAAGGATTGGACTTCTACAATCATTTGGCTCCCCCAACTTCTTCTATGCAAATTTTCTTTTAAGAGGCCTAATTCCCCTTGTAGCCTTTTTTCTAGTTTTAGGACAACAACTTGAGTTTTCACCATAGAACTTGGTAAAAAACTAGGGTTTCAGATACCATTTTGGATGTTCTATCACTCCCCCAAACACCAACTTCTCAACCTACTCTAGCACCCCTAAACCTACATAAGCCTCAAAGGCCTAATTAGCCAAATCAACCATGGAACACTTGGTAACGAACAAAGATGGGTACCTAGGTCTATTTTGTTTCTATAGAAGGTCTTACCTAACTTATTTCACCAAGAAATGACCACACACTAAGTTCTATGGTCTCATTCCAAGTCTTGTTCACAAAATCAACACTTTCTTAACTGAATACGTAGCCATATTTAGCCTAGGGCGCATTCATAGAACCCTTGAATCACCTAAGAAAAATCCACCACCTAGTAATCTTAAATTACATGCCCTAACCTTACAAATTCTAAAATTCCATGAAAAACCAACCGTGGAATTGTAGATTAGGGCCACATCTTCCTTGAAACTCTCAACTTAAGGGTTTGTAAACCTACTTGCAATAAAACTGATGTAACTTTCTTCAAAATGAACCAATCAAGATGAAATAAAATGAAATGTAATATAGACTTAGAAACCTATTAATTTATGCAACTGGATCTGATCTCCCAAACCATACAGTTCTTCATAATAGAGAAATGCTCACAAAATCTGTATATTTCCTATGCATAAATGATTGAATGTACACCGCCTTATTCCTCATATTTTCTTGTGGGTATTAGAATCTAAATCATTATATCCAACTAATACTTTGGTGGTTGGAGAAATTACAAGACCAATTGTAACACTTTTGCAAAAATTGTTAAAATTGACAAAAAGTTGTCAGTAACTTTTTTTGCAAAATGTAATTTTTCAACTATTGCTTCATAGAAAACATCAAGGATACTTGCAACTCTTAGGACCTTAATAGGGTGTAATGACTCATAAAAAACATCGAGAGTAAGTTTATTAGCTAAAACAACCAAAAAGAAAGATCATTAGGACTAAGTGAACTTAGGCTTATATAGGCACCTTAAGTTCCTTGAGCTCACAAAAGGATCAATCTTATTACAAATAAGAAAACCCGTCATATTAATGAGGTGGATCATCACCCCACATTGTTCCATCATGATCCTCCTTAAATTTGATCAACAACCTCATTATGTCACCTAGGTGCCCTGCACCACACTCCTTTGGCCAAAAGAGACTCAAGTCCCTTGAGCGATAATGTCAGAAAACTTCACACCACTCTTCTATATATCCTTAGGAGTCATACAAGTATCCTCCTCTAAAGGTTTTCCCTTCCATTTAATTAAGTATTCATGGTATATATGCTTCCTAGTCTTCTTGTTGATCCTCTTTTCTAGTATGCATTCAATGCTTGGCAGAGCTTGTTTTGGAAGATCTTGTGATACATCTGCAGATAAAGAAGTAGTAGACCCTGCAACACCAATGTCAGTAGAGATAGAAGGTTTATAGACATAATTTTTTGATACACTAAATATAGGTGAAAGACCTATGTCAGCAAGTAAAGCCATTTTGTATGCATTGGGACCACATTGTTTAAGAATCTAAAAGGGACCAATCTTCTTCATGTGTAACTTGGTGTACTTCCCTTTAGGAAGCCTCAATTTCTTAATGTGTACCTTAACAATGTCTCCATCATTAAAATTTACTTCTCTCCTTCTTACATCTATTACTTTCTTATACTTTTGAGAGCTCTATTGCAACCTTTCTCTAACTTGTTGGTGAAACTCCCTCATGACCTCTACAAAATCATCTACAAGGGCACTCCTTTGAACAATGTTTTCTACTACTCTGAGCTCAAACACACTCCCCTAGGATGATAGCCATACACAATCTGAGAAGGACTTATCCTTGTACTCCTATTGATGGAGTCATTGTAAGAGAACTCTACCTGAGGCAAAATAGTATCCCATGTAGCACCATAGTCCTTGGTAAGGCATCTAAGAAGGTTACCTAAGGACCTATTGATGACCTTGGTATTCCCATCTTATTGGGAATGATAGGCACATGACACAACAAGAATTTTGCCTAATCTTTTTGAAAAGGTATGCCAAAAGCGCCCCATAAACTTTGGGTATCTATCTAACACAATAGTAAGAGGAAGTTCATGAAGTCTTACAATCTCTTTAAAGAAAAGGCATGCTATACTAGAATAATCATGAGTTAACCTACAAGGCAACAAGTGTTCTATTTTGGAAAATATGTCCATAACCACATATATATTTTCATAACTAGATTTGGTCCTTGGAAGACCCAAAACAAAGTCCGCGATGACTTAATCCCAAGGCTTTATACATATAGGTAATGGAATATACAAACCTTGATTATAACTTTTCCCTTTGACAAATCAAACAAATTTCCACAAACTCCCTAACATCTAATTGCATTCTAGGCCAAAAGTAAAATCTTCTTACCAACTCTAAGGTTTTGTCAAGACCAAAGTGACCAACTAGGCTTCCATGATGTTTTTCCCTGATTATATTTTTCCTTATAGAATACTGACGTATACATAGTTAACTTCCTTTGAAGAAAAGGCCCTCTTTAATAATATAGTCTACAGAATCAATATGATATTTATCCCCTATTCCAAACAAACTTGATAAGGCTCCTGAAAATCTTCATCAGTAGGATACATGTCTTTCAAGGTAGTGACACCAGCACTATCCATTTGGATTTCTTGAATGGCTATATTTCTTCTACTCAAGGCATCAACTACCTTGTTGACCACCCCTTTCTTTTTCTTAATAGAGAAGGTATATGACTGCAAGTACTCCATCCATTTGACATGTCTATGGTTCATCTTTTCCTATCTATTTAGAAAACTCAAGGCTTGATTATCAGTGTAAACAATAAACTCTTTAGGTAATAAGTAGCATCTCCACTTTCTAAGGGACTGAATCATAGCATATAATTCTAGATCATAAGTAGAGTACTTTTTTTGCCTCATTTAGATTTTCATTGAAAAAGGACACATGCCTACCTTCTTGACTCAAGACACCACCAATTTCTCTCTTACTAGTATCACACTCTACAGTAAAAAGCTTGTTAAAATCATGTAAAACCAAGGTAATTTGTTGTGCTACCCTTGTTTTCAAGTATTCAAATGATTGATCTGCATCTTTGGTCCACTTAAACTGACATTTCGTTCCCCCTTAATAGTATCAATCATATGTTGACTTATCCCACTAAAATTCCTTACAAATTTTCTATAAAATCTAGCAAGGCCATGGAAACTATTTACCTCACTAGAAAACTTTGGATTAGGTCAATCCAAGATGGCTTCAACTTTATAAGGATCCATCTTTAGGTTGCCTTTGGAGATGACAAACCCAAGAAACACAAGCTCTTCCTGCAAAAACACACATTTGTCTGAATTGATCTTCAACTGCTCCTCATGTAGCCTCTTTAAGACCACATCAAGATGTGATAGATGTGCATCATTATCCTTGCTAAAAATTAGGATATCATATAGATATACAACAATAAAAACATCTATGAAAGGCTTAAGGACTTCATTCATCAATCTCATAAAGGTGCTTGGAGCATTGAAAAGGCCAAAAGGCATCACAACCCATTCAAACAATCCTTCATTGGTCTTGAAGGTAGTTTTCCATTCATCCCCCTCTCTAATTCTAATTTGATGGTAGCCACTCTTCATTTCAATCTTGGAGTAATATCTTGCATTTCCCAAGCAATCCATGAGATACTTCATCCTAGGCATTAGGAACCTATACCTGATAGTTATCCTATTGATGGCTCTAGAGTTAGTACATAGTTTTCATGTACCTTCCTTCTTAGGAGCTAGTACTATTAGGACAACACAAGCACTAATACTCTTTCTTATGAATACTTTCTCTAAAAATCCTTGGATTTTCCTTGCTACTTCAGCATTTTTCTTTGGGGTTAATTTGTAAGCAACCTTGTTGGGTAGTGTTGAGCTAGGCTTAAGGTCTATGCAATGACTTATCTCTCTTTTAGGCAATAAGGTATCTATATTTTCATTAGTAACTGCCCCTTTACACTGATCCAATAGGTCTACAACTTCCTTTGGGCCTACTTTCCTCAAGGTCTCTTATGTTTGCTTCTCTTTCTTAGGTATACTATCCTCGGTTTCACCACAATAGAAAAACATGGCATCTTATCTTCTTTTAGTCCCTTCAAGAATTCTTTTTTGCCTAATAACATGATAGTACTACATACACTCTTATCCTTAGGTTCTCCTACCAATGGTGTCATGGTGTAATTTTTCCCATCTTTGTTCAAGATATACATATTAGTCTTCCCTTCATGTTGGGCATTTGTATCATATTGCCAAGGCCTACCAAGGAGGAGATGACAAGCATCCATATCCACTATTTCACATAATAATTTGTCCCTATACTTTCCAATCCAAAACTCAACATAACAATTCACATTTACTAAGGTCTTTTGCTCCTTACTTAGCAAAGAAACTTTATAGGGATTTGGATGTGGGATTCTTTGTAAACCTAGTTTATTCACCATTTCACTAGAGGCTAAATTTTTAGTGGAACCTTAATCAACAATGACTTTACATACCTTTCCTTTCACATTTTAGGTTATCTTGAAGATAGACTTTCTTTGAGGAGGTTCTTGGTTAAGTGGCATCAAAAGTGATTTATTGAACATCAAACTTTCCCCTGTCTCTGGGCATGCATATTTTGAAGAAGATGCAGAAGTATGGAATGTTGTGCTTTGGAAATCTTCATCTTGAAGAAACTAAATTCTCATTTCCCCTGGGTTGGTTGCACCTATAGTTTTTGGACACCTAAAGGACTGATGTCCAACTTGATTGCAAGAGAAACACCTTCCAGTGAACACACTTATTCCTCTTCCTCTAAATCCACCTCTAGGACTAGGTCTTCTTCCCCTAAAGGAACCTCTACTACTATTGTCACTTTTTTCCCTTGAGTGCTGCTAGACTCTCCTTATTGCCTTTAATAGTTTCCTCTTCCAAAGAATCTTCCTGTTCCTCCTCTATTATTTTTTTCACCTTTCCTCTTTTGATTTTCCTCAATCCTAAGGCCAAGTTGGTAACATTTATGGACTAATTCCACTAACACCAAGGTTAATTCATCTTGAATATTATATTTAAGCTCATTAATGTACCTTGCAATTTTATTTTTTCATTCTCATACAATTTGGACCTAAGAGTCAAGGTATGAAATTGTTGAGTGTAAGTACTAACATCCATGTCCTTCTGCTTGAGATTATGTAGCCTCTTGTGGAGCATCACTTCATAATCTTTAGGTACAAACTGGTTCATGATCTCTACCATTATTCTCTTCCACGTGGCAATGGGTTTCTTCTCTTCCTCTACCATTTCATTTTGGAGAAAGTTCCACCAACTTAGGATTGGACCTTTCAATTTGGATTTTGCTACTTTCGCTCTCTGATTTGCAGGTATCTCCTTAGAATCAAAATGGATTTCAAGAGCCTCCAACCATTCCATGCATGCTTCTAGTTCCAAAATACCATCAAACATGGCTAAGTCTCCTTTTTCTTTTCTTCCTACCCTTTGGAGGGTTGCTACCATGATCCTCTGATCTTTTAGCATATTAGGAAAGTTATCTTCCTCTTCTTCCCCTTATTCTTCAAACTCCTCATGCTCTCTTGTACTTGCCCCTTCAACTTATCAAGCCCCTCTTCATTTCCCTATTTTTGTATTTGACTTCCCTTCTCTCAACCATTTGTTCATTCACAATATTTGCCAAATCAATGTTTTTTATCCTCAAAGGAATATCCTCTCCCAATTAGTTTTTTAGTGGCTTTGATACCACTTGATGTAGAGTGATCACAACAAAAGCTTGGTGAGACCACAAACTACAACATTTTAAGGTAACTTTACCTTATTAACTCTTTTAGAGGCCACAATGAATCTATCAAACAAGTTTCAGCACAATTCCAAACTTCTACACAACTCTCCAACCTTGCAAACAACTTTCCCTCTTAGTGACTCTAGGGATCAACAATGGGAAAATGAGCACAAACTAGGAAATGGATTCCAATTTGTTCCTTGGACCAAACTAACATATAGAACCTTCCAAGGGACACTCAAGGATTGGACTTCTTCAATTATTTGGCTTCACCAACTTCTACTATGCAAATTTTCTCTTAGAGGCCTAAACCCCCTTATAGCCTTTTTCTATTTTCAGGACAACAACTTGATTTTTCACCACATAAGTTGTTAAAAAAAATAGGGTTTTAGATACCCTTTTGGATGTTCTATCAATCCCCCAAACACCAACTTCTCAACATACTCTAGCACCCCTGAACCTACACAAGCCTCATAGGCCTAATTGGTCAAATCAAGCATGGAACACTTGGTAATGACCAAATATGGGTACTTAGGTCTATTTTTTTTTTTAGAAGGTCTTACCTAACTTATTTCACCAATAAATGACCACTCACCAAGTTCTATGGTCTTATTCCAAGTCTTGTCTACAAAATCAGCATTTTCCTGACTCATACATAGCCATATTCAGCCTAGGGCGTGTTCATAGAACCTTTGAATCACCTAAGAAAAATTCATCATTTAGGAATATTAAATTACATGCCCTACCCTTACAAATTCTAGAAGGCCATGAAAAAGCAATTGTGGAATTACAGGTTAGGGCCACATCTACCTTGAAACCCTCAATTTAAGGATTTGTAAACCTACTTGCAGTAAAACTAATGTAACTTGCTTCAAAATGAACCAATAAAGATGAAATAAAATGAAATGCAATCTAGAATCATAAACCTATTAAATCATGCAACTAGATTTGATCTCCTAGTCCGTACAATTCCATACAACAGAGAAATGCTTAGAAAATCCATATAATTCTTATGCAAAAATGCTTGAACGTACACCACCTTACTCCTCAGGCTTCCTTGAGGGTATTAGAATCCAAATACATTATTTCCAATTGATACTTGGGTGGTTGGAGTAGTTACAAGATCAGCTATAATATTTTTACAAAAATTGTCAAAATTGACAAAAAAGTTGTCCGCAACTTTTCTTGCAAAATGCAATTTTTCAACTATTGCCTCCTAGAATTCAATGACTTGGATACTTGCAACTATTAGGACCCTAATAGGGTGTAATGACTCATAAAACACACCTAGAGTCAGTGTATTAGCTAAAACAACCAAAAACCAAGATCCTTAGGACTAAGTGAACTTAGGCTTATATAGGCACCTTAAGTTCCTTGACCTCACAAAAGAATCAATCTTATTATAAATAAGAAAAACTGTCATATTATTTAAGTGGACCATCACCCCATGTTGTTCCATCATGATCCTCCTTCAAGTTGATCAACAACCTTATTATGTCACGTAAGTGCCCTATACCACAGTGGCTTGGACCTAGTTCAATTGTTATGTATGGGGGGATCCCCTTTTCAATTGACCCCTCACTTAAGGATATCTGGTCTTGGATCTTCTCTAAAATTGAGAAGAAGTACCTTGAGTAGTAGACTAATCTCCTTTCTTTGGCTGGGAGGGTGCAAGTAATCCAGAAGGTTCTCTCAACTCATCACATTTATTTTTCCTCTACTCAGTTATATGTTAATTATCAATCCAATAAACTTGAGAAGATTATAAGGGACTTCTTTCTTTCAAATGGTCTGGGAAATAAAAAGAGGCATTGTGATAAGTGGGATTGGTGTTGTCTTCCAAAAAGTTAGGCTAGTCTAGGTCTTAAAGATCTAAAAGATCATGGAGTTGCATTGGCTTCTAAAAGGATATGCAAGCCCTTTATGGGGATGAACCGTAGAAGCCCTTGGTTAGAAGTAACATTAATAAATGTATAATAAAAAATAGAAAAATTTGGACCAATGTTCCTCTCTGTGACAAAGTCTTTGGTAACTTTCAATTATCTATTTTTGGTTCTAATTTTTTTCAATCACTTTGGAAGCCTTGGACTCAAATTAGGGAGTTTATTATGCTTAGCGAAGCTAGTTCAAGATTTCCTACATACTCTATTATGAACTAGTCATTTTGGTATGGTCTAGAGACTAATGGGAAATAATTAGCTTTAACTCAAAGTTGTTCTACCAAAATTTAGTAGCATAAATTTCGCATCTCTATGGTTTAAGATATTATAATTGACAATCGGCTAGGGAATTGGGAGGAAATCACTATCAAGTTTAGTATTCATAGATCTCAAAAGAAGACTTATCCTAGTATTAGTAAAGCTATGGTAGAATTATTTCCTGGGCATATTAGGAATGCCAAGCAGTTTTTATAGGGGGTTAAAGTGGAAGGATGGCAAAGATCTGCATAAGATTTCTACTAAACATATCTACCTCATGTTGAAAAGTGATTATTGCATTTTTGATAGAGTGAACTAAGGTTGGGAACTAAATTGGTTTGTTTCTAAATGATATTTTATCTTTGATTTTTTTTTTGGCACTCTCCTTGTGAACCTTAACGGGCTTGTTTTAGATGGATGTTGCTTCTTATGAAACTCACTTTTGGTTTTTCTAATCCTAATGATGTGAAAAATATTATTCAGTACGAACTTTTCTCTACTCTTGAAACTTATGAAGATCAATTTTTTGAATATAATTATGCATGTGGTATTTGATGTATTTTCTTTGGGTCTCCCATTACTTGGAGTAATAATCTTTGTTTTTCATGGAGTGAAATCCTTTCTAGTTATGTGGAATCCTTTGATCTGATGAATAATACCTTTTGGTTTGTTTTGACTTGTAAAATTTTGTGGCTCCTTTGGAAGGATGGAAATGGAGATGTTTTTCAAAGGAGAAGGAGATAGCTTACTGAGTTTAGTTGTAAACTCACACACTCTTATATTATGACACAGGTTGTTGCAACACTAGAAATTTCAAAAGATAGATTTATGATCCTTCTAAGGGAAGGACAAATGATGATTCACAAAAAGGATGCTGTCTCATGCTAGTACTTTTTCATGCACAAGGACATGCTTAATCAAAGAGAGCTTGAGAGTCTGAACTAGTTCATTCATAATCTTAAGATAGATGAAAAGACTATTGGCCATAGGGGTCTTACAAATGGGATCCATGTTTTTGATAATGTTAATAGCAATAATGTTCAGTATCCTAGACTTGAAGATAATAGAGATGTTGTTAAGTCAATAATTTTGTTAATGTATAGTTTTAAAGTGTGGCTATATAATTGTCTAACATATTCGTGTTGGAATTTTTGATTTATAAGTTATAACTGGGCTATAAGATGTATTCTGTATTGGAGTCATCTAGCTAGAAGTGTGTCTCTATCTTTTTAAAAAAACTAGTTTATAAAGCCTCTGTGATTTAATTGTAGATTTAAACTTATTTAATATCAAAGTTTGACTTTCCAGAAATTATGGTTTCCACTATATTTTCCCTAGAAAATCTATGTCAATCAATAAATTACTTATATATTCTCAAAGATGACTCTCTCCTTTAGCACAATTGATAATTTCTAATTTTTTTTGGTATCAACTAATTTTTTTTGTCTTTTTTTGAATGTTGATCTTCTTGAGTGTTGAAATGCCTACTAACAATATATTATAATCATAATATATGATATTTACTCAAAACTTAATAAAAATTGTATGGGTATAATTCTAACTCTAAGCTCTATCAAGTGGTATTTTTTTATTTTTTTAAAACTTAAATTTTGAAATTGAAATAGGTCTTAGAAGTGTATGGTATTGTAGAATTACAATTTTTTGTATATAAGGTGCCACTTAGGTTGGCATGGATGGCACATAGACACTTATGGATGAACTGATCTCAGTTGAACCGAGTTCGATTGGATTTGACCAACATCCAACTTGGTCACATGCCCTCCCACCCGCTTAAACAATGTGAGAAAAATGAAAATGACACTTTTTTAAGTGAAAATGATATTTTTAAAAGTTTGAAGAAAAAAATATAATTGTTTATAGGTGTTTTTTTAAAAAATTATATATTGTTTATTTGTTAATTAGGTTTAGGTACTTTTTAATTTTCAATAAATTTTTTTAATTAATTTGATAAGTGTTCTTTATTTATTTTTTTAAATGAACTTTATTAATTTTATTAAAATATTTCACTATATATATTATTTTTAAAAATATATAATATTTAAATCATTTAATTTAAACAAATTATTATATTTATTTAATTATTTGATAAAAAAATTAAATTAGGTTATTTAAAACACTTATTTTAGTTGTTAGATCTAAATAATTATGTTATTTAAATAAGTTGTTTCATTTAAATAAATCATTAAGTTATTTATTTGACATAAATAAATTCCTATCTTTAAATGAACTATTTTATTCATTTAAAAAATAAATCAAGAATTAATTTAAATCAAAAGACTTATAATATACTTAATGATTTTATCATATTTTGTTCATAAAACAAAATATAGCAACCTCATCCAACCAATTCATCTTTTTTTTGAGATTGGTAATAGGTTTCTTTTAACTAATTAAAAATATAATTAAATTAAATCATCAAAAAGAATAAGTCCATCTATCATCTACCTCTGCTACTCTTCAGCCTTACATTTCTTTCCTCCCCTTTTACCTTATTTTCATCTATAAGCTATTCCTCCATTTTAGACATTTGCTCTTTAAAGTTTTATAATCTTCACAATAACCTAGAAATATATATTTAAGAAATAAACTATGAGCTCTTATGTAATATCAAAATTCGAGCTCTGTCGCTTCCTATGCAGCATTATCATCTGCCTATATAGTATTTACTGAATTGGATGATTTGAATATAGAAACCTTTGAATGCAACCAACTCATCTTAATATATTTTGTTCATGTAACAAATTACAATAAACTTCATGCAACCAATTCATCTTAGAGCTCTAATTTTATTGGGTTATTTTATTTAGCTCTAAATTTAAAAAAGAAAATTTATAATATACTTTACAAAAAAAAAAATTATTGTCTAGGATCTACTATTTTATATGTAGGTAAATTGAAGTCTTTTGTATACAGGTGATTTGATGATCTCTCTTTCACATTTTTGTGCAATGGAATAGAAAAATAAAAAGAGTAAAAAATATGATCAATTAAGAGATGACAAGAAGACATAATTTTAAAAACGTATTATAGAGCAACCGATTGAATAGCCATTTAATGAAGTTGAAGAAGATCATGTTGAAGTTCCAAAAAGTAGTAGGAAATCTACAAATTTTGTATTACAAAATTTCATGGTGATGGATAGATAATCTCTTTTTAGTCAAATTGAATCATTTGAACACATGGTACTTGAAAGTAAAATTAAACTACATATAAAAAAATCTTGGTGCAATATTTTGGAAAAAAAATCTTATTTGTAAAGCACAATTATTTTTTAGGTTATACAAGGAATGAGAAATGACTCCTACTTTGGAGTTGTTGGGTGTAAACAATAAGAAAAGCTTTAAAGGTCATGTAAAAGAAACAATAGTTCAAAATTTGATAGACACATCAAATGCTATTGATAACACAAATCAAGTAGGTGATTTAAGTTATGCATGCAAAGAATTGATGGCTATGATTACTAAAATAAACTTATCATAGAGAAAGTAAGTTCAAGCAATTTTTGAATTACTCAATCTATCTAGAAGAATAGTTCAAAGATATATTAAGAGGAGAATTTTTCTAGATGAGAACATTGAAAAGAATTGGGTTAGTATTTGTAGGCTTCTGCAAAAAGATATAATTAATGAAAATGTAAGAAGATGGGCTTTTGAATATTGGACTAGCCACCCTAGTATTTCTTTGAGTAGAAGAGGCACTATAAAAAATAAATAATCAAGAAACAACTATTACAATTGCAAATCCCAAACACTTTGTAGATACAACACAAAGTGAATCGTTTGAAACTTTCAAAAAGGAAAATTTAAATGTAAAAATTTGTTAGAGAATGTTAGAGAGGTTGTGCCCTTATTTTGTATGCATAAATAAGGTATGTAAAACTTGTGGTTGTCAAAATCATGTTAAGTTTCACGTATATTTGCAATCATACAAAAAGGTTATGGCAACACTTAAGCTAGATATGATCATTCCTAGAAGTACAACACAGTTTGTAAAGTCTATTTCATGTGATATATCAAAAGATTCAAATGAATTCAATATAGAATGCATAAAAATACATGTGAAAATTGTGGAGCTTTGAAGAAAAAAACATATGAACTAGATAATATTGATAGTTCAACACTATTTGTGTGGAATAGATTTGAGTATGAGACATACCAAACCAAGAGTGGAGATGAATCTTTGAAAAATGCATTGAATAAGAGAAATTTTCCATATGATGAGTTTATAATATAATTATTTACTATGATTTATCCACATATCCACCATTTTCATGGTGCAACATGGCAAGCTAAACAATTTTGAGATTTAATAAAAATCTTTCTACTCGGATGTATTCTATCAATTTTAGATTTTTCTAAAAATTATACATTTTCCCCTCAGTCAAAAATTCAAGATAAGTATTATCATTCTAATCATGTTGCAATATTTATACAAATTGCTTATTAACATGCACAGTTTGGTGTGGATGGGTGTAATGTTCCTTTGTATGAACATGTAAGAGTATAATGTTTTCTCTGAATTGAAGGCTCCTAAACATTTGATTTCTTCATATACCCATTTGTTAAAGATATATCTCATTATATATTTGTTAATCTAAAGGATCATGTACTTTGGCATTGTTTTATAATACTACAACTCATTTATTTAATGTGCTCAATGTCCTATTTATTAGGTATGACCAATATATAGTTAATAGTTATATTGTCTAATAAATGGATTACCATTTTATCATTTCTTCATATGGTTTATTATGTTGTCACTATTGATCAGTAATATATGTTTTTATTATTTAATATTCTAATATTATCACAATTCTTCTTCTTTTGTGGTCAATAAACAACCGAAGCCTAAATTAATTATTATTATGTGTTGAAATCAATTATTATTAAGTATTAAGTTTAAACTCAAGACCTCCCACATGACAGGCTTACAAGTTACCATTGTGTTGTAGGCTCTTGCCTAATATTATAACAATTCTTATATATTTATTATTAATTCATAATATTATTATTAATATAAATTCATCTATTTATGTATTATTAGTAATAAGTCATTTGTTTTATTAAAATATAAATATTTTAGGGACATCTTTGTGGAATTCTAAGTTGTGACTCTCGGTCTTCTATTGGTTGTATTCGTCTCTTCTAAGAAGTGGATTCTAAGTTGTGACTCTTGATCTTCCAATTATTTTTTCTAGTGTCCTTGCTTGAAATTAACTTGAATTAATTGTAATTGTTTCTCTTAAGGAGCACTCGATATGTAAACGATATTTGTATAAAAATATAAATATTCTAATTATTTAGTTCTTTCATGCACACTTAAAGCCCTTTTTAATTAAAATATTCTTTTTCTTCTCTTTTCTCCACTTAATTATTTATGTAAAACACTTTTAAAAGAATAATTTATTATTATAATTAATAATAATTAAAGTCCATTATTTAAATACAATTATAATTCAATCATTATTAATTTTCTTTTTTTACAATCGGTAAACGACCAAGGCCATGATCAATCATTATTAATTAAATAATTACAACAAATCAATATTAAAACTTTAATATTTAAATTTATTTTATCCGATTTCTCAAATTAGAGTTTTAAATTAAATCCTTTAAATTAGAGCACATATTTAATTAATTTTGAATTAATTAAATATCACCATATTTTAATATTTTTATTTAAATAATATTTAATAATTCTAATATTGTAGGATTAATCCAAAAGTCATAATTAAATTATTTACCAAGTAAATCACATATCCAAATTCACATAAAGACAACATAAGAATGACTAACATAAACCAAAATCAAAACAACACATGCAAAGATAAACTCATAAGTTTAAAAAAAGGTAGGTAGTCAAATATATGTCCTCCTTCTCAAGACACATAATTAGGCTATGACTGGAATTGGACCTAAACATTATATCCTCATTCTTACCATTGAGTTATTGTGATAGGACATGCTCATCCTGGAAATTCAAGGAAGTTGATGCCTAGTACCTTCAACCTACATAAAATACAAGTACATGTACATGTTCATATATATCTAAGTTTAACAAGCAATGGCAGAGAGTGGTACATCATTTAGATCGTTACTAGAAGATGACTACAACTCCCTCCCCTAACCACATCAAACATGTCAAACAAAAATATAAAATAGCACACACACCATACACATGCAAGTATATGGTAAGTACCATAAATAAATAATGAATACAAATAGCATCATATTTCACTATAACAACTCATCATCATGAAGATACAAATATCATCATTTAAAGACATATCATATGGAATCATCAAGAAAATAATTACATTTACACATTGAAGTATTTTCATTCAAATATCGCTTAAGGGCTAACACATTTGCAAGAGATTCGAATAAAGTTTGACATAGAATACACAACAATAGAAAAAGGTATGGATATTACAAATCATTACTACCTGTTCACTAACATCTCTACAAAATCTAGGATAAGGAGGGAAGACAACAAGGTATAAAATATCACAACCATTTTTTCCACTGCTAAATTGATCTTGAAATATAATTTTAACATGTCCTCTTTCTAGTATTAGACAATTTTCTAGCCTCAAAAAAATTTCTAGCCATTGTAGTTCCCATAATTTTAAAAAAAAAACCATCAACTTAATTACTATTATTAATAATAAAGAGAGAGGTGACGATAAATATATCACTCTACAATATGGCTTCATTTTTATTAAATGAGGAATGTTATGTTTATATTGTTTTAATAAAGACTATTACTCTCTAAATAGATAACTTGTATTACTTTAGCTTGATTTGATGTCAAAAGCAAAATTAAGTATTAGATTTCATCTTATAAGAGAATTATTTTTGCTATATTTATACGAAAAATATTATTAAAATTTTATATAATTAAGGATTATATTTAGTCTTATTGAATTGTTACATTTTACATATTCATAAACTTGTCATAGACAATAATTTGTATAAGTAAGCAAATGATCTAGTCTCATAAAACGGTTGTATGTGATACCTTTTAGAAACTACTATAAGTATAATTTTGTATTATTAAATTTTATTATTCTATAGATAAATATTTAATTGTTTTTGCAATCACATAAAATCATGTAGAAATAGTATTGTATCATTTTTAAATTTCATATAAGCTATTTCTTTTACCAATTAACAAATATCTTATATTTAAGAGGTGAAAGGAGGAACCCAAGTTTTTTTTTTTTTTTCTCTTTATATGTTCTTTCTATAAATTAAACATAGAGAGTAATCTTCATTACTTTTTGCATTAGGATAATCATCTCTTACATTACCACATGCATTCTAGGTTTTCCTGAAATAATTATACTAAGAAAATTTGAGATGTGAAATCCTAAGTGGAGATGGCTCCATTATCAAATTCAACCAACACTAACTTTAGGTGCATATAACAATGTTGATTATTTTTGGGATAGTGCACACAGAGCATCAATGAATAATATTACCTCTAAGGGACAAAGTGATAAAAGCCATAGAATTGAGAGACATGTCACCAACAAGTTTTAAAAACATGTACCAAAGACAAAAAGATGAAATGATCTTAAAATTGGACACATCAAAACACACATCTAGATAATATGTATTAAACTATATCAATACAAATAGAGCTTTTAGTGTTGAGAAGAATATAATATAATTATCTTCAATTATTATTTATAATTTAATATCTTTTAGTATCACAACTAGGGATAAAATGATTTATTTTTGTTTCTTACCCTCCATCTGCAAGAAACATGTAAAAATATAAATATGAAATAGGATGATTGTAAAATTTAAGAATTTACTAACCTAAATTAACATCTCTGATTGATTCATTCATTATATAATGATAAAAATTATTGAGATCTAAAACATAAGAATTTTTTAACCTAAAACAATATCATTAATTGATTCAACTATTATTCAATGGTAAAATTTATTGGGATGTCAACTTTTATATGATAATAATGCATAGGATAGTTTTGATCATCAAAATACTCCTTGTAAAACCTGGTGGTGCTTAATGCTGATCTTTAGCTATTGTTAAAGGGTTTCGGGTCCCTTCAAAACCTTTTTTTGCCTTAATCTAAATAATTTAGGGTAGTTTTGAATGCATCCTTACAATTATATAAAATGATAATATAATTGTAATCACACCCACAACCATATATTATATATACAATCATGCATTAAACATAATAGTTTCTCTTTTCTAACCTGATGCATATAAGCATAGCCCAAACACTCAAAGGATTAACTTAACTTAAACAAATATTTCCAAAAAGTAGTTACTTAAATCTAGAATTGGTACAATATGCAAACCATGACCATGACTTTTTTTTAAAGGAAATTATGAATACTATATCAACATTGAAAATTTAAGAGGTTTTGTTTTGTGTGTGTTTTGGATTCCTAAATGTCAATGTATAATTACTTTCAAGCTAAGATTTATTCATTAAAGCATTTTTTGTACAAGCAAGACCATTTACTAATTAGGACATCAATTGGATCAATAAGTGTTGTACTGTCTTAAAATGGATGCACTTGCCTTTTAAGACCTTTTAGCACCCTTTCCATAATGACTTCCTAGATCATGGATGGACTTGTAATTGGTGCTCTATTTTCCATGTTTCCTTCCACTTTCCTCCTTATTCCTTATGGCATCTACCTAATCTTTATGTGGATATCTTGTCCTCTCCTTTTGGACCAAGTCGACTTGGACTAGTTAGGGTCGACCTTGATCCTAGGGTTTGTCATGTAGGAGCATCTTGGGTGTAAGGGAAATCTTGCATCACCAAAAAATATTTCTATTTCCAGTTTTCTATTTTTTGTGTTTTTAATAAGGGTTCTTCGTGTACAAAGTTGTTTGTGAGAGCTTACTAATTTTAGTAAGTTGGTATTATGTGCCCAAATTATTCTAATCTCGTATACAGATGTTCATCTCTGACATATGAGCCTGCTAGATGAGTTTTTTTGTCACATCATATGTATCTATGTAATTATTATAGATTTTTCTATATGAATTTTGGCTATCCAAATTTTAGGTCCAACGATGAAGGCCTAAATGGCTCCAAAACAAGGTGTAATCTAATTTAACAAATGTTTGCACCAATAGCTATTGCAAATCACTAGTCGAGGATTCTGAAATGGGGTTATAATAGCCCTTTGGGTGAACAATTTGCTAATTATGGTCTCCAGAAGTGGACCCATCGAAAAATGTAAGTTGCAAATTGTCTTGAGTCAATCTTATGTAATAAAGTGTAACCAAATATTATAATATAAGGTTAGTTGCCCTCAAGGGTTAGGGATTAGTGTCTAGAACCTTCCTAGGTGGTAAAAGTGTCTATATAAGGAAGAACCATAGGTTACCTAGAGCACTTTTGGGTGATAGTCACAACTCTATCTCAGAAACTATTGTACGGAAGGTGCCCATGTGCATTTTCATATTATACTATAATTCTATATTTGCAGCAATAATAAGAAGCCCATATTTTGTTCTTGCAATTTGTTTTGTTCTATGTTTATGTTGTTTGTTGTGGTATTAAGAGGAGCACCCTTTATCAAGTGGTATCAGAGTGGGAGTTTCTAAGTGTGTAAATAGATCGTCGATTGGGAGGTAGTTTGCACCAGGACTATGGCTTGGGCTAAGTGTGTGGACATATTGTTGATTGTTAGGAAATTCACTTTAGGGTTTCAGCAGGAGCACACAAATGCCCCCGTGAAGAGAGTGTGGTGGAAGGGTTGTAGGTGTTATGCATGAGGGTTTTAGAGCCCTCTAGAGATAGATGCAAGTATTGGAAGAACAAATTCATAGAGGAATAAATTTTGTCATAAGAGATGAAAGTGAGGATGAAGAAGAAGAAGAAGAAGAAGGAAATCTTGAAGAATAGGTAGTTTTGAACCCAAAAAAAGAGAGACTTTTAAAGACCATCTCCAAGATTGGAAAAAGACCTAAGTTTGAGGTTCCCGCATTTTTGGAAAATCTTAACACAAAGGAGTTGATCAATTGAATCAATGAATTGGAGGAATACTTTGAGTATGAAGATATTGAAGATTCAAATAGGGTATAATTTGCAAAAGCCAAGCTAAAGGGTTATGCAAAGATCTGGTGGTAGGAGATTCATTTGGAGGGAAATAGAAGAGGGAAGAACAAAAATACCAAATGGGACTAGATGATAGCTAAATTAAAGTGATAACTCATTCCTATAGATTATGAGCTTAATTTGTAGAAGAAAATGCAAGGGTCGAAGCAAGCAAGAAGATCAGTTCAGAAATATACTAAAGAGTTATGTTGAGTTCTCATCAAAACTAACCATGTGGAAGTTGATAAGGAGAAAGTTTCTTGTTATTTAAATTGGTAAAGGCCAATTAGTCAGGAGGAGATGAGTCTGGTTCAAATGACTAGTATTGAAGAGGCATACTAATTTCCCCTAAGAGTTGAGGAAAATTTGAACAATAAGTTTGATAAAAAAAATAGTAGAAAAGGTCGAGGTGGAAGATTTGGCAAAAAATCTCATGGAGGTTGAAATGATGATCAAAAGAATGAGGATGAGGAAAGTAATAGAAGTCAAAAGGGAAACAATTCCAATCGTTTCCATGATCAAAACAATAGAGATCAAAGAGCAAGAGGTAGAGGGCAAGGATCTGGAAGATGAGGTTTCCGTGGAAAATGGTTTCATTGCGAAGAAGAAGGGCATAGAACATTTGAGCATTCCCATTGCTAAGGAAGGAATGATAGAAGAAATGAAGACCAAGCTAGCATAGTGCATATTGATGAAGATGCCAAATCATCACATTCTAAAGATGTTAAAAAAGAAGTCCCAGTCAACAGAAGAGTCTTGTTGAGTGGTGAGAATGAACTTGATCAAAAGAGGATTTTTTTTCACAAAAGGTGCAAATGTGAAGATAAGTGTTCTGATCTGATCATTTATGGTAGAAGAACTAACAATATGGTGTTATAAAAGATGGTCATGAAGTTAAATCTCAAGAGGCAGAAGTACCTATATCCATACTATATTGCCTAGGTGTAGGATGACCACAAGGTCATGGTCAATGAGCGATGCTTAGTGAAGTTTAAGATCAGAAGCTACCATGATGAGGTACTATGTAATAAAATACCTATAGACATATATCATATATTGTTGGGTTATGTTGTTAGGTAGGCAATGATAGTTTGATAGGCATGTTATACATGATGGGAGTGTAAATACCTATACTCTAATAAAGGATAAAGTAAAACATAAGTTGAAGCCACTAAAGAAGAAAGAAGAAAAGGTATGTAGTACTGCCAAAATATGCTTTTTTGGAAAGAAAAGAGTTTCTCAAGGATATGAGGCATGAGAATATGTGTTTTTTTGTGATCCGTATAGATGGTAAAGAAGAAGTAGAGGAGGTACCTGTAGAAATTTTAGATTTATTGGGAGAATTCTTGATATTGTGTTAGATAATGTACCTAATGGATTACCCCTAGTGAGGAAGATTAGTTAGTAGATGGACTTGATTTTAGGAGCCAACTTTCCAAACAAGATAGTATAGAGAGTGACACCAACAAAAAGTGAAGGGTTGAACAAACAAGTGACGCAGGCAAAAGGTGAATAACTAGGGCAAAAGGCTCACCCAACTATTCAAACCACCCTGCAAGAGTTAACACAATGGAAGTGAACACAAAGAACAACAACCAAGGGAGGAAGAAGAGTGAAATAATATTATTGATTCATCAAAATATCTTCATACATGCCTAGCTATAAGGCCTTCTGGGTTATGGCCAATTACAAATACATTCACATTTAGTGATCCAACTACAAATTCGCACTTTTAGTTCAACTCTCTAATCTTCTTCCCAAAAACTTACCTAACTCTAAGCCTAAACACTCTATATATACTTGCCAAAATGGCTTACAAATTATTCTAGAACATTACATAAGAGGAAGGCCAACCCAACAATGGTCTGAACGCATCCCAAGAAAATATCTTAACATAAATGTCACGAACAAAATAAATCTCACAAGTCAGCTCGCAGAAATCACGTTCAAATGTTGATGCTCGGCGTACACTGGGTAACTTAGTGAATGAAGAGTCGCTTGGTGTACACTAGGTAATTCAGTTAATGAAGAGTAACTTGGCATACATTGGGTAACTCGATGAATGAAGAATCACTTGGCATACACTGGGTAACTCAGTTAATGAAGAGTCACTTGGCGAACACTGGGTAACTAGGTTAATGAAGATTCACTTGGCATACACTAGGTAACTCGATTAATGAAGAGTCACTTGGTGAACACTGGATAACTAGGTTAATGAAGAGTCAATTGGCATAAACTGGGTAACTCGGTTAATGAAGAGTCACTTGGCGTACACTGGGTAACTCGGTTAATGAAGAGTCACTTGGCGAACATTGGGTAAGTAGGTTAATGAAGAGTCACTTGGTGAACACTAGGTAACTCGGTTAATGAAGAGTCACTTGGTAAACACTAGGTAACTAGGTTAATGAAGAATCACTTGGTGAACACTAGGTAACTAGGTTAATGAAGAGTCACTTGGTGAACATTGGCTAACTAGGTTAATGAAGAGTCACTTGGCAAACACTGGGTAACTAGGTTAATGAAGAGTCACTTGGCGTACACTAGGTAACTCAGCTAATGAAGAGTGAACAAAATGAGTAGGATAATAAGGCAACCCAGGATGCTCTTGCATCAGACAACTAGGGTTGAAATGAATGATTCTCCCGAATCATTGAGATGTCACAATTTGAGTGGAATCCAACTTAGATTGTGAAATCCATGCAACATCTTCAATAGGCCTGTTCTTCCACTTTACCAAATATTCATAGTAATCTTTTCCTCTTGTCCTCCTGCCAACTCTCTGATCCAATATATGTTCAACTTCTTCAATCTACTTCTTAGGATAATCTTCTAATAAAACAACTTCATCATCTGACTCATGATACTTATACAAATTAGCAATATTGAATATAGGAGATATATCCATGTCATTAGGTAACTCAACTTCATAAGCATTACCACTATCAAACTTCTTCAAGATCTTACAAGGTCCAAATTTCTTCATCTTCAGCTTACTATATGTTCCAACTAGGAATCTTCCTTTCTTTAGATGAACTATCACCTCATCACCAGCTTGAAAATCATAGTGTCTTCTAGACTAATAAGCATTCTCCTTATACTTCTGATTACTTTGTTCCAACCTCAACTTCACTTCCTTATGCAAAGACTCCATAAAATCAACAAATTCTTCTCCTGCAATGCTTTTCTTTTCTTCACTAGCAACATCTCTCAAATCTGATATACCTCTAAGATGCATTCTGGTAACAATCTCAAAAGGTGTCTTCCCTGTACTCCTATTCACAAAATTATTATATGAAAATTCAGCTTGTGCCAATACCATCTCCCAATTACTTGGCTTATTCCCAACTAAACATCTCAGCAGATTTTCCAAGCTTCTATTCACAACCTCTGTCTGTCCATCTATTTGTGGATGGAATGTAGAACTAAACTTCAGCTCAGTACCCATCTTCTTCCACAAAGTCTTCCAAAAATAACCAACAAACTTACTATCTCTGTCTGAAATAATACTTCTTGGTAATCCATGCAATCTCAAAATCTCTTTAAAGAAAAGTTCAGCAACATACTCAGCATCTGATGTCTTCTTACATGGTATGAAATGAGCCATCTTAGACATTTTGTCCACTACAACAAATATAGAATCATACCCCTTCACTGTTTTAGGCAATCCAAGAACAAAATCCATACTAATGTCAGTCCAAGGTTTCTCATGAATAGTAATAGGTGTATACAAACCAGTATTTTGACTCGCTCCCTTTGCAACTTGACAAACTCCACAACTCTTTACAAATTTTTGAACATCCTTATACATTTGTAGCCAATAATACTTCTCTTTCAACAAACTCAATGTCTTATCAATTCCGAAATGTCCAGCTAATCCACTAATATGCTTTTCCTTAATCAAATTCAACCTCATAGGACTTCTAGGAATACACAAATGAATACCTTTAAAAAACATACCTTCTTGAATGAAATATTCATCATACTTACTTATGTGGTCTATCAGATTTGGTGCTCTGCACTCCCTCCACACCTCAGAAAAATTAGGATCAGCATCATACAATTCTTTCATTTCATCAAAACCAAGAACTTCAACCTTTATTTTAGTCAACAAAGAATGTCTTCTACTCAATGCATCAGCAACTCTGTTAGTAACTCCACTCTTATGCTTGATCACAAATGTAAAACTCTGCAAGTACTCAACCCACTTCATATGTCTTTGATTCAATTTATGTTGACTTCCCAAGTATTGTAAAGCTTTATGATTAGTATACAACACAAACTCCTTAGGAATCAAACAATGTCTCCACTTCTTCAATGCTTGAACAATGGCATAAAATTCTTGATCATACACAAAATACTTCTTTTTAGCATCATTCAACTTTTCACTAAAGAAAGTAGCAGGCTTACCTTCTTGACTTAATATAGCTCCTATTGCATTACCACTGGCATCACATTCAATTTGAAATACTTTGTTGAAATTGGGTAAAGCCAATACAAGTAATTTAGCAACCTTTTGTTTCAAAGTCTCAAAACTCTTATCAGCTCCATGTGTCCACTTGAATTCATTTTTATCTCCCCTCATTGTTTCAGTCATAGCATTACAAATAGCACTGAAATTCTTTATAAACTTTCTGTAAAAACTAGCCAAACCATGAAATGATCTTACCTCGCCCACATTCTTAGGTGTAGTCCATTCCAAAATTGCTTTAACCTTCTCAGGATCCATCCTCAATCCATCAGCTAAAATCACAAATCCCAAATACACAATCTCCTCTTGCATAAAAGAACACTTTTTTAGATTAATTAGCAAATTGTCCTCTTTCAACCTCTACAATACTTGTCTAATATGCTCAAGATGTTCTTCCTTAGTCTTGTTGAATATCAAAATATCATCCAAATAAACAATCACAAACTTACCCAAGAATCTTTGGAGAACTTCATTCATCAACCTCATGAAAGTATTAGGTGCATTAGTCAAACCAAAAGGCATAACCAACCATTCATACAAACCATCTTTTGTCTTGAAAGCAGTCTTCCATTCATTACCTTCTCTATTTCTGATATGATGATAGCCACTCTTCAAATCAATCTTGGTAAAATACTTTACTCCACTCAAACAATCCATTATGTCATCCATCCTTGGCATAGGAAACCTATATTTCACTGTTATCTTATTAATGGAACTAGAATTAGTACACATTCTCCATTTTCCATTCTTTTTAGGTGCTAATACAGCAGGTATAGCACATGGACCCAAGCTTTCTCTGATCAAACCTTTCTGCAACAACTCATGCACTTGTCTGTTAAGTTCTTCATTCTCTGCAGGTGTCAATCTATATGGTGCTTTGTTTAGAAAACTAGCTCTAGGGATCAGATCCATACAATGACTTATACTTCTTATTGGAGGTAAACCATCAGGAATATCATCAGCAATAATTTCTTTATACTCATTCAACAACTCTACAATTTCTTCTGGCACTTGGTCAATACTACCATCTATCATTCGGTCACCACTGACTAGCACTCGATTAACACTATTTTCTTGCACTCGGTCTCCATTGACAAAACTCAGTTCTCTTGGAATTATAGAAAAATAGACTTGATTCTTTTTCATTTCCTTTTCAAATTGTTTCCCATTAACCATGCAAATTTTTATAGCAATACAATTAACCTCATCTGGACTTTCAATCAAAGGCAACAATGTTTGTTTCTTCCCATTTACCCAAAGAGTATATTGATTCAATCTTCCATCATGTACAGCATATCTATCATATTTCCAAGGTCTACCCAACAAAATATGACAACAATCCATGGGCATAATATCACACAAAACTTCATCAAAGTAATATCCAATTTTGAACTTCACAAGGCATTGCTCACTTACCAATATCTTATGCTCATCTTTGATCCATGAAACATGATAAGGTTTGGGATATTTCATCCTCTACAACTGCAACTTTGTAACCAACTCTTTTAATGCTAGATTTGTAGAACTTCCACTTTCAATGATCACTTTACAACATTTTCCAACCATCTTACATCTTGTCTTGAAAAGACTTCTCCTTTAAACAGGTTCCTCATCACCTCCCTTATTACATAAAGTTCTTCTCACCATCAAATTTTCTCCAACCTCAGGTCCACTTGGTGAACCCTCATCATCTTCTTGAATCACAACATTTCTGTTACCTTGCCTACTTTCAGAGGATCTACATTCAAAAGATCTATGTCCCTCTTTACCACATCTAAAATGATTACCATGAAATCCACATCTAGAACGGGAATTACCTCTTCCTCAAAAAGAACTAGTGCCTCCTTGGTAAGAATTACCACTTTTCCATTCGATCTTGCCTTTGTCATAATTCTTCCATTTAGATTTTCCTTTATCCTACACAAAACTTTTAGATCGGCCACCTTCACCATAAGCTCTACCTCTACCTGTCTGGAATCTTCCACCTCTACCTCTTTGTCTTTGTTCATGCTTCTTTGTCAAGATCTCCTCAGCCTTCAAGGCATATTGGTATGCTTCTTCCACACTTTCCAACTTCACAAAACTTATCTCATCTTGTATTCCATATCTCAATCCATTAATGTACCTTGCAGTTTTCTCAACATCATCATCCACATGTCCAGATCTGATGTCCAGTCTGTAGAATTTCTCAGTATACTCTTTCCCAGTCATGTATTTTTGCTTCAAATTTTACATCTTTCTCAACAAGCTAACTTGGTAATCAACAGGAAGGAATTCTTTCTTTACCTTGTTCACCATCTTTGGCCAAGTTCTGATCTTCTCCTTTCCTCTCCTTTGTCTATCAGTTTGTAAGTGCTCCCACCATAGTGATGCATGACCTTTCAACCTAGTGACTGTAATCTTCACCTTTCTATTATCAAGAGTGTTTTCATACTCAAAGAACTTCTCCATATCAGAGATCCAATCCAACACAGAATTGGTGTCCAATTTTTCATCATAAGGAACAACTTCTACAGCAAGCTTTGAATTTTCCCTAGACAATATTTGCAACAATCTTTCCTCATCTTGATCTTCTTCAAGTTCTGGATTATGGTTTGGTGATGCTGCTTCATCGTCACTTACATCATCAAGATGTGCTCCTCTCCTCTAGGCTGTCTCCACTACATCTAATCTGGCTGCAATTTGTCTCAACTGATCTAATATAGCATTATCAACATTATTTCCTCTACCATGAACCATCTTTACAAATCAAGTTCCTGCAAGATCGTAACCCTCTACAAGTTATAGGTCAAATCCACATACCTACCACCCTACAACCAAATCCAAATTAGGGTTCTACATGATCCAATCTCCACAAGGACAAACCTCAAGCTCTAATACCAACTGACACAAGAAAAAGGTGAATAACTAGGGCTAAAGGCTCACCCAGCTATTCAAACCACCCTGCAAGAGTTAACACAACGGAAGTGAACACAAAGAACAACAACCAAGGGAGGAAGAAGAGTGAAATAATATTATTGATTCATCAAAATATCTTCATACATGCCTAGCTATAAGGCCTTCTGGGTTATGGCCAATTACAAATACATTCACATTTAGTGATCCAACTACAAATTCACACTTTTAGTTTTGTTCTCTAATCTTCTTCCCAAAAACTTACCTAACTCTAAGCCTAAACACTCTATATATACTTGCCAAAATGGCTTATAGATTATTCTAGAATATTACATAAGAGGAAGGTTGACCCAACAACAGTTTGGACACATCCCAAGAAAATATCTTAACATAAATGTCACAAACAAAATAAATCTTGCAAGTCAGCTCACAGAAATCACATTCAAATGCTGACGCTCAGTGTATACTGGGTAACTCGATGAATGAAGAGTCGCTTGGCATACACTAGGTAACTCAGTTAATGAAGAGTCACTTGGCATACACTGGGTAACTCAATGGATGAAGAATCACTTGGCATACACTGGGTAACTCGGTTAATGAAGAGTCACTTGACAAACACTAGGTAACTAGGTTAATGAAGAGTCACTTGGCATACACTAGGTAACTCCGTTAATGAAGAGTCACTTGGCAAACACTGGGTAACTAGGTTAATGAAGAGTCACTTGGCATACACTGGGTAACTCAGTTAATGAAGAGTCACTTGGCATACACTGGGTAACTCGATTAATGAAGAGTCACTTGGCAAACACTGGGTAACTAGGTTAATGAAGAGTCACTTGGCGAACACTAGGTAACTCAGTTAATGAAGAATCTTTTGGCAAACACTGGGTAACTAGGTTAATGAAGAATCACTTGGTGAACACTGGGTAATTAGGTTAATGAAGAGTCACTTGGCAAACATTGGGAAACTAGGTTAATGAATAGTCACTTGGCAAACACTGGGTAACTAGGTTAATGAAGAGTCACTTGGTGTACATTGGGTAACTCGGTTAATGAAGAGTGAACAAAATGAGCAAGATAACAAGGCAACCTAGGATGCTCCTGCATCAACAAGTTCATGAGTTATTGTAGAAGGAGTTGATTCAAGAGAGTTTGAGTCCATGTGTTGTACCAACTATATTAGCACCTAAGAAGAATGGGGAATGAAGGATGTGTACAGACTCATGAGCTATCAACAAGATCACAATCAAGTGCAAATTTCCATTTCCATGGATGGATAATATTATGGGTTGTTTAAGTGGAGTTGTGTATTTCACAAAAATAGATTTGAAGCGTGGGCACCATCAAGTTCGCATCAGAGAAGGAGATGAGTGGAAGACTACTTCTGAGAGAAGGGAAGGATTGTATGAGTGGTTGGTCATGCCTTTTGGGCTAACCAATACATCGAGAACTTTTATGAGGCTCGTGAATGAGGTAGTGAAGGAGTTTTTAGGTAATTTTGTCATTGTTTACTTAGATGATATTTTGATCTTTAGTAAGACATTGGAGGGTCATTTGATGTACATTTGTAAGGTGTTTGACAAGTTGAGGGAGAAAAAATTGCTGACAAATGTGAAGAAGTGTAGTTTTGTAAAGAAGGAGTTGGTGTACTTGTGATTTGTAGTATCAGTAGAAGGTCTAAAAATGGACCCTAAGAAAGTGAAGGCTATCCTCGAATGGCCTACTCCAAGGAGTGCAACAAAGGTAAGATCTTTTCATGGACTAGCTAGGTTTTATAGAAAACTTATCATAGGTTTTAGTAGTATTTGTGGACTTTTGACTAAAACACTGATAGGAGATAGGAAAGAATTTAAGTGGAGTAGAGGTGCAGATAAGAGTTTTAATCTATTGAAACTGAAAGGTATAGAGCAACTTGTTTTAGCACTTCTAGATTTTAATAATGTGTTTCAAGTAGACTGTGATGCTAATGGTACTACAAAAGGAGTTGTTTTGAGCCAAGAAGGTAGACCTATTGCTTATTTCAGTTGAAATTGCATGATGCCAAAAGAACATATTCTATTTATGATCATGAATTTTATGTTATAGCTTAGGCATTGAAGAAGTGGATACATTATCTCCTTCCTAAGGAATTTGTTTTATATACTAATCATCTAGCATTACAATATTTAAACAGTCACGAAAAATTGAATAAAAGGCATTTGAAATAGGTTGAGTTTTTGCAAAGCTACGTTTGTTTTGAAACACATGAGTGGGAAGTCTAACATAGTTGCAAATGCTCTTAGTAGAAGACAAGTTTTGTTGACAGAAATGTAGATTGAGGTGGTTGGGTCTAAAGAACTCAAGAATTGTATCCAGAGGATCCTGATTTTGGTGAGGCTTGAAAAGCTTGTATAGAACCTATTACACTTGACTGAACAAAGTGGTTGGACTTCATAATCCAAGATGATATGTTATTCAAGGAAAGTCTATTGTGCATTCTAAGAAGTTTCATGAGAGAAAATCTCATCAAGGAGAAGCATAGTGGAGGATTGGCTCGCACTATGGTAGAGATAAGATCATTGCTTTGGTTGCTAAGAATTATTATTGGCCATATTTGTAGCAAGATGTAAAGAGGTTTGTGTAGTATTGTAGAGTATGTTAGATGGTGAAAGGAGTAAAGCAAAATACAAGGTTATATCAACCATTACTTGTAACTGAGAATCCATGGGAAGATGTTAGCATGGATTTGTTTCTTGGTTTACCAAGGACACAATGAGGGCATGATTCAATATTTGTGGTGGTTGACTGATTTTCAAAAATGACACATTTCATTCCTTGCAAGAAGACTGGTGATATTGTTCATGTGGCAGAGATATTTTTTAGAGAAGTGGTGAGATTAGATGGTCTCCCAAAGAGTATGGTTTCGATCAAGATACCAAGTTATTTGGGTATTTCTACAATATATTGTGAAAGAAATTGAAGAAATGTTTGAAGTTTAGTTGAGCCCATCATCCAAAGACTGGTGGACAAACAAAAGTTGTGAACCATGTTGATATAATGGGTGTTACACACATTGCATAATATTGTTATATTGTATTATTTTATTTAATTATGTAATATTGCACCTAGATGGAGACGCAACATGTAAATATTCCTAAGGGATATACTTGATGAGTTGTATTGTAACATTGTAATAATATTTCATGTAATTATTTAATATTGGGGAAAATAATTAAAATTACAATATTAAATGTGGGGTCAATGGGTTAGGTAGCACATGGTTTATGTAATACCACTTGGTGATTTTGTGAGACTTGTTATTAGATAAGCAGACATAAGGGTAGTTGTTGGTGTGACAAGGCAGAAGGTAAAAAAGGAAAGAGTCAAGCAGGACAAGGCTTGACAAGTTAGCCAAGGGAGCATTTGTGAAAGTTGGAAGCATGACATGGGACATGTGGATTCATGCTTGTTCATATAGATTGCTTAATTGTGCCTATGGTTTTGAAGGCTTCCATGGTTGTATTGCAATGATATTTTTGTTGGATAATACATAGTGATGGATGCTTTTGGAGGCTAAGTTTTTTCCCTCAATGAGGGTTTCCTATGGTATATCTTGTGTCACAATTTTTGTGGGTATGCTGTCTATTCTCTTGCATGTGGATTTCAATTGCATGTTTATTTCAAATCTATTATGGGTTATGTGGAAAGGTTATATTTTTCTTTGCAAGTTTCCTTACAAGTGGTATCAGAGCTATGGTTTTATTGTTGTAACCCTAGATTGAATCCATGGGTATGCATGAGAGGATAAAAGAAAGGGCAAGATATATGAGTTGTTTATTGCAGATTTGAGGTTTTTTGGGTTCGTTGTTATGATGGGATGTTAAAAAATTTTGGGCATGTGAAATTGTTGGACAAAAGGGTTTTTTTCAGATGTTTCATATAAATGAGGGTTTCAGGGGGAGCTTGCAGAAATGACCTCCTAGGTAAAAAAAAGACCTCACCATTGGATCTGGGTTGACATTTCCATAAATTTTGATATATAATATGCCCTAATTTGGCATGTTTAGAGGAAATGAAAGAGCTTTTTAGTTTTAGCCCATGATAGTCGTCAAATTTAATCCTGTCAGAATTTTCATCACAAAAAAAAAAAAAGGAAAAATGGTAAAAAGACTGTCGTAGTAAAACAACCATAACTTTCTCTCAAGATATCAAATTTTTGACTTCTTATAGGCATTGGAAAGCTAATTCAGAGCTCTAGAAGTTGGCGTAGGTTTGGTTCTATTATTTTGACATTTTGTTAGGTTTTAAGAGTCCAAAATTTAGATGTTATTATTTTGAGCACAAATTAGGGCATAACTTGGGCATACAAAGTTAGTTTTTGGACTTCAAATAGTCAACAGAAAGAATTTAGAGAGCTCTATACATTAGTTCAGATTTGGTGTAGGTTTGACATGATTCATTTGGTGATACATTAATCTGAGTAGTTTATGGTATATATTGACTATGGTAGAATAGTGAGTTAATGACATTGTATATTTTGGAGATTTAAATTTGATATCATTGTATACTCAGTTCATATTTCAGATTGGTCTCGTGATGATATAGTTATCAGTATTTGGTTTAGATATGTATGATGAATTGTTAAATCTACAAGTTGTGTAGTGTTGTAAGTGGTTTATACTTATAGGTTGCATTTATAGCATGGATACGGGTTGTCTTTTCCCTTTGATCTTTCATTATTGATGCATATTCAGATTGGTGGCTTGGATTTGGGTTGTCTATGTCCTAAGTCACATGATTTGTTGATTTGTATTCATGTAGAAGGGATGAGATGTTGTTACCAGGTATAGTCATGGTGGAGGATTATGGTTAACTATTTTATGCTGACAGGTTGGACATATAGAAAGTCAGATACTCAGTTCATGGATGTAATCATGGTGTCAAATATTTTGGCATGACATGATTGGATATATAGGTACATCCTTAATGGTCATTGGTTTGGATTCTTGATTTGGTTATGCTGGTATATCTTCTTGGTTAAGGATCATGGTTATTTGGTTTCTTTTGAGGAGCTCATGATGTGCACTTTGAGTTTCTTGATGGTTTGATGCCTTGGTTCATTCTCATGTTAGAGGATGGTTTTTCATCATGATGTCATGGATAGCTTGGATACTATTAGTAACTACATGGACACAATTTTTCAAATTTTTAATTTGTGTTTTTGAACCACTTTGAACCTTAGTTCAAAGTAGTTTGAAATTATTCAGTGGTTCAGATGATCCATTCTATAGGTTCAATACAAGCAAAATTTAGACTCATGGTTTTATGTGTAAAATGGTTGATTCAGGGAAGTTCACAGTTCATGATTAGTTTTTGTCAGTTCAGTAGTTTCAAAGGCTCAATGAGTTTGTTATTTCAAAGGTTCAACAGTTTGAACTTTAAGTGCAAAGTTTTGAACCACTTCGAACTGAAGTTCGAAGCAGTTCAAACTAGTTCAAAACAATCCAACTTGTTCATGCAGATTTAATGATCTGTTCTGAGATGTTCACATGCACGATTTAGTGGCTTGGTTTCAACGATTCATTTCCCAGGTTAGAATTGTAGTTTGTTATCCCACAAAATTGGAGGCTCCGTGGTACAAAGTTCATATTAAGGTTGAGTTCAGAGGTTTACTAGTTCAAGGTGGTTCGACAGTTTGACATGTAGATTCAGAATCAAGGTTCAGGCTCAATATTTTCAAGTTCAGTGATTCAGTTCAAAAGTGTAGATCAAGATTGTGGAGATCAAGCCTAGTGATTTGAAGATGGATGGAATGCATTATAAATCCACCAAATCAATTCAAACAAAGATGAAAAATATAAGGCTCTTGCTGTCAACTTTATAATTCTGATTTTCTAACAGTCATACAGACCCTCAAATAGTGACCTATAACTTTTGACTCAGTTATTATTTTCAAAATTGCTTCAGTGAGAATATGTAAAACTAGGATTGTGACAACAAATCCAAAATTCAGCAAGATCCAACAGTGCAATAATTAGTTATTCCCCCCATAATCAGACCTATTTTTACTGTCAGAATAATTTCCAATCCGCCCAGCATCATGAATATCTTGTTTAAAATTAGATCATTCAAATGACAGGTGGCATATGTAAACTCTCTCACATAATGCAAATATATGATAGGTGTCTAAGTAAAAGTTTGGAAAGTAGTGAATAAAATTCTAATGTTTTATTAAACATTATAATCATCAGGCTTATTAAAAATTCAGAGTTACAAACATATCTCCTGCATAATCTTTCCAGGTGTCCTTAGACCTCTATTTAGAATATGAAAGATTATGTATTAGACTCTAACTTTAATGACATATGTCATTAGAAATTGCTATCTAATATTCAATTGGGAACCGAGCATTACAACTATTGGAGATTGGAAATATTAAAAAGGTAAAGGAAGATCAACCACCATCCAAGAATCAGTTATTTGAATTGATAGATGTCATCAGAAAAGGAAGATTATAGAAATTGAAAGAAGATTTCTAGAATTCTATAAAAGGAGAAAGACAAAACATAAGAGGGGTTCCATTCTATTTTAGGCTGAGACTGTAGACTAAGTGTTGCAACAGTGTAACAGAAAATGCTGAGACTATGGAAGAGTCAATCTTTATTGTCCTTTCTGAAACTTTGTGTTAGTAGGGATAGGGAACTTTGATTTTAAGTATGATGAAGGAAGATCATGTTTGTTTTGAAATAATGATACTAATGCAATATGTATTAAAATCTGTGTATTTTTATACATGTTAGGGAAGGGAGGTTTGATAGAAAATTGTTTACTAAAACTTTGAGTTTGTGCATAGTTCTCTCCACTGACTGTTATCTTGGTATAACTTTCAGTTTTTCTTAAATGCATTTGGTCTCATTATTTCCTGAACATATTTGATTTTAAGATCCCTTTTAAGTTTTGATTCTTCGCTTTCTCAGGATTTTTATTCATTATGTAATACAGCAAGCAAATAGACCTTATGTTGTTTGCTATTATTTTATTTTCAGTTATTTTGGTTTTTCGCATCTACATCATTTTTACGGATAGATGTTTGAAATCCTTTTGTGCTTTCTGGTCAAAAGAATCCATACTTAATTCACTGAATATCTCACACAGGGAGCTGTACCCAATAAAATTCAGAGGAAGGTTATCAATCCAATGATAACCTATCCAACTGTTGGTGCTAGTTAGTCCTCTCACTTGGGCATTTAGGGTTGTATTTGCATGCACTTTCTTGGAGGAAAATCTGTTCACTAATTTTGCTGACTCTGTTGGGGAACAAATGAAAGATTTAAGTGCCAAACATTTGCTTCCTCAATTTTGTGATTATCTTCCTGTGCTGGAGATTGGCGACTCTACATTTTGAACCTATTGAATCTTTGTCTTTGGAGTTCCAGTGTGTGTTATGGTGGCAATTACAACACAACATGGGGGGCTCGGATTGGACCATTTTCCTTGGCCCGATATTTAGCCTTACCAAAGAGATCATGGGAATACATTCCCAAGTTACATGGAGACAAAACACAAGATCCGACTGATCACATCAAAGCAGTTACTGTTGCATGTGGGATTCTTGGTGTGGAGGAAGAAGATGTGTTTATCAGGCTATTTGTTCAAAGCCTTGTGGGAATAGCTGTGGAATGGTTTTAGAATTTACAAGATGGATGTATCACAACTTGGGATGATCTTAGGGGGAGATTCCTTGAGAGATTTCAACCCACAGTTGATTCCTATCAATTGTTGATAAATCTTATTCAGATTCAGATGAAAGAAGATGAATCTGTGAGGGAGTTCATTGATAGATTTAACTAGAGTGTTGGTAAAATCCCTCTAGTCCACCAACCCAATGAAAGTAATCAGGTATGTTTCTTTATTGTTGCTATGGATGTTGAAGTCAAGTTCTGGTTACAACGCCTTAGATTGCAAAATTTGGTAGACGTGCAAAAGGAAACAATCAGGTTGGATGATGCCTTGATTTTTAGTGGTCTAAAATCTACGAAGGCTCCACCAATGAAAGAATACCTTTGTGGAAAACAACACTACATTAATGAAGAAGCTACAAAGAAGAAGCTTGTTCTAGAAGAAACCAAATCCACTTCCAATGTTTCTCTTTTTTAGAATCTAACTATTTTTTATGATAAAGATTTTTAAGAACCCTTGTTGGCTAAAGATAATGGTTTAAAGATGAGAAGATTCTGCTACTCACTATTGAAAATGATGAGGAGTGTGTTGCTCGATTAGACAAACTAGTGACCAGCTTGAATGTACTAGTTGGAAGTGAAGAACTTGTTGAATATGAGTCAAATTAAGGGTTATCAATAGCTGCTCTTTTTCCAAAATGTCAAGGTTGTACTTCTAAAGTTGTCAATACACTCTTTGTTATTGATTCTAATCAGCATGATATGGTGTATCAGCAAGAGCAAAAACAGACAAATAGCAAAGAAGGGTATGACACTTCTCTCTTTGAATCTTTTTCATATGTACCACAACAAAAGGAATGCTTATGATCTAAAGTAGTGATGAAGCAAGGATATCTTTTGAAGAATGTGGTGGGACAAACTATGCACTATTTGATTTTGTCAATAAGCACTAATAATAAAAAGTCTTCACAAGTTGAAACATCCATGAATTTTGATGAAGCGAAATTGCATACTTTGGTACAACATTTTACTCCTATCATGTTGCAGCAAACACAAGTGGAATGGAAGGCATGTCATTTTTATGATGAAGTTGGTATTCCCAAAGAGCAAGAGTTCCTATAGCACATGGTTGTTGAATTCATCCTTGCAGTTGCCACAAGATGTCTACTAATGCTAGTGCATTTTGCATATCAGTCACTCTTCTACACAAGCATGTACTTCTCTAAACTAGTCAATGAGTTTCCATGAGAAAATAAATGCATTCTCAGAGGTACAGGTAGCTAGCCTATTTTGTAAATAAGTTTTTGTGGTGCATAGTTTAGCTTTTCTTATTTTGGTTTGTTGTTGCTATGTTTTAGTTTAGGTGTTTGTTTGTTGGTTGGTTTTTCCCTGCTCCCCTCCGCCCTCTCTGCAAGTAGCTTCTAGTCTTCTTTTCTTGCTTACTCTATTTTCCTGATGTATAAGGCACTCATCCTTGGCTAGAGATTGTTGGAGTTCTTTATTTTTTCAGTCAAAAATAGTCTTGCAGTTAGAGCCCCTGTTAGTAACTACATGGACATAGTTTTTCAAATTTTTAATGTGTGTTTTTGAACCACTTTGAACCTTAATTCAAAGTAGTTTCAAATGGTTCAGTGGTTCAAATGATCCATTTTGCAGGTTCAATACAAGCAAAATTTAGACTCATGGTTCAATGTGCAGAATGGTTGATTCAGGGAAGTTCACAGTTCATGATCAGTTTTCATTAGTTCAATAGTTTCAAAGGTTCAATGTGATGCAGGAGCATATTGCATGGGAAAATTAAATTATTAGAAAAAAAAAAGAGAGAAAAAAAAATTGGAGGAAAGAGAAAGTGACGAAAATAGAAAGAAAATAATAAAAATTGAAAAATAGGAAAAAAGGAGAAAAGAGGAATTTCTATTTTCAAGGTGCATAGGTGGCGTAAATAGAAAAGTAATTAAAATAGTTGTCATTCTATTAATCGAGGTGTGTAGGTGGCATCTTAGAAGTTTAAGGAAGGTTCCTTAAATCATGCATTTAATATTTGTTGTGGTTTACAAAAGAAATGTAATTTTCTAATTGGGCCACATGGTGGTGCTTAGTTGTATTTAGGAGGAAATTCTAGAAAGTTGTAGATATTGTAGAAGGTTGTAGGTGAAGTTCTAGAAGGTTGTGGATATTCTAGAATGTTGTGGATGAATCATGCATTGGGTGTAAGTGCCTATTTAAGGAAGGTTTATGTTCATTTGTGATCAAGCTCTTCGGATGTAATTTCTTGTAGAAGCTCTCAAGGTGTAGCGAACAAGCTCTTTGTTGTAAGCTCTTCTAGTTGGAAGCCCTTAGTGATGAATCTCTCATATATTATAAGAGTTTGGAGTTTTTCCATTTGGAGAATATTGTAATGAATTGCAAGTATTAATGGATGCTTTATGAAGCATTTTTGTCATCTCTCTTGTCTCCATATTGTAGTGATTTTGGTTGTGCATTTGTAAGGGTGGTGTTGGCCCTTCATTAGTGGTATTAGAGCATACCTTTCTCAAGAGTTCCAGAGCGTGCCCTTCATCAGTGGTATCAAAGCATACCTTTGTCAGTGGTAGTAGAGCATACCTACATCAGTGGTATCAGAGTAGGTTGTTCCTGAGTGTACAAGCAGATTGCCGAAGTGTGAGGTAGTTTGTACCAGGACCTTGGTTGGGTGAAGTTTATCAGAGCGAGAGTTCCTGAGTGTACAGATAGATCGCCGAACGTGAGGCAGTTTGCACCAAGACCTTGAGTTGGGAGAATTTTGTCAAGAAGTTCTTGATTGTGTAGACAGATCGCCAACTGTGAGGCAGTTTACATGAGGTTCTTGTGTTGCACTAGATTTGTCTTCTAAAGAATTGATTATGGAGAAGAGAAAGAAGAAGATGACTTTTGTGATTGGATGGATTCTAAGGATTCCTCGACTAGAGAAAATTAGGGCAAGAAATCAAGGGGCATTGCTAGTTGATTTGCAGAAGTAGGTGAATGAATTAGAAGCTGAGTTGCAAAAATGAAGAGTGCATTACCAGAAAAGAGATGTTGATAATTTCTTAGATGCAGAAAAGAAAGAAGATCTAGTGGAGTATTCAACATGTGATACGAAAGAAGAGCAAGCTGATGAAGAGGAAATCATTTGTGAACCTAAAGTTGAAGAAGATGAAAGAGAAGAGGAAGAGCATGAGGATAAGCATATTTGTGCGCTAAAAGTAGATCAAGATGATTTAAAGATTGCAGCAATGGGGGGGAAGTATAGTGCCTTAGTTAGTGGAGTAGTTACATGCATTGTTGACAACATGAAAGAGGCAAGCAAAGATGAAGATGTCAAATAGGTAAATTCTTATGAATTATATGATGTTGAATTTGAGGTGAGTTTGAAAGATATTGATAATGGTTTGCATGAGGATCTTGTTAGTGATGTGTGGTATGCAAAGGAAGATTGGTATGGTGTTGTTGGATTTATTACAGGTGTGATTAATTCAACAAGATTGAATGAGGATGAGAGTTATAATTGGACAAAGTTCATTGCAAAGGAGAAATTTCAGCAACAGACACTTGTTCTGACTAGGTGTTGAACAAGAAGAAATAACGAAATATATTGGCACCGGATACTTGTTCCAGCTATGTGTTGGAGGAAGAGGGGAAAATAAAAATAATATCAACAATGGCTACTTCATTTTGTGAATCCATATTCACAAAAATTTTCCTACCATGGGAGTCGAATGCAGGAGCATCATGCATCAGGAAAAAAAATGTGGAAGACTTTAGTGAAGATGAAGATGGTTGTATATCTTTCTTTTGGCATCAAAGTGTGGGACACACTTTTCTATCTACTAAGGGAGTCTGATGCAGGAGCATCTTGCATGGAAAAATTAAATTATTAGAAAAAAAAAAAGAGAGAAAAAAAATTGGAGGAAAGAGAAAGTGACGAAAATAGAAAGAAAATAATAAAAATTGAAAAATAGGAGAAAAGGAGAAAAGAGGAATTTCTATTTTCAAGGTGCATAGGTGGCATAAATAGAAAAGTAATTAAAATAGTTATCATTCTATTAATCGAGGTGTGTAGGTGGCATCTTAGAAGTTTGAGGAAGGTTCCTTAAATCATGCATTTAATATTTGTTGTGATTTACAAAAGAAATGTAATTTTCTAATTGGGCCACATGTTGGTGCTTAGTTGTATTTAGGAGGAAATTCTAGAAAGTTGTAGATATTGTAGAAGGTTGTAGGTGAAATTCTAGAAGGTTGTGGATATTCTAGAATGTTGTGGATAAATCATGCATTGGGTGTAAGTGCCTATTTAAGGAAGGCTTATGTTCATTTGTGATCAAGCTCTTCGGATGTAATTTCTTGTCGAAGCTCTCAAGGTGTAGCAAACAAGCTCTTTGTTGTAAGCTCTTCTAGTTGGAAGCTCTTAGTGACGAATCTCTCTTATACTATAAGAGTTTGGAGTTTTTCCATTTAGAGAATATTGTAATGAATTGCAAGTATTAATGGATGCTTTATGAAGCATTTTTGTCATCTCTCTTGTCTCCATATTGTAGTGATTTTGGTTGTGCGTTTGTAACGGTGGTGTTGGCCCTTCATTAGTGGTATCAGAGCATACCTTTGTCAGGAGTTCCAGAGTGTGCCCTTCATCAGTGGTATCAAAGCATACCTTTGTTAGTGGTAGCAAAGCGTACCTACATCAGAATTTGACACCAAAAGAAAGATATACAACCATCTTCATCTTCACTAAAGGCTTCCACATTTTTTTTCCAACTTGTTCATGCAGGTTTAATGATCTATTCTAAGAGGTTCACATGCATGATTTAGTGGCTTGGTTTCAATGATTCATTTCTAAGGTTAGAATTGCAATCTTTTATCCCACAAAATTGGAGGCTCCATGGTAGAAGGTTCATATTAAGGTCAAGTTCAGAGGTTTACCAATTCAAAGTGGTTTGGTTGTTTGACATGCAAATTCAGAATCAAGGTTCAGGCTCAATATTTTCAAGTTTAGTGACTCAATTCAAAAGTGTAGACCAAGATTATGGAGATCAAGCCTAGTGATTTGAAGATGACTGGAATGCGTTATAAATCCACCAAATTAATACAAGCAAAGATGAAAAATATAAGGTTCTTGTTGTCAACTTTATAATTTTGATTTTCTAACAGTCATATAGGCCCTCAAACAGGGACCTGTAACTTTTGACTCAAATATTATTTTCAAAATTGCTTCAATGAGAATGTGGAAAACTAGGATTGTGACAACATATCCAAAATTCAGCAAGATCCAACAATGCAATAATTAGTTGTTCCCCCTGTAATTAGACCTATTTTTATTGTCAAAATTATTTCCAATCCACCCAGCATCATGAATATCTTGTTTAAAATTAGATCATTCAAATGACAGGTGGCATATGTAAACTCTCTCACATAATGCAGATATATGATAGGTATCTAAGTAAAAGTTTGGAAAGGAGCAAATAAAATTATAACGTGTTATTAAACATTATAATCAACAAGATTATTAAAAATTCAGAGTTACAAACATATCTCCTGCATAATCTTTCTAGGTGTCCTTGGACCTCTATTTAGAATATGAAAGATTATGTATTATACTCTAACTTTAATGGCGTATGTCATTAGAAATTTTTATCTAATATTCATTTGGGAATTGAGCATTACAACTATGAGAGATTGGAAATATTAAAAAGGTAAAGGAAGATCGACCACCATCCAAGAATTAGTTATTTGAATTGACAGATTTCATCGGAAAAGGAAGATTACAGAAATTGAAAGAAGATTTCTAGAATTCTATAAAAGGAGAAAGACAAAACATAAGAGGGGTTCCATTCTATTTTTCTGCTAGGCTGAGACTGTAGACTAAGTGTTGCAGCAGTGTAACAGCAAATGCTGAGACTGTCAGAGAGTCAATCTTCATTGTCCTTTCTAAAACTTTGTGTTAGTAGGGATAGGGAATTTTGGTTTTAAGTATGATGAAGGAAGATCATGCTTGTTTTCAAATAATGATACTGATGCAATATGTATTAAAATCTGTGTATTTTTATATATGTTAGGGAAGGGAGGTTTGAGAGAAAATTGTTTACTAAAACTTTGAGTTTGTGCAAAGTTCTCTCCACTAACTACTATCTTGGTATAACTTTCATTTTTTCTTAAATGCATTTGGTCTCATTATTTCCTAAACATGTCTGATTTTAAGATCCCTTTTAAGTCTTGATTCTTCACTTTCTCAAGATTTTTATTCGTTATGTAATACAGCAAGAAAATAGACCTTGTGTTGTTTGCTATTATTTTCTTTGGTTATCTTCATGGTGTGTGGAGATGGTTCTTCATGGTATGTGGAGATGGTTTTCTTCATGATATGTGGAGATGGTTGCATCTTGAGGACTCACAAGGTTCTTGGTAAATGTGTGGTTTAAGCTTTCATTTGGGATGTTATCCTTGGTGTGAGGATGGTTTCATTTTTATGTCATGGTATTTTCTTGATACGTGTTTAGAGTTTTTTGACATGTTATAATGTATTCATATGAAGCATGTTATCTCTTAGTTTGAGATGGTTAGATAATGTTGTCATGTTTATGTTCCTAAGGCTATGGTTGGAACTTTGACATTGACCTTGGTTTAGTTTCTTGGTATTGAGTACAATGATCATAATTTGGATACTTCATGATATTGCTATATTTTATTTGGAGTTGGCATGAATTGATTGGTTACAGGTGCTCATGGATACTTAGAGATGGTAGTGATGTTGATTTCTCTTGTCTTTGTTGGGACAATTGATGGTTTCAGCAAGAAATCTAAGGGCCATTCACCTGATATGGACTTGAGAAAGATTGTTCTTAGATGAGTCTTGGTTGGAGACTTGGATATCTTGATGAGCATTCTCATTCCCCACTCTTGGTCTACTCTGTGATTTTCTACTTGAGAGGTATAGCCCATTGTTTCTCTTAGGTGCATTATGTTTATGTTTATCTTTCATGGATATGGATCTTGAGCTATGGTACATGAGTTGGTTCTGAAGGGTTCATTTGAGAGATGGTTTAGCATTGGTTATCTCCATTTGCATATGTTGTTATGTTGGTTGAGTTTGGGAGATAGTTTTATGTTGGGTATATTTCTTGGTTTAGGAATGGTTTATGAGTTTGATCTTCTTGTGAGAGGCTTACATCCATGATTAGTTATATGGTATGGTTAGGCTATTGTTGTGGCTTCTTTTGGGGTTTTATGGAGGAGATCATACTTTTATAGTTTACATCTAGAGGTGTGTATAAAAGGACATGATACAAGTTATGATTTGCATGGTTTCTCTTTGGTCTTGGTTATCTTACTCGACATTCAGTTTTCACTTACATTGGATTTGAGATTAGTTAGAGATTGTGATCACTGGTTTGTGCTCATGTATGTCATGTGAGAGATGACATGGTTGTTCCTTTATCTCTTTTCTTTGTTGGATGTGGAGAACTTGGGAGAGCATTGGATACTTATGAGAGTTGTTCTTGCAGGTTATTGGTTTATGTGTTGTGGATGTCCTTGAGACTACATGGATTCACTTCTTTGAGATGTTGTGAGTGGATTGGTTACAGATTTAACATTATCTTTTGCAGTGGGAGCTTCTTGGTATATATGTGGCAGGTATTACTCTTGAAGTTTGTGATTGCAGGTTACAGATTGGATATGTTGATGATTTGAGATTGAGTTGGTATACCTTTGGAGGCATGGATAGTTAGATGTGTTTGGCACTTGTTGTGGGTATTATTTTAGCTATGGATATTTTTACAACTACAAATACATTTTATTACCTTTGGATCAAGTTTTTGTGCTTGGAATTTCAATTGGTACAGGATTTAATGATCTTCTAATGCGACAAGTTGGGTGGCTTTCTCTTTAGATGGCTTCTATATATGTTTGGTGGCAGTAGCATAATAGGAGGTGGCTTCATTCATGTTTGAGAAGTTGGATACTTTTATGTTTTTTGTGGGTGTCAGGGTAGATCACATGGTCCACTTTGATCCATGATGGTGGATGTGCTAGGAGGGATTGTTCCCTTGTACATTTATGTGGCTACAGATTGATCCTATGCAATGTATACAACAAGTGGAAGATTGTTGAGATAATGGGTGTTGCACACATTACATAATATTATTATATTATTTTATTTTATTTTATTATGTAATGTTACACCTAGATGGATGTACAACATGTAAAGATTCCCAAAAGATATACTTGATAAGTTGTATTATAACATTGTGATAACACTTCATGTAATTATTTAATATTGGGGAAAAGAATTAAATTTCCAATATTAAATGTGGAGTCAATGGGTTAGGTAGCACATGGTTTATGTAATACCACTTGGTGGTTTTGTGGGACTTGCTACTATATAAGCATCCACAAGGGTAGTTGTTGGTGTGACAAGGCAGAAGGAAAAAAAGGGAAAGAGTTGAGTGGAACAAGGCTTGATAGGTTAACCAAGGGAACATTTGTGAAGGTTGGAAGCATGGCATGGGATGTGCAGATTCATGCTTATTCACATACATTGCTCGGCTATGGCTATGGCTTTGAAGGCTTCCATGGTTGTATTGCAATGGTATTTTTGTTGTATAATACATGGTGATGGATGCTTTTGGAGGCTGAGTTTTTTCCCTCAATGAGGGTTTCTTAGGTTATTTCTTGTGTCACAATTTTTGTGGGTATGTTGTATATTCTCTTGCATGTGGATTTCAATTGCATATTTATTTTAGATCTATTATGGGTTATGTGGAAATAGTTATATTTTTCTTTGCAAGTTTCCTTACAAACCGAAGTTTGGAGAATTTGTTATGATGCTTATTTGGAGATAAACCAAAAGGTTGGGATCAAATTTTACCACAAGAAAAATTTGCATATAATAATTCTATCAATAGGAGTATTGATAAATCACCATTCTAGATTGTATATGAGAGTAGTACTAGAAATGCTTCTGAATTGAGGCACTTGGATAAATGAGAAATAAGTAGTGCTAAAGTAGAAGATTTTGTTGAACATTTGAAGAATACCCATGAAGAAGTGAGGAAGCACATTACAAAGATGCATACACACTATAAGGCTAAGGCTGATGTGAAAAGAAGGTATAAGGAATTTTAGATTAGAGATGAAGTCATGGTTCATTTCAAGAAGGAGAGATTTCTAGTGGGTACATATAATAAGTTAAAAATGAAGAAGTTTGGACCATGCAAGATAGTGAAAAGGCATGATTCTATAAATGCCTATGATGTAGAGTTGCATGCTAAAATAAATATTTCACTAGTGTTTAAAATTTCATAGTTGACTAAATATTATGAGGGAGGTGGTGGAGATGAAGTTGCAAAAGCACAGTGGAGTATTCCAACATCTACTTCGGCTACACGAGAGATCAAGAAGATATTGGATAGTCATGTGGGAAGAAGCATGAGGAACATAATATATGAGTATCTAATCAAATGGAAAGGGAAGCTAGTGGAGGATGCATTATGGTTAGCACAAGAGGAGGTTGACCATCTTGGTTTTCCTTTGACTACCTGAGATGTGATATGGTCACTTCTCAAATTACCCTTGGTGTTAGATGCAGGAGCATCTTGGGTGTAAGGGAAATATTGCGTCACCCAAAAATATTTCTATTTCTAGTTTTTGTGTTTTTAATAAGGGTTATTCCTGTACAGAGTTGCTTCTTGTGGGAACTTGCTAATTTTAGTAAGTTGGTATTTATTGAAAATAATTCTTCAATTGTGTATTGTCATTTATGTTACACAAATGTCACTATTAACCAAGCAATGTAGAGTTTGCAATATTAATCTTGTATATCTTAGTATTAATCGAGCAGTTGGGTAAAGAAGACTTTTTAGTATTAATCAAGCAATTGGTTAATGAAGGATATCCTACCTATAGTATTAATTGAGTGGTCAGGTATCAAAGGACTTTCAGTATTAACCGAGCATTCAATCTCAGTATTGACCAAGTGATAGCAGAATGCATTTGTCTAATAATTAGTTAATTGAGGCCAACTATTTCGATATTTATTGATTATCTGGAAGGGAACTCAAGCCGACTTGTCCAATCTTATGATATATAAGAAAGGTCAAGTTGTGAGGATAAAATGAACAAGTGGGATATGAAATAAAAGATGGATATGTGAGCAAAGGTAGAGCATGAAAGTGTGAAAGATAAGTTGCAAAGAACATCTGACCAAGAAGGATCTAGAGATCAAACCAAAATAAAGATTTGAATCTACAAAGGAAGTTCCTTCATAAATTAGGTCAAATAGTTGTTACCTTCTAACCATTGTAGCAATAAATAAATCTCTTAATAGAGTTGACTTAATAGTCATATTGTAAATCCTCTAACAAGGTGACATTTCGAGATTGAAGTTTTTGAAGACCTCTAACAAGGTTACTCCTAATAGGGTGATCTGAATCATCTAACACCTTTAATAGGGTTGGATCCTAGCAGGTCTCACTCTAGAAGAGTGAAAAATATTGTGACTAGTTGCAATGTGGTTTTTCCCAAATTGGGTTTCCACGTTAAATCTTGGTGTCATTTGTGTCCATATTATTTTCTTATGCTTTATGTTTTTGCAACTAAGTTACTAAAGGTTAAAATAGATTAGCAACGATAAGGTTGCTTTGTCAACCAAGTATCATTGATATTCTATTGTTAACCAAAGTGGGCAGTATTGCATGATCAATGAAAGTTTGTATTGACATCTAAGGGACAAGGAATTATTTTTGTGGTAACTGATTCACCCCTCCCCTCTCAATTACACTTTTATATTTCCAACAATTGGTATCAGAGTGTTTGGTGCTTGCAGGAAAGGTTTCAAGGACCTAAGCTAAAAGGGAGATTCCTAAACTTATAGAGACAACTTTTCAGCATGACAAGAATTGATGAAGTTGCATCTATCAAGCATCAATGATATTGGTTTGTTCTACTTGGAAATATATATGTGCTACCACCTAAACCTATGACTATAGAATAGATGAAAGAAGCAAATGAACACAATATAATGATGATTGATATTGCATCCTCTCTAAACTATTATGAATTTGATGAGGTCAAATATTGTCCTACTGCATTTGATATGTGGGAAAAGTTGTAGAAGGTCAATGGAGGTGAAAAAAATGTGCAAAGAGCCAAGGCATAAAGTTTAAGAGGCAAGTTTGATGGAATGAAAATGAAAAAAGGTGAGAACAATTTTCAATATAGTGAAAGAATCAAAGAAAGTGTGAGTGTAGTCAAAGCTACAAGAGGGAAAATTGATGATGAAATAGTAGTCATTGAGGTACTAAGAAAACTTCTTCCTACTTATGCAATTAGAGCTTCTATAATTGAAGAAATGAGATGTAATCCTGCAAATGATATAACCTTAGATGCACTTGTGGGAAGATTGATTGCTTTTGAATTGGATAACTTTGATAACTATGTTCCTACCTCTAGCAACCTTGAATATGTATTCAAAGCCAAACTAACTCTTGGCAAAAAAGGAGGAAACTCAAAAGGCAAATAGGTTGACAATGAAGAAGAAGAAGAATCAGATGAAGACCTTGGAGTCATTGAAGCCCTACTAGCAAAAAGAGTAGCAAAAGGGAAAGAAAAATTCAGAATTAAAACTCCATTAATTTGTTTCTCATGTGAAGAGGTTGGTCATATTGCTACAAGATGTCCAAATAAAGAGGATAAAGAAGAGAAAATAAATAAAAGGTTTAAAGGAAAGAAAGACTTCAAAAGCTACAAGGACTACAAAGACAAAGGTAAGAAAACTTGTTACATTGCTAAAGATTCTAATAGTGATATTGATGATGAAGAAGTAGTCTATATTGTTGTTAAGAATGAGTTTGATAATGAGAAAACTGAAAAGATGGCACTTATCTCTCATGTTAGCAAAAATGATACATGGATCACAGATAGTGGTTGTTCTTATCACATGACTAGTGACAAAACTATGTTTGAACATTTCGAACACTATGATGGTGGAAGTGTCAGATTTGGAAATAATGAGCCATGTTATGTAAAAGAAAAAGGAATCATAGCATTAACTGAAGGTATGAAATGTGAAAATGCCTATTGGGTTGAAGGCTTAAGACATAATCTACTTAGTGTAGCAGAACTAAATACAATAGGGTACAAGGTTGAATTCATGAATGGCAAAGCTAAATTCTTGGATGGAAAAGGAAATCTAGTTAGAATTAGTAATAAGACAAAAGGTAACTTATTTTACCTAGATCTCGCTAAAAGTTCATGTTTGCTAGCTCAAATAGAATAAAGTTGGCTATGCCATAAAATGATGTATCATGTTAACTTTGATAACCTAGTTACCATAGGCAAGAGCAAAAGAGTAAGAGGCATACCTTATCTGAAGAAACTTGAGATGGGCATGTGAAAACAATGTCAAATTGGAAAGATGAGTAAAAGAAGTTTCACATGTAAGTCCTACAATTTTGAAGAATTTTTAGAACTAGTTCATACAAATCTGTGTGGGCCAATAGATATAGAAAGCTACTATGGAGACATATACTTCATTCTATTTGTTGATAATTATTCTAGAATGATGACTATAATATTTTTGAAAGATAAATCTGATGCTTTTCAAAAGTTCAAATGATATTTGGCTAGAGTTGAGAAAGAAATAGGGAATAATCTAAAATTCCTGAGATCATATAGAGGAGGTGAATTCATCTCAAATGAATTCAATGAGTTCTAAAATGAAAGAGGAATCAAAAGATAGGTATCAACATCTAGAGCTCCGTAGCATAATGGAATAGCAGAAAGAAGAAACAAATCCATCATGGAATGTGCAAAAAAACTAATGACTTAGAAAAATGTTGCACCAAAATACTGGAGAGAAGTTATCAGCATAGCAATTCATACACTAAACCAAGTTTAACTAAAGAAAGGTACAAACAAAACACCTTATGAATTATGGTATGGATACAAGCCTGATGTTTGTTATTTAAGAGTATTTGGAAGCAAATGTTAATCTTAAAAGATGTGAGAAAAGGAAATCTTGATGCAAAAAGTGAGGACGGTATATTCCTAGGGTGCTCTAATAAAACCAAGGCATGCAAATGTTTGAATCTTGCTACTCACAAAGTCATTGAAAGTGCACATGTGAAGATTGATGATTTTGCAGAAAGAAGTAAAGAAAAAAGCAACAAGGAACCTGAATACTATAGAAAGTTTGTGTACTATGAGTAGGAACCTACATCTTTACCACAGTCAGTTGTAGTCAATCAATAGTAGGCAATACGACCCAAGTCACATTTAGAGGAGACTTTGTTTATTTTGGTGAAACTTGTGTTGTAGCTGATTTTGATGAATTGTAAATTGGATTGGCGTATATGTGATGTATTGTATCACATCCAAATAAGAACATATGAATATAGAAAGATATGTATAAGAGTAGAAGTGTAAAGTAATAAGGCTACAAGTAGTATAAGGAGTAGCAAAGATTTATATATCACAACAAGGTGATCATTACACTCCAAAGGAATCTCATTCAATAAATCAAAGTTGCAAATCAGAGATCAGCCACTAGTTCATCCTATCAGGTGGAATAGTTAAATCCTTTCACAAGGTAGACTTAACAGTCTTTTGTAAATCTCTTTACCGAGGACATACTTCACTGTATGTTTGTAAATCCTTTTGCAAGGTTGACCTAGTAGTCCTTATTGCTCCTAATAGGGAAGATCATCAAAGGTGATCATTGTAAGCCCTAACAGACCAAATTTATACTACAATACTCAAGCTTTTGGATATCATCCCCACCCCAATTTTACTTTCTACTTGGAAGGTTTCTAGGTTACCATATTGTGTGTCAAAGTGTTATGAATTTTTTAATGCTTTTAGCTTTTCATACATGCAATTAGATCATAATAAATATGAAGGATTAATTAGTAAATTAAGATTAAGTTTTATTGGTTACTGATTCACCCCTCCCCTCTTAGTAACCTAGCCTATCTTATATTTCCAACAATTGGTATCAAAGCTTTGTGATTCTCAAAGAAGACATTTAACAACTTGAGCAAAGATAAGAGGCAATGGATGTATTCAAACTTGATAAGGCTATTGACAATGAAAAGCTAGATTTGGAATTGGCTATTGGGCAACTTAAGAAAGCAAAGCAACAACTCTCTTAACCCCTAAAAAGAAGAAAAGATCTTGTAGTACAGATGAATGAAAAACTCTACACTGAAGAAAGAATTGAAAATGTCCATTTAGAAAGTAATTCAGATTAAGCTAATGAAGTGATCAAAGAATTATTAGAAAATAATGGTAGGGTAAAAGCACAAACCTATGTCACCTTTTATAAAGGAGAAGTGATATCAGAATTTAAAGTCTTCAACTTTAACGAAATAAAAGTGGCATTTGTGCTTAGAATTTGAAGATGATGTAAACTAATGAAATGTGTAAAATTGGATAAAGTTTATGTCTATAATTTTTTTTTTTTAAATTGAGTGAAATTTTTATTTATTTTTAAATTTTTTAAGTGTATTTTTTAATTTTTTAAAAATACTAAAAATATAGAGTTTTTTTCCCGTCAAACAAATATATGCAAATGTTCATATTTTGGTTTGATTTTGGAATATGTTAGTGTTAACATGTATACCTAGTGCACCAAAAAAGAAAAATTGAAATTCGACTAATATTTTTGAAGTTATAATTGGTCAAAGTCAAAGTTATCATAAATTGACAGTTTTTTTCTCCCGTCAAACTTTTTCCATCAAATCTACATATTTTTTTTAAAGAATTACATATTCTTGAAGAAGACTCTCTCCTCTAGTGCAGCATAAAAAAAATTAATTTTTTAACATGATTTACTATTTTTTTCTTATTTTTGAATAGACATCTTCTTGAATCTTAAGATACCTACTTGTAATATTTTCAAATTATAACATATTATTCATAATCAAAATTTTTAAAAAATATATGATCATAATCGTGACTCCGAGAACTACAAAAGTATATTTTTAGTTTTAAAAAAAACTTCAATTTAGTAGGTCAAATTGGCCTTCAAAGTGAGATGTTTACAGAAGTTCTGATTTTTGCTTGTTCGGTTGCCACATAGACTGTTTCGGCCGTAACTGTTTCGGCCGAAACAGTTCCGGCCGAAACTCTTGTCGACAGAATAAACCACCAACGGTTAATGTCACTATTTGATCTTTTAAAAAATTGTTTTTTCTTTCTAAAAAAATTAAATATACAGGGACAACAAAAATTGGAAGAGGGTTTTCAAAAGACAATTAATTTTGAAGCAATTTTCAACAACTGTTCTACGGATTTAATCAATATTGCAAAGGATCAAATATTTTGAAGGTGCTTTTCTCGTCTAATTATTTTTATTTTTATGTATTATATATTGAACCATTAGCTAATATTTAGTGAAATCTAAATTTATTTATTTTTCTTTCTATAGATTGAAATATTCAATGGGTAGTAAAAGGAAAAGATCAAGGAAATATGATCGAAAAAGAGATAACAAAATGAAAGGCTATACAAAACATGATCAAAACCAACCTACTGAAATTCCTGAACATGATGAGATTCATGAAGAAAATGAAAGTAATGAAGAGGAAGAAATTGGCAGTTCTATTGATAGAGAAAAATTAGAAAGCATAAAAAATTTGATGGATTTGGATGAAGAACTACTTTTAAACCAAATTCCATCTAAAGATATGATAAATGATAACACTATCAGAAAGCATTGTCAGAACATGTGGGATGAATATTTCAACGATAAAAGTATATTTGGACATGCACAATTATTTGTCAAGTTATTTAGGAGAAAAGATATGAGACCTGTTTTAGAGTTGTTGGGTGTTGATAATAGGAAAAGCCATGCCCATAATATTAATAAAACAATAGTTGAAAACTTGAAAAATGCTTATAACAAAATTGACAACACAACTCGAGGAGGTGATTTGAGTAATGCACGTAGAGCATTGATGACTACTATATCTAATAGAAAATTGACACATAGAAAACAGGTACGTGCAATCTCTGATGTACTACATATATCTAGAAGAACTATCTAGAGATACATCAAGAGGAGAAATATGCTAGATGATAACATTGAGAATAACTGGGTGAATATTTGTAGAGTTCCTCGAAAAGACAAGATTTCTAAAGAAGTAAAAAGACAAGTTATTAAATTTTGGACCACACATTCTCATGTTTCTTCCAACAGGCATGATACTATACAAATTAAAGATCAAGAAACAGGGGCCAAAATTGAACATCCAAAACATTTCATAGATATAACTCAAAGTGAACTTTTTGAAGCATTCAAACAAGAATTTTCAAATGTCAAAATATGTCAGAGAATGTTTGAGAGTTTACGTCCTTCCTTTGTACGCATAAATAAGATGTGTGAAACTTCTTGTTGTAGAAATCATGTTGAATTTGGTCTACACTTGCAATCATTTAAAAAAGTTATGGTAGTACTTGATCCTAATTTGGTCATCCCTAGCAGTACAACACAATTTGTGAGGTCCATATTATGTGATAAATTAGAAGATTCAGATGAATTCAAAGTGCAATGCATCAAAAATCAGTGTGAAGATTGTGTAGATTTACACAAATTTTCTGAAATTATGAAAGTTGAGAATATTAATGAATCCACACCAGTTTCATGGATGAGATATGAATATGAGACATACCAAAATAATAGAGGAGATGAATCCAGAAAAATTGTATTGAAGGAGAGTGAATTGCATTATGATGAGTTCATGGCCAAGTTCCGTCCATTGATATATCCACATATCCAACATTTTCATGGTGCACGATGGCAAGCTAAACAGTTTCATGATTCCAAAAATTGTTTTCCACGTGGTCGTATACTTTCAATTGTAGATTTTTCTGAGAATTATACATTTGCACCTCATACAAAGCTCCAAAGCCAATATTATCATTCTGAACAAGTTGCAATATTTGTGCAAGTGACCTATAGACATGCACAATTTGAGGTGGATCAGATAGAAAGATTCGATGAAAATGAATGCATCATCATCAAAGAGGTTCATTTCTACATTAGTGATGATAGAGTTCATGACAGGAGTTATGTGGCTCATTATTTTGCAATGTTCTCTGAAGATCTTAGAAATTGTGGAATAAATGTTTCAGAGCACTAGATTTGGTATGATGGATGTACAGGTTAGTATACATGAAATAGTTACACATTTATTTAACTTTATTTTCACTTATATTTATTTGGACATGTCTATTTCTATTTGATATATGTACACGGATAATTGTAGATACTTATCATGTTTCATGTTCACAGGACATTTCAAATTTGCAAAAGCATTTAATTGGTTAGCAATGCAACATGCTAGAACCAATGTTAGGTTTTTATGAAATTTCTTTGAAAGTGGACATGGAAAAGGGGAGCATGATGGAGTAGGAGCATGTATAAAATGTGCGCTTCGACAACATGAACTTGCAGGTAAATATATGCATTTTTAAAATGTGCGTGTTTAGTACTCTAGTAGCATATATTTTAAATTTTATATATACATGCATATTGTATGTACATACAGGGAATATGATAGAGAGCGCAAATCAAATTGTTGAATGGTGCAAAGTTCATTTTACTACTCGAGATACTGAATACAATAAGCATTACTTTTGGGAGGTGAAAGGTGAACTAAGTTATATTTATTTTTACTTTATTTTTCAAATCAAGTTGAGTTTTTAATTAAATATTTATTTTGAAATATGACAATTATTTTTTGTATTTGTAACAGATATAGATTGATCTAATCCTTACAATTGTCAAACGATTCCTGGAATTAGAAGTTTACATCAAGTGATGACTACAGGAAACCATAAACCTCCAGTAATTAAAGTAAGAGAGAAAACATGTTTTTGTGATGACTGCATTAAGGACAATCTAGTGAGTGCTGTGAAAATATTGGGAATGGATATGTTTCACGTTGGGATTTGAAGGAGATAGTTAGAAAGCCTCCTTTTGAAGATGTTGACATTGACATTGACATTCATGATCCTGTATATTTAGCTGATTATGAGCGCATTTCTGATTTAGTTATGGCAGGTTTGTGTGCATATATACATATAATAAATTAATATACATGTATATTTGTTTTAAAATTAATTTATATTTATCTTTTTATATACATGCAGGAGATATTTTTGCAGTTCAAGCCTTACCAGATAATGCGGGAAATGTGGACTATTGTCTTTTAAGATGCACAAAAGCAAAACACAAGTTGCTAGAAGGAACTATAGATGCTGATGAACAGTCATATCCAATTGGATCAATTGTTATTGAAGGAACATATTATCAACAAACAAGGGTAATTGATAGTGGTATTGAATTTATTGAATACAAGCGTGGAGAAAAGGTTTTACACTATAGTAACCATGTTATAGCAACCAAATTACAATTTGAAGCAGTGCAAAGAAAAGGACGTCGTGGAAATTGCATATTGAAGAACATGAAAAACTTTTAGAGATAATAAAAAGTAGAGAGGATCCTAACAATACATTGTTTGTGGAGCTCTAGTGTACCTATGTACTTATTGTGGAGCTCTAGTTGAGTTATGCATGTATAGCTCTTATACTTTCATATTTAATATTGACAGGATATTTGTTTTATAAATTTGTGTACATTGGATCATTTATCTTGGATATGCAAAATTAGACATGTATTGTTATTTTTATTTAAATTCGACATGGATATCTCATTTAAGACCAGGTCTCTTAGGACCTCCTCTTAAGACAACCCCTTTAGTATTTGTATGTATTTATATGTACATTATTTATGTTTTCTTACATATGATTGTTAATGTTGTTATGTATTTGTGTACATATAATCTTTATATGTTCTTATATGATACATTCTTTATGTTTGTATATAATCGTTATGTTCTTGCCTGTATTAACTTTTACTAATTAAATGTTGTAACATGCATTCTTTAGGTCATACTCTTTTTATGTTCTTACATGTATATGTTATATGAACTATGTTACATATTACATACATTATATTTTATTAATTAAATGTTGTTAATTATAGTTAATTAAGAATGTATGTCATTAAATATAGTTGATTATAGTTAGATTAAATATAGTTAATTGAGACATGTCATTAAATAGAGTTAATTAAGTCATTAAATAGAGTTAATTATTAAGACATTAAATATAATTAGATTAAATATAGTTAATTATAGTTAATTAAGGCATGTCATTAAATATAGTCAATACATGATCTACATTAAATATAATTAGACTAAATATAGTTAATTAAGACATGTCATTAAATATAGTTAATTATACTTAGATTAAATATATAGAACTTAATTATACTTATATTAAGACATGTCATTAAGTATAGTTAATTAAACTTAAATTAAGGCATTAAAAACAATAACATGTATGTATAAACATGAATATTGAAAACATATGCATATGTGTATTAACTTTTATTAATTAAATGTTATAGTTCATGCATTCTTTCTAGGTGATCATAGTCTTTATATGTTCTTATATACATGTATATGTTATATTCTTATGTACATCAACCATTAAAATTATATAGTTAATTACACTTAGATTAAGGCATTAAGATGAATAACTATACATATACATGCAAACTTGAATATTGAAAACATAAATAACATATAGAAACATGTGCATAACACATACATAAGTTACATAAAAGATGAAGACATCAAAAGATCAATAAAATAGACGTGTACATTAAAAGATCAATAACATACATGTGCATATATTTGGAGAATATAATGTACCCATATCAAATGTATAACAATAGATCATGTATCAAATGTCTAGAAATAACATATATAAAACATCAAAATCTCCATATAAACATGTATCTGAAAATAACATATAAAACATCATTTAGTGTCCATGATATAAACACGTATCTAGAAATAACATATAAAACATCAAAGTGTCCATATAAACCATGTATCTGAAAATAACATATAAGACATCAAAGTGTCTGGATATAAAATGTATGCATATGGAAATAACATATAAAACATCAAACTATCCATATAAATATGTATCTAGACATAACATGTGTGTAATAAAATAAAAGGCCACATATGATCTAATCAGCTACATCTCCCTCCTTGATCCTAGGCCTTCTCCCCAAAAGGGTCTATCAGCTGCATCTGAACCCTGTGTCAAATGATAACTCGAACCATTTAATTATGTGTACAAACAAATTATATCAAGATCTACATGTATATAAATCAAATATATATATATATATATATATATATATATATATATATATATATATATATATATATATATATATATATATATATATATATATATATATATATATATATATATTGTAACATACCTGGGACTCGCGATGTGTAGGATCTGTCAGTGTCTGCAGATCAGCAAAACGTAACATACTATCACTCAAACTCTATAACACATACAAAAACACACACATATACATTAATTTAAACATATAGACATATTATTTACTATAATAAAAATAAATCTAAACATATAGAGATATTTATCGTAGCATTATGTAATGCTCTGCCGATTTGACTGATATCTGAATCATGTAATGAAAAAATAGTACCAGCATCCAAGTCAATTGTGTGGCCCTGATATGAAAGCATGGAAGTAAATAGACTAGGCTCTATGGCACTGAGATCCTAAGTAGGGGGGTTGTTGTAGGGTCCTGAGTAGCTGGGGTTAGTGTTGTAGCCTAGGCCTGTGTAGCAGTAGGAGCAATAGAAGGTGCAGGAATGTCCTCCTGCCTCTGTGAATCCTCTGGGACTGTTGTACGTGACAAAATATGTCTAATCTGAGAGCTCATGTCATGAAGTGGAATCCCTGAGAGAGTAGATAATGCTCGATATGCATCTAAAAGATCAGATGCTAAATATGATGCCAAACGATGCAATGCATCCACCTCTAAGACTGCAGAAATGTCTACAGGAGAAGGTATGTCTGCAACTCCATAATCATCATCAACAGGTGTGCTAGATGATGCAACTGTGGGAGCGGTACCTCGAGACCGTAGCATATATCTACCACATCGATCAGAAGAAATCTCGTGTAACTATGTGGCGACGGTGGCGATGCTCAAAAAAATTTGTGTCCTAATTGTGTCATCAGGAACACTCTCACCTGCAATAGCCATCTGTGGACCTCTCGGCATAACCAAAAGGTTTGGACCCACCATTGCCCATTTGTTAACGGGTGCAAGAGTGTCCATAGGTCTAAATCTGTCCGAAAGTCTCCCCTGACCCTGCCCAACATGCCCTGGATAATCTATATAGTCAACATCATAGTGTAAATGAAATTCTACAAATAATTGTTTGCAGAAATATAGAGGGAACTCATCCTTCTGTGGCCATCTATGATGAGTAGCCAACTAGCAAGGATACATCAATGGTACGATGAGTGGATTAGTACACTTCCTCGCAGAGTAGCCTCTGACTCTGCGACGATCTGTATAAGATGGAAACATGAATTTCACCATGTCAATGGAAACCTCAGTATCAATCTGTGTGTACTTCACAGTGCTAGTGACACTGTGAGATAAAGAAGAATAAAATGTCTCAATGCTCATATCATCAAAAGGGTTGTATGATTCAATTGTCTGAATCATATGAAATAACTCCTCTCGCATCGCTGTGACCTTCTCCCTATTAGGGAGGGTGGTAGAAGAGGAAAGTGAGGTATCCAAAACCTGCATAGCATGAGATAATCTCGCAACTGTATCTCTAAATAACTGTTGTCTATCATGAGTGGAGGAGGTTGATCTACGTGTTGTACCAGACTCAGCACTCTAACCCCCACCACGAACACTGGCATCCCCTAAGGATCTAGAAGCACGATCCCCAGAACTAGATACCATAATGTATATATGAAAATAAATATGAGGATATGAATGTGAAGCTACAAGAGTGATAAATATCTAGAGATCTGCACATGCATATATATACAAATATAAACATACACGTGTATTTAAATTAAAATAATTAAAAGTTAAATTTAATTTGAAACACATGTACATATAAATACACAACATTAAATGTATAGTGCTAAATTCAATCATATAACATACATATGTATTTTAAAACAAATTATCTTAGAGACCATATCTAATGTACATTGTAACGTGCTCATGCAAATGTGAAAAATAAATATTTGTACATGTACATGTATATGCAATAAAAATAAAATAAAATTTCTTGATTAAATGATAAATAAGTGTACACATGTATAAATGCAATAAAAAATAAAAATTCTTGACTAAAATCTAGATTTTGATGTAAATGCTTTGATGATTATGGGGAGTGTAGATGAGAGTTAGGACATAGGGATAGAAAAAATTGTTACTAGATAAGTAAATGAGTTTAGTTAGCAAATGTTAGTTTACAATTTAGAACTCATGACTTAATTTAGTAGTTTGAATTAGAGTTAAGAATGTTAATAAAGTAAATGGGATATAGTTTTATTAAGGTTGATAGTAAGGTCAGTCTATTATGTGCTAGTAAACATATGAATACCTATTACAACCTATAATAGATGTAATGACCTAGTAGGAGTCCCTAGGTCCCCTTAACATGTATATGGATAAAAATTCCTAGAAATGTATCATAAGAGGTCGTTATGTGTCATTTGGTAATGTAAGAATCATCATTACCTAATAAGACCTATTATATCCTAATAATACATATTAAGACTTATTAGAACCTATAAAAAATAGTATGACCTATTACGACTGCTATGTCCCCTTAAGACACATATGTATGGATAACGTACTGAAAAATGCAACATAAGTGATCTTAATGTGTTGTTTGGTAATGTAAGACTCATTATTACCTGGCAATACCTATTATGTGCTAGTAAACATATGAATACCTATTAGAACCTATAACAAACGTAATGACCTAGTAGGAGTCCCTAGGTCCCCTTAACATATATATGGATAAAAATACCTAGAAATGTATCATGAGGTCATTATGTGTCATTTGGTAATGTAAGAATCATCATTACCTAATAAGACCTATTATATCCTAATAATACATATTAAGACTTATTAGGACCTATAAAAAATAATATGACCTATTACGACTCCTCTGTCCCCTTAAGACATAGATGTATGGATAACGCACCTAAAAACATATCATTTAACTGATCTTAATGTGTTTTTTGGTAATCTAAGACTCATTATTACCTAACAATAACTAGTTGTTAAAATGAAAATCATCAATATCTAAGTGTGGTTCATTCGGTTAGTAAAGGGCCTATGTTATGGTTAGAATGTGGTATGGGTTATGATTGTAGTTAATATAGGGTTATGTTAGAAGGTGTATTTAATGTCAAAATTAATTTCACCATAAGATATTATTGTTTCACCTCTAGATCCATCAGGTTATGTTAGAAACTGAACAATGTCCCCTAAAGGTTTGCTACATTTTTTACTAATGTTTTTCTACATGTTTACCTCATGTTTTTCTATATTTTTAAACTAATTTTTTTGACATTTTAACCTAATGTTTTTCTATATTTTAACCTAATATTTTTCCTAATGTTTTTTTATATTTTAACCTAATGTTTTTCTACACTTTTAACTAATGTTTTTCTACTTTTTTATCTCATGTTTAACTACATTTTTGCTAACAAATTAATTTAAATACCATTCTAAAACAATCTAAAATAATTTAAACATATTAAAAAATAAACAATTTTAAGTATTTCACTCACAAAATAGGTCAAAAACAACTACTTTAAGTACAATTAACATCTATTAATCAAAAAATACGTTTAAAAACTATTAAAAAATGGGGAGGAAAAAACCACTAACCAGTTATGGCCGAAACACTTCACCCACTCTCCAGAAATCTAGGAACCGCAACAGTGATAATGATAGCTGCAAGAGGTTTACGACAGTTTTATTGCGGCTTGGGGTTTCGGCCGAACGGGTTTTAGCTGGAACGGTACAAGCCACGTAGGTGCGCGAAACTGCCGCGTATGTTCGGCCATAACCGTTTCAGTCGAAAGCCTTTTAGCCGAAACACCTAAGGATATCACAAAGGGTGACATAGGTTTGTGCTTTTACCCGGTACACTTCAAGAAGAAGTGAGAAAGTTGAAAAGAGAACAAGAAATTCATTTAGTAAGATTGTGTGAATTCATGGAAGAGAAAAACAAGATAAAGGAAGAGATAGAAGTAAAGAAAAATGAAATTCAACATCTATCACTTCAACAGGAAGACTTCATTGATCAACTTACTAATGTAAATGAAGAAATCATGAATCTAAGATCAGAGAATTAAATATTGTAAAATGATCTAAACACTGGAAAGTAAACCAATAAAAGGATGATGAAATCTCAAGTAGGCATGAATCAATTAAATGAGCAAACCCAATACAGATAGAAAGGAAAAGCAAGAGTTGGATATAAAAAAGAAGGTGAATCATCCAAGCAAGGAGCTCAAAAGAATCAAAGACCTACTTTTACACCAAAAAAATGTTGGAGTAATGGTAAAGCTAAATTCAATGGAAAATGCTACAATTGCAATAAGCATGGTAATAAAGCTAATGAAAGCAAAGAGAAACCTAAATTTGAAGGAAAATATCACAAATGAAAAAAGCATGGGCACAAATCTTTTGAATGCAAAACCAAGATATTGAACCCAACATAACATATTGTAAAAGCTATATTTGGTTGGGACTACAACACATGGTGCAGATGTCACTATTGTGGAGAATTTGGACACAATAGATTAAACTATGTGAAACATCACACGAGGACAAGAGACACTACTAGAAGATATTTTATTTATACAAAACTTGGACACCTTGCCAAAAATGTATGAACACTAGAAGAATTGAAGATGAAAAGAAAGCCAAGGCTAACAATAGTAGAAAGCGGATGAGACAACAATGGATTCCCAAATCTTCTGAGAGTGCAATTTTGAGCAATGAAGCACATGTCACTCAAGAATTGGGTGACTCAAGCATTTCTACTTGATTGCCCACAAGGATAACTGGAACTATGATTTTGAAGTAGACATCCTACATCAGTTCCAATTAGCTAGAAGGAAAGTTCCATATCAACATTCAAGATGCAAAGGGATCACCGAGTGTCTAAGGAAATTTTAGACCTTATTGAGCTAGGTCGGGTTGTAAGACCCTACTAGGCAAGGTCAAGAGTAACTAAGTCATTGTGTGGACACCAAGTCGTGGATGACTCTACTGAGCAATTAGATCAAACACAGTAGAAGACAATCTATCACCAAGCAAGTGAACGTACCAAGCATTTATGGCAATTGGAAAGTGGAATTTTTTAAAAAGGATGAAATCGAATTCATTTGTCACCATGAATTTTCAAAGAGCTATCTGTAAAGAGAGATTTATGTGCATCCAAGTGATCTATGTGATTTTTTGTTGAAGTTTTCCATATTTTCATAAACCCTACTGAGCATGACATCCTCCAGTACCAAATCCAATAAGGGGTCCGAGATGTTGGTTTGAGGAGTTGAGTGGAAAGCAGCAGACTTCAAGCAAGTCCAACAATTGTAGAAATGCTTGATCCAACTAGAGCTTAGTTACATATTTTACCACAAGTACTGCTGGTTAATGATATTCACTCACATTTTTATTGTTTGATTTAAGACATTGGAACCCTAGAAATGGATGAAACTCTGCAAAAGTTGTGTGCGAATGGTGCATTGAAACTCGAGCATCAACACTTGGAAACTAAGGGTTTAACCAACTTTCCACATATGCCCCAAGACTTTCAGATAAAATGGATAAGGTTTATCCTTAGCCATATACATAATGGGTAGCTATGGTTGGAGCAATCTATTCTTATAATGAAGAAAATGATTCATCAAAGCATAGGGCTGCCAACGTTGACTAAGGCAAAGACTACCAAAACCCTAAGTCAGTTAGAACTGGAAAGGAAAACTCTTGTCAAATGGGATGGAAGAGGTATGAAGATGAGTTGTGTAGCTAACATGAAGCTAAAGTTTGGAATTCATGTAATAACACATAAAATATATATCTCTATTCATCTCAATAGTATATCATGTAAGGTAGTTGATTTGGCTCTCAAGGTGGTGAAGAATAACATATCTTTTAACCTTGTTGAGCTAATGTCGAACCAATTCAACAAGAACATGGAGAGCATCAGAACTTCAAAGAATAACCTATGTAAGTTTGTTTCACTTTTAACCTATTTATTCTTCTTTGTGCAAAACTCTTTCCCTTCAAAAGGTACAATTGTATGGAGAAAAGATGTGCCTATACTATATCAGATCAATGAGTATATAGGGTGAAAACTATGTCAGTATCATAGATAATTATTTTGATTCATTCAAAGAAAAGATGAATAACAGATTTAGAATTCGCAATAAACTTGTAGAAGATTTCAAGGATGATGTTTGTTTTATGGTAGACTATGACAAGGTATACATAAAAGCAGTCAAACCTAGAGTGGTGTGAGTTAAGCCTCTAGGCTATGAGGTTAACATTGATGATACTAGGGACATCATTGAGGCATTTTTGAAAGAACCTATGGATCTCAAGGCTACATATTTTGGTACATATGATGAAGCCAAAGCTAGAATTGAACTAGAAATAAAGCTTCCTTAGGCTGTCAGCAAAGGAAAGAAGAGGATAGCAAAATTGAGACAAACTAGTTCTACTCTCCTATTGACATAAGATAAAGGAGATGATGTGGTAGAAGAAACTAAATCAGAAGAAGAAAAGCCAATCATGAAGAAATGTAAGGTTATTATAACCAAACCTACCAAGTCATCTATTGTAGTATTCACTAGAAGGACATCTAGAAAGAAATTGAAATTGGAAGAAGAAACAAAGGATGTTGTTTTCAAATGGCCTCCACCTACATTTCAAGAGAAACTGAAAGTGATTGATTTTGGAGTTGGCATGGAAAATTTTAAATCATTGAGATATGAGAACAGAATTGCAGAGGAGAAGAAGCAAGTTGAAGACATGATTATGTCTAAGCTAGGAAAATGGAAATATTCACCTGATCAACTTGCACAACCAATTCCCAAAGAATTGATATAAAGAATCAAGCCAAGATGGGAACATGCCAAGAAAACTACAAAGGATGTATATGAGTAGACTTTGAGGCAACTCATGCCAAGTCTTAATGATAAAGAAGTAAAAGAGTACATGAAGCAGAATGAAAAAAAACTCACTTTGAAATTTAACACTTTCTTAATACTGATTAATGACATTGAACATGTGGTGAAGAATGCCACTAATACATGGAAGAATATTTATAATCTTCATTAGAAGAGTGATTTTGTTGTTCATGTTAGTGATAAAGATGATGATGAAGATGACAAGGAAGAAAAGGACAATGATGATGAAGAAGAAACAAATGATGATAATAAAGATGACGAGGAGAAAGAACATGAAGCCACCGAGGAGAATCTCCTTGAGATTTAGAGGATTGAGGAAACCAACCTTGAGAGGTTTGCAGCAGTGGTTATGGCCTCATTTCCTCACTCTCTGGGCAAAGATTTAAAACAATCAAGCTCAAAGAAAGCTTTTGTTGAGCTAGTTGTGGCAAACAATGCAAATCCAAGCACTCAACCAATCTTTGCACTTGTTCAACTAAGTACTTCATTGACTAAAGTGATCAACACTTCATCTACCGAGCATTTAGTGCTTCCTCCTTCATCATATTTGGCTACTCAGTAACTAGGTATTTATACAATTAGTGCCATATCTAATTTTGTTGCTAGTCCTTCTATTTCCACTATTGTTACTATTCCCAGTATACAAGTAGTTAGTACAAAGATAGTTAAGAGCAAGCCTCAACCAAGTACTAAAGTTTCTAGCAAAGGAAAAGATAAAGAAGAGGAAATTGATCTTGATGGGGATATAGTTATCCTAAATTAGGATATCTCTATTCTGAATCCTGATCAAATGCATATAGTAGGTGAGCTTTTGCAGAAGAAAGCTAAGCAATAGAGGTGTAGAGAGGATAGAAACAAAGAAAATAAAGTGCTAGAAGATGCAAAGAACATACTTGCAAATGCACTTAGCACCAAGGTTGATACTTCTCAACCTATTTTGGCTTAATTAGCAAAAGTTGTTTAGAAATTTAATGAAGATCTGAATAGGCAAGAAAAACTTTTGCAAAGAGCAAAGAAGAAATTTAAAAACAAAGTATTGGAGCTAGTTGCATAGAAGATTGCAATATATCAAGTAGACATGTCTACTATTCTCAGTTCATTGGAAACCTCTTCCAACAATGTCACTTCTCTATTCAGTAAACTATGTGGTACATCTATCTTTACTTAGGAAATCAAAGATAAACTCTCCAAGATATATAAAGAATTAAAGGCAAGTGCACACCAATTGTCACTTGACCTGAGCTACAGTTCTACTCATTACACAAAGATTAGATTTCTAACTGATATGTAAGAAGAATTACTAAGGGAAGAAGCCAGGATAAGGGCCACACTTATAGACATAGAAGGAATGATTCTTCTGAATGTGAAAGCATTATAGAGACACATTGCACATGCCAAAACTCTCATCCATGACAACAACTTTTCCATTACTAATCACATGATGGAGTTATTAGCAGAAGTTCAGATTGCATTGCATGCAAGCAAGGTGTTGCAAGAAAATTGGGACAAGATAATGTCACTGATTTTAAAGGCACATTCTGACTTCTTGTCACATTTTGGCATTACCATGTAGCATACACCTTTGGCATTTATGTCAAAAAAGGGGAGAATATGTGATGATGCAATAAAAGGGGAGAAGATAAGAAGATGTAATATAAAGACATGAGACATATGTGTATAACATGTAAAAGTATATTAAATATATATGTATGGGGGAGCATCATAATATTATACATATACATGTAAATATATTTAGATAAACATCTCTTACAAAAATAATTTTTAAAAATCTCAAAACTAGAGTATGTTATCAAGTTGAAGACATAGGATGGAGACTAAAGATTGTTTTGAACTTTTTGAGAATTCAATTTTGATTGATAAGTGTTTTTGTCACTAATGCCAAAGTGGGATATTGTTGACATTACAGTCAAGTTTTTTAATTAGTGACACACACACACTTAATTAGATGGTTAGCAACTACCAAGCTTATCTTGTAGTTTACAATGTTAATCAAACAGTTCAAGCTCTATCGAGTTCTACAGTTGCTACCGAGTTCTCCAATGTTTACCGAATTCACAAGTTTAGTGATGTGATTCTAGTGTTGACCGAGCTATGTAGTGTCAACCAAGTGATTTAGTTTATACCGAGCTCACAGTGACAACCAAGCGATTCAGTTTATACTGAGCTCGCAGTGATAGTGTTGACTGAGCTATGTAGTGTCAACCAAGTGATTCAGTTTATACATCGAGTTTTGTAGTGATCACAAAGTCACTAGTGTAGACCGAGTTTAGGCTACTTGGAAGTGATTAGTATGAGCCGAGATTCTACATCTATCGAGTGCATGACAATGTCGAGCATTGACAATGGTTGCCAAGTGTCTAAACCTCACCGAGTTTGTCTTTAAAACCCGAGTACCTATAGTTCGACCAACTTTGTGTATTTTGGTGAAACTTGTGTTGTGGCCGACTTTGATGAATTGTAAATTAGATTGGTATTTATGTAATGTATTGTATCACATCCAAATATGAATGTATGAATATAGAAAAATGTGTATAAGAGCAAAAGTGTGAAGTAAGAAGGCTACAAGCAGTATAAGGAGTAGCAAAGATTTATCTATTGCAACAAGGTGATCATTACACTCCAAAGGAATCTCATTCAGCAAATCAAAGTTGTAGATTAAATCAAACACTAGTTCATCCTAACAAGTGGAACAGTTAAATCCTTTCACAAGGTAGACTTAATAGTCTTTTGTAAACCTCTTTACTGAGGACATACTTCACTGTATGTTTGTAAATCCTTTTGCAAGGTGGACCTAGCAGTCCTTATTGCTCCTAATAGGGCAAATCATCAAAAGTGATCATTGTAAGCCTTAACATGCCAACTTTATACTGCAATACTAAAGCTTGTGGGTATCATCCTCACCCTAGTTTTACTTTCTACTTGGAAGGTTTATGGGTTACCATATTATATGTCAAAGTGTTATGAATGTTTTAATATTTTTAGCTTTTCATGCATGCAATTAGATCAGAATACATATGAAGGATTAATTGGTAAATTAAGATTAAGTTTTATTATATTTCCAACACCTAGAGCATGGTGTGAAAGACTACATGGATATCTGGTAAGAATTGGTTTTGAAAAAGACAAATGATAATAGTAATTTGTATATAAAGGAAGGACCACTGGACAAGATATTTCTTGCATAAATATTTGTAGATGATATCATATTTGGAGGGCATGAGATTTTATGCAAGTCATTTGTCAAAGAAACAAGGAAAGAATTTGAAATGTCTATGTTTGGAGAAACAAAATTCTTTGTGGGTCTGTAAGTTCATCAAATAAAGGATGAAATTTTCATCACTCAATCAAAATACATCAAGGAAACATTGAAAGCATTTGGAATGGAAGATTCCAAACCAGTTGGAACACATATGTCTACTAGACATAAACTCTAAAAGAATGATGATTCAAAAGAGGTAAACTAAACTACTTATAGATCAATGATTGGAAAACTTTGGTATGTGGTACACACTAGACCTGACATTGCATTAATAGTGGCATAGTTGCAAGGTTTTTTGCTAATCCTAAAGAAAATCAAATGATGGCAATTAAAATAATTCTAAGGTACCTAAAAGTGATTGAAGAATATGGTTTATGGTATAAGAAAGGAGGAAATCTTGAGTTAAGAGCCTTTATTGCTACATATTGGGTAGAAAATGTTGATGAAAGAAAAAGTACCAGTGGAGGAGCATTATTTCTTGGAAAGAGGTTAGTGTCTTGGACAAATAAGAAACATAATTGTATTTCTCAATACACAACAGAGGCAAAGTATGTTGTTGCAACAGTCAATTGTACTAACATAATATGGATCAAGCTACTATTGTTAGGTATGAAGGAGGAAATCAAGGAACTAGTGGTTCTCTACTATGATAACACAAGTGCAATCAGTATATCAAAAATCCAATGATACACACAAAGAGAAAAAACATTGCAATCAAGTATCATTTCTGAAGGCAATTAGTTCAAAACAAAGGGGTGAGATTGGAATATGTGAATACCAAAGAGCAGATAACACATATGTTTACTAAGGCTTTACCTAAGGATGCATTAATGTATCTAAGAGGTAAACTAGGGGTTATTTCCCTATCTGATGCTTACTACAACAAAAGATAGTGAGGCATTAACCAAGTTCCATTGAAGATCTATCAAGTTGATGCAGTGAAATGCATAACACATTGCATATGAATTAGTACAAAAGGCACATAGTAACTACAAAGTTTCTATCCTTTGGCATTTGATGTCAAAGAGGGAGTGTTCAATAATGTCAACAAGGGAAAGCTACAAGGGAGAGTTGAAAGAAAGAGTGAGGGAGAGTTCAGTGTAAAAGTGAAAAAGGGAGAGTTTTGTATCTCAGAAGGAAGATATTCAGATAATGGAATGACAACAAGGAGGGAGAAAATGACAAAAGTTCATAGTAGAGTATTGATAGGGAAGCAACAGAAACAAATCCAAATAGAATCTCAAAGGGAGTTGGTATGGAAGAGAATCATAATGAAACTAAGGATATTATATATTTGCTCATACATTTATCAGTCTATGTTGAAATGTTGTGTTGCCATCAATGCCAAAGAAGGAGTTAGTTGGAAACAATTCTTCAATTGTATGTTGTCATTAATGTTACACAAATATCAATATTAATCGAGGAATGTAGATTTTGTAGTATTAACCTTATATATCTTAGTATTAATTGAGAAATTGGGTAATGAAGGATATCCTGCTTGCAGTATTAACTGAGTGGTCAAGCATCAAAGGACTTTCAGTATTAACTAAGCGTTCAATCTTAGTATTGACTAAGGGACAATATAATGCATTTTTCTAATAAATAATTGATTGAGGCCAACTATTTGGATGTTTATTGATTATTTGGAAGGGTATTCAAGATGACTTGTCCAATCTTATGATATATAAGAAAATTCAAGTTGTGAGGACAAAATAAAAAGTGGAATATGAAATAAAAGATGGATATGTGAGCAAAGGCATAGCAAGAAAGTGTGAAAGATAAGTTGTAAAGAACATCTGATCAAGAGATCAAGCCAACACAAAGATCTGAACCTGCAAAAGAAGTTGCTTCATAAATTAGGTCAAATTATTGCTATCTTCTAACCGTTGTAGTAGTAAAGAAATCTCTTAACAAAGTTGACTTAACAGTCATATTGTAAATCCTCTAACAAGGCAACGTTTCAAGATTGAATTTTTTGAAGACCTCTAACAAGGCCACTCCTAATAGGGTGATTTAAATCATCTAACAAGGTCATACTTAATAGTATGTTTTGTAACCTTTTACAGGGTTGGCTCCTAACAAGGCTCACTCTAGAAGAGTAAAAAATATTGTGACTAGTTGCAAGGTGGTTTTTCCCAAATTGGGTTTCTATGTTAAATCTTGGTGTTATCTGTGTTCATGTTATTTGCTTATGATCTATGTTTGTGCAACTAAGTTACTAAAGGTTAAAACAAATTAATAATCATAAGATTACTTTGTTAACTGAGTATCAATAATATTCTAGTGTTAACCGAGTTGGACAATATTGCATGATCAGTGAAAGTCTGTATTGACATCTAAGGGACAAGGAATAGATTTTGTGGTAATTGAGTCACCCCTTCCCTCTCAGTTACACTCTTACATAATATTTCTATTATCAACTTTCCAGTTTTTGTGTTTTTAATAAAGGTTATTCTTGTACAGAGTTGCTTCCTGTGGCAACTTGCTAATTTTAGTAAGCTGGTATTATGTACTCGAATTGTTGTAATCTCATATATGGAGGTTCATCTTTGACATATGAGCTTGTTGGATGAGTCTTATTATCATATCATATGTATCAGTGTAGTTATTGCAGATTTTTTGGTATGAATTTTGGCTATCCAAACTTCAAGTCCGGTGATGAAGACCTAAATGACTCTAAAACAAGGTGAAACCTTAACTAATGAATGCTTGTGCTATTAATCATTGTAGATCGCCAATCAAGGATTCTAGAATGGGGTTATAATAGCCCATTGGGTCAAGGTTTGCTAGTTATGGTCTCTAGAAGTGGACCCATCCAAAAATGTAATTTGTAAATTGTCTTGAGTCAGTTTTATGTAATTAAGTGTTATGAGGTTGGTCAACCTCAAGAGTTAGGGCTTAGTGTTTAGAACTATCTTAGGCAGTAAAAGTGCCTATATAAGGAATGCCTGTAGTTTATCTAAAGCAATTATGGGTGATAGTCACAACTCTATCTTGCAGATTGTTGTAAGGAAGGCACCCATGTGGGTTTGCATATTGTAATTCTGTAATTCCACATTTGTGTTGATAATAAGAAGCCCATATTTTATTCTCACAATTTGTGTTGTTCTTTGTTTATGTTATTTATTGTGGTTTTAAGGGAGAACCCTTCATCAGTTTGTAGGACCTAGAGTCTGGAGAGCCTTGACAATTTATTTAATTTAATCCTGCTCTCTAGTTGGCCTATATTATTTTCCTACTTGAAAATTCATATATACAAAAACTTAGAGGCTTCATTTTAATAATCTAATCTCATCTCATAGCATACTTCCACAAGAGACAAAATTATACCTTAAAGGAGTTCAAGCATTCAAGGCAATTAAGTATTCAAGCAAGGGAGATTTCTATCAAGCATTGAAGGATCATTTGTGGACATTTCTTCTTAAAGATCTAGCGTATTGTTGGCTATCAAGCGAGGAGATCTACATTGAAGCTTCATCATCTTCTAAATTGATGCACACTTACATCCATGACACCATGATAGAATTGTGGTAGATCCATTGCAATTTATGGGGATACCCTACATACATAGCAAATTCAAGATCTTCAACACTCTACAAAGAAAAATCCATATTGACAAGGGTTTTGAGCAAGGTGAATCCTAATATTTATCTTGTTTCAATCATTTACACTTACTTTTATCAATTTAAGGTTGACTCCTCAATCTAGGGCTTGACCAAGGCAAGCCCTCACCCACCAATAACAAAAACCGTTCATTTTTTGTGTGTAGGAACATGATAGCAAGATTTCCTATGCAGATCTGGAAATCACTCCCTAAGAGTTTTCTGGAGAAGTTGGTTTGACTCTGTTATAGTGCCCCTGGTACACATCAACCCCGCGAGGATGTAATCGACCAAGTCGACATTGATCTTTTTGCTTTTTTGGAAGAATGATTTCTGGATTTTGTGTGCTTCATCGTTTTAATCAAAGATCCATAGTTAGTTATTCAGAAACAAGCTCAGATCCACGATTTTGAGCTAAAATACATCTTCTACTATATTTTTTAAGGTGAGTTTTTGATATTTTATTTCCTTTCATATCTTTATCTTAGATCTATATTTTAATTGGTTGATTGTAAACACTTAACACCTAGATCTACACTATTTAATCAATTGGTTCAATTTTTCATATAGTATCCTATAAGGGCCAAATAGTGCGTTTCTTTATATTGCATTCTCCTTTATAATTTAAATTTAGAATTGACACCCTTTCTCCGTTGGATCCTTGCTAATCTAATTTGACTTATTAAGAAGAATCGTATTTGAGAATTATCTCTTCTCTTTGTATCCCATCCTTTGTTTTTGAATGTTTTAACAATGTGAAGTAGAAGTCTACATTCTATTAAAATATCTCCATTTTACCACTAAACAATTGTAATAATCATGTACAAAAAGTAGACCAATTTTTCCTTATAGACAAGTAAACCTCTTCTATATCCCATTCCACAATGCAATTATTAATTTATATTTTTAAATATGTATGCTAAAATCTAACACATTCTCCACATAGATGCTAAATTTGCGACAAGAAAAAAACTAAATTAGCATAGGCAATAGAGTTGCAATTCTCTATTGTGCGAGGAGTAACTATGTGTATTGAGGCCAACATAAGCCAGTCGGGACGAAAGCCGGAACTATTCGGGATGAAACGCGCTGCTTCGAAATCATCGGATAGCTAGCGTTCTGTACACAAAACCATTGTGGAAGGAGAATGAAATATTTCGATTTATGATCAGTGGTAGTACAGCGGATCAGTTATCAGTAGACATGGAAAGGAGAATGAAATATTTGGATTTATGCAAAGCGTTTGTAGTTTTAGCAATTTTGGAATTATTCTCAGGAAGAGTAGTTAAATGCGCGGTGAAGGAAGCATTCAGACGCGATCCAGGGCACCCGCAGTGGCATCACAGTGCTTTCCAAGATATCTCCGACCTCAGGTCCGAAGTGCACGACATGCTTCATTCTTCCACAGCCGAGGTACCCATATACACATCCCTTTCAATTATATGACCATATGCACTCACACAACTAATGGCTCGCCCAATTGCCAATCAATTAAGTACTCAATATTTTATGTTGCAGTGTACATAACATCAAGTTGTTCCAAATTCCAATAGTTGCTATCGCTGTTTTAAGACTAGGACTTGGCTTGTATTTGGGGAAATCCATCTGTAAACTCCTGAAAAAGCAGATATTCCACAAGCGCAAATAACATAGCAAAAGTTTACATTAACAATAATTGGAGATCTCCTAGCAGAGTCCCTCGGTCAAATCCTCATCAGACTTAGGACATGTTGATAGGCTGAGTTTATAATTGTGTAGACTACTACATTTGGTGTTGCGCTTGGAATACATAATGGATGAAACCAGAGGCAAGTCTTTAGTGAATTTGACAGAAAAGATACTCTCCGCTATTGCATTAAGGGGAAGATAATTTTTTTGGATCAGTGATATGTTTTTGATTTTATTAAGGAAAGTCAGAGATTTTTGCTTGGCCTGAACTAGGGGCAGTTTTAGGAGGAGAACTGCCTCGCCGTTGAAGCATAACAGAACAGTCAAGAAAAACCCATAAACAGGTCTCATTATTAAGTTTTACATCTTGCTCCGTTTTTCAAAGGGGGGCGTAAAATCATATCAAAGCCACTCCCTTCTTAGCTTTCTTATGTCTTCTCCCTTCCACGACATGCCATCTCTCTTCTAATCTCCCAAACTCCATCTATAACTCCAAGGGCTTATCAGTTGAACTTCTTCCCTATCCTAATTCGTAAGGCTGCCACTAGCTGTAACACAAACCTTCCGTGTTCACTTTCCTGCAAATCACTATGTCAGATCCCAAACGCATCTCCTCAGTCCTCAGTCCGAGCACTAGTCTCAAACATTCACGCTTCCTTCTTTTTAAGCTTTTGTGGACCATTGGGACGACCACAAGAATTTATCATATCAATAACCTTTGAAACCTCGCTGTCTTTATCTTGTCGACACCTCTCAACTCCACAATCCTTCTGCCCTTAAGGTCACCAAAATTATCTGAGTTGTATACCTTGCTATCTGCCACATAGGCAATTTTAGCAGTCCCATTTGAAGCGCTATCCAAATTCTTCTCTACTGAACAGAATTTGATAGATGTATCCTTCCACCAAGTTATTGATTTCAACACTCTTTTCTTTGGGCAATTTTCAGCTACATGCCTCTTTGGGAAACAGTTTCTACATCTGATAGGGATGCCCTCATAATGTACGGGCTGAAAGTATTCACCACTACCTAATTTAAGGGGTACTTTTGCCGGGAGGGCCTTCATAACATTGATCTCTACCAAAATGCAGGCAAAAGTAAAATGATAATTTTTATGACAGTCCACCTCTACACTCATAAATTTGCCCAAAGAGTTTCCAATAGCTTTAAGACAAGAATCAAACCAGCATTGTAACGGAAGATTTGAAAGCCTTACCCATAGGGGGATCAGATTGAAAGACTAAGTGCTTTTGAAAGCAGGGTACCGTGGTTTCAGCAACAATGTGTATTTGTTTTCCCAGCTCCAAATGGACTCACAATTTTTTTCTTCCGGTCCATTGTATTATCGAAAGACAAAACAGAGAAGCCTTGAGCACCCAGATAAATATGTACATTACCCTCCAAAACAGGGCCCCACATCCGAGAAATCCAGTTATGTAACTCTCCAAGAATAGGCCAAAACCCCTTATACCTTCCAATCAGTCCCGTTTCCAATTTTTTTTGGCATTTTCTGGAACTTCCTCCTCAACTTCTGCATCTAAACAGACCAAAACTTTCTCTGCCAATGGCTCAAAACAAGTTGTATAGGTAGTATTCCTGTACCCTTTTTTCTTAACCAGTTCCTTATACGTCCTTTGAAAAGAGTTGTTCATCCTCTTGTCAACTCTGTTTGTCTGACATTCCAGACCTGCCCAGCCCTTGGCCCCCTTCCCGGCCTCAAAGGGAATCAACCTCAACCCATTGGGATGAACTTGAATAACAGTCTGAGCCGTCAAGGCCTTGGAGCGATTACCCATTTTGAACCCTTTGAAATCAGCACTCTTCATTCCTCTTAATAAACTCTCTTCTCTACTTCCTGTCTCATAACAAAAAACCATATCCTCATGTGACACATCACTGTGTAAACCGCGAGAACCACGAAAAACAACAGTTTGGGGGCTGTCACCATACTCCGTGACTATTGGGGAATTAGACAGGGCAGAGACACTGTGGTCTGAGCATCCTTCATCAGAGACATCAGCACCACAAAACCTAGCACTGCCTTGAAACAAATAACTGCTGCAATGTGTTCTGTTATCCTCCTCATTTTTCTGTTGAGTCGCAGCATGTGTGACCCTCTGCCCATGAATCTTGAAGCCATTTTTAGATCCACATGACCGTCTGCCATTGAAGCTCTGGCCACCCTTGGCACCACTCACCATAAGGGAAAATATAGAAACCCTAGGCATGGATACTGTCCATAGCTGTTTCATTGCTGCTGAAAATCTGCCCAATTAGGTGTTTTTCAAAACCATCAGTTTGTCAGTCTAAACCTACGTTACCCGGAAACGCGTTTCCACCTCTAAGACTCAGGTTTCGAAAACGGGGACGGTTTCGGGGACGGGGGGGCGGCAGGAAACGTTTCCAAGCTGTCCCCACCTAGATAGGAATATCGGAAATGCGTCCCCGAAACACAGGAAACGGTCAACGAGTTTCAGAAACTTGTTGACTGTCCCGGGGACTGCATTTTTCGTTTCCTAAAGGTTTCCGGGACTTCTAAAAAAGTTTCCGATTTTTACCACAAAAATTAAATAAGCCACCTATAGACTCCGTAATTTCAAATATATTAAAAAAAAAAACTTTTAATGTTTTTTATATAGACTTAGGTTTGTTAATATAATAATAACTCAATGTTTTCATTTCCTATCTTAATGTTTTATTATATATAATCATAACCTTGCGTCCATTAATAATAATAATAACTGTATACTACTGCTGTTACATGATCCATTATCCCCACAGATATCACACAGATCTCTTTATCTTTTATGGTTTAATTTATATTACAGATCTAGTTTAATGTAAAAGTTCAATTGTTTAAGTCTTAACTTTTCAATGTTTTCATTTTGTTGAAAGTTGATGTTTTTCATTGTCTCATTTGATTCATTTCATGACTTACTAATGGTATTGTAAGTACTTAGATGATGATTGAAAGTGATTATTTGAATTTTCTTAGATAATTGAAAATGATGCTATTTAGAATTTTGATTTTCTATGACGACTCAATTAGATGCTGATTGCTATGCCCTATGATCATTGATGAATCAATATTTGATGAATGGAATTGATAATTTTTAACTATGTTGCTGTGACGAATGTAGAATTGATGAATATTTTTGAAAATTCAGATATATATATATATATATATATATATATAGCTGTCCCCTATTCCTGCAAAAAAAAAAAACTGTCCCGGAAACCCATTTCCCCGTCCTCCCGTCCCCTTGTCCCGGAAACTTGGGGTAACATAGGTCTAAACTAAGGGAAAATATTTTCAGTAAGCAAGAAATATTAGATTAAAAGCTTTAAATTTACACAGTCTGTAGCACAATACGGGAAGTGTAATTTCACACATGCTGCAAACTCCTTCAAACTGGAGGAGTAGTTTCTTATCATTGATCAAAAGTTTGAACCGATGGCAAAAACCTAACTACATACTGGTAAAAATCTCTTGAATTAGAGGAAACATTTCTCATATTTGATTGAAGTCTGGACCATGGAATTAAGACTCAGCTTGGATTATCTATCTCACTTTTTTGACGTGGACTTGATGAAAAGCCTGGCAGAAATTTGTCATTACACAGAGAATTAAAAAAACCACAAATATTAAACATTATTTCAATGAATAAATGTGAATTCTCATGTATATATGGGCAACCTAATATATGATTGATCATACGTATGGTATTGTTGATGATGAAATGACTGGAGCTGTGAAGGGTCACAGAATCTTTCAACTTACTCAGAGTTACTCTTGAACTGAAGTTTGAAACATCTCAACCTGCTGGAGCAAGCTACAAATGCACCGCTGAATGGGAGTTATATATTTAATTTTGCAACATCATGAAGATAATCACATTCTGAGAATTGGTCTCCACTCTTTATAGCTGTTTGAATGATGGATTGGTTCTTCTCACAATAAACCAAACTCACACACAGAAGGCCCATCAAAGGAAAGTGATGACAATTAGTGAACAGAGAGAAGAAAATTACCAAATACTGAAAGTGGGCTGACTTTTGAAACTAAAGCCTCTTTTCCCTCCAAAAGAAGGAAAGATGCCTTTTTCCCGGGTTAGAATGAGGAATATCCCTGAAAAATATCTGATTCCACCTGGGAGGGTAAATGAAAGTTGTATTTCAATATAAAGCCAGACTTCCAGCAATCACCCTCTCAGGCTATGAACTTTCTTGAGTTGTACTAATCTTCTGAACTTTCTTTGAGGTAAACACCCTGTAGCATTTACATATATACACTAACATCTCAACAGGGCAGCTAAGTCTAAAGATTCACTAGTTGCAGAGCATGAAGTTTTGAAGGGAAGTATAAATTAAGGAACGAAAACTGAGGGCCCTTGCAAATGTAAACTTGTTATACCTTTATAGTGAAGTAGAAAAGAGTTTTTAAGTCACAATTTTTACGAAGTTGAGGCAGCAAAAACTGTTCTTTGCTGCTTGACTTGGGACTCTGTGAGTGACTGAGACTTGTAGATGAAGTGAATCTAATTGTCATACTCTGTTTGGCTTTTTCTAATTAACATTAAGACTTGATAGTTGATACACTGGTCCGAACAGAATATGATTGACTAAAATGAATTGTCATACTTAGGCTGGCCTTTTCTATTTAAAAGTAATGGACTAGGAAAACTAGCTTGAACTCAATGCTATGGATTGAACTCAACTGTCATACTCGAGCTGGCATTCTATATCCAACAATAATGAAATAGAGAAACTGCCTTTGGGTGAGCAATGAGAACTTAAAACAAGAAATATGTTTCAATAGCGCTTTATGTTTTTCTATTTGTTAGCATTTCAATTCACACCCTTTTGTGTGACACAAAATGGAATAGGTGTGCAGTAGATTTTCTATTTAAAATCTTTATGATGCTTTTTGGGATGGCACACAATTATGTTGAATAAGTTAAATGTGTATATATTAGGATTCATATTGGGAAAAATGCTGATAGACTCTTCAATGCTAGGCATAAATCTTTTATGCTTGAAAGGAAACTTTACAGCCACGCATTTCTATTTAAAAGAAAAATTGAACAATTGCAAGTACTTATAGAGATTGGATAGATTAAAACACAAGGACAGAATGCTTTGGTGAATAATGTTAAGGTCTTGATGAAAGAAAGTTCTTAACTTTGAATAGATTGCAATTCAAACCTTGTAAACTTGCTGAAAAACAATTCAATCTCCCTTAACACACATAGCGAAACATTTTTATAGCAATTTAAAACAAGATAGGCATAACAAACTCTGTTTAATCAACATTGAATTTAAACTAAGGAATACAAGATATTTTCAATTAATCAGGATATTATTGGAAATAAAATTGGAATTAGAATTATATTGGGAACCCATTTTTTTTTCAAGTACAATAAAATTAAAAGAAGAGATAAATAATGGATTTATTCTCTAAGTTTGATTACCCTTGTATCTGGGTGTAAGGTGCACACAACTACTCTTTCTTAAGCAAAATTTCTTATTTTTGAACCCTTTCCCATATCAGGACCACATTTGATCTTGTCTTAGCAAATCTCTCCATTTAAAAATATCTTTTTTCTGCCATGACGAATATTTTCAAGAGCCTTGTTTGAAGATCCTTAGAAAATTACAATGAAAATAACTTGGCAAAATGGAGCAGGCAAGGCTTGGAATAGTATTTTTGTTTTCGTAAAAACACAGGGATTAGTTTGAAATTTGTCATGATGTCATGTCCCCATTTTTGGAGGCAATTTGATTTAATTAATTAGGTTGTCCAAAATAATGAATATTTTATGAGGATGACTAATTAATTATTTTAATTAAATAAATAAGTGGTATTAAGTTAATTATTTATAAAGTTATCAAATAAATAAATATTAAAAGGTAACACTATATTTAATTAATTTAATAAAGTGACTTGAATTATAAAATATTTTTATAAAGTCACTTAATAGATAAAATAAAATAATGTTCTAGAAGTTTCTAGAGAAAGTGGAGAAAACGAAGGATGGAGCTCTTGTGAGAACACTATAAAAGAAATGGGAGAGCTTCTTTTATGCATGCTTGGAAATATCAAAGAAATTGAGGAATTTTCTAGAGATTATGTCTCAATAGTTTGAAGGACGAAATCCCTTCAAGCTGGAAATCTTGACGCCATTGAAAGATATGGTCTTGAGATTCAACATAGTAGCAATCCGAAAAAGCAGATACGAAAAAGCAGTCCAAAAAAGCGGAACCGAAAAAGCAGGTTGAAAAAGCAGGTACGAAAAAGCAGTCCAAAAAAGCAGAACCGAAAAAGCAAGCCGAAAAAGCAGATCGAAAAAAGCAAAGCAGAAGGGGCAGCATTGAAGGAAATTATTACAGCCATCTACAATCAGGTTCTTTTGCTAGTATTGCTTTTTAGGGGCAGCATTGAAGGAAATTATTACAGCCATCTACAATCAGGTTCTTTTGCTAGTATTGCTTTTTAGGGTGTTATAAGCTTTCAGCTGTAAGTGTGCATTATACCAACATTATCATTTTGTAATCCATGTAAATGCCAAAGTCTTGGCCATATTTCATGAGCATTTTATTTTTCATTGCAGTTAAGAAGATAATAGTTGCCGGTGTCATTTAAGCAATTTAATATCATTATTTATCAGCTAGTTAGTTTGCATACCAACTGTTTGTAAAAATGCCAGTTGGCTGTAGGTGTTCATTTCTCATGCTTAGATCATATATATGCACTGAATATTGTCAAAAATTAATAGCACACTCATGTTAGGTCATTGTGGAGTCCATTGTAGTCTTCTAGCACAAGATTCTCATTGATGCAAATTGAAGAAAAAGTCATTTGAAGCTAGCTGAAATACTATATCAGTCATACGTCCCTTGCTTGTGAATTGTTTGATGAAATTCCTTGAGCTTTCATCAGCATTTTTGAGAGCAGATTGGAGGAGGGTCATTACAGTGGTATCAGAGCTATAAGTCCTGCCATCCTGTGGAGGTCTTATAGGGAATTTGGAACAGCCAGATAGAGGGGAAAGTGTTTGACGAAATGTCAAAACACTAAAATCAGAGCATTTATGTTTGAGCATGTGACAGGGGCCTTATAATTTTCGCAATACCAGAGCAAGACAAAATAAAATTTCAGACCTGCAGAGCGAACAGTCTAGTTCATCCGTGCAGGTGGACATAGAATCCAGTCATATAGACACAGAGGAGGTATTCTTTGATCAAGACAGCAATATGGGTGACCGAGATGACAGGAATACAGGATTAGGCAGAGGCGGGAATGTCGGTCCAGATCAAGGAGAGGAAAGATTCTTACAGTTATTAGACACCTTGGCATAGGGACATCGATTAGCAGAGCAGAGAGCACAGAAACAGAGTCAGAGATTGGAGCTTATGATGCAGATGATGGCTCGTCAAATGGGGTTGAATGCTAATGTGGGTGGAGGAAATAATCAGAATGGTAATAATCAAGATGGGACACATAATGGAGGCGAACAAGTTGGGAACAATTTCGGTCATGCACCCTAGCAAACTAGGATAGTGAGTTCGCGGCCCATGATTTCCACATTTCCTCCTAGAGCTCCAGAGCAGCCCGTACCAGAGACCCAGATCACTAATATACAGGACCAGCTAAGGAGAGATTGGGAAGCCGGAGGTCCAGATTTTACTGTTGCAATCACCTTTAGGGAGTATATAGATGTGCGGATGAAGCATATGCCACGTGGACATGATAGGAACCAGAGCTATGAGCTACGAAAGAAAGTAGGGAAACTTCAGTTACCATATTACAATGGCTCGGGGGAGTCTACAGCAAGAGCTTGGGTTCAAAGGCTTGACACATACTTTCAAATGAACCCTATGCCTGAGGAAGAAGCTATTAAGTATGCAACAATTCACCTGGATGGTTTAGCACACGAGTGGTGGCATCATGGTATGGTCACTATGGGTCATGCACACATTACCTCATATGTGGAGTTTAAGGAGAGACTGATTGAACGTTTTGATAGGCCTAAGGATCGTACCTTCCCTATGATAGGCAGAAACTTGTATGAGGAGTTTAACAGACATGCTGATTCGATACAGGGAGACATTAGCACATCTTCAGGTAATGGTTTATCTGCATCATCTTCATAGGTAGAAGGGGTTACAGATGTTGTGCAGGTTGAGCTAGTTGCATCAGAAGGTGATATCATAGGCCCACTGGATTGTGTGATTGACACAGATAGTGATTCTAGTACAGTCGGGCTGGATGAAGTTACAACAGTTGAGGATACTGTTATGTTTGAGGATAGTACAGTTGATCAGAAAGTGAGCATTCAGGACTTTGCAGAAAGTGAGTATCAGGCACAGTCGGATGCTTCTTCACATGAGATAAAGGCTAGTAGCTCTTTACTTGGTTTGGCAAGCCAGTTGAAGACAAGGGACAAGAATATTGTCACAGACTTTATCTCATCTTGATAGGATACATGGATTGATTGAGAATCACATTTGGATGATTCAACTGCAAGAGAGACAGAAAGGAGTCACAACAAGTTCTTCTTGTGACGACTTACAACAGATTAAGGAAGGCATGGAGGCAATGAAGTTGGCTCTCCAGGATTCTGAGAGACATGTGGACGAGCGTTGTCTTGAGGTGAGTTCAGTTCAGGAGTTAGCGCATATAGCAGGGACTCAGTTTCCTTTTACAGTCGGGTCACATGTTGATGATGATATGAGTACGTCTAACATTCACACTCCGAATTCAGAGACTGTAGATAGGTTCGTGAAGTTAGTTGGTATTGTTCACATTACTCAAGTGAGAAGTTTACTTGAATTGCCAGTTGGTTTCCATTCATGGATTAGATGTTGGGATCCTTATCTTAGTACTTGGGATTATTTTGACCGGAGATATTTATCATTCTTTGGTAGTAGTATCTGTTGCACCATCATGGACTTGATTAGTAGTTTGCCAGGTGTAGTTCTCATTTATGCCAGCAGCTTGTTTGATGTTGGAATTAGTTTTTATACACCTTTGTTGGGCATTGCTCATGTATCCATTCGACCATTCTTGTTGGAATGGGTTGATGATCTCTCAGATATGACAAAGTTTACAGAAGAGTCCCAGGATTTGATTATTACAGATGACACCCAGGGGGATGTTGTGGACAATTTTGAGGACTTAGTCTCCTCAACAGTTTCCTTTGATACAGAGGTTTATGTTGATGCTTCAGTCACTCCGTTTGATGATACAAGTTCAGCAGTTGGACTGCGGAATTTGGATGGCAATATTACAGACGATGGCTATTATGAGGTTACTCCTTTGGACAGTGTACCAGGGGTAGAGTATAGGAGTTTGACCAGCCAGCACAATCATGTGTCTAGTCAGCTGAGAGTTAGTGAGCGAGACATTGCTATCGTTTGTGAGCATTTCGATGTTGTTCGTCAATTGTTAGCAGTTTATGGATGGGGTTCTCCTACAAGTAATGAGCAGGGAGGCAGTTATCTTTCTTTGACAGAGATCCACTCTTTATGGGAGGCTATCTGGATTCTGAGACAGAATTATATGCAATTGGTAGCCGACAGAGATTATCTTATGGAGTGGGGCAGTATAGCATATGACGCATTATTGGTCAAGGAAGATGAGGTGAGTGAGCTTACTTAGCAGCTTGAGGTGACTTCTGAGTTTCTTGAGAGTGCACAGTTGGCTTTCAAGGAGTCACAGTTTCATTTAGCTGAGGTGATCGTGGAGTTGGAACGACTTCAGTCTTTACCAGATTCTGTACAGTCACTGACCGTGGTGTCTGGTGATCCAAGGACGTCCATGGTCGAGGTTAATAGAGGCAATGGAGATGAGGATATATCTATCCACGACACTAGTATTGGCATAGTTGGTCCGTTTCCATTGGAGGCAGGTTCAACTGAGTTGGGCGCTGCAGCTGAGCATTGTGGTATGTTTGACTTGGAGGGCACAAAGACTAGTGATGTTGTTGTTGATTTTGCACCCTTGGCTATATCATCCTCTGACTTAGCTGATGATCAGTCACAGTTGGTTGTATCACGTCTGCAGGATGAGTCTTTGACTGGGATTGGTTCTTTTTATCAACATTATACTGCAGTGTATGTACATCAGTTAGCATTTGATCTTTGTGTTGAGGAGTTGATGGTAGACAAATTTGGTTTGGGTTCCATTTCTTGCTGTTTATCTTGTGATGTCTTTTCACCATCAGCAGTGCATGGGAGTTATGGTTATGAGACAGTGGCCGGTGATCTGCAGAGTTGTGTTGACTGCAGGAGTTGTACAGTGTGTGGATTCTCCATACTAGGTACAATTTCATTCGGGAGCGTTCACCATTGTTGCAGAGTTGGATTGTACATTTCGTATAGGCCAGTGGGATGCGTTGATGGTATTTACTGTGTTGGCAGTTTGATTTGTCCACTTTACTTGGGTTCTGATGTTCTAAGAGTTTGTGTCTCGTGGGTTTCTGATTGTGGCAGTTGTGATTTTGGAGTTTGGTTGAGCTGTAATTGTTAGTTTGATTATGGATTCCTCTTGGTTATATTGCAAAGGATATTGCAGGAGCCTGTGTTGATTGACAGTAGTATAGTTCATGACTACATTTGGGATCTAGGCGGATTGATTGGTTTATTGTTCAACCATTGCTTGGGGACAAGCAATTTCAGGAAGGGCGGACTGTCATGTCCCCATTTTTGGAGGCAATTTAATTTAATTAATTTAATTAATTAGGTTGTCCAAAATAATGAATATTTTATGAGGATGACTAATTAACTATTTTAATTAAATAAATAAGTGGTATTAAGTTAATTATTTATAAAGTTATCAAATAAATAAATATTAAAAGGTATCTTTTTAAATCAATTAATTTAATAAAGTGACTTGAATTATAAAATATTTTTATAAAGTCACTTAATAGATAAAATAAAATAATGTTCTAGAAGTTTCTAGAGAAAGTGGAGAAAACGAAGGATGGAGCTCTTGTGAGAACACTATAAAAGAAATGGGAGAGCTTCTTTTATGCATACTTGGAAATATCAAAGAAATTGGGGAATTTTCTGGAGATTATGTCTCAATAGTTTGAAGGACGGAATCCCTTCAAGCTAGAAATCTTGACACCATTGAAAGATATGGTCTTGAGATTCGACATAGTAGCAATCTGAAAAAGCAGATACGAAAAAGCAGTCCGAAAAAGCGGAACTGAAAAAGTAGGCCGAAAAAGTGGGTACGAAAAAGCAGTTCGAAAAAGCAGAACCGAAAAAGCAGGCCGAAAAAACAGTTCGAAAAAAGCAAAGCAGAAGGGACAGCATTGAAGGAAATTATTACAGCCATCTACAACTAGGTTCTTTTGTTAGTATTGCTTTTTAGGGTGTTATAAGCTTTCAGCTGTAAGTGTGCATTATACCAACATTATCATTTTGTAATCCATGTAAATGCCAAAGTCTTGGCCATATTTCATGAGCATTGTATTTTTCATTGCAATTAAGAAGATAATAGTTGCTGGTGTCATTTAAGCAATTTAATATCATTATTTATCAGCTAGTTAGTTTGCATACCAACTGTTTGTAAAAATGCCAGTTGGCTGTAGGTGTTCATTTCTCATGCTTAGATCATATATATGCACTGAATATTGTTAAAAATTAGTAGCACACTCATGTTAGGTCATTGTGTAGTCCATTGTAGTCTTCTAGCACAAGATTCTCATTGATGCAAATTGAAGAAAAAGTCATTTGAAGCTAGCTGAAATACTATATCAGTCATACGTCCCTTGCTTGTGAATTGTTTGATGGAATTCTTTGAGCTTTCATCAGCATTTTTGAGAGCAGATTGGAGGAGGGTCATTACACATGATCCATTTTTTTTGAGTGGATGTAACACTAGGCTTTTTAAGATATGTTTCTAACATATGATAATATTTCTAGAACTTTATTTTTCATTTTTTTCCATCTGCTAGATTTTTATAACTTTGCTTGAGACTCTACCAGTCTTACCTTCTGACAGAGAGTTAAAATCTCAAAACTATGTTTGCCATACTCTGACGTATCTTATCAATTTGTTTGAAAAAAAAATTGAAGTAGATTAATGAGAGCAAATGCTACTAGACTGACAAAAAAAAAGTGTATTGCAGAAGTTTGAAACAAATACATAGAAAAAAGTCTACAACTGTAGTAAATATGGAAAATATGACATCTATGAAGTGTTGCCTCAAGTGATATTGTGAAGTTATTTGATGAGTTTTAAGCACACTACAGGTGTTGTGTGGTAAGTCTCTTCGTTCTCTCCTGGTAAGTTGTAAGAGATAGTGGTTCTTGGGAAATGTTTGTAATGAAGATGATCAACATGAATCAGGGTCAGCATCGGTGCTGATAAATTAACAAAAAAGCCAAATAGAAATCAAAACACGTAAAAAATCTACAGCTTTAATACCAAACTGGAATATTTTATATGCAGGGCAGCTATGACTTGAGGATGAAATCACCAAATCCGGTTAGGAAGGTTTTCTTCATTTGAACTGGTATTTTCAGAGATTTCTAGAGAATCTTTATCCTCAAGAAATATGAGAACTCAAGTCTCACTTAGAGCAAGTAGGAAAAACTAGTAATCCTTTTTTATTCACATCTCCCTTCATTTATAACTTTTCATGGTTAAACAACTGTCAGTTTCTTTTTTTTGGCTCCATATTCACTTTAATATTTTAAAAGCATCTTAAAGTGTGCAAAAAGATCACTATTTGACCCCTTGAGCCTAACACCTCATTTTTTCACAACTTATGTCACTTTTTGAAATAATTAAAACATGCTATCAGTTCAAAGTTTAAACATATAAAAAGTAACTTTTGATGCCAGTCAGCTTATGAAAAAATGTGTGATAAATTAGACTAAATTTATTTCGGACTGATGTGATTCTTACAATTTGCAGATTAGAATATAATATTTTCTTCTTTCTTGGATGTAGAATATTTTCAGAATTTAATCTTTTAATAAGTATGAATGCCAATAATGATAAAGTATTGATAAGGTGCTGAGATACTTTTTTTTTCAAGTCTGAAATTGCTATCCAAAGGGAGAGAGCATTTATCAATTTCAATGATTATCCCTTGGATCCAGTCATCATATATATTCATATCAAAAGGCTTGTGTTAGCTGGTCATGACAGTTCATATCATGTCTCTTCATAAAGAGGCACGAAGGTCTATTAAGACTTCAAAAGTCCTGACCTAATTACATCTCTTGTTTAATTAACACATTCTTAATATAACCTTCGATCTGCATGGATCATTTTACTCAATCCAATTCAATAATTACTAGATCAATATTTTCAAGGATTCATTGATTGATCTCCAAGAGATTTATGATTTAATTGCAGATAATTTCATGCTTAGATGTGGTGGATAGCTTCAGTTGGATACAAGGATTCTATTTGATTTTCACTATCTGAAATCAACACTCCCTCTTAGCTAGGGAAGATACTAAGTATGAACTAGTTTAGATATCACCTAATCACGTGATATCAAGGAGTATACTGAACGTCAAGTCACATGATTTTCGTATATCCTAGTTATGGTGTGTGCATTGACATCACGTCGCATGATGTCTACCATGACATATCATGGCATGGCATAATATCCACCATGATTATCTCATAAAAAGCATATTGATACACAACCAATATCAAGTTAGCATGATATCTATCAATAAGTCCATGAGATATTAACTATCAAGACATTTCCATGAATATCAAGTCAGCATGATATTCATCATGATAGTGAACATTGTAAATTCGTCACCTTACAATGTTGAATACAAGTGTATATTATTTGAAAGATTTTCACCTTTTGATAATGTACACAGGGGGCCCATAAAGTCATGTCAATAAAAGATTTTACATTGGGTCACCACGGATTCTCTTACGTGGTGTTGTCATGGTGTCACACACATGACATCCACCATGAATTATATCAGAGGGTGGATCCATCATAAATCCTCTCATCGGGTGGAACAAGGGTTTCCCTTTAAGCTTCTCTCTCACAAAGAAGAATCCAATGAAGTACATTTCAAGAAATCACTGATACTAAGACTCCTTTTTAGCAAGGGCTTCATTCTTCACAACTCCAAGCCAGTCTCAAATGCACAAACTTTACTTTGGTATGAGACTTAGTGAAATTATCACCTGTTCATTCCTTGTCTAGAAATCAGCTCCATGGTCAACTCCCTCTGAATCACTATGATCAAAGATCCACTCAGTAGAGTTTCTAGCAACTTTATCTGTTCTGATCATGACATTATTTGTAGGAGTAAATGTACTTCTCTGATTTCATAACATGAGTGGATGTAATAAACAACGGATTTATCCCCAGGCTTGGTAACACCAATATTTATGATAATATGGCTTCTATCTGAAGCTCCAAAGACATGCATCAACCTTCTTGTCCAAGGTTGCCTTAGACCTTTTCTAAATGTGATATCAACCTTATGACATAGTCATCCAAGGTAGATTGTCTGACTCTTTGCGAATCTGATGTCCATTTTCAATTCAGTTTCATAACTTTAAGCATCAAGTTTTCTTTTCCTTGAGTGCAATTTCTTGTGCTTCTTGATCTGTCCCCAATGTTATAGCATGAGCTAATGAGCATTATTCAAGGGTATGAAATGCTCATCTCTTATGTTGATACATCTGGGTCACATGACTCTAGTAATATTCTTTTCTTTGCTACCTTCCTATTTCAAGGCACCAAGAATGACACAACCATGTATTGTATATCTACTATCCGCTCCTCCTTTATTGCTACATTTTCCTTGTCACTAGAGAAGTCATCTAAACATGATCTTCTCCCTCTAAAGATCAAGTTCTGGCATTGATATTATCCTTAGTACTGGCCACGACATTTCAGTGTGATAACCGGTATAATCTGATCATAATCCTGTTCCTGTCTCCTCATTAGTTGAGACTGGCCCGAGCACATGGACAATGGTCCATTCAAGTATGAATCAAGATATCCACCATCAACTCTCATTTTAAGATCCTTTATTTATGTTCAAAAAGGTTCCAATAGCTCCAGAGCAGTATTTATATTCTGCTGAATACTGAACACATCCCGCAATAATTGAGTTCTCTGAAGCCTGTCAATATCTGCTCGAGTGCTTGCCAGTAGTATATTGAGAATGAAGATCGTAGCTGACTGCAGTTTCCCAATTGTACAAGCATCTCATCTGTCAACAATTGTCCTTAAGGATGGAGGTACTCCAAGTGCACGAGAGCCTTCTGAATTCCTGACATATATACATGAATTAGAATCATTAACCTCTGTTGAATGCTGCAGACCTTTTCTGACTTTGAATGGTATTTAAAGTATATCAATTTCTTCTCCATGTATCTCAACACATTAGCACGCTATATGAGTAGATAATCATTTGTATCATGTTGATAAAAAAAGGTTCAACCTCCATAGGCAAAGGGAGCTCCCCGTTACAACATGAACTTCCTTAGATCCTCAAATAATATGCTAGCTGTGAGATCAAAACTGAGGAAAAAAGTCTACTAGACTCCTGTTTGCATCGATGGTAATTTTACATGATTTGATGATTCCATCTCTCCTCTGAATAATCTAAGATGATATTCTTGAATGCTTTTAACAAGTGTGAAGAAATATTCTCATAAGAAAAATGTTTTGTTCTGGAGTGAAACATGAACATATGCCAGTAATCATGTCCTTCAAACAACATACAGAAGTAAATCATCCAGATGTTTCATTAACCAGCATGCTGTGTTGCTGTTGTCATTGCTCGGTTAGCATCATCCATAAGGTCCAGGATGAGACTTTCCCTCTCGATCATCAGCATTGTCGAGGACCTTACTCCACTCCAGCGTATCAATGTCATGAGCAAAAATAACGTTGACGAAGTCTCCAGCACCAATATGACCTAAATCACTCAGTTGACTCCCCCCACATGCTCAACAATATTCTTTCCTTGACCAAAACATTTTCAGGGATGGGCTTCTCCCCATTGGTCTCCACCTTCTCCCAAATGTTTGTGTCCAGGTCAAATCTGTGGACAGAGTTCACGTTTGCTGCCGTAGCCGAACACAGCCCAAACCTTGTTATCAGTGAATGCAAGTCCTCCTCCTCCCATGGAGGCCAATTTGCTGCAATATGAAAACTCGCTTTCCTCTACTCTTCTCTCGAACACAACTCTGTGTTTCACATAGATTCTAATCATATCATCTTTTTCAATCAGATGCACTTCTTAAATCAAAGTCACAGCCCATTCATTAAACATGGAAATCGCAGATGCGCTTTGAAAGGTCATGACAATTTTATCCTTTGGTAGCAAAAGCCAATGTCTGGATAATACGGGGAAGATGGAGCGCCACTTGAGAGTGAGCTGGACTACAGGTAAGTAGGCTGCGCATGTCAAAGAAACCACTATATCCAATATGAGTAAACATATGTGCCTACAGAGCTGATGGTAAAGCCTGTCATAAAGGACACCACCACATGCAGGGAATTAATGGTTGCAGGCACTAGGTGGCTAAACAATTTTTCAAATCTTTTTCCAATTTTTCTCCAAACAATAATTGTCTGAAGTTTCTAGCAGAGACACTCTAATTCATGATGCTTTCTCTCTTCCAACTTTTCATGAGAAGTGATTCTAAGGAGAAGAGTCCTTCAACTGGTATCATTAAATTTAGAATTTTGCTATCGTTCAGATAACATTCCAGATTCAAGTTAAAGAATTGAATCTCATGAATGGATCGATGCTGCATGTGCTCTTTCATGAGGAACATGTTCTACAATGGAGAGCAACTGAGGTTGTTGCCACCCCAGCCATATAGGTAGGGCAATAACCATTGAATTGTCAATCCTGCCCATCATATGACAAGAACACAAACACAGGTGCTACGATGGTATGGGAATAACTAATATAAGATAAGCCTTCGAACATGATGGGAAGAGTGTTGCCAGGCACAAAGCTGTGAAGATATCTTCGTTAAAATCTTTTCCAGTCACATTGTTCGTAGAAAATTTTGTTAAAAAATTCTGGGCCACATCCTCTTCCCTAGTATGATTGAAGGAACCTTCAGAAGCCTGAACAACTCACCGTAAGTGCATCACCATCCTCCGGTGGCCACATAACCACTTTGCACTTTTCCACGCTAAATTGCACATACAAACTTAACACAATTTGAATAGAGCATCATAATTATTGGATGACTCAAACAGCAAATTCGCATCAGCACCAGCAGAAAGATAAGGTGTTTGAAATAAAAGGCTACATCCATTCACTGCAAATATGTATTCCTACTTTTCTCTGAACTGTAGCTCTGACACCATGTTAAATTGGACTAAATTTATTTCAGACTGATGTTATTCTTACAATTTGCAGACTAGAATATACTAATTTCTTCTTTCTTGGATGTAGAATATATTCAGAATTTAATCTTTTAATAAGTATGAATGCCAATAATGATAAAGTATTGATAAGGTGCTGAGATACTTTTTTTTTTTTCAAGTATGAAATTGCTGATCCAAAGGGAGAGAACATTTTAATTTATCAGTTTCAAGGATTATCCCTTGGATTCTATCATAATATATATTCATATCAAAGGGCTTGTTAAAGCCGGTCATGACTGTTCATATCATGTCTCTTTATGAAGAGACACTAAGGTCTATTAAGACTCTTCAAAAGTCCTGACCTAATTGAGCATGTCTTGTTTAATTAACACATTCTTAATATAACTGTTGATCTGCATGGATCATTTACTTGATCCAATTCAATAATTACTAGATCAATATTTGCAAGGATTTATTGATTGATCTCCAAGAGATATTAAGAACTGGTCTCACATAATTTCATGCTTATATGTGATGGATAGTTTCAGTTGGATACAAGGATTGTATCTGACCGATGCTATCTTAAATCGACAATGTGAAATAAAGTAATGACCAAATAATTGCTTATGCGCCAGAAGAAGAAATTTGAAATTGAGTGTCAACTCGGTGGTCATGTGTTCAATTTTCAACATGTATATCATTTATTTTTAAAAGCATAGCTCAATTTAGAATGAAATATGGTACTTGGGAGTTCATTTGTCTTGGTGATACTCTAGGTTGAGTGATCTTAATTTTAGAGTTCTTACTAGTGTCGGAGGATGAAGCTATTTGGGAGAAGGCTTGTTGCATACCTAAGAGTTTCAAATTATTAGTTTTATGCTTGTAGGATGTTTTGGGGTTGTTGCATACCTAAGAGCTTCAAATTATTAGTTTTATGCTTGTAGGATGTTTTAACCCCACTTCATAGTTCAATCATTACTAACCTAGATTCGAGTACCCAGTATTAATGAAGGGTCAAATCGTTGGAGGATTTTCTTTCCCATTTAGTGCAAAATGAATGAAAACCCTATTATTATTTCTCAATGCAATAAGAGAGCTACCATTGAGTGAGAACTCTCGCCGCCTTGCATATTTATAGGTACAATTCAGTTTGAGTGAGCACATGCTTCATATTTTACTCATATTTCTTTGCTCTTTAAGTTTGCAATTTTCTATTATTTGCTCAAGGTTTAGAAACATGGCACAATCAAAGTGTAATAGAGAATGGCTAACGAGTAGACTTTAAAATGTTACATGGATTTCATGGAACTGTAAATGAAAATTTGTCAAGTTGCCACAATTTTTCATTCCAAGTGATGATTGAGTTACTATGCTGAAAAGTGCAATCCCTCGCAATGTTTTAATTATAATAGTTTCTTTTCATTTTACTGTTTGGATTTTCTTTTGGGATGACAATGACAGGGTATGCAGTCATGATCATGCAGTTATATAGCCATCAAATGTTTTCATGATTTTGTTTCTTTGGGCCCATAATCAATGGGTGTGAAATTTGTATATTGCTCATTTTCTTCCTCACCAATGAGATAAAATGCAATACAGGTTCCTTTTCGGGTTCCACTTGAAATAAATATTGTGCTGGTTGGATTCAACGGTGATGGTGGCTTTAGGTACTCTTTGGATGCTCGTAAGCTGGAGGAATTTATGAAACGGAGCTTTCCATCACACCATCCTGCATGTTTGGAAACTGCTTTACCGTTGGACATTGAGCATGACCTTCATTATAATGTTATTCCTGTATGATTCTCTCTTTGTCATATCGACTTACAGTTGCACATGTTTAAACCTCTGTCTTGCTGACAAATGTTAGAATTGGAATAATGACTTTAAAACTTCAGTTAATTTTCTTATGAGATTTTTAAAAAAAATTGGTTGACTTGTCTAGCATTTACCCATTTGAGATAATTCTTTATTTGGTTAATAGATCATATTTTAGTTTTAGATGCTTTATTTTTCATTGTTTTTTCCTTTAGAACTTTTGATTAGCTATTATAAGTTACTATTTTTTAGATCCCATTAATATACTTTGGTCATTTGTAGGTATTAGTAGGATTTCTCTGTTTTATTCTTTCTACAGCTATGGCATGTTTTAAAACTCAACCTATGTTCTTTAGTAGATATTGCATATAAACCCTCAGCAATTTTTCTGTTTTCCATGAAAGTAAGATAATGTTTCTGGGTGCACCACACAAAATACAAGGAAATAGAGGTAAATGATGTAAACTGGTGCATTGATTGTTAAATTAGAAAGAAGCAAATAACAAATCAGTACAATGCTTGTTGACACCTGTGATAGTTAGAACTTCATTTGCACAATGAGAGTCCATGCCTTTGTTGAGTAGTATGAAATTAAGAACTTTTGCCATTGCTCTAGAAGATAATTAATAAGCTTTATGTTTATGTCTAGGACTTGCTATCAAAGCTGTTCATCTTGAGTTGTAGCATTTGATCTGCAGAAAACTGTGCTTGTCAAAGTAGGAACCTTATTTGCACAACAAGAGTCCAAGCTTCTCATGTACATTTTGAAATTGAGAAGTCTTCTTTGCTTTGCCCCTGAAGAGGATTATGAAGCTTCATGTTTATGCCCCAGAGTTGCTATCAGAGTTATCCATCTCGAGTTTGTTATGGTAAATCAAAGTTGTATTAAACAGAGGAGACAGAAGCTCCTTATATAGATTTTCGAAGACCCTGTTTCTAGAAGAAACAATTGCGAACTATTAAGATGAATAAGATGACCATTTAGGAAACATTATGTTTAATTAATTCACTCCCTTAATGGTCATCATTGTAGTCACCCTATATAAGACAATCTGCAGGTCTTTTGGTCACAAATGCATTGAAGGGTGCACCCCTTCTGGTCATAGATGCATAGAGAAGGCTGCCCCTATCCCATTAGAATGCTTTGCAAAGTGAGCTTGCTAATGAAATCCTCGATTTTGCAAAACTTTTGTAGATGACCAAGATAATCAAAATCTATCCAACTTGTTGTTGGGTAACAAAGCTATCCCTCAAGACCAGTTGCTGAAACCAAAAAACCCTTGAAGCCACAATTTTGTGGAAAATTCGACAAAATATCCAGATATGTTTTCAGATGTTTGCCCGAGCAACTTTAGGTTGTTAGACTGGGGTTGCCATTGCACCAAAAGACCGATCTTTCAATGCTCGATACAACCACTCAACTTATAATACACATGAGGCGGTTAAGCCCTTGTCATGAATCCCGAGGGGAGCGGTGAACAAATTTCTCACAATCTCCCCCTCAGTGTTACCTGAGGGTCTAAGGATTTGAACTTGTGACCAAGCTCTGATACTGCTTATTAGAGTGGGGTTGTTGTTGCACCTAAAGACCGATCTTTCAATGTGCGATACAACCTCTCAACTTATAGTACACAGGAGGCGGTTAAGCCCTTGTCATGAATCCGGAGGGGAGCGTTGAACAAATTTCTAACATAGTCGTGTTAAAGTTGTAGCTTTAGTCGGATTGATTCGATCCGATATACATTATTGTTATTTGTAAATTATCAATTCTTATATATACGTATCCATGTTAAATAATCTATATTATTGTATATATTATATAGTATATAATATATATATATATATATATATATATATATTGTTATATTATATATATATATATATATATATATATATATATATATATTGTTATACATATTATTATTTATGTTAATATAATATTATTAAGTGATGATTACACCATAGAGACATGTCTCTTCTCATATTTATATGAGATCCAAATCTGCATTTGGAATATATCAATAGCAATGGCAATATTAGTACATTTGCAGAAAACGATCCATGTTACTTAATATGGTATCGGAGCTCTAGGTTGCAAATGTAGAAAAGGAGAAAATCATAGAAGTTATTAACATTTTCAATAATTATTCCAAAGTGCATTGTATTGTATGGTGTGAAGTCTGCCCACATGCTTGACAAAATTTTATCACATTAATGGCATCAACAACGAAGGAGGTCAACAGGCAAAGGGATCACTGTGACCTTCCCACGTATGGATTACCATGAGAGAACATAGAATCTTAGGAGGACAATGTCTCAAATTTTGGCGAAAGAACTCTGAAACAAGTCCCACTTGGATGTGGTGATGGCAAAGATTGCATGGGGTCCATGTTTTCTTTCTCACTGTAAATCAATACATGGAACACACAATTTTGAGATCAATTGAAGTAGTAAATTTTATGATCGATTGTAGGAGTAGTCGATTCTGAGATCTACTTAGGGGCAACCAATATTGGAATTGGATGAGAAATTTAGCGAATTTTTATAGTTATATTAAAGAATTTCGGAGTTTGATTCCAAGCCCAACAAATGTTGATTGCGCTAAATTCTTTGTAGAATTCAAATCGCAGTAATAGTTCCTGTGCTCTTTGGAGAATTGAAGGGTAACCTCATCTGGTTAAGGAAAATATAACTATTCGCCCATTTCATATGTTCCCCCTTGGTTGTTGGGTGGGCCAAAAAGGGTCGACCTTGTTTAACATGTTTTTGGTCTGTGCTTGTTAGTGGGTGGATTTGGCAAAGATACTTTTAAGGCCGCCTGCTACAAAGACTTGCTAATAAATATGGGATGAGCCATTAAAAAGTTGTAGCTTATTTGATATGTACCTTTTCCATTTCTGTATATTTCCTATACGCTTGATCCTCTTTCAATCTCATTGTTTCCAGGCTTGTACTTCACGTCATATGTGGTGATGGAGTAGTCATTTTTTGACCTTTATTCCTTGATGTTGTTTCTTTCTTAGACTTTACTAGATTGAATATCGAGATCCACAAGAATGAGTGTGGAGTAAATACAACCACTGTGGAGTGTAGTTAAGGCCTGCAAAGACAACATGGAGATAGAAATGAGGTCAAAGGAAAGTTTATCCTATTAGCAAGCAAGGAGTTCTGACATACACGGACTGATTAAGGGTTTCGGGTGTCGAGCCCATTAAGGTAAAATGAATATGTGCAATATTTTTTAAGATTCTTTTATATATTATTTAACCTCCTTACTTTTATATTAATATGTTAAATTTTAAATAAAGATGGATTTATATGTGATTATAATATATTTGTGTATATAGAATATGTTTATGGAAATAAATTATGATAAATATATTAATAACTATATTGAATAGTGCAATAGAACTTCTATTTTTCTTATAATTAAAATACAACAATAGTGAGAATAATAATTAAAAGTGGTTTTTATTATAAGAGTAATTTGCCTTGATCTTTTATCCTGAGAGTATTCTTGCAGGAAAAGTGAGATTGATTGAGATTCAAAGGGAGCCTAACATTTCATTAGAGGCAACCTTGAAAGAGAGGGAGTATCGAAAGAAAGAAATGAACTTGGTTTGTAGGCCAACAATCCCTTTAGAATAAGCGAGCTGTGCAGGAATTTTTTTTCTTCTAATTGCCAACTCCAAAGTCCCAAGCATTGTGTTCTATGATACATCATTTGACACTCATTATTAGAGAAATGGGAGTATAGATCATGGTTATGGGCCCACAAGATAAGATAATCTTTTTTTCATAAGTATTGTGCTAAAGTTCGCGGCAAAAGAAACATCAAGTCCCCAATAGTGGATAATCGGATTGAGAGCTTGAGTCTCATGCTATGCTAGCATGAACCTACAACAATAGTTTGTGTTCAAAATCCACATAAATTTCACCACCTATATTGTGTCCTTTCACAGAACAGCTCTATATTGTCTCGATAAGATCTTCATTGCATGGAGATTGACTGGGAAGATAGACTCAATCTAAAAGAAGAAATAGTCAAGGGAAATTTTGATGGAAATTTCCTTTCACATGGTTTGGTTTCCTGTATAATAGTGCACTTTGTTCCTAGTGTGGTGAGATTCGATTTCTGATCTTGAATCTTAGTCAGGAGAAAGTAAACATTATTAGTATTCTTATGAAGATTGTTGGCATCCTATAGATACAGATGAAATTAGTATTAAGCAAGAAAACATTGGTACGAATTGCGACTGATTAAAATCTTTACTGGAGGTCATTGATCAAAAGCATTCGGTAAAGAGAATGCATATCATTCAACAAAGAGAATTCATCAAGAGGAGCAAGCCATGGGATGACTGATGAATATTACAACATATCAAGAAATTAGTTTTTCAGATATATATATATATGTGTGTGTGTGTGTGTCTATATATATATATATATATACTATAAGAAATGTCATTCTGAATTGGGTGGTATTTTTGCTTTTATAATTGTTATACACCTAAGAGACCTCAAGCCCATAAAGATGAGTGTCGTTATATATAATATATTTTCCCAGGGAATTCATCTTTTAATGTAGCACACATTCATGTACAAACTATCAATTCATGGGGCACAATATTAAGTTGAAAATTAATAATATTATATGATGGGCAAGCTAGCGGATATACATCAATAAGATCTTACCTATGACTACCGAATTCTGATTACATCTTGGAATTGACTAATTCCTCTACACGGCTTTAGGAAATTTTTTTCTTAAAGAAAACATGGAACAGATATTAAAGCTTTTAGAAGTGATTAAATCTAAATATAGTCCTATGAAACAATGCAACAATTCAAAGATGGAATGAGGAGGATAGAAAATTGAGCAGTGTTTGTCTACTCTAGCCAACTTTAGAATGAATTCTAAAAACAATGGAATAAGTGGGAATTTTACATTGTTGGGGAAATAATTACCAATGTGTCATTCCTACTCAAACCATCTTTAGGGAGATGTAAGAGAAGGGACATCGTCAGAGTTTCAAATTTGAATCATCTCTTGGACAACTTGTATTAATGATTGTGTATAGATAAGTAATTACTATTCTTAAGTATTACATTTATCTATTCATTATAGTCTTTCTATCATTTGCAATTTCATATGTGTTACATGAGTTATTTTTTCCTTTGCCTCTAAAGTTGATCTTGCAAGAAAAGAAGAATAACACATTAGGTAGCTTATGACTGTAGCTTCAAATAAGTTGTGATCAGGTTGGATAAAGTAAGGCTCTTGAAGCAAATATCTTTGATATTATGAGTATCCTTCTATATTAAGAGGGAGTATGACACTTCTTCGAAGGCAACGCAGGAGCTTAGAAGATTGATACTCAGAGGGAGTCTAGAGATACATGTGTGTGACTGCATGATTTTGATGGGCCTACTCTTGAGTGCATCATGAGGAAGTATTGACTTATCACTAGACAATCAGAAGATTGATATGAGATTTAGAGTGAGCTTGACACGAATCCTTGGGGGAAGAGAGCCTCTAAGGGAGTAACTACTAGACTTGACTTCTCGTGATCATTGTTCAGAAAGAGAATTATGAGGTGCAATCCTTAGTAAATGATATCTTCTTTATGAGGAGAAGTTCTAAGTGAAATTCCTTGTAATGCATTCTTTTGTATGAGAGAGAATTGAGGTGAAAGCGTGTGTACCACCCTCCACCCTCTAACTTGGTTCATGGTGGTTACTATTTCGTATATGATATGTAATGAAAGATGTCGATCTTTCATGTGTGTAAGGTCACTATTGTAAGGTGACGACCTTATCAATAGTTTGATCTATCTCTTAGATACACTACATTAACTTGTAGCACCTAAATGTGTTGGATGTCTAGGAACAAGTGTTATCATGGTTTTTTGGGTCGGATTTTGCCGAAGACTATGATAACCAACTTATCATGGTTCTTTGAGCCAGATTTTGCCAGACACCATGATAACCAACTCATCATGGTTCTTTGGGCTGGGTTTTGCCGGACACCATGATAACCAACTTGTTATGGTTCCTTGGGCCGGATCTTGCTGGACACCACGACATAGTTACTATTATAGACCACACTTAAGGTGGTGTTTAAGCTTATATTAAAGTTACGGAAATTGTTTCAATTGTGTGTTATGAAAGGTGAGAAATTTAGCCTCATAGTGAATTGAATATCATATTAAGACAATATCTCTTCATATACTTGAGAGCATAATTTTTGCTCTACAAGTCCTCCCTAGCTAAGAGGGAGTGTTAAAGTTGTAGCTTCAGTCGGATTGATTCGATCTGATATACATTATTGTTATTGGTAAATCATCATTTCCTATATATACTAATCCATGTTAAATAATATATATATATATTATATTATAGTATATATTATGTATATTATATATATTGTTATATATGGTAATATAATATTATTAAGTGATGATTACACCATAGAGATGTCTCTTCACAAATCTGCATTTTGAATATGTCAATAACAATAGCAATATTTTTACATTTGCACAAAACGATCCATGTTACTCAATAATGTGGTACCCAAAACAAATTGCAAGAAACCAAGTATTTTTGCGGGTAAAATCACGAAAACCCTCCAATGATTTTTTTTGGAAAAATAATAAACCTTGAGACTAGTAGCACTATTCATAAATTCCAAAAATGATTTTTGAGGGTAAAATGAAAAAGCTAAACATGATTTTTGAGGAGAAAAATCGATCAAAACCCAAAAACTAAAACATTTGTGAGTAGCTGGTACAAAATTTGAGACACAAATTAGCATATAAAACTTTGTTTTAGGGAAAATTATAAAACTCTTCCACTAAAACATTTGTGAGTAGCTGGTAAAAAATCTGAGACAGAGATTAGCATATAAGACTTCGGTTTTAGGGAAAATGATAAAACCTGTGTTCCACAGGGATAAAACTTCAGTTTTAGGGAAAATGATAAAACTTGTGTTCCACGGGGACACGTCCCCTATGGTTTTGGTTCGAAATGGGGACGGATTTTGGCCGTCCCCTAAGTTGTCCCCTTTTTGGCAAATTCGGAAACGTCCCCGAAACGGCCAATTTTTTTGGGTAGGAAACTTGGGGACGGCCAGCAGTATTGGGGATAGTTTTGCCGTCCCCTATCTGTCCCCGAACTGCTAGCCGTCCCCTTTTTTCCAGATTATCTAATAAAGGCAAAACACCCCCAAAAAATCATTTTTTTCTAAGTTTTACTGTTTGCGCGACCCCTAGTTGTCTTAAAGACATAATAAAAATATGCAACCCATATTTGGTCCATTAAAATACTAACTCTTCTAATCATTTTTACATTTGACATACTTGCTAAGAGGAAGAAAAAACATAAGAGCAGTAGCAATAGTTTGGAAAGATTGCGTTTAGTATTTATGAACTATTTTAGTTGGACTTCTCTTTATTTCATTCTGATTTCAGCATGATACTTGGACCCTTTAGGCATTTTGAATTTTGCTATATATGTATGTGATATTGTTATAATGGAAGTACTTAGTATTTGCCATTTGATAATATTCTATGTATTGATCTTCTAAGATGTCTATGGTGAATGATTTATCAATGTTATGATGTGCATATTTGAATTTTGTCTCTATATATAAAAAAATCCCCTATGTTTTTAGTTGCTGTGCCCTAAGGTCCCGTCCCCTAAATATTGGCTTCGACCCGTACTCGTACCAAAAACACATTCCTGTCCCCTAAAACGTCCCCGTCCCGGAAACTCCGTGGAACATAGGATAAAACTCTTATACAAAATAACTTTTGAAGCAAAAAATCACACAGAACTCGCAATAAATTTCAACTCTTAAGATTTTTAAGGAAAAAATTATGGAAACCCATTATAATTTTTGAGGACAAAATTATTAAAACTCAACACAATTCTTTAGTGAGAAAAATTATTAGAATTCAAATATAATTTTTAGGAACAAAAATTAGAAAATCCATCCCCATGAATGTTTGTGGAAAAAAGTCAGAAAACCCATCAACACAATTTTTTGGAAAAGAAGTTAGAAAACCCATCACTATGATTTTTTTGTGGAAAAACATCAGAGAACCCGCTACCATGATTTTTTGTGGAAAATAATTAGAAATCCTGCCATCATGATTTCCAAGACAAAATCATGCGAAACCTTTGCATTGCAAGAAATAGGGCACAATTGTGGCAAACAAAACCACCCATTACAAAAGCCTTTACATAGGTAAAGCCAGAGTTTGCATGGTAAAATACTCTAGAATGGGAGAAGAGAAGAAGGCATCCAAGAACATCAACACAGATCAAAGTATCTACAGCAGCTGGAAGGTATCAATGAAATACCCTAACCAGGTATTTTTCCTATTTTTTTCTCAAGAACGCAATACAAAAATTTAACAACAGATTTGCATGCGAACGTTTCCAATTCATTTATCAAATATTACTATGCAGCTGAAAATATTTGTATTCTGAAAATAATATTGCTTTACAATCCCTTAGCAAAACAATGCAATAATCAATCTTAAACACAGAAATGCAGTGAGATTGGTAATAAGAAAAGAAAGATTTAAGTGCAAGTGTGATACCCATGTGATATCTCCAATAAGACAATGGGTTTCCATCCACTGCATCTGAGCTTGAGGGTTTCTATCCTGAAACTGACTAAAAGCTGCAGTGGTTCAAAACTCTCTAAGAGAAAAAGGAAATCCAAAATCATAAACCAAGTATGCTACAAATGAGCCCTCTTTCTTCTTTTATGCCGAACCTGGTGACTCTTCACATTCCTTTCTCTATATATCCCATTTCCCACTTAAGAAAATAAAGTGTTCAGAAAATAATAAAGTGACATTAATAATATGAACTTATGTTTTAAAGTCACCTTATAAATAAACCATTCAACTCTTCAGGCATTAAAATCCTTGATCAGATGGACTTGGATGAGCATGTGTGATAGCTCGTTGGAAAGATCTCAACGAGATGCTCCGAGTCCAACACTGATATGTCAAGAATGCTGAGCCTGCTGATTCCTAAAAATTGCGTGTGTTTGGAAATCCCATTGAAACAGCCTCGATTGGCCGGCAACTATTACTGCTTAGGCCAAAACTCAATCTAATCCTTGAGAAAACTCGGTTAGCCCACAAGACCAAGGCAAAACAGGCTAGTGGCACAACAAAATTTACTGACCTAGAAAAGGGTACATGACAATCGAAGAACAGCAAGATAGATCAAAGTATGCACATCAGTAAGAAGGCGTCAAAGAACATCAAGAAAGATTGAACTATCTGCAGCAGTAAGAAAGCATGGAAGAACCTTAAGAGACCAAATCATCTACAGTAGTAAGAAAATATCAAAGAACATCAAGAGAGATAGAAGTAATCAAAGGACGTCAAAAGAGATCGAAGAATCTACAGCAGTAAGAAAGCATCAAAGAACATCAAGAGAGATCAAGTATCTAGATCAGTTGGAGATCTAGTAAAGATGGTCCAAATTGGAGCAAGGAAAGGCTTTGAATAGAATAAGAATATATCAATCAAGGAGATCTGTTCTGAATAAGAAATATTCAGGCCAATATGCTCTTCTTAACTAGTTTTTTGAAGATCCTTTTCCTTGTACCCCGGCTTTATTAGGAGAGGATCAGTGTCCTTGACCAAAATGTTGAGTGCATAAATTCCCTAACATCAGCTAAGTGCCTAAAGACTCGATCTATTGCTCCAGTGCTTGCTTGAACTTCACAAAGATTGGATGCCTCACCTTGTTACGAAGGAAGGTGTAACAAGATTTGTTTTGGGAGGGATGTGTCTGCCAATCCCAATAAATTATCATTCAGGCCAATATTCTCTTCATAACTTGTTTTTTGAAGATCCTCTTCCTTGTACCTCTGCTTCGTTAGGAGAGGATCTGTGTCCTCCTTGACCAAAATGTTGATTGCATAAATTCCCTAACGTCAGCTGAGTGGCTAAAAACTCCTGTTCTATTGCTCCAATGCTTGCTTGAACTTCACAAAGATTGGATGCCTCACCTTGTTACGAAGGAAGGTCAACAAGATTTGTTTTGGGAGGAATGTGTCTGCCAATCTCAATAAATTATCATTATATAAGAAGATGGACAAGTCTAAAGCTATGTGATGAGAGTTGCTTTCATCTGTTGTAAAGGGAGTCAATTTGGACAAGTCAAAGTAAAATGGATAGGGTACTTGGATGCGTGGTTTTTGGATTCGAAGAATTCAACCATTGATTGAAGTGCATGAATGATTGCTGAATGCAGAAATGTAAAGCACATGCAATATTTTATTTTCAAACTGGATGAAAAGCACAGATTCTATCTCTAGCACTAGGTAAGACGAGTCCAAAGTATAGAATGTGATGGGTTCCAGTGGGTACAGTTTCAGCTGTTGATTCTACAGAGCAAGCTTGGAGATGAATCCCTTGTTTGGTGATGGACTAATAGCCATAGTAATTTAATCTTTTGCTCATAAAAAATCGTCAAGTAGATGAAATTCGTTTCAAATTGTGTGTAAAAGTCATATATGCTCCCTTCCAGTTTTGTTCAACCACCTGAGGGTCCATTAGAATACATATTCCATTCCTAGTTCATCTTTATGAATCTTAGGGTCCGTTTGGTTCGTGGAATTAAAAAAACCCGGATTTCTACAAACCTTGGTTTAGCCAAATCAAGGTTTTGCAAATCTTCATTCCGATTTTTGGGATTTTATTGAAACTGTTTATTTCACTCGGAAGATGCGTGTGAAGTGCGTAAGCTTGGAGTTGAAGTCAAATTTCAAAAAGTAGTCAAATCTATTGTTTTTACACTCCTTAAAAAACAAAACCAGGTTTTGATTTTCAATTCCTGCTTGCTAGTAGGAAGTTGGAAAACCTGGTTTTGAGGCAAAATTGGAAGTCGCGTATGCTAATTCCATTTTACAAATTTTGAAACAAACTCACAAATTTTCAAATCTGGATTTTGAAAAAGCCAATTCCTGTCATCTTCCACGAACCAAATGGACCCTTAATGCTCGAGAAAATTTTGATATGACTGAGTTTGCCCTTTGTTAAAAACTATGCTGAGATTTGTGACGATTTAACTGCTGAAATTTATGACAGCAGTTGTATAGAATGAGAATCACACAAGTAAGTGACTTCATCAAACATTAAAGAGAGAATCAATGCATTGTGAATAATTTAGCTATTTTATCTAACATTTAACTTTGTTACAATGAAAAGATAACATTTTTCACATGTCTGTAGTGTGTTAGAGCTGCTTCAAGGGAATTATGCGCTCTCATAATTCTTGGAAAGTTGTTTTGAGTATTTGTGGCATGTGCACCTGTTTGTATTGGTTGCAGGTTGGGCAACCAGAGCTGATAGCTTTGGAGCAAGCGGTGAGGAATGCAATGGTACATGCAGGTTCTGCAAGGCAGGTAATTGACTGACCATACTTTTGTGACAAGGAAATTAGTATAAGCTTTTTAACCTTCTGAGTAGGCAATGCATTGTAGTCTAGTGTTGCAGTTGGCTATGGAATTCCAAAGGTGTTTTCTTGCTTGTTTTTTCTTTAGCATGAGTATGGAAAAGAAGTACCATTACTAGAAGTTGAAGCAACAACTATAGAGCCAATTTTTCAAAGACTTTACACCTACCTGTTTGGTGTCGAAGAAGATTCTTCTGCTGCAGAGATCAATGGGCCAGTGCCAAATGCAATCTTCATTCTAAACTTTGATAAGGTATATGTTCTTTCTCCATTTAATTTTTTCTAGTTCCAGATTAAATATTGGCCATCTGGGAGCTTGAAACTATCAAAGGATTGAATTTTTTTTGGTTGAGAGTTCTAAGGATAACAATAGCTATAGAATTAAATAGTATTCTATTACTTCGTCTTTTACTATTTATTGAAACTGCAGAAAAATGGAGGATAGTATGCTTTGATATTTTTCTTTTACTTCGCCTTTTAGTATTTTAATGAAGCTGCAGAAAAGTGGTGGTTAGTATGTTATAATGCATCGAGTCTTTATATTGATGCCAGGATGCAAGATAAGGACTGAATTTGGACATGAATATCTTCAATGTAACTACACTTTCAATTTTAATGTAAACATTTCTTAACATTATGGGTTCTTTATAAAACTGTTAGAGCCTTAATTGTCGATACACGGGCAGTCAAAAGGTTTGGGTTAATACAATTTCTCTTACAGGTTCGAATGGACCCTGGGAATAAAGAAATCGATTATGATTCTTTAACATCTGCGAGAATTGAAGGACTTACTACTGAGGAAATGAAGCAGCAAGAGGGGAATTATATTTATCGGTATCGTTATAATGGAGGAGGGGCATCGCAAATGTGGTTGAGCTCAGGCAGGTGAGGGCGAGGGCTAAATGTTGCCTTTTATTGTACCATTCTTTGTATCTACAGGTCTGTCATTTATGTTTCAGGCTTGCTTCCATCACTTGTTTCCAAATGAATTTACACTCCAAATTTCCAGATAGACTAAAGTTTAAACATCTGAAGATAGAATATTGTGAAGCACCAACGAATGTCCAAAATTCTCATAAACTAGAAAGTGGCTAGGGTTCAAAATTATAGTGATGTTACTACAATTCTGATAAACTAAAACATGGGAAAGGTTCAAACTTCAAAATCAAAAGATGTGGGAACGATTACTAAGTAACAACAAATTGTCAATTGGCAATTTGTTTCACCAATCAGAAATATTGATCTAAAAAGACTATGAAAAAACTTTCAAAGCTTGATTTTTTTCCTTCGAAAATATAGCTACTGTTCAGAGTTAATTCAATTTACAAATTATTCTGTGTTTCACCGGGACACATCTCCTGCCCTCTGGGCTGTCCTCAGTGGGATGTGGAGATCTAAGGGAGAAATCCTAAGTTGTCTGTTTGGATTTTGGTACAGATTTGGGTTCAAAATTTGGTCAAATTTTCTTGGGGTTGGGTTTGGATTCGTTTTGAGTTCATCTGTACAAGAATCTCTGGTTTTATAAATATATAAGTAAATACATATATGTACATATATGCAGCAGCAAATATGTTGATAGACCACTATGCTAATATTAAAGCAACACAGCGAAATACCCCACCATATCAATGTTTTCGTTCAAAAACTATAATGTCAACATTATCTCAATCAAATACCATAAAAAACTATCAAGCAAATTATCAACATTCTACTGTTGCAAATTAGAAGCACAATTTAAGGCCAAGGTTGTGATTGTTGCCATATTGTAAGCTTCACACATTAATTATCATACTGGATTATTTAAAGAAAGAAGTTTTGGATCAGACTGGATGAAGCCAAGAAAGTAGGCTCTGGATCCAGATTTAACCACAGTAATATCTTTTTAGATTTTGCTCATTCCATGGTTTTATAATTTATATACATGTTAGCCTATATGCACAAATTGTGGTGTATCATATACATTCCATAACAGATGTGTGACACTTTTATACATCTTGATTCTTCTCAAGCAGCATTTACTTCAAATTAAATATGGTGCGAGTCTAATCATGTGCTTGAGTCTAATTCTGGGTCTAATTTGGCATTAAAAACTTTTTGAAAAAGTAAACAAAATGTTGTTTCTCTGAGTCTAGTTTATTCTGTCTGGGATCCTATGCTGAAAATCAAAGTCGGCCAAAAATCGTCTGAATTCTATCAGGGTTCCTATGAGAGAATTCCCAATGAAATTCGGTCTTTGTGGCAGACTTTTCACAGAATCTGACAAGGACCAGACTTTTGAGAGAATTGAACCAGGATTTCCTAGGTCTAGGAGAGAATCTGGTAACTCAGGAGAAATCCATAGGAAGTTTTAGTTTTATTTCATTCCTGGGATGTTTCCTGTTTTTAACAATGTACATGGGGACATTTAGACGTCAAGTGACTTCTCCCATCTGCTAGGGGTATATTGGGGACATCCTATTTTAAAATAGCATGTTTTGTGAAAATGAATTGTAGAGAATTTTCATATGTGTGTGTGTGTGTATTGTAAAGGAACTAGGATCTCTGATAGAGTATTTATATTTATATTTTTCTTCTCTATTGAATAAGTCTGATTTCTGATATAAATCAGATCTCTATATGTAAACAGACTTGAGTTATGCATTCTGATTTAGCAAGCCTTTATATAAATCTGATTATAATGTAACTAAGCTAGAGGAGTTTACTGAAGATCGCTGCTGTAGAGAGAATAACTATTAGACTGTACATTAAAGTGGATCGCTGCTGGAGAAAGTATATTGCCTTGTATTGATATCAATTTCAGCAAGGATCCTGGTTTATATGGTAGAGAACATGTCGCTGTAGGGACATGACTCTATGTGGCCAATGGCCACGTAGGGTCATGACCCTATGTGGGTCATGTTATTAATCTTAACAAACTGTTGCTGTTGCTTTTATACATAGTTCCAAGAATCACGGCGATTCATGCGATTCACGCGATTCAGCGATTCGATTCAAGCCAAACGATTTTTTGTGAATCGGTGAATCGAATCAGCGATAAAGGGTTTATGAAATAAGTTACTCACTAAATTTCAAGGGTTTTTAAAATTTTCCGATTCATGGCCGATTTGATTCCGATTCATGGCCGATTCACGATTTGATTCGGCCTTGCCGATTTTGATCCGATTCCGATTCTTGTTACTTTGCTTTTATATAAGCATTTCAAGCCCGATAAGTAGTTTGATAGTTATATTTTTTTGTATATATATATATATAAACTGTTGAGATATGAATAATCATATTAAGTATACAAAATAATATCAGAATTACATAAGTAAGATAACTTTATATATATATATATATATATATATATATATATATACATATATATACATATATACACTAAACCATATACTTAGTGTACTTCACTTCTATTGAAGCTACACTTTAACACTCCCTCTTAGTGAGGGAGAAGTGAGGTAAATTTTTTCCAATTCTCTTGACATGAACACAACTATCATCTTCAATGAAATTGATAGGGAGAATAGGTTATCTTATTTACACTACTCAGATGCAATGATCTGAAGTAGTTCATTAGATAATCAAAATCACAATGTCATAAACTCTATCATGACAAGTATTATGATCATTGGCACTCTGGGACAACAGCTTCATGAAGTTCGATCATAATACGTTTGTTATCAAGACTTCCGGTTATCTGGAATAACAACACAATCTTGTCAAGATAACAGGTCTACCACTAGTAAGGTCGTCATCTTACAATGGTTATCTTCTGTTTATATATGTCAATGAAAGATCATCACCTTTCATTGCATATTTGATGCAACTATAAGATAGCGAAATTTTAATAAATAATGAATATACATAAATAAAACAAAATTGGAACTTGATTTCACTGTTCACAATTATAATTTAATCATACCAAGTTTGCCTTTAAAATATTCCAATTTGGGCTTGGCAAGAGGTTTAGTAAGTACATCTACTGTCTCTTCATTTGTACTTATGTATTCTAGCTTGAGAACATCTCGATCTACCATATCTCTAATATAATGATAAGGTATTTCAATATGCTTATATTGATTGTGAACAACTGGATTCACTAATAGCTTGATGCAGCTTTGATTATCACAGTAGATGATTGTAGGCTTCAAGGGTTTCCCGAACAATCCAACTAGCAATTTTCTCAACCATACTGCTTCTCTGGCTCCCATGGAAGAGGCTATGTATTTTGCTTCAGTTGAGCTTAAGGTAATTGATGATTGTTTTCTGCTGAACCAAGAGATCATTGCTGAACCGAGACTAAAACAACATTCTGTGGTGCTCTTGCGATCAGTAGAGCTGCCCGCCCAATCCGAATCTAAATATCCATGAAGATTAATCTCAACTTGGTCATATTTGAGGCCCATACCAATTGTACTGCGTAAGTATCGTAAAATGTGCTTGGCTGCCATGAGATGGATCTTCTTTGGCTTGCACATGAATTAAGGCATTGGTTGCATAACAGATATTAGGACGAGTGTTCACCAGGTACATCAATGATCCGATAATTTGCTAGTATTGAGTGGAATCAGTGGGTTCTGATTCAAATTTGTCGTTCTTCAATTTATGTAGATTTGCTTCCATAGGAGTAGTTAAGGGTTTGCTATCCATCATCCTGAACTTAGTTAGAATGTCAACAGTGTATTTTCCTTGGTTTAGAAAGATTTAGTTCTTCTTTTGCCAAACTTCTAGACCTAAGAAATAATGAAGAAGCCCTAGATCTTTCATGTTGAATTCTGCTATCATTTCCTATTTGCATTTTGCTATAAGATTTTCTTCACCTGTTATTAGTAAATCATCAACATATACTACAAGAATAATCATCACCTTCAACTATTTTGAAATATATAATAGGATAAACATTATTTTCGGAATATCCTAATTTTGAGAGGTAGCTGTCTATCCTTTCGTACCATGTCCTAGGAGCTTGTTTAAGACCATACAATGTTTTCTTCAGTTTACATACATGATTTTTTTTTCATGGGTGATAAATCCTTTAGTTTGTTCCATGTATACTTCTTCAATTTCACCGTTTAGGAATGCAGTTTTAACATCCATTTGGTGTATCTTCCACCCTTTGGATGTTGCAATAGCTATGATGGTTCTGACAGAAGTGTAACGAGTGATTGGAGCAAAAGTTTCTTCACAGTCTATTCCTTCCTTTTGTGAGAATCTGTGAGATACAAATGAGGCTTTGTATTTTTTCAATGCTACCATATGGTGCATGCTTGATTTTGAATAGCCATTTAGAAGTGACAACTGATTTATCTTTGGGTCTGGGTACAACATCCCACACATCGTTCTTTAGTATGGATTGATATTCTTCAATCATTGCTTCTTTCCAATGTTGGCATGATAATGCTTCTTTTACATTTGTAGGCTCTGTTTTGATGAGTTCAGAGAGTAGTGCCACATAGCATGAATGGTTGTTCGTTCTCTTGTTTTCTCTGACTACTTCATCAGGTTCTATATGATTTTCTTCTAACATTTTTCTTGCCCAAAGTGGTTCCTTTTTGTTATTAGGATTTTCAATATTCTTTGAATTTGTACTAGGAGGTGCAAGACTTCCAGTATCGATCTCTCTCTCATTCTCCGCTAGAGGATTCTCATCTACTTTAGTAGTAGGTTCTGAGTATGATTGAACAATTTTCTTGGAGAGGTTAAAAGCAATGTCTTCTTCAAATTCTACATCTCTATAGATTTCAATAGTCCTTTGTCCAAGGACGTAAATTTTGTAACCTTTGGATGATTCATTGGATCCGATAAATATGCCTTTCTTTCATGATGGTTCTAATTTAATTCTTTTTTCTTTAGGGATGTGAATATATGTAGGGTACCCAAATATTCTTAGGTGGCTTAAATCTGGTTTATTGCCAGTAAATACTTCTTTAGGAGTTGTATTTTCCAATATTGAGTAAAGACACATATTTTGGATATAAACTGTAGTATTAGAGGCTCAAGGATAGAATGAGGTGTGAAGGTTTTGATCATGCATCATAGCTCTAGCTGATTCAATAATAGATTTGTTTTTTCTTTCTGCGACTCCATTCCGTTGAGGATTATATAGTACAAAAAACTCACTCTTAATCCCAATAGAGATGCCAAATTCTTTAAATGTTTCTGAAATGTATTCACCCCCATCATCTAATCTTAGGGTTTCGATTTCTATTTCGATTGATTTTCAACTAGTGCTTTAAAGTCTTTGAATTTGGATAGCACTTCGGTTGATTATTTAAGTTTAAGGAAGTAAATCCAAGTTTTCCTAGAATAGTCATCTATAAAAATTACATAGTAGAGACATCTGCTTAGGGAAGGTACATACATTGGACCACATAAGTTAGTACGAATGAGTTCAAGTATAAATTTGGATTGTGTTCACTTTTTGGAAAGGACCCTTTTGTGTTTTTACCTAGAGCACATCCTTTGCAAATACCAGAATGATCAGGATTTAAACTTGGTAATCCTGTTACTATTTTTTCTATGGATGATAAAGCATGAAAATGAAGATGACCTAGTCTTCTATGCCAAATTTCATTAGTGTTTGAGATTTAATGATTTAAAGCTAGATTTTGATGGTTGCAAATTTTGAACAGACTTCCATCTCTTAATCCGATGGATATAGCATGCTTAATGTTGGAGTTCTTTGGCCAAGATTGTACTTTGTTTTCTTGGAAAGTGATTCGATACCCTTGGTGTGCAAGGCTAGAGATGGAGACCAAATTTCGTTTTATACTAGGTACAAACAAAACATTCTTTAGTTGAAGAGTGATACTTGAATTTAGTTGAATTGAACATGATCCAATACCTTTTACCGGGTGTGTAGAATTATCCCCAATATTCACTTCTTCAAAAGAGTATTCTTGAAAGCTTTCGAATTTATCTCTAAAGCTTGTGATATGACGAGATGCTCCTCTGCCTATTATCCATGTATTTTTGTTGGAGTTTATTTCACTTGAGACTGCTAAGTAGAATGCAAAATTTTCATCTTTTTCATCTTTGATTTCTGCTAGTGTTGCTTGAATTTTCTTCCATTTCGGACAGAAGTTATGAGTATGACCAAATTTTGTCACATTTGAAGCATTGTACTTTTGACCAATCTCTTTTCTTTTATGTTTTGTTGAATTCCTTTCTTTTTCGTTTGAATTTAGCTTTCTTTCCTTTATTGTTGATATTGACTTGGAGAGCTTGAATATCTCCCTCTTGATTTAAACTGATTCCTCTTGAAATTAATCTAGACTCTTCTTCAGTACATTTGATTTTAAGTTGTTCAAATTTAGGAAGTTCAGGTCGAGAGCTTAGACCTTGAATAAAAGTTTCCCAAGATAAAGGTAGACCTTTTAGTGCTATAATGCAAAGTTCTTTGTCATTTACTTGACTTCCAATTGTTGCAAGTTGATCTCTTAACTCTGAGATTCTTAGAAAACACGATGTAATCGATTCTCCATTGATCATTTTGATGTATAGTAGATCTTGCTTCAATGTTAATAATCTATTAGTGTTGTTAATTTTGAAAGTATTCTTAATAGTGGAAAACATCTCTTATGCAGTATTAAGGCTTGATATAGATGGGAAGATGTGATCTTTGAAAAAATCTATAATGATCTTCATAGCTTTATTGTTATGTCTTTTCCAGGTTGTTTTGTCTGGATCATTTTTTGGCATAGATTTATCTTCCTCTATGTATCCTTATATTTGCATTTCTTGTAGAATAATCATTACTTGTATTTTCCATGATGCAAAGTTGGAGACTCCTTCAAGTCTATCTTCCAATCTTATGTGATTCACCATCATTTTAGATTGAAGATATTTTAATCGATTTAAATCTGATACAAGACTGACTGAATTTCTCTATCAGTGTGGTTCTGATACCATGAAAGGAACTAGGATCTCTGATAGAGTATTTATATTTATATTTTTCTTCTCTATTTATTAAGTCTGATTTCTGATATAAATCAGATCTCTATATGTAAACAGATTTGAGTTATCGATTCTGATTTAGCAAGCCTTTATATAAATCTGATTATAATGTAACTGAGAAACAGATCTCTGTATATCTCTAATTACTAGAGGAGTTTACTGGAGATCGCTGCTGTAGAGATATTAACTATTAGACAGACTGTACATTAAAGTGGATCACTGCTGGAGAAAGTATATTGCCTTGTATTGATATCAATCTCAGCAATGATCCTGATTTATATGGTAGAGAACATGTCCCATTAAAAACATGACTCGGGTCATGACTCATGACCTTACATGGATTATGTTATTAATCTTTTAAAAACTGTTACTTGTCGTTGCTTTTATATAAGCATTTTGTAAGAATTTGGTATAACTCTGATACCATGTAAGAATTTGCCTGAGGGCAAAATCACCCAAGATCAAAGAACTCAAGCACAAGCACAACAGTAGACCAAAAGAGTATGATCAATATGAGAATCAATATCTCAAAACATGTACATACACACTAGGAGTGCTTGTATGTAAAGGCCTCTAAGATGCATCTAGAATGGTTCTAAAAAGAACTAGGAGATAAGCATGACAACTAAGGACATGTCCTCCATTGTGCATGAATATACGTGCATCAATGAGAGGATAAGTATGGCAAGGTGTCTCACGTGTAGAGATTTTGTAGACACCACGTGCTCAAATAAAGTGCTAACTCCTATGTTGTAGACACCATGTGCATAATTAGAGTGCTAACTCCTATGTTGTCAACATGACAACTCACAAGAGTATGCATACTCCTAGCTAACTAATTAATAAATAATTAAATAATGCATTAACCTAAGTAAATTTAGGTAAACTGTAAATAGTAAATACTTATTTACGCCAACACATTTCAAGCTCAATAAGTAGTTTGATAGTCATAATATATATATATATATATATATATATATATAAACTGCTGAGATATGAATAATCATATTCAGTATATGAAATAATATCAGAATTATATAAGTAAGATAACTCATATATAAATATATATAAGAAAAACACAAAATCATGTACTTTAACATATATATATATATATAAAATCTATTACAATATTAGCTAGTGTCTATTATAAGTGAATGGTTATCTATTTGTAATTTAATGTAAATATTATAATATTTCTAATATATAGTTAGGTTGTAGATAACTGTTTGTTTTCTTCCAACTAGAATAGAAAGTTTCTATTTTGTACGATCATTTCCTAAGGAGACATTGTTTCATTCTTTTGTATATATCGACCTCTCGGTATCTGTTAATATCAAGCAAGTATTTTACCAATTACTTCGAAATTTGGTATTAGAGCATGGTTGATTTTTTTCGAAAATAATAATTTCTTATTGAAATTTTCGGATCTTTATTTTCGAAATTAAATTTGTCCTTGTTTTACCTACTTCCTAATACCTAGTTTCGGCTAGGGTTTCAGAGATGAATATTTGCAAAAATGGCGACTTAGTCTTTGGTAGCCTGCAATTTCCATGTAACTGAAAAACAAGTTTTGATGTTTTCTCGTGTCTAATATCATTTGGAAGTTTGGAAATACTTTGGTCGATTTCCCTGCAAATTGCTGCAAAAATCCTTGGGAAAGCTCGCGATTTTCTCTGCAAATCACGTATCTAAAACTTGCATGTGAAGTAGCTCATGACTAGTGTATTGAGTGTTTTTTTTTTGGAGCTGGAAAAGACATTTGGACAACACCATTTTCGTCCAACTCCTACCGCGACCTCAGATCTGTGCAAATCGCCAATTTTTTGGCCTAGATTTTGCATTTTTTTGCCTAAATCCCACATTGTCGATTAGTTAGGGTATTTTATTCAGAAACACTAATTTTTGGGCTCGAATACTTTTTTCAATCATAGATTCTTGGTGGGTTTTTCAAGAGCTCAACTAGGTTGTCATCAGATTTCTCTAGGTGCCTCAATTTCGAGCCAGTGGATTTGAAAACTGACAACACATTCTTTCTGAGTTTTTCGAGCTCTCTTTTGGGTACCCTTTCAATTTTTTCAGGTCTTCCGTTCTCTCAATTTTTTCGGGCACCTAGGTTTTCAGGATGTTATTACATGGACAATGGATTACATGTAAGTGCAACATGTAATAAGGGATGAAAAATGAAATGAGATGCAAATGCGGATGGAGGATGAGCTTACATGTAAGTGTGGATAACGAATGAGATGCGAAGCATGGAAAGACACAAAAAGTGGAGAAACATGTATTTGCTCATGGAGGTGTGAGTGCATATGGAGAGATGAAACTGGAAAATGAAAGAGGGAAAATGAACTTTATAGTCATCTTTGGTGAAAAGGTGAAGTCAAAATACATGGAAGATGAAAATGACATTTTTTTGACTTTTCAAAAAGTTACGTTAAGTCAAAATTGGTTTTTGGAGATGCGATTACATGTAAAGTTTTTTCATGCAATTCTGCTGTGAGAGTGGATACAGAAAGTGAGATGAGCAAAAATGAAAGTGGAAAATGGGATTACGTGCACGTGCGGATGGTGAATAAGATGGGAAACGTGTAATTGCATTTGACAAATGAGATGTGAAGTGTTGTGATATGGAAGATGGAAATGGAATGTGATGACGCTTTCACATGAAATGAAACAAGAACAAGTTCTTAGGAAAGTACTTTTAACTTATACAAAGTGGAGAAAGCCGGAAAGCGATCACACAAAACACAAAAACTTCAAAAGAAAAATTTACCTTGGGAAAATAACTCGAATATGTCAACAAGTAGAGCACTTCAATATGCAATTTCGAATTTGGAGTTTGAGGAAACACCAAAAACATGAAAATGAACAATTTCATCAGTTTTAAAGGAAAAATGCTCTTTCCATGGCATCAATTTCAACAAGTGGCAATCATTAAGCAAAAATGTGCATAAAATCAGCAAGATAAGTACAAATTAAAAAATAAGAAAGGATATGTCCACTTACATGAGGATTAAGTGCCAAAAATGATGGAGGTAGAAGCTCCAAATTTGAAAATTTCTTTAAAAAAAAACTTGAACCCTTTCAAATTTTGTAAGGAGAATCCATAAAAGGCAGCAAAAGAGGCGTTTTCAAAGGCCAATGCCAAAAACGTGCCTTAGAAAAGCCCAAGAAACCAACGGTTTTGACTTTGGCATGCACATGGGACGTTTTAGTAAAAAAATGTGATTCTTCAAGGTGAGCAACAAAAACGTTTTGGCTGTTAAAGACCAAAACGTGAGTCACAATGCAATGTGAACACCAAAACAAACCAAATCGATTCCTCTTTGGGTCAAAACGTATGATGATTTTTGAAGATCTTCTAAAAAATGTGCCCTTGGAAGGAGTTGAAAATCATGTTTTTTAGCAAGAAAATTACGTGTTCATTGTTTGAAATCCCATTGATAGGCAAAAATGACCCTATGGGAGAAGATTTCATGAAAAACCATGAAGGAAATCAACCACAATCTTCAAAAATAGGTTCTTGAAGGCTCTTTGCATGTGTTTTCTACAAAAACGTGTTTCTGAAGAGCATGAACATGAACTTTAGTGCAAAACGCACCTTTTGGTGACCAATGCATATTTTGAAATCTCTCCATAGTGCAAAGCACACCTTTTAGGAATGCAAGCATGTTTTAAAAACTCTTCATAGTGCAAAATGCACCTTTTCATGGTCATTGCATATTTTAAAACATGCCTTTAGCTTGAAAACTCACCTTTTGGAGGAGAATGCATGTTTTATGTGAAAACTCACATTTTGGGTGCAATAGCATATTTAAGTTATAAAACTCACCTTTTTGATGTCATTGCACATCTCAAGTGAGTTTATATGGAATGTCATAAAAAAGGTTCACTTTTGATGATTTTTACATGCAAAGACATGAAAAAGGTCCACTTCTGATGGATTTATGCTTCTAGGTTGAATTTTATATGCAATGGCATGTAAAAGGTCCAATTTTGATAAATTTTACATGTAATGACATATAAAAGGTTCACTTTTGATGACTTTAAGTGATTTAAAAAGCACATGTCAATTTAAATTCATTAAAATATTACTTAAATGGGACATAAATAATTTTTACACATCATATTAATAATATAACATGTAAATATCATTGAAAAAGTAATATTTACTAGAGCATTTGATTTAAATGCTAAAAATTAAATTGTACTATGTAGTCAATATAGTCACTTAAGTGAAAAATAAAAAAGTAAACTCAATTTAAAAATATAACATAAAGTGCACTATAGTTATTTTAAGTGAAAATTTAAATGATAAAGTAACTTAAAAACATTATTTTTCAAAAAATGAATGTCAAATTAGAAATATAATATGATATGTTTAATTCGTGCTGTTGCATAAAAAAGGTCCACTTTTTGGGCACTAAAACGACCATATCTCTTGACTGATAACTCCGATTAGGCTCTAGGTTAGATCAAATTGAAGGGGAAACCAAAAGCCATGACTTGAGCAAGACCAAAGGACTAAAAATCAACAAATGCACACTCAAAAACAAAGAAAAGGACGATGAAGGCCTCAAAAATCAAGCATAGGTTCGACAGATAGAAAAACGAAAAAAATGACAAAAGCCTTCAGTAAAAGAATTTGATATACAAATTGGAGTTGATAAATCGATCAACATTAAGCAATTCAATATCGAATTTAACTTAGAGAGATGTGAAATTAGTTTGAAAAAGTTTTGTACAGTTACCAGCACTTTGTTGACAAAATGCAGGGCAACAAAAACAACAATTTGGTACTTGGGTGGTGCTGAAGTATTTGTAGCATCTACAACATGTGCCTCAACAAAGGTCTTTGATGAATGACCAAGCTCATGTTCATCCTCACACGCTGCTACTTCTGCATTCCAATCATCTGTCTCCATCTCAAGCTCACTAAGCTGGTCATCAGTCAATAAAGGATCTACATCATCACCATCAAGAGGAGCGATCCAATCTGCCAAATATGGATCAATCTCACATGAAGCTTGCTCTTGCACCTTCTTTTCATGCAACCGAAGGTTGTACCGCACATAAACCAACTCATTCAAGTGCTTTTGAGTCAACTTATTGTGCTTCTTTGTGTATATGTTCTCAAAAGTACCTTTAGTTTCTCTTGCAATCAAAAACACTACAAGGCCACAATAATATTCTGTTGAAAAGCTTGTGAAGATTAGGTGTTGTAGCACCATACTCTTCCCACTACAGATTTGCAAGGATAAAAATAACCATTTATAATGTGGTGAAGATTCCAATAAACTTAATGAGCGTAATAAATGGTATAATCAACAACCAATATGCGAATACATGTCCATGCCAACTTGAACCTCTGAATCTACTTTGAAAGTGTGGGAGACATAATATTTGGGTTCAAGTAGTAGGCAACAACATGAATATGTTGGTGGAGTTGTTAATTCCACCTATGATCGATCATGTTCCATATGGGTCTATATTTGGTCTCATTTGACCTATACAAGTACTAAATGGCCTCTTTGATCCTATCCGTAGCCTTATATAGATACACCATGGGGTTTTTATCCCCATCAACAATTCATAGGACCCTCACCAATAGTTCTAACACCTGAACATAACTTTTTTAACAAAAGCAATTAATTGCGATATTTTACATATAAACCATGAATCATCAATTAAGCTTTGAAAACTTGCATTGATGATCTCCTCCATTGGATCTAACATCAAATACAACCTTTACAACTGTACAGTTCTGCAACTTGAGATATCAATCTGACTTCAGGATCAGAACTTATTTGAGTTTAGAATGAACCTTATTTGAATTCTATGTTCAGATATAAATGACAACTACAGATCTAACTTGTAATCACAAACTTGATGAAATAATTCTTCTTAAGAATTCGTGGGAATATGACTGCTAGGAGATCAGACTGTATGTTTCCTGTGTGTCTCCAAACTGTAGTCATAACCCACCTATATATCCCCTTTAGAGGGTATGTCCCTTAAGGGACATAACCCTTGGCACATAACCAACATATAATTATCCTAAGTCGGCGACTAAGAGATATGTGTGTGTTAGTTTTAACTAATGATTAGTCAATAACAAACTGAGCATTTATTTCCAGATCGCCGGCTCATATAAAGGATATATAAATTATTATAAATGCCAATCCTGAGTATATATAGAGAGAAGAGTAAGGTACGATTTGTACTAGTCGACCTGAGGATTATGAAGGTTAAATTCTTAACACTCCCTCTTAACCTTATAATCCTACAGAGAGATATCATATCTAGCAACATCAGTACAGTTGTTAAGCAAGAATATATACTCTATATCTATCTTTCTCTTCTTAGTATGTAGTATCATTGAACATATGATACAAAGTCATATTACTAAGCCTGTGATATGACAAATCACTGCTACTAGTGATAAGACACATGTTGTGACTCATAGAAACTGGTATTTCTAAATCACAACTAGACCCTGAATTTAAGATCTACCAGAATACAGGATAAACCCAAAGAATTTCTAGAATTCTTTCTTTATCCAATTTGTGACCCATGAACATAGTAATGTCAATATTACAAGACGATAAAAAATTCACCTGGATCTTACAATAAAATCTACTGTTAGGGCATTATCTAAGAGATCGTCACCTCCCATAATGCCTTTACACAAGTATTCATTATTTCAGAGATCGTCACCTCTAAATAATGATTACACATGGTGGAGCCCATAACTGTCAATAGCTTGACAAATAAATGTTAACTTTATTAATAACTAAAGAGTACAAATGAATTACAACTCAACCATACCAAGTCTCTTTCTGAAATGTTCTATCTTTACTCTAGATAGAGGTTTGGTGAGTATATCTGCAGTCTGATCTGCAGTACAAATGTATTCCAATTTAACAGGAATCCTGTCTACCATATCTCTAACATAATGGTAAGGAATTTCAATATGCTTGGATCTATCATGGAAAACTAGATTTACAGAGAACTTGATGGAACTATGATTATCACAATGAATGATCGTAGGATTCATGGCTTGCCCAAATAATCCCACAAGTAACTTCCTTAGCCATACTGCTTCTCGAGAGGCCATTGCTGCTGCAATGTATTCAGCTTCTGTGGAGCTCTAAGCTACTGAGGATTGCTTTCTACATATCCATGAAATCATAGCTGATCCTAAACTGAAACAGCATCCTAAAGTGCTTTTCCTATCTTTAACACTTCCACCCCAATCTGAATCGGTGAATCCATGCAAATCTAAAGCAACTTTCTCATATTTCAGTCCATAGTTAATAGTACCTTGAAGGTATCTCATAATGTGTTTAACAGCAACTAGGTGAATCTCCGTAGGTTCACACATAAACTGACTTAATGCATGAACTGCATAGCAAATATCAGGTCTTGTATTAACTAGATACATCAGAGACCCAATTATCTGCCTGTAGAGAGTAGAATCTATTGGAGGTGATTCTGCAACTGCTTCTTTAAGTTTATGCAAATTGGTCTCCATTGGAGAAGACATGGACTTACAGTTCAACATTCCGAATTTCTTCAAGATATCTGAAGTGTACTTATTTTGGTTCAGAATGATACTATTTGCATTCTGTCGCACTTCCAATCCTAGAAAGTAATGAAGAAGACCCAAGTCTTTCATCTCGAATTCTCTGATAAGATCTTTCTTGCATTGATCTATAAGATTATCATCACCTGTAATCAATAAATCATCAACATACAATATCAAGATTACCATACCATCTTTATCTCTTTTATAATACAAGTTCGGATCAGCCTCATTCTTAGAGAATCCTAAGCTAGTGAGATATTTATCAATCCTTTCATACCAGGCCCTTGGAGCCCGTTTAAGCCCATAAAGAGCTTTCTTAAGTCTGCAAACAAAAACCTTTGGATCATGAGTTTCAAAACCTTCTGGTTGCTCTATATAGACTTTTTTTGAAATCTTTCCATTGAGAAATGCTGTCTTTACATCCATCTGATGTACCTTCCATCCCTTAGATGCGACAATTGCTAAGACAGCTCTAACAGTAGTGTATCTGGCAACAGGAGCAAAAGTTTCTTCAAAATCAATACCTTCTTTTTGAGAAAAACCTCTGGCTACAAATCTGGCATTATATTTCTCAATACTTCCATCAGCAGCATGCTTTATTTTGAATATCCATTTTGAAGACACAATAGAATTTCCTTTTGGCCTAGGAACTATTTCCCAAACATCATTTTTCATAATTGATTGATATTCTTCAGTCATAGCTTCTTTCCAAGCTGGATGTTTAATAGCATCAGAAGGATTGGTTGGCTCTATTTTGGATAAATCAATCATATTTGCAGTATAACCCAAGAATCTTTTAGGTCTCTTACTTTCTCTAATAGATTCTGAAGGGGCAAAAAAATGTTGAGCTGCTTCAACTGTTTTTATGGCCCAAAGTGGCCTCTTCTTTGAAGTTTCTTCAAGGTCTATTTCATCTTCGACCTCTTCTAAGTTCTCCCTTTGAGAATCAGATTCACTTATTCTTTCAGAATTTGATAAAGGAGAGGGTTCATGGGAATTTATTGCTCTTTTAAATGCAAGATCTTCCTCAAAGATTACATCTCTGCTAAGTTCAATAGTTTTCTGTCCAGCTATGAAAATTCTATAAGCTTTAGAAGTTTCGCTATACCCTACGAAGATACCCTTAAGTCCAGATGGTTCTAATTTGGTTCTCTTTTCTTTTGGCACATGAATGTAAACAGGACATCCAAAGATTCTTAGATGACTTATATTAGGTTTTATTTTAGTAAATGCTTCTTCAGGGGTCTTTATCTTTAAGATAGGAGTGAGGGCTTCTGTTTTGGATGTATACAGCAGTACAAGACGCTTCTGCCCAAAGATAGTATTCTAGATTTTGATCAAAAATCATAGTCCTAGCAGCTTCTATAATTGTCCTATTTTTCCTTTTAGCTACCCCGTTTTGTTCAGGGTTATAAGGAACAGTATACTCCCTCTTCATCCTTGATTCTTTACAAAAGGTTTTAAACAAATCTGAGGTATATTCTCCTCCATTATCTGTTCTAAGGGCTTTAATCTTATGTCCTGAAAAATTTTCAGTTAATGCTTTGAATTCTTTAAATCTTTGTAATATTTCTTTTGATTCTTTGCACTTAAAAAAGTAAATCCAAGTTTTCCTAGAGAAGTCATCTATGAACAAGACATAATACCAGAATCTTCCGAGGGAGGGAACGGACATGGGTCCACATAAATCTGAATGAATTAATTCTAGTACATTATTTATTTTTCTAGTACTATCATGAAAAGGACTTCTAGCACTTTTGCCTAGGGCACACCCTTTGCAAATACTGGGGTGATTTTGGTTTAATTTTGGTAGTCCGGTAACCATCTTTTCCATAGTAGATAGGGTTTTAAAGTTTAGGTGCCCTAATCTTCTGTGCCATATTTCGTTTGAATCCTCTGCTTTGTGAACAAGGGCTTGAATGGGTTCTGTATTTAGTTCATACAAATATCCCTTTCTTTGACCAATTACTTTAGCTTTCTTGATGGAAGAATACTTAGCCCAAGTTAATACGTTGCCATCCACGAATGCAACATTGTGTTCATCATCTTCTAAGGCTGTAATTGATATTAGGTTCCTTTTTATCCTTGGTACATATAGTACATCCTTGAGAAGAAGAGTATTTCCTGTCTTTAGCTTCAAAGTACAACTACCAATTCCTTTAACTGAATGTGTTGAGTTGTCACCAATAGTAACTTCACCATTAACTTTCACGGTCAAGAAATCTAGAGTTTCCATGTATCCTGTTATATGCCTGGATGATCCACTATCTATCACCCATGCCTTATTTGAGATTTCATTTGATAAGGAGGAATACAATACATGATTCTCTGGATCATAGGTTTCTTCTTTTCCGACAACATTTGTGCAATTTGCTTGTTGCTTGGAGTTTTCTGGACAATTAGATCTATAGTGTCCAAATTTTTCACACTTGAAGCATTTTATTTTTGATAGATCTTTCTTGGGTTTGCCATTCTTCTGATTTCCTTTATTTTTCTTGAAATGCTTTTTCTTGCCTTTATAAGAATTGGTATTAAGAACGTGAAGTTCTTCATCTTCCACTTTAGATTTTCCTCCTTTCTTTAGTTTTCTTGATTTGTCCTGAAGACAATCATTCTTAAGCCTGTTAAAATCGGGAAGCTGATCTCTAGCACTTATTCCTTGTGCAAATGTTTCCCATGATTCTGGTAGTCCATCTATGGCCATGAGTGTTAATTCGGTATCATTTATGATGGTTCCTATGCTGGACAATTCATCTCTAATACTAGCGACTCTTAGAAAATAAGAGTTTATTGATTCTCCTTTCTTTATTTGGATGTGATTTAGTTGTCTCTTTAGTGCAAGTACCCTCGTTGCATTATTTATTTCAAATGCATTTCGTAATGCATTCATCATATCGTAGGCAGTCTGGTGTTTTGTAAGCATAGGTACTATGTCATTTTTAACTCCATCCAATATGTTTTGAATGGCTTTCCTGTTTCCATTGATCCATATAGATTTGTGGGGTTCAACAAGTGGCTGTTTGGATGCTCCATCAACAAACTGTCTAACATTATTTTCTTCGAGAATCATCAAGATTCTGAATTTCCATGCTTCAAAATGTTCCTTTCCATCGAATTTGTCTTCAAGTCTGATAGAATACGCCATTGGAAATGAAAGACAATTACTGAATGTAAAAGGTCTGATCACTGAAAATTTGCAGAGGCTTAGATCTGATAACGAGGCTCTGATACCATGTACGGTTCTGCAACTTGAGATATCAATCTAACTTCAGGATCAGAACTTATTTGAGTTTAGAATGAACCTTATTTGAATTCTATGTTCAGATATAAATGGCAACTATAGATCTAACTAGTAATCACAAACTTGGATGAAATAATTCTTCTTAAGAATTCGTGGGAATATGACTGCTAGGAGATCGGACTGTATGTTTCTTGTGTGTCTCCAAACTGTAGTCATAACCCGCCTATATATCCCCTTTAGAGGGTATGTCCCTTAAGGGACATAACCCTTGGCACATAACCAACATATAATTATCCTAAGTCGGCGACTAAGAGATATGTGTGTGTTAGTTTTAACTAATGATTAGTCAATAACAAACTGAGCATTTATTTCCAGATCGCCGGCTCATATAAAGGATATATAAATTATTATAAATGCCAATCTTGAGTATATATAGAGAGAAGAGTAAGGTACGATCTATACCAGTCGACTTGAGGATTATCAAGGTTAAATTCTTAACAACAACCTTCTCTACTTTAGGCTTCTTGGTATACTTTCTAACCATATCACACTCACAAACATACACCTTAGGTCATCCAATATGTGTGACCCTTGCTTGTAGGAGATCCTTAGCACCGGTGTGCTTTCTCATAAGACTCAAGACCCATGTGGGATTGTAGATGCATTGTGTGATATTCCTTCCATCTTCAACCACCTTCTCTATCCAACTTAGTTTCCCTAGGTCCTCAAGGAGCAAGTTAAGATAATGGGCAGCCTCTCAAAAACAATGTGGGATGCCTCTCCATTGAAATTCTATTGACTTCCACATACACAACTCTGTTATCAGTCACGATCTAGATGACATTACCCAATCCCACTTCCACTACTGCCTAATCCAACATGGTGCACAAATTCTCTACATTTTTCACGTGATTAGAGGCATCAATTGATTTTAGAAATACTGTCCCATGAAGCAACTACAAAGTTGATGAGCATCCTATTTCTACCTTCTGTCCACCCATCGGATATAATAGTGCAACCTTTTTGTTCCCAAACTCTTGTTTTCCCTTCCACAAGTTGATGAATGCTTTGGCCCCCATTCTATAACAGTAGGCCACTCACCTCATAACGAGTTGGGACCTTGAACTCCTTACTAGACACGGTCATTGCAATAACCAATTGATTTCAATATGGACTACGTAGAGCATTGAAGGGAATATTGTTGTAGTACTAGAATTTTGCAACTACCACCCTTCTCTTCTTATGCATCTCTTTGTTCCATGTAATGCCTTGCAATCTACCTTGAGCACTAGGAATGTTACGTGGAACCCAAAAGTCTGATATATGCCCGTTCATATTGCCTGATTATGATCCTTATATCCGTGGCCCAATGGAAGAAGTAGCCTTTGCACTTGTTTGTGACCTTGTAGAACTAAATTCTCCCATTGGGGCTTCGATGTTGTTTGCTGTACTCTTTTTTGCTATCTTCTTTTGCTCATTTATTTCCTTGGTAGCCTGTTCAAGGCAGCAGTCACATGGTGTGATATCATGGTTTGCTATCCTTCTAGTATGATATTTTAGTTATGTCTCCACTCATCAACTTAAAAAAAATGGTTTTTCAAATCTCCTCATTTTTTTTCTGGGTGATCCATGTTTCCAAAAGTCATCCCTAGTTTTTCTATTGACCATTTTCTACAAATATTGATTTTGTTACTTGTAAGTCTGCGAATGCAAAGAATAAATAATGAGAAATGTGGGAAAAAACTCACAATTAAAAGAAGACAACATGCAGAAGCAAAATATTCACGTTATATGTAATTTTGATCAATGATCAAAAGTTTTCAGACATTTTAAGAGGGAGGTTGCCTAAGTCTGAGACCAAATTTTAGCCATCAGCCAAGTTTGAGTATGAAATAATAAGGATAATTTTTTTGGCAACATATCTATTTCCAATTATTTTTATTTTTCACATATGAATTCAGAATTCCAAACACAATGTATTTTTTTTATTGATGGGTAATTGGCCCAAGCCTAGATTATTTTTTATTCATTTATTGTGTTGTTAATATTAATTATGATTGTGTTAATTTTGAGTAGAATTGAACCCATGATATCCCCGATGAGAGGCTCACAATTTACCATTCTGTTGTAGGCTCTTGCCTAAAACACAATGTATTTTTAATTATATATTTAGTAAGTATTAAAATTTTTTTTTGATTGGTAATTTAGGATTTTATTAAAATCAAAAGAGAGTTACAATGCCACTGCAAATTGGTAGATTTGGAACTTATATCCCCCAACCATTGGAGTCAAAACAACATTTCAAGCATACATTTGAACAACACAAACCAGATCTAACATACACACAAAAACCATCTGAAAGACAAACAACAACCCACTTGAACACCATTAGCCCATACTACAAAATTGGCCATACCGCAGAGTAGAAAGCCAATCACGCTGTTATTCGAAAGACCTGCCCCTCTCCTCCTCAGAGAGATTCAGGAAAGAACCCCCCTCTGCACCATAGCCAATGCCCTTGGCATAACCACCACCAGCCTGAGCGCCATTCCCTCGAACAACTCTTTTTGGAGGGATCTGATGGCGAGGAGATGAGACCCTGTCGTTTCCCTGTGGCGTTGCAGATTTCATAGGGGTTTACTTCACCCTCCTCCATTTTCCATCCATCGATTCCCTCTTCACCACCTTTGGTTATGGAAGGAAGACCAACAAATCTTTCCAACCTTTCTGACCATCCAGCAAGTGGACCTGCATTGGGTGGGACGAAGACCAGATAACTAGTGGCTGCAAATTCTCGTCACTGCCAACTATGAGTCGCCAAGGACCACGACCCATATGCAAGCGCACCCTTAACTCTGCCCTTGCTACTATCTATACCAGTTTACTAGGCCACTTTTGCTCCAAGCAAGCTCGGGTAACCCGCAACACATCTTTCTTTGAGGAACCCACCAACAAAGCCAAGGCAAAAAACAATGAGGAAATATCCAGGTTGGTCCTAGATCTGACATCTTCATTCAAAAATTTCTCCCCAAATAGTAGACACACAACCTCCGGGGACTCCACATGGTCAAACTTGAAGACATTCCTCATTCACTGAATTGAGATTGCACCCCTGAAACCAGGCAACTGGCCTGGTTATTCAAGGAAAAATAAGGCTCCATGGCGACACCTGTGCAAGCCAAACACTAACAGGCAAGAGGGCACAAATGAAACACATCCCTCAATGTTTCCCCCTGCTTTTCAAGGACAGGACTTCTCATTACCTTCATGATGATAGAATCAACACCGAAGTAGATATGGGCCAGAGCAAAGCCAACTTAGATTTGAACTCACACTACCATGACTCCTCCTTATTTACCATCTACTAACTAAAACATCACATCCGTCCTACTCCTTGCAACTTCATAACTCCGCCAACTTTCCCTTTGCATGACAAGAAATGATGGATTAATGAAATCATTCCATGCCACAAGCCTGTCCTTACAACCCTAAAATTGAAAATCTATAAACAATTCGAATTTGTCCTCCAATAACCCTTCACCACAACATTTGATAGTTTGTTTGCCAAAGAATATGCCTCCCTAAGTACATGGATACTCAATAATCAGCTACTTCTCCCATCAAATTTCAAATCCTCCTAATATGTTTGTTGAGGTACCAAGTATTCATTTCCCCTTTGACAATGCCGTTCACAACGAGTGTTGAATCTCCTTTGAGGTGAAGTCTTTGCACTCCCAGTTTTTTGGCCTTCAAAATTGCCCCATTGCTGCTAGGCATTCAGCTTTGTTGTTTGTCCCATTTGACACCCTTTTAGCTCCAATAGCTAGGATACTCCCTTTATCGTCACATGCTGCAAACTCAGTCCTTGATGGTCCCGGATTGCCTTGGACGTGCCATCAAAGTTAATCTTAATCCAGCCTACCTCCGGAGGTGACCAAACTAGCCTACAACCATCTGATTGTTGAGGTTTAGCCCTCAAAGGCCAATTAACAGGCCTAATGATTTTGAACCTTGGCTGTAAGCACTATAGGCAACAAGCCCCACTATTTCACCAAGGATCGGGGTAACAACTCTCCATTGAAAACCACAGTAGAGAATGATCCCGTGGGGACTTGAACCTTGGTTGTAGGCACTATAGGCAAGAAGCTCTGCCATTTCACCAAAGGCCCAAGCCTATAAATATTTAACATTATAAATACAAGGTCAATAACAAATATATTATATAAAATTCAAATATTTACAAAATATATAAATATTTTGCCAGAGTTAAATTTATAAATATTTTCCAGAGAATGTGTTATGGAGAATGGTCTGGATTGGGTTGGCCTAGCTAGTAATCCTCATTAGTACCTATTGTTCTAGGGTGAAGAAGTGATTACTTCTACTTTTGAAGGTTGAACTATTAATTTTATTTTATGTGCTTTTCTAATGCAGAATAAAAATAATACCAAAGATATGCTGTTCTGATTTAGCAAGCATCTATTAATCGCCTCTTGCATTTATATAAAAAGTTATGCTGCAGATAACATAATTTCACACCAAGTTTGATTTGGAGTAAGCTACGATATTTGACAGTCGATGATTAATTTAGCATGAACTTGCAAAAGCACATATAGCTGACATTTATTGACACTGTATTTATTGCTGGCTATGATATCTGTTTTAAATATAGATATCACTCTAATAAGTTACCTACATACCTCAATATTTCCATGTGGATCATTTAGGAGCATGAATATATTCTGAATTGCCGACTTCTAGTTTTTGACATAATATTGTGTTATAACTGACATTGTTCAATGAGCTTGATAAGTATTGTCAGTAAATTAGTTGTTTTTAGATGTCTGTCAATAAGCATCTTGTCAACTTTATGCTCCATTTTATCAGTTTTTCTTTTCAGTTTGTAATCACTCTACTTAATCAGCAGTGCAATGATAGACATAAGTAGTAAGCAGGTGGTCATGATTCATTTTATCTACTCCTAGATTGCTGAAGTAACATGCATTGTTTGTGAATTATTTTAGCTAATTTTTTTATAGTGTAATGACTAACAGTTTCTTATGTTTACCAATTATAACAATGGAGATCAGTATGCTTAAGTGTGATAGATATCGAAGGAACATGGCCAGGAGTCCCTTGATTGAGCAAGGAAATATTGCAAATTAACAAAAGAGTGGAGACTATGCACACAAGTGTTGACTTAATAAAATTCTCTTTGAAGTCAGTGTTAGGGAAATGAAATTAGTATGCATAATTAGGAGTCGCTGCTTAGAACATGGGACACGTCTTTGAGTGCTTCGTGCTTTGTATTTAATGGCTAAATTAATCTTTCTATGCTTAAATGACTAAATTGATGGTCGGAACTTATGATTATAAGTTTTTGTGCCTAAGGTTTTCCATTAACAACCTTTTGATAATTCTGTTCTGCCACATGATTTCTTTCCATGGAATTACTGGCTGTGATAACAAAATTTTCTGTTTATCTTCTACAGATATGCTGTAATAGACCTTTCTGCAGGTCCATGCACATATGGAAAGATAGAAGCAGAGGAAGGTAGTGTAAGTTATAGGACAGTTCCAAGGTTGTTTAATATACTTTTTCCAAGAGGCCAAGATCCTATCAGTGCAAGTTCCACACATGAAATAGTCACTGGACAGCTCTCGGCACTTATATATACAACTATTGAGCATGTCATAGCTCCAGATGTCAGGTATTGTGTCTTTGAACCTTTGGTGCCTATTTTTATATGTTCAGTTGATATTTATTTCTTAATTGAACATGTTCGTTAACATTTCAAGAATATGTGGTGCTGTAGCAGTCTTTGTGGAAAACCTGAGAGGTGTTTCATTGAGAACAAAACATGATTGATTATGATATATGAGCAAGAAATGAGCAAAGGAAGACAACATATAGATTAAAGTGGCATAGATGAGGTTTTTTTCTTTTAATCATTTAAGGTTAGAGAATTGGGCAGATTGAAACATTGGAGAAGGCACTCAATAGGCAAATAGCGTTAGAAAATCAAACCTCCTCTATGGCCTCTTGGAAAATGGCAAATTGGAAATCAACATCCTTAGTTTCCTAAAAGAATCAATAATTCTAACAATGTATGAACCAGCGGGGCATGTGACAACAATATTAGTGAGTGGTGAATGTCGAATATCAGTCTGCCCATCCATGACTATGGATAGCCAGTCATTTTCTATATTTGTCTCGCATCCTCCATCTATGCTCACTATTGTTTGTCAAGGAGGGAGATATGCAGACTATGTTCTCCAAGAGAAGCATAGGAGGCCAGCTGCCAACACAAATCTTGACATAGCTTTTAAAATAAGTCAAACTTACCAAATTGAATGGAGTAACATTGGCTTAAATAAATTTGGCCAATGCATCATCAACTTGCTTATGTTTTTATATATTTATTAACCCTACAACTGTGGGTTTTCTCCCTGCTATTGATTACAATAACCAATGGGCTTTCATCCTTTTATTACAATGGCTAATGGGTTTTTATCCATTGATCACAATCTTCTATGGATATTTGTCAACAGAATAAATCTCAAATATAAAATGATCGAAAAGATGAAAATGGTATAATAATGAATGATTTAAAATGACATGCCTTGCACATTTTAAATGCTGCACACTTGAAAGAGAAAACAAATCGACCTAACTTACACTGGTGCCAAGGCTTGAGTTTCAATATTACACATTACATATCAGGTTAAGCCTAAGGGCCTTAAACAATTTCAATTTGGAGTTTCAGAGTTTCCCCTTCCCTGAAACCAATTGAGCTCTCTTCTTTTGGTACCTCCAACATGCAAGCCTCAACACAAGCCTACCCTATTTATTGTTGTTGTGGAGTTTTGGAGCTTCCTGTATTTTTTTATTACTTTGGGTCTTGTTATGCAACATCTCTAATCCCTGATCCCCAACGTATCATTGGCATGTGTTGATCAATAGCTCTGATCCCTAATTCAGAACATCTCTATTTGGCATGTGTTAGCTTATACCTCCAATCTGCGATCCTTGACAGCTCCTTCTGTTTGCTGATGCTCTAGCCTTTTATCAAAATTTTGGATAAAGAAAATGACACTATTGAAGTAAACTCCATCATTATTTATACACAATCTGAATAAAAATGCTACCTTCTTGGACAATTAGTAACTTTTTAAAAATCTTTCTTCATATTATTCATTGTTTAAATCAAGTGAAGGCTCAAGATACTCGTAAAGAAGCCAAATTAATCACAAAGATGGCTAATCAAGGTTTACCAATAGGGGTAAAAAATTTGGATTGGGGTAGGTTATCCTCTTCAAGATGGTCTGCTAGCTAATCAAGATCTTTTTCATTGCCAATGTCTCGCCTTGATGGTTTTTAATGGTGTTTGGATAAACTTAAATCGACTTGTTTTAAGACACTAATGTATGATAGATTTTAGAGGTGTTTGGATAATCATAAAAGGGATATCCTCAACTTCATGTGAAGTTTCTCAATTTAAAAGATTCCTCAGCGAATGCTCTATTCATTCAGCCTATTAATTTGGGGTCCTAGAATTTGATATTTTAAAAGGGTGCAATTGCAAGATATAAGGCGGAGTCCATCACTTGTGGGAAGTTGAAGGTTAATCATTTTATTTGAAGAATCCTCAAGGCTGGTGGTCTAGTCTTGTTCCTCGAGAGGATTAATGGGTATGACATAACTATGGTGCCAAAATTTTCTAAAGTATTGCAAAATGAAAGGAATGTACTTCACTATCTTAAAAGAGATTTTTGCAGTTGTTACTTAAGATTGACAGTTTGAAGATCTTTAAGGACCACACGATGTGCAAGGTGGTGGAAGGTATCCTCCTTAAGAAAATGGAGTCTTACTAGTTGAGTTATGCTATTACTTTTGTTAAAAGTCCCTAGTTTGAGGTGCCTATGTTGATTCTGTACTATATAATATTGAAGGGCCAGTTCACTACTTTGATTTTGTTTTCTTATCATTTTTCTTGTTGATCTCACTATGCCATTGGCCACCAACCTCTTTTAATATTCTTTGGAGGCTTTTGTGGAGGAATTTTAAAGGGGAATTGGGTCTTATCTAGCACATGTTGGGCAAATTTTGCATATGTAAAAAACTTTAACTGTTGGAGACAATCCATTTCCATTGTTTCATGGGTTCCATCCAAAAACTGAAAGCAAAAGTGAATCTTCCTTAGTATAGAAAAGCAAAGTGATCTAGACCATGACAATACCATATCACATTTGGACGAGTAGTTAGAAGACGACATGACCAAAGAAACTAGGGAAAGTAGGGGATCTGGTTTCGAGAGCCAAGCCCCTAGAATCCCCAGCCCTTGCCTCAATGCTTATAAGCTAAGTTACCCAGTTAGCTGGGAATGCCTCCTGGACTGGTAGAAGTTTGAATTTGTACTTGCTCTCAGCACAGTTCAACTTCTGGTCCAGAGAGGGTTCGATTTTCAGCAACCTATTCTAAGTTACATTTATTTTCTTTCTTATAGTTTGATTTATATTTGTATAAATACTATCAGGATGCTTGAGACCTGCTTTAGCTTCATAGGAGTAAAAATGCAAATTCTAGATTTGGGGAATTCTCAAAAAATTCCAGACTTAGCCAAATTTTAAGATTCAACATGCTTTCAGCAGTGTTATCTCCCACAACCTATCCTGGCTTTTTGAGGTCAAATTTGTTGAAGATTGTAGCTGCAATAGATATCTTTGTCTCTGATTTTATGAAATAGAAATATGTTTGTTATGACTGTTATGGCCATCTTCAGCTGACAGAGACATTTGTGATAATATATAAATTAATATTATGTAGAAAAATGTGTCGTATGTCATACAAAGATGCATGTGTATGAAAATATGAAGTATGAAATATTTGGAAACTTGAAGGGTCTTGCATTTTGGGATTTGAAGAGACTTTCGTGTGTAAGATGAAGAGTATACATGCAATCTATTTATGTGATTGCTTTGAGGTATTGTAATCAATGAAGGAAAAATGCTTTGTACTCGAACATTTCATTATCAATAAAAGTGATATTTTTCTGGTGCAGCTGGGTTTTTCCCTTCATGTGGAAGGGTTTTCCCAAGATTATCTTGTGTCTTTTGTACCTGTTTTGTTTGTCTTTATTTCTGTTTATCCTTATTTCTGAGAAATATTTGACATTGTATCAGAGACAGGTTGGATTACAACATAAAAAGAAGTATTAAAGTTCTAGTAGCTGTGTGAGAGACCATTCATAAGTATTGTAGAGTGGTAGTTACAGGAGCTAGCTTCTTCATCTGTAATGGTTGCGTTTTTCATGCAATGGTTGTTCCATATGAGATTGTTATCTTCATCAGCTTTTGTTGTTACTGGTTGGAAAACTTTATTTTATTCCATCATTTTATGACAACCCTACATGTTTGATGATTGAATAATCTCCTTGGGTGTCCTTAGTTTTCATGAGAAAAATGCATGGTTGCTGGATAGCAAAGAGATTCTTTCCTGCATGATCAAAGTGTCATATGATTGTATCACTGTTGGAAATGAAGCATCACTGTTTCCTTTGGTGCTAAGGAATCTCATTATGGCTTATTCATGAAAAAGAAAAGTTAGTATAGTGTCAAATGATTGGAACGTGTAAGATTTTGAAGCTCAGCAAAATTGTTGATAACTGAGGTGAATGAATAATATTTCAAGAAACCCTTTCATGGTTTGAGTTATGTTCTCTGGGAAGTATTTGTGACAGTATTTATGATCATTGTGTGTGGATTGGCTTGCGGTTGGGGATTGTTGGCATGTGTCGATAAAAGTGAATCTTGGTTGGTGATGGATTCCCTTTCATGCTGTTGCACTAAGGATCAGTTCTAATCGAATGGAAAATAATCTTAATCATAGCCTCCTTCTGTGCTTTCTGTGGAAACATTGGCACTGCTGTTATTCAGTAGGCTATGTGTTGTAGAAATAATATGGGTTGCCAACTCATTCATTGAAGTCATGGAGATCTTTTTTTATGCTCTACACAAATTGAAATGAGTTCGGAGCATTCTCTATTGTTGCCTATGGCCGAAAGAAGTTGTTAGAAGGTTGCCGACACCATATATTTACGAATATAGAAGTTTTTGCAGCTGGGTATGTAATCTGCATCTTTTGGAGTGGTCGGGTACTGCTAGTCGAAGACATTCAAATCTAGTTCACCCAGGCAAAGGTATGGGTGATCTTAATCAAGGTGTACGTTCTTGAGTAATGGTCGATGGAAAATTTTGAGTTATGGTCTATAACGGAGCCTTGCTTGTTTATCACAAGAGATGCTTGTATCCTCTATACTTCCCTTTGAATTGCTGAGAGTTTGCAGTTGTAGTCTCCGATATTGAATTCATTCATTTCGTCACTAGTGATGAATGAAATTGAGGACGTCAGATTGTTGCAGTGGTTACTATTGTAACGGCAGAGCCATTGTCTTCCAGCATGGAGTTATGTTGCCTTCGTGGAGTCTTTGCATATTTTGAGACGTCATCAACTTCGTCATCAGGTTGAATAGCTCTATGTTATCGATTTTCTTTCAATTTTGGTTCGAGATCTTGTGTTAATGATTATCTACATTCTTTGGTTCCTAAGTCTCATAACATTGAGAGATGGTTCTTGTTGAGACTCTAGCGGGACCATTTATTTCTGTTAGTATGGATGCCTCTTTCAAGTTGGGTGTGTCAAGATGTAGCGCCGTATTTACTTCATGAATGAGGTGGCTTGAGTGTATATGTATGACATATGGATGTTTATGAGCACCAACATTTCATTGAACATAATGGCCGAGGATGTAATATGTGCTATTCGTAGCCCATGAAAGAAACAAACAATTTGTTTCTGTTGGAGTTTTAATTGCGTGAACAGTGAAAGGCTATTATCATTGAGTGGAATCCTTTTTTGTCTTCTCTTGATATCTGTTATTTATTGAAGAGTTACTAGTTTCTGAAAATGGAAGATCACCTTTGTGCAGTTCTCTATCTCTCACTTAAGGATGGGCATTCTGTAGCCGTTTTTTGTGGGGTGCTCTGTTCGGTTGGGGCGGGGTGAATCTAGGGGAATTATACACTGAAAATATCGTGTTGTCCAGATTTGTTTAGGGATGGTGGTGTTTATAGCAAGAGTCGGGCATGGAGTAATTGTTATTGGCTTACGTTACTGTTGGCTCTCAGAGTGTTGTGAAGTTGTGTAAGTGAGAAAAAACACTCTCTTAGAGGTTCTGTTCATATGTTATGTGAAGTTGTGTAGAGGAGTTTTGGAGGAGGTCGTGGGTTTTTTTTTTTAATGGGAGCATCTACCGAGACTTTCTTCGCACATTTTTGGTCAAACGTGTTATTTGTTTGTATGTAGGATTCATCGGAGTGCTTGACAGTGGTTATCCCTTTTCTTGTTACTGCTGTTCATTTTCTGAGCACTACTTGTATCTAGCCATGAATGATCTGTTTGAAGTTCAAATTGGTCTGAACGTCTCTCTGTGCTGGGCAAGTTGAGTTATTGCAAATCTCTGAAACTACTATTTCTGTAATAAATTGATATCAGAAAAATTACTGATATTTTCTGAGTTTTTGTGACAGTCAGCTGGAAGGAAATTAATGTCTTAATTGTGCTCATGTCTGGTGCATGAACTCAGTAAACATCAGACATATGAGGGGTGTAATGGAAAAGTGAAACTTTAGTGTTTTCTGGTAACTATTAGAGGTGGTGTATTTAAGCACATTTCTAGAGTGGCCAAAGATGGATATTGAACAAGGGTGCACTTCGTGCCAACAAATGTTTTGATGTATTTTTTCTGCGTATGATCATCAGAATTCTGACAGCTTTGCTCAAAAGTTTCCTTCCATCACCATGGAGTGTCCTAAAGGCAAGCTGTGCTGGCATCCTGGTGACTGTTCAAGTTACCTCTTGTAACTTCTGTTCAAACCTTCACTTATTCAATCTAAGATGAATGAATGAAAGATTGGTGTTGGAATCGTTATTCCTGTTCCCTCGAAGAGGACTATAGATTATTCAGAACACTGGAACAATGAATTTTGTATGCTTCTGGCATTTGTATATCTTTGAATAGATTGAGTCTATGATACGTTAGTATTTGCTATTAATTGACTGCAGATCAGTTCAAGAAACATAAGGATGTTGAGTAGATTGCATTTGCTGAAGAGCTCAAGATCAACCTAGCTTGCTCAAGAATATTTGTGGTGATAGATTTGGGCGACGTTTTGTATACTCATGTCATGAAACATCACTGAGTGGAGTTCGGATCACCCATATTTGTGTAGAAGTTGAGAAAAACCAACTTCACAGTTCGCCAAGAACACTTGCATGCAAATAACCTGTTGCTGAAAGGAAACCATAGAGGGAAAAAGCGCAATTTGGAAATCTCAACGGAGTGGGAGCAAAATGTATTCCAAGATCATGGAAAAAAAAATACAAGAGTTCGACCTTAAAGGTGAACAAAACCCTAAAAAGGGAAAAGAAATTAGGTTGTGCAATATAATTAATATAAATATTAATTATATGCACCTAAGAGATAGCTTAAGTAAACTAGAGTAATAGACAACTTAATTAATTAAATCAAGACGATCTAATTAATAAGCGTAAATAAATAATTATTCTAAAAAATCAAGACGATCTAATTAATAAGCGTAAATAAATAATTATTCTAAAAAATCAAGACGATCTAATTAATAAGTGTAAATAAATAATTACTCTAACACCCCCCCTTAAGTGAAGCTCAGGAGGTAAGCTAACCTAGCAAAGCTATGAAAGCAGGAAAATGGGTCTCGGCAACAAGGTCTGATCAGGTACCGAAAACAAGGAAATCTCTATAAATCGGAGAAATAGAGAAAACCCAATGGGAAAAACCCTACTCTAAGAAGAGATAGAACAAACATGCTGAAAAAAACATGAAGGAAGGCCTCAACAAGATCCCCCAAGGAAAACTTCTGTAACCCCAAGCATAGACCGCAACTGAAGATATCGTGGCGATGCAAAAGGTTTGGTGAAGATGTCAGCAACTTGCGCATTAGTGGGAATATACTCCAAAGAGAGAACACCATCTTGAATCTGTTGATGGATGAAATGCATATGAAGTTCAATGCGTTTAGTGCGCTGATGCTTCATCGGGTTGCGGGAAATATGAATAGCACTTTGATTATCGCACCACAGAACAGTGGGATGATCAGGGAGAAAACCAAACTCAGTCATCAACTGTCGAAACCATAAAATCTCCTAACTAGCAAGCACTGCTACTCTATACTCAGCCTTTGTAGATGAAAGTGCACGAGCATGCTGCTTCTTGCATGACTAGGTGATAGGTCCAAAGCCAAGATAGAAGACAAAGCTAGAAGTAGAGTTTTGATCATCAACATCACCAGCCTAATTTGAGTTAGTGAAGCCAACAATGTGAGGAGTCCTAGATATGTAATGAACACCATACATAAGTGTGTCCTGAATGTATCTCAAAATATGCTTGACAGCTTGCCAATGACTCTCATGAGGCTCATGTGAAGATTGAGAGACAAGACCAACTGCAAAGAAGAGATCAGTACGAGTATGTGTCAGGTACAACAAGCTACTAACTAACTGTCGATACAATGTGAGATCCACTGAATGTGAAGTGCAAGAGGTAGACAAGGTAACACTCGATTGAAAAGGTGAGGGAGCAGGCTTGCAATCAAGTATGTTAAACCATCGAAGCATGTCAAGAGCATACTTTTGCTGGTAAACAAAGATCCCAGTAGAGGACCGAACAATCTGTAGACCAAGAAAGTAGTGTAACAGATCAAGATTAGTCATCTCAAATTGTTCCATCAATGTACGCCGAATATCTTGAAGCATAGAGGATGAGCTACTTGTGAGGATAAGATCATCAACATATAGATCAAGGATCAAAACCTCAGCCTCAAGATGCTGAATGTATACTGTAGGATCGGAATGGCAGCGTGTGAAGCTTGTAGAAAGTAGAAAGGAGTCCATCTTCTCATACCAAACCCGAGGGGCCTATTTGAGACCATATAATGAGTGTCGAAGTTTGAAAACCAAGAAGGAATCCTGCACAAATCCGTGAGGCTGCTCCATGTAAATCTCCTCAGTAAGATCACTGTGAAAGAAGGCACTCTTCACATCCATTTGAAAAATGGGCCATCCCTGTGAAGCTGTGAGGGATAAGACAAGGCGAATAGAGTTCATCTCGACGACAGGGGCAAATGTCTTAGTGTAATCAATACCCTCAACCTATGAAAAGCCCTTCACAACAAGACGTGCCTTGTACTTATCAATAGAACCATCAGCAACAAACTTAGTACGATATAACCATTTGCATCGCACTAACTTTCTGCCCTTAGGAAGAGGACAAAGATCCCAAGTATGATTCTTCATCAAAGAAGAATACTCCTCCATGGCACTACCCCACTCAGAATGTCCTGTCATTGCTGCAAATGTCTGAGGATCATCACAAATAGTATGACTCAGAAGACTAGAACCCACAATATGAGACCGAGTGTGATGGGAAGTGGAAGGGTCACCAACAAGAGATCCTGCAGCCTCAACTATAACACAAGCCCATTTAGGCATCTGTGGAGGATCCTGTGGCGGAGGTAAATGGGGATCACCAAAATCGTCATCCTCATCATTTGGAAAAGAGGCTGGAAAGGATGAGGGAGCAGTGGTAAGTGAAGTAGACTTTGGAGGCAGGACATCTACTGCAGGAAGGCTCTCATCAAATTGGACATCCCGTCGAAATAGGACCTCTAGAATCAGAATCAAACAACCTGTATGCCTTAACATCCTTGCAGTAGCCAACAAAAATGAGATGTCGGCTCTTTTGCTCCATTGCTCTCCTCTGAGCATTGGGTATAAATGCCCATGCTTCACTACCAAAAACTTGGAATGAAGATACATCAGGCTTGATATGAGACCAAGCCTCCTTAGGAGTCATATGTCAAACTACCTTGTGAGGCATCCGATTCTGAATATGGTTGGTATAATTGACTGCCTCTATCCAAAAAGAGGAATCCATGGACGTGGACTGAATCATACAATTAGCCATTTACAGAAGTGTTCTGTTCTTTCTCTCTGCCACACAATTCTGCTGAGGGGTGTAGGGCATTGAAAATTGATGCTGAAGACCATGTTGAGAGCAAAAATCTCTGAAAGCTTGGTTCACATACTCTGCCCCATTATTTGTGCGTATTCACCGAATAGAAAAACTAGATTGCTTCTCCACAAATGTCTTGAAGATTCGAAATGAATCAAAGACATTAGACTTGTACTTCAAAAAGTACACCCATGTGCGTTTGGTGAAGTCATCAATGAAAGTAAGCATGTATCTGGCACCAGAAAAAGGAGTGCGAAATGACATGAGGTCACTATGAATCAACTCCAATGGTGCCAAAGCACGAGTAGCTCGTCCATGTAGAAAAGGATCCCTATATTGTTTGCCAAGAGCACAACCCTGACAAACACCATTTGTGCAAGAAATTTATGGAAGCCCAACAACAAGTGCTTGTGTGCTCAGCTGCTGAAGATATCTATAATTGACATGGCCCAAACGCTCATGCCTTACTGAATCTGCATGTGCTACAAGATAGGAACCTGTGTCATCAGAAGACTCAAATCCATCAAATCTGTATAGATGAGATCCAGAGTCAACACTTTCAGTAGGCACTATCAACTCAGAGTCATGTAAGTCCCGAATAACCACGTCATGTGGTGAGAACTCAATTGTCTTACCAGAGTCCAAGTGGCAAATTTGATAAATAAACAATAGGTTCGTCGAGATGTCAGGGACAAAAAGAACATCCTGAAGAGAACCCCTAGCTAATGCAACAGAACCAGAACCCAAGATTGAAAGATGTGATGAGTTCCCAACACCAATCTGTGAAGTAGCACAAGGAGCAAGTGAGGTGACCAACTGCTTAGTTTGAGTCATATGGTGAGAGGCATCGGAATCAAGAATCCAGATAGGTCCAGAAGTCAGTGCTTGTGTAGTAAGAGCGTGACCTTTCCCTGTAGGGGGAATGAAGACTTAGGAGCAGAAATGTGATGCTCCTGCATGACTTCCTCTAAAGCCTCCAAACATTTCTAACACCTAGAAACGAGATGTCCATCCTTTCCACAAAAACTGCAGGTCTCAACTGATTTCTTCTTAGTCTTGGAGGAAGACTCAGTAGACCTCGAAGAAGATTTACCCTTGGAAGGGTTAGTTGGAGGTTTGGAATCAGTTTTTGGTGAATCTTTCTTCGGTTTGGCTTTCTGTTTTGGTTTCCCCTGAGAAGACTGAGAAACTAATACTTGGCTGGAAGAGCCAAAAGCATCCACCTGTTGGATCTTTGCCTGTTCCCATGTCAAACCATCACAAAATGTCTCAAAAGAAGGCATTTGATGTCTGTTACCCTAGACATCCATAGTGGAGTAGAAAGTGGAAGAAAAGATCTGATACTGTCCTAGCAACTTTGAGAGTATTAAAAAAATACACTCATCATCTGTTTTGCTTTTCCCACATCCCTGCAAAACTAAATGTAGAGATTTGAACTTCATCAAGAAGTCCTCAATGGTGGGAAAGCTAGTAGGTGTCAAAGAAGTCAACTCTGCATCAAGTTGTAGTGCCCGAAACTCATTCACTGTGCCAAACATTTTTTGAAACTTGGTCCAAATAGCTCGAGGAGTGGCCAAACCATCCAGGTGAAACAAGAGACTATCGAAAATGTTGAGTGCAATCAAGCCCATGGCTTATCCATTTTGTTTCTGTGCTGAAGAACCTCAAAGGGGCGTGGCAGGACAGGTTGATTTTCATCTAGACATGACCATAAGCCATGTGACATAAAAAGTTGATTCATGTGTGCTTTCCAATTGTGGTAGTTGTGTGGTGTCATTCGGGCCACAAAGGGGTTCGACATTGAGAGAAGACAGAAGTAGAAGGGTCGTTTTTGAATTAAATTACAGAAATGAAAATGCACCTCTCCACAAAGTATAAATTTATCTCTCAAAAACCATGGAAACAACTAAGGAAAGCACAAAAGCTTAGAAGAAAACTTGGACGCCAGATGCAGAGAGGGAGGAAACTGAAGCCTCTACTTCAATGCCAAAAACAAGAGCTCAATCGATCGCGTCATAAAATGAAACTGACATCATTAGCTCCGGCTTGGAACCAACTTTTCGGCGCTTCTTTCGGATTGAAAAAAGACCTCCGTATGGTCAAGTTACGTCCAAAAAACTAAGTGCTCCTCCAAATAATAAACTCTTTGGAAAAATACAGAGACGGCAAAAAATTTGACAGTCATATGACCGTCAAGAGGACGTCCGCTGAAAAACAAAATCCGGTTGTCGGGAAAAAATTTTGGTCACCGGAAAAAAATTTGGTTGCCGAAAAATGACGTCACTGTCGAAAAGATGATGTCAGTGCGTGGAGTGGCTGAAAAAAATTACTGTGCTGGGAAGATGACGTTAGCGCCTGAAAAGCTAATGTTAGTACTTGAAAGGTTGGTGGCGGTGGCTGTCAAGCGACAGGGTGGCAGTTGCCAGGCGGAGCTGCGTCGGTGTTGGCGGCAACGGGGATTGGGTCAGGTTGTGGTGGCGCGCTGGCGGAGGCGGGGCTCAGGCCGGGCACGGGCGGCACGCTGGTAGTGCGGGGGTGGCTGTTGGGCGATGCGCCTTTAAAAACATTTTAAAGCATTTTTTGTGATTTTTTTGGAATCCGTACGACCTCAGGGAGCCAATTTTTCTTCAGAGGCTATTGTGGCCAAAATTTTGACTATACTAGGCCTTCTGAGTGCAATGGCTATGTCCGTTTTTGCCCAAAGTGCCCCAGAAAAAGGCGCCTTCTTCAGATTGAAGAGAAAAAATCACAAAAGCTAGGGTTTTCGTCTTTGAATCATAGCTTCAAGAGCTCCAGACCAGGCAGCAGAGGGAGGCTCTGATACCATGTAAAGTTGAGAAAAACCAACTTTACAGTTCACCAAGAACACCTGCATTGAAATAACCTATTGCTGAAAGGAAACCAAAGAGGGAAAAATCACAGCTTGGAAATCTCGACGGAGTGATAGCAAAATCTATTCCAAGATCATGAAAAAGAAAATACAAGAGTTTGACCTTAAAGGTGAACAAAACCCTAAAAAGGGAAAAGAAACTAGGTTGCGCAATATAATTAATATAAAATATTAATTATATGCACCTAAGAGATAGCTTAAGTAAAACTAGAGTAATAGATAACTTAATTAATTAAATCAAGACAATCTAATTAATAAGCGTAAATAAATAATTACTCTAACAAGTTTTAGCTTCTTAGTTATTTTTAGTGAGTAGAGATGAAACCTAGCTATAGGTCTAGCTCATTTGATGTCATAGGACTGATTTGGTCTCTTATAAAAGGTTCAGATTTAATTGAGACTACTTTGGGCGAGTATTGAAGGTGTCGCTTGAAATCTGGTTGCTTTGTTTAAGTTACACAAGGTATTGCAACGGGCATGTTCCGGTAATAGATTATTAGTTCAGATACTGAATTATCTCATTTTAGTGATTTCAAAGTGCATTTTTCTGAGGTGTCTTCACTTCTATCATGGTCGAGGCTAAAGGATGAAGACTCAGACTGTCTTGTATCTAGTTTTGTCTAAAAGGAGGAGATGACACTTAGAGGTTACTCAATTCCAGAGAACTTCTTTGAGGCAACAAGGATCAAGAGGGAGCTTTGTAAACAAGTCTATATGATGCTATGATGGTGTGATCATGATTTATGATGCTATGATTACAAGTTTATGGTATTTGTTCAAATATTTCCATGATACTATGTGACATTCTATTCTTAACTGATGCTTCTAGGCTTCATATATATATATTTATATATAATTTTTAAAATATTGTATTAAGGAACCCAAAACCCTTTTCAAAATTTTGTCGTATCGGTGAATCAGTCCTTCGTGCCTGAACTTGGAACCAATCTCGAACTGTTAGATTAGCCTATAAGGAGAGTCAAGTACATCCATGAAGAGTCCTTCAAAGGTGTCAAATGTTCATTAATTAAATTGTGGATCAAACTTTGGAATTATTGAAGGATACTAAAAATACCATTTGTTATATAAATGTTTCTTTATGGAAATTCATCGGCGACATATTTTATTTGCCATTTTGGGCCAAAACTATGAGAGAAGAGTTTTCAGTGCTTTAGCAATGTAATGCCCCTTATCTTGATATTCTTGTTTTTTTCCCCTAAAACTGCAATTCTAACTTAATATGAGAATCATAAATTTTGTATAAATATAATTAAAAAAAGAGGTGAAATTGTATCATGAAATCAATTTATAATTTTACAAAATATCCTCAAAATATAACTTATATTGATATTCTGCAATAGTTCTTTGGGCACTGATACCTTTACATAACTCCTTCTTCTAGTCCATGACCTACTTTCCTCATGGCTCATTAATTCAAAGGCTCCTCATATGACTCCTAGACAAAACTTGATTCAAATAGTACTAATACAACACAAATTTATAATTCAAATGCAACATGCGCAAATAACAAAAGTCTTTAATTCAAGAACCCAACATAATACATTATTTTCTCAATCAACTTCTTTAAAACAGGACAGTTTTGACATTTTTCATACAATCCCACAGTACTTTCTTATATAGTTGGTGTCTATTTTCTATACACAGTAGTATTCTGATCACCTCCATACGCATAAGTTTCACTATCATGTTAAATAAGCTTCAATAGTTCATATTGTCATTCTTAACATGCATTCCCTTTATTACAAAGAATTGGTAAAATACTTGCTTGTTATTAACAAAGACCGAGAGGTCTATATATACACAAGAATAAAGCGATGTTTCCTTAGGAAATGATATTACGATGTAATTGGTAAAATACATGCTTGTTATTAACAAAGGCTTAGAGGTCTATATATACAAAAGAATAAAGAGATGCTTCCGTAGGAAACAATCGTAAAGAATAGAAATATTCTGTTCTAGCTAAAAGAAAGCTAAAGAAAGCTAATTGATGACTACAACTAACTAAATATTATAAACATTCTAATATTGACAATAGATTACAATAGATAACCATTAGATACTAAACAAAGATAATAGAAACTATCTGCTATCCTAATACCCTCCCTTAATGGTTAATCTATCCAAAGCACAAAGCTGTCAAAAAGTGTAAAAGATAGATCTTGTTTGCTCAAGGTGCTCTGTGGCTGCGAACCAGATTGCTTAGATAGGGCAGCTAAGCACTTCTGACATTCAATCTTCATGTGGCCAAACTTGTGGCAATAAATGCATTGAATGTTTTTCTTCTCGGAGCCTTCTGAATCTAGAGCAGAGGATTTCTGCTGATAAGATTGCTGAAATTGGCCTTTAGCATTTTGTAAGGATTTGGTAGCAAAGGCTTGCTCTGTGGAAGTGGAGCTGAAACCGCCACTGAATTTTTGTTTCCATTGATCTTGCTGAAGCAGAAGTGTGCAGAGATCGGTGAACTTAAGATCAACACAAGAAGACATGATGTTGAGAGTCTCGACAAAATGCTTGTAGGACTTTGGTAAACTTCGGAAAGTGATAACCACAATGTCCTCTTCATCCATCTTGCAACCAATGGCAAGCAACTGATCACGAATTTCCTGAATCCTATATAGGTGAGCCTGGAGCGCAGTTTGCTCATCCATGATAATAGAAAATAGAGCGATCTTCAAGAAGAAAGCTCTGCTTTTGTCAGAAGTCTCATGAAGACCTTTGAGATGTGCCCATATCTCGAAAGCTGTCTTGCCAGATGGAATCTAAGAGAGCTGATCATCAGCCACAGATAATTTGAGAAGCAGCACTGCCTCTCGATTATTTAGATCCCATGAATCTTGATCAGTACCAGGGGCAGTCGGGGGTTGTGTAACACCTAGAACAATCTCATTGGTATTTTGATATTCAAAAATTGCTATAGTCTATTGCTTACAAGTGGCATAATTCCGACCATTGAATTTTGAATTGCTTTCGAGCAAAAAATTAGTCAAGGATGCCATAGCATGTTTTTCAATGAACAAGCGTGAAAATTTGTGAAAGCACATTCTTTGAGGCAAAAAATGGAAGACCTAGAAAGTTTGAAGGGTGGCCCAAAAGAGTGCTAGAAATATCCAGAAAAAATATGTTGTCGGTTTCTAGATCGATTGGCTCAAAATTGAGGCAGGAAAATCGAGGCACTCAGAAAGAATAACAACCCAGTTGAGATCTCAAAAACCACCCAAGAATTTGTGATTTTTTTTGATCTAGTACAAAAATTTAGGGTTTTGAACAAAAATTGCCCTGTGGCAAAAAACCACAAAAAATGGTGGAAATGTGTAGAAAAAATAGACAGATCTGGACAGAAATGTGTTGCAAAACCTAACTAGAAGTCGATGGATTCAGATCTATCAAAATAGAAGCCCTAGTTGGATTATAGAGAGAGTTGGAAGCAAATATGCATATAAATATTTTCGAAAATAAAAGGCAGATAATTTCAACCAAGAAATTATAATTATTTTTGAAAAAATTTAGAGTATTGGCTATGATACCATATTACGAAGTGATTGGTAAAATACTTGCTTGTGATTAACAAAGACCAAGAGATCTCTATATACAAAAATATAAAGCGATGTTTCCTTAGGAAATGATATTACGATGTAATTGGTAAAATACTTGCTTGCTATTAACAAAGACCGAGAGGTCTATATATAGAAAAGAATAAAGCGATGTTTCTTTAGAAAACGATCGTAAAGAATAGAAGTATTCTATTCTAGCTAAAAGAAAGCTAAAGAAAGTAACAAATAACTACAACTAACTAAATTTTAGAAACATTCTAAAATTTACAATAGATCACAATAGATAACCATTAGATACTAAATAGAGATAATATAAACTATCTATTATCATAATATCCTTCATGTGGTCAAAACATCATCCTTATTATTTTAATCTCACAATATCTGAAGTTCTGAACATAATATAATATCATTACACAATCAAACAATAATGTATCAATATGTGCATTGGATTGCCTCATTGATATAACTTTCATATTGAAATTGTATTAACATAATTTAGATTTTTTTAATATATGAATGACAGATCAATGTATAGAATCTTTATCAAATCTTTAATAGGTGTGCATATGGGCCTCGTATCTTGAAACAAGATGATAAGTTTAGAGAATAAAGGCAATAAGAATGAAGAAAATGTTTACACGAGTGATTTGACAATTCCTAGAACAATGCACCTGAGCTGTAAGAGTTGAAATTCTCATCCCAATATGAAAGACTTTCCATATGGTGGGTATGGGGGACTATGGATGATATCTAGATTTTAAAATGGGCTATCATTAAGTGGTTTTATCTTTATACATAAATTGCTCTTAAAAAATTGGCTAAAGGTGAGTTGGGTTGGCCCTTAAGTTGGCTGATGCTCATATATGATTTCTTAGTCAGTTGATGTCATTAGTTGGGTCTATGGCCATTCTATGTTGCTGTTTCACTACAATTTGGTATTTGTATTTTCATAATGTATGCAGTCTTGTGGTACTTTCTATTTTGATTGTTGAATCGTGGGCTTATCCTGGCATTGTTGGTGGGATCACACAAGGAGGCCCCATCCCCAATACTTTAGATGCCCACGAAGGACTAACACATCCAAGAATGTCTACCAAGGATAAACATATCCGAATGTATACTATCTCTTAAACGTGTGATCTCTTGCAAAATGACCAAGTGACAAACTAACACACCATGCTTAAAATGTCATAGGTGCATTTCCAATTGGCAAGATCATTATAAAAAGATTAGTATTAAGGTTCATCTCTAAGTGTGGCACTTCATTTCTCATGAGGGGCCAACATAATATTGAATCAGTGCATGGTGTACACCACTACTTTCTAATACATTTCGTATCTACCTCCAGCTATTGCCTACAATTAATTGAATGGAAGCAACTATATGGAATCTGAAACACAAGGCTTCTTGTCAGAATAACGTAGCTGTCTCAAATTCAATGATAGGTGGCATCTTTGTAATATTGCTATTAGGGATCAAGTATGTAGTTTTTAAAGTCCAACTCATTGACTCGTGTTTCATGAGTAGTTGTTCACACGAACCCATCTGTCATGAGAATGAATGGAACACTTAGTACTCATTGAATCTAGGTGATGGTCACAGAGGTGAAGCAACAAGACTTCTTGGGAGATCACCCATCCCAGTACTACTCCATCTCAAGCACACTTAAGTACGGAGTTTCCTCCATGGTTAAACACACTTTGCTGGCAACCCCATTTGCAAAACCTTCAACAAGTGATGTGCCTTATGAAACATTCATTAGAAAGCCCCTTAAGCTCATCAATTGATAAGTAGGAGATGTTTTCCACAAGCCAAATTGTGGTATTGCCTCCAAGATTCAATTGTTTCACAAGTCGTAGTTTGACTTTAAAAACTACATAGTAGAATCTTGATAGCAATATCACAATTTGACTTGCTGTGGAAAATATCTCCTTAGCAATTAATGAGTTTAAGGGGCTATCTAGTGAATGGTTCATAAGACACAACACTTGCTGAAGGTTTTGCAAATGGGGTTGCAAGTAGAGTGGGTTTAACTATGGAGGAAACTCCCTAGTTAAGCTTGCTCGAGTTGGAGTAGTACTGGGATGGGTGACCTCCCAGGAAGTCCTGATGCTTTACCTTTGTGAGCATCACCTAGATGCAATGAGTGCTAAGTGTTCCATTCATTCTCATGAGAGATGGATTTGTGTGAACAACTACTCGTGAAACATGGGTCAATGAGTTTGACTTTCAAAACCACACAGTTGAATCTTGATAGCAATATCACAATTTGACTTGCTGTGGAAAATATCTCCTATTTATTAAGTGGCATCTTGTTAATAATTGATGGAATCTCAAAAGTATGTAATGTTTCAGACGCTTTGCACAAGATGATATCTATAAGAACTTTTATAAATGTAATGCCATTCATGTTGAAATTCGAGGGTATTATTGCTCTCCTATGGACAGTAAGAAAGCAAACTGGAGATGGAAGATAGATTAGGAAAAATAAATCTCTATATATTTTGAACTTTCTCATATGTTGATAAGTAGAGTGATATCCAAGGGGCTTAGAATCCTAGATTGGTTTGTTAAGTGTTGGGTTCTCATTGTGGAATACCAAGCTCAAATCTCATAAGGGCATTTAAATCCCAAGTTGTGACTCTTGGTCCTCCATAGTGGCTTCTAATGTGGATGCAATTTCTAAATAAATGAAGGATTGGTCTTCTATATGTGGTTTTGCAAGAACCTTATATCAATCTCTAATAAATGCTTGTATCATTTTCAGTCTTGTATGGGAATAAAATTTGTAATCAATCCGCAATTAAAAAATATGCTGAGTGATATTTTGTTTTCTTTTGTTGAAAAGGGTTATGTTATTATTCAAGTGTGTCATTGTTAATTCTATTGCATATTGTATTCCGTTAGCATAAATCTGCTTGTAAAAGATATTTCTTTATTTCTTTTCAAAATGGATCAAATGGTAAGATTGCAATGGTACACAGCTTTGATGCAAACATTTTGTCTATCTTTTTGTCACACACTTAATGTATCTCCTGGCAATCGATATTTTCTCTCTCTATATTTTTTACATTTATATTTGTAAGAAGTTTGAAGCTGCACCCCTTGTTTGCCTGTTGTATTTTGCTACACCCGTGAATGAAGTTCGTTAAAACAAAATATTTCTTTCTAAATTTTAGCTCGGTAGGTAGTGTTGTGTCCCTAGTATATTTTGATATCACTCTTTTGATGCAGCAGTTTGGTTGTTTAGCTCACAGCATTCTTACATTTCAGGTTTGAGACTGTTGATTTGGCCACGCGGATACTTATTCCTGTAATAGTATTACAAAACCATAATCATTACAATCTCTTTGAAGGAGGCCATAATTACAGCATTAATATGCCTGCCATTGAGACAGAGGTGTGTTTTATTCCATAATTGATTGTTGATTATTTGGGGTTTGTTTTTAATTTGTGTATTTGTGATGAGTTATCTAGATGAAATGTCTGTAGTGGTTGCTTTTCCTTCTGTTCATTTTCTTTACGACAGTTTATTTTACTCCTGTACAATAGTGATGGACCAGAATTATAGAAATTTTTTCAAGAACATATTGAACAATATATATTACTTTATGAGCTCCCCATACATTGCTTTATATCTAGGCTGTACTTTCATCTTTTTATAGGTTTGAACTTGCAATGTTGTTGAAATTTTACATGATAGAGAAACTGTAGATCTCTTTCCAGGGGTTTGACAATTAGTGGTGATTAGGTTGATAGTGACGTTCTTTTACATATTGCTGGATGAGGATCCATTTTATCCTAGTGATATTTACATTCAACTTAAAAGTCGTGCGTAATTTTTTGTTCTTGGAAAGTATTTTGAAAATAGGTAGTGTTGATCATCTAAAGCATTAGTGACCTTTAGTGACTCGCAGCATCTGCAATCTATCATATGCAAGAAGAATATTGCACTTGTAAAATTTGTAGAAAAATAGATTAGATAAGTAAGATTATAAATTGGAGCTTCTTATAAGGAGATCTCCAATCATTCAAGGCAGGAAAGTTTTACAAGCACTACTATGGAAATTATTAATACATTATGATTAAACTATTTAATATCCTCTTGCTAGCATATAAGGTGCATTCTGTTATTCATAATTGCATTAATTCGGCATTCATTTAATACCCAAGTATGAATTCCCTAGATGATTAAGCATTCAAGTTCATTTCCGGCTAAAACGCAAAGATAATGCTACAACTTTCCTAACCATCCCAAAAGGATCTAGTAGTTGATCTGTTTTGGGTTGAGAAGGCACAACTTCCAAATGGGCATTTGAATGTTTTGATAAATCGATGTTGTTGTAGTTGTATTAAACAAAGGAGATGAAAACTCCTTATATAGATTTACAAAGATGATGTTTCTAAAAAAACAATTGCGAAATAAAGATGGAAATATAAACTACCTAATAAACTGAAGACTAACTAAGATGATCATTAAAGAAGCATTAGAATATTCTAATATCCTCCCTTAGGGCCCATTTGGTTGCTGGCATAGGAATTGAAAATTAGAATAGAAAAATGGAATGGGAATGAAAATGGGGAATGAGAATAGGAAATGACAATTCCAATCTTGTTTGGTTCACTTGGAATTCGATTGGGAATATGTTAATCCATTGTTTGGTTGTACAAAAATAGAATAGCAATAAGGTTTAAGTTTTGTATTTTTAAAAATATTTCTCTTAATATTTTTTGTTTTAATTTTCTCAATAATGGTAAAAAGGTTAATTTATTTTCATTTTAATTTTATTTGTTGAAGTTAGTGAGAAATATAATTTATTTCTGTTTTTTAAAGAAATAGATATAATAAAGAAATGTTTAAAAAACATGTTCAAAAAATGTTTTAAAAAAAATTTAAATTAAAAAAATAAAATTAATTTAAAAGAAAATTTTAAAAAAATCAGATTTGGAATAGGAATGGCTTGTTTCAATAACATATTTTTTGGCATGGACATATGCTCATTTTAGGGGCAAAATTGGAATATGTCTTCCTATTCCCAATTCTGATTAAGTGTACCAAACAGCGAATATAAAATATATTTTAATTTTATCTTCCTATTCCAATTCTATTCCAGCAGCCAAACAGGCCGGTAATGGTCATTGTCTAACTATTATCTTTTGGTCACAAATTCTTCAAAACATTTTGCTGCCATTGAGACCCGCCTTGGATTTGCAAAATGTAAATGACCAAGAAGTCAAAATCTGCCCAAAATCGAATAGATAAGGGTGTCCCCTTCTTTAGAATGTTTGGTAACAAAAGACAAGAGGTTGTCATTGACTCTGCCACTGAGATGAGTTTGCCACTAACCCTCCTAGAATCAGCAAAACATTTGACCAGGAATCATAACAAAACATCCAACATGATGTTGGATGACGAAGTTTCTCTTCTCTGGAGATAGAGGCAAACACTAAGAACAACTAGCACGATTTTGAAGAAAAATTGTTTAACCCTCCAAACTTCGTAGGTGAGCATGATGCTCCAAAACAAATTGCAAAAAGCCACAATTAATTAGGAGAAAACTTGATGAAAACCTAACACAATTTTTGAGGTAAAAAGTTGATCAATACCCAACAAACGTATCCCACGCAACTTTGTGAATTATTGAATTGGAAATTTTTCTAGGGAAAAATAATGAGAACCCATCAGAAATTTTTAAGGAATAAATTATAAACCCACAAAAGTTTCGTAAAATACCTCTAATGATTTTTATTTCTCAAAATCAAAAAAACAAATTTCTAAAAAAATTCAAAATTAGATGGCTCGATTTTTTCTTAAAGAAAGTTGCCAAATTTTATGAAATCCCATCGACTTGCTCTGATACCATGTTATAGTAAATTGATGTTGTAGTTGTAGTTGTATTAAACAAAGGAGATGAAAGCTCCTTATATGGAAATACAAAGATGATTTTTCTAAAAGAAACAATCATTAACTAAACACAGAAATAGAAACTACCCAATAAACTACAGACTAACTAGATGGCCATTAAAGAAACATTAGAATATTCTAATATTGAAAAACTGAATTGCAAACTTCAAAAAAGTTCGTAAGTGCTTACCATTTTAGGTACGATTAAATGCTACTACTACGCGCGATGAAATGCCTTTTTGCACTAAGTGTGATGAGATGCTACTACTGGGTGTGATAAAACACTAATATTGCACGATGAAAATGGGCTTCGGTGTGGAAGCCATAACTTTCACACTTGGACTCTGATAGATTCTATTTAAAAAATGCCGAAAAGCTCACCATGAGCTTTACATGTAGAACCTAAAACAATTATAGGACAAAATCATCTTTGACACCAAACAAAGGAGTCAAACATAACCTAAAATAGGCAATTACAGTTGCCAAAACATGCAACGGGTAAGATACTCTGAAGACAAAAGAGAGGACATGTTGACACCAACATACGATATGAATGAAAGATAACTCCACACAAAGGAGTATTGGATACATGAATGTCGAGGCATCTTCCACTCGATTACAAAATAAATACAACATAATCGGCTAAATCATCTAACCAGAGACATGAATATCTTAGGGGATAAGAATATGCACCAAGATGCCATTACAAAAGTGACGCCAAGAGGACAAGAGGAGGATTAAGTCGACAAGATCTTGCATTTGGAAGATAGCCATCCTTGTTCTTTGATCCCCAAAAGTGGTATAGGTAGCAATGCCTACCAATCACGTGGAACCTGTAGGCTTGCCCTTCTGTGGTCATGGGGATAGTGACCCAACTACAAAGACATAAGACAAAAGAGTCCAAGGCTTACACATTCCAAGCAGAGTATGACACAAAAACACAATGATCATGAATGTAATGCAATACATCGGGTCACTAGTCACACACACTATAGGATAACTATGTAGGGACTCTAGTGGAGTGTAATAGCTTGGCTCACAATAGCCCAAGTTATGTAAAATGTTTGGCGCACCATCTTTCGGAGGAGGCTGGCTACCATCCAAACATTACACCCTCGCATTGGCTTTCTTGGGACGCTTGACTATTGTATAGGTGTTCTATTATGTGTTTAATTGGTTATCACTTTATTAAAACCTCTTCACATTACCTTGTTGGTCCAAATTGAACAATCATTGAGATGGCTGAGTCCATCCTCTACCACAGACATGTTCCAAAGAAGTTTTGGACTGAAGTAGTTAGTACTGTAGTTTACCTTCTGAATTGGTCACCCACTTTGGCAATCAAAGATAAGACTTTGAAAGAGGCCTGGTCATGTCGCAAGCTCAGAATCAGTGACTTGAAGGTTTTTGGCTCTCTTGCCTATATTTGGATCTCTGATGCATCACACACCAAGTTGGATGCCAAGAGTTAGAAACTCATGCTATTGCCTGATCGACATAGAGACATCTTGTCTCCTGTATAGTCGCGATGTAGTTTTTGATGAGCAACGAGGACCATTCATGCTTGTTTCTCCTATTTCTAATCCAACAGATCAACCTATTAAGGCTCATGACTTGGGAGTTTGGCTTCCATTAGCTCCACCTAATGGGAGGGCTCCGACAACTCTAGTTATACCAATAATTCTTGTACAAACATCTCCGACCTTTCCTACAAATTTGTAGATGCTTCACTTGATTTTGATTCAGATTCTTTTGATGAGGAACCTGATTATAGAGCATCTTCTAATGCTAATGTTGGTCCTTCTCCTCTCCGGCCTAAGTGATGGGCTAAGATGCTTGCTGATCTTCGAGATGATGAGCTCATTGCTGAGAGAACTGCTCAAAAAAAGAGCAAACCTACAGGGACAATTAATTTTGCTCTTATTACCAACATTCACAGTGTGTTTGAACCAGTGTTCCGGGACTCTGCGAGTTCGAGGCAGAGGCGGCCTTTCCGAGTCAAATGGCCTTTGGACTCGGATTCGGCTGAGTCCTGGCAGAGTCCACGTGGACTCATCGAGTCCCCAGCCCAGGACTCTTGATTTTTTTTAAATTTTAAATTTTAAAATTTTTTTAAAAGAGAGATTTCTGGAAGGTGTTTTTTTAATATTAATTCTGAAAATGATGGTGTGGTATGTCAGGAATTTATTAAGGATTGAATCGTAAATCTTAAATCTTCAAATTTATGTCTGAAAATCTTGAATATTATAGGAAATTTAAAGTTTAAATCTTCAAATGTCATTAACTAGGTTATAGAAAATTACACAACTGAATAGCCTTACATCTCAAAATGAAGGATAGTTACCAAATTGAAGGCTCACTACCAATATTGGTTACTGTCTGGGTTTCGTTATGAAGAAGTTGCTTTCAGCATTGTAGAGTTTAGTGGTGTTGTACAAATATTTTCAGATTTACACATATTTGTGTTAGAATTCTATAATGATGTAAATGAGTTTTTCTTTTTCCTTTTTCAGATTTACGTGTTCATGAATGTTAGAACTCTTGAGTGTTGTACATAAAGTTATAAACTTCCAGACTTACGTGTATATGTGTTATTGGCTACGTCCTTGATCATTTTATTGGCAAAAATTTGTAAGCCAACTATAATTGTTATTAAAAGACTTTTATTGGTAAAGGTTGTGTTTCACCAACCAAATTGGTAGACATACTTGAGAGTCCTGTAACAATGCACACATAAGCTGTAACAGACATATTTCTCAATATCTGAGTCTTCCATGACTTATCTTAGGCATATTCGTAGGAGCGCATAGGCTACTATGAACCTTAGTCTTCTATACTCTAGTTGATATTTTGATATATGTTTTCAACTTTTGATTCCATGGATTTCATATATTGTAGACATTTGACAATGATGCTATGTTTAACTTTATATTATGTTATGTAGTTTTTCTCCTTCAAAAATTTGCTATTATACTTGTGTGATCTATGCAAAATTGTCTATGTGTTAAGTAGCTTCTATTAATCTCAATTATTGTGTATTTGATGTTAATTGAGTAAATGATTTAGTAAATAATCTTTAAATCCTTAAAAATCTTTGAATTTCATGGGTTTTTCGATTTTTCGAATCCTTGTCGAGTCTTGGCCGAGTCCAAGTCCGAGTTAGATTTTGACTTTCCCAGTCAGAGGTGAGTCCGAGTCTCGTAACTATGGTTTGAACCCCATACATACTTTGAGGCTAAGGAATTCCAGAATGGGAACAAACAATGACATCTGAACACCAGAGCCTACTGAAGAATCACACCTGGGTCCTTTCTGATCTTCCACTAGGGAAGAAACCCATTGGTTGTAAATGGGTCTACAAAATAAAATACAAGTCTGATGTTACTTTGGATAAGTACAACGATCATTTAGTTGCAAAGGGCTTTTCTTAATGTCAAGACATTGATTATGATGAGACTTTTGCTCCTACAACAAAGATGAGCACCATCAAATTACTCCTAGCTATGTCAACATTGTTTGGCTGGAAGCTCCATCGGATGAACATCAAGAGTGTTTTATTGAATGGTGACTTACAAGAAGAGGTCTATATAACACAACCTCTTGGTTTCAAGGTTGTTGGTAAAAAACACCAGGTTCTTAGACTGGTGAAAACTCTCTATAGTTTGAAGTAGGTCCCTAAGGAATGGTACATGAAAATTGATAAATACCTTAGTGATCAAGGCTTCCAGTGAGACTCAAATTTGTACATCAAGACTACTAACAATGACATCAACCTTTTGGTCATTTATGTGGATGATTTGATCATTATTAGCAGTTCAACATCTTTGATTTAGGAAATCAAACAGAGTTTATGCCATCTTTTGATATTATTGATCTCGGGCTCATGCAACATTGCCTAGGTGTTGAGGTTGTAAATGATTATAGGATCTCTGATAGAGAGATGCAGATACTTTCCTTTCAATCTTTTGATTATAAATTGCAAGATGCTGATATAGTATCAATAATATAATATAAATGTTCTTTGAATCTGAATTGGATTACAATTCAGAACAATGGTATTATATTTTATCTGATTCTTAATATCAAATCGATTGTATATGTATCAATTGTTTATTGTATTATGAATGTGGTTATCACTGGAGAAGGAGAGAGCATTTCCATTTGTGATTGATGGTCTTCTTCATCCAGTGATTGCATAATATAGGAGAGTAAGGAGTCATGTTCCCGTAGGGACATGACTTTATGTGGCCAAAGACTACGTAGGGTCTGTTAATGTTTAGCGTCAGAAGAAGCAAAACATAAATTTCTTGATAATTGGAGTTACTACTATTCTCTGTGAATGACAGAGATAAACATACGTATATGTATACATATTAATATATGCATACATATACGTATGCCTACATCCCTGTCATGCCTCATAATATTATCGACAAAGAAAAGATTATATTGTTAACCGACTCCATAGTGGTCGGGTTTCATATTGCCCATAGACTTCATGCCTTGTATCGGATTTCATACAAGCTTAATTCATATCTCGCTTTGTTTCTTATTGAGCCCTGATGTATTATCAGGCCTTAATATAATGTATTTAAGTTGGCAGTTAAACAAACTAACATGCCTCCGAAGAGGCATGTCCCTACGTTGCTCTTCAGACATGACTCTTCGGAGTCATGTTTGTACGTTTCATATATATATTCATGCTCTGCCGTAGGGAAAGTATCAATTCCTTGGCATTCGAGTACCTGCAATAAGCATTAGCATATTCAAAACATTATTCACAGTTATTCACATCATTTCATTTGTTACAAGCAATCCAGTGATTCAACTACTGCTGAAGGAGGAAGTCAATAATATATATTGCTGAAGTCACAGTCAGTGATAAGTATTTAAATTTTGTATAATTCAAATTAGAAACTTATTTGCAAGCATTCTTTTGTAATTGTTTATCTATCAGAGATCCACTATACTTAACATGGTATCAGAGCTGTACTGATAAGAAAACTTTTACAAAATACTCATTCTAAACTGATTCAAAAGTTAAAGGAATAAAGTTTTAAATCAAAGTATTAAAATGGTGAATCACGTAAGAATAGAAGATAGGCTAGATGGAGCATCAAACTTCTCATCTTGGAAAATCAGATTATTAATAGTACTAAGAGAGATGGGATTAGAAATTAACATTGAATCAAATTTACCCATGCCTGAAAATGAATCTGAGAAAGTTACATGGAAAAGGCATAATAATAAAGCGATGAAGATCATCATAGACTCAGTAAAGGATCATATACTTCCATCTATAACTAATCTTAAAACTGCATTCGAAATGTTCTCCTTTATTCAAAATACATTTGAAATCAACAATACTAGTAGATTATTAACTCTAAAACAAGATCTACTATATATAAAAATGAAAAATGGAGAATCCATAACCTCGTCTTTCTTGAGGATTATTGAACTAAAGGATCAACTCGCATCTATGAAAAATCAAGTTGATGACAAGGAGCTAAGCATGATTGCTCTAAGAGGTCTTCCTCTTTCGTGGGAAACTTTTATCTGAGGTTTAAGCTCCCAACCTGAGCTACCCAAATTTGAGTCTCTTAAAAACGAATGTACTCAAGAAGAATCAAGATTAATTATGACAGGAATCATTTCAAATCAAGAGGGAGAATTTCAAGCTCTTCAAGTTAGTACCAATAATAAAAGAAAAAGAAAGGGAATTCATCAAGACAACAAGGAAATCAACAAATCATACAACAAAGGGATTGGTCCAAAGTACAATTCGGTCACATTTATAACTTCTATTTAGAATGAGAGAAAATACAAGCAGCCCTAGCAGAAGTTGAGTATGAAAAGGATGAAAATCATGCATTTTAAGTTGTTAAACAGAGATAAGATCCCAAAGTGAGGAATCAGAGGGAGAATGATACATTTCCAAATACATAAGTGACATATGCAATGTTGATTCAGTTTTTTTAATTAGAGATATGGTATATCAAGATTGATTTACAAATGAGCAAACAACAGATATTCTTATTGAAATATTATATGTCAATGTTATATTGGAATATTTCAGGTAAACTTGATATGATCAAATTGTAATGTTGAATATTGTATTTAATTTCAATTTATATGTGATTATATATTTATTGCTTCAGATATGTAATGAAAGGTGACGATCTTTCATTGGCATATATAAATAGAAGGTAATCATTGCAAGGTGACGATCTTACGTATGATAGGCCTGTTATCATGGTTCTTTGGGCCAGAATTTGCCGGACACCATGAACAAACAAACAAAAGGTAATCTTTGTAAGGTGACGATCTTACAAATGATAGGCCTGTTATTATGACTGTGTTATCAGAAGTTATGAATAACGAAACAAGGTATGGGCATCTGTAGACATTGCTTAAGTGCAAGTAGAGATTATTTGGGCATCTCTAGACATTGCTTAAGTGCAAGTAGAGATTATATGGGCATCTCTAGACATTGCTTAAGTGCAAGTAGAGATTATTTGGGCTTCTCTAGACATTGCTTAAGTGCAGGTAGAGATTATGTGTATTTCTTTAGACATTGCTTAGGTGCAAGTAGAGATTATTTAAACTTCTCTAGACATTGCTTAAGTGCAAGTAGAGATTATATGAGCTCTCTAGACATTGCTTAAGTGCAAGTAGAGATCATTTACTGTTCATATTGTGTTGCTTATATGATGATTCTGATTTAATTAATGTTTTACTTCTCCCTAGCTAAAGAGGGAGTGTTAATGTTTAGTGTCAGAAGAAGCAAAACATAAATTTCTTGATAACTGGAGTTACTATTGTTCTTTGTGAATGACAAAGATATAAACATACGTATATGTATACATATTAATATATGCATACATATACGTATGCCTACATCCCTGTCATGCCTCATAATATTATCAGAAGAGAAAAAATTATATTGTTAACCGACTCCATAGTGGTCAGGTTTCATATTGCTGACAGACTTCATGCCTTGTATCGGGTTTCATATAGGCTTGATTCATATCTTGCTTTGTTATTTATCGAGCCCTGATGTATCATCGAGCCTTAATATAATATAGTTAAGTTGGCAGTTAAACAAACTAACATGCCTCTGAAGAGGCATGTCCCTACGTGGCTCTTAAGCCATGTAGAGAGAAGAGTCATGTCTGTACGTTTCATATATATATATATATTCATGCTTTGCCACAGGGAAAGTATCAATTTCTTGGCATTTGAGTACTTGCAATAAGCATTAGCATATTCAAAACATTATTCACAGTTATTCACATCATTTCATTTGTTACAAGCAATCCAGTGATTCAACTACTACTGAAGGAGGAAGTCAATCATATATATTGCTGAAGTCACAGTCAGAGATAAGTATTAAAACTCTGCATAATTCAAATTAGAAACTTATCTACAAGCATTCTTTTGTAATTGTTTATCTATCAGAGATTCACTATACTTAATAGGGTCATGGCCCTACGGGTTCATGAACTAATTATTGAGAATGCCGATTGGTCTAGTAAACCAATATAAACAACATTTGTTAGCAACCGTAAACTCCAAGATTAAGTATATATATGTATTAGTAAACACATAACAATGATTAATGATATATGTGTGTGTGTGTGTGTGTAGAAATCATAGAATCATATACTTAAAACATATAATGTTCTTCACTTCTACTGAAGCTACACTTTAACACTCCCTCTTAGCGAGGGAGAAGTGAAACAAAAAAGATTTCTTATGGACTAAAAGAAAAATGATTTCAACATTAATGATATCCATTCAAAGAACAAATTATCTGACTTCAACACTCTGAAGTAGTGACTTGTCAAATAACTTTAACCTCAATGTTATGAACACTATCATAACATGTATTATGATCTCCAATACTCTAGATCAACAAATATAATGATCATAATACGTTCGTTATCAATGACTTCTGGCGTATCCGGAACAATGACATGATAACAGACCTATCATTTGTAAGCGCGTCACCTTACATTGATTACCTTCTGAATATATATGTCTATGAAAGATCGTCATCTTTCGTTACATATCTGATGCAACTATTCAATTAGAAGCATAAACACACATAAAAATTGAAACTTAAATTCAATATTCAAATTTTACAATTTGATCATATCAAGTTTTCCCCTGAAATATTCCAATTTGACCTTTGCAAGAGGTTTGGTAAGAACATTCGTTGTTTGCTAATTTACACTTATGTACTCTAGTTTCATAACATCTTGATCTACCATATCCCTAATATAATGATAAGGTATCTCAATATGCTTAGGTCAATTGTGGAAAACTGGATTTGCTGAAAGCTTGATACAACTTTGATTATTGCAGTGAATGATAGTTGGCTTCAAAGTTTTCTTGAACAACCCAACTAGCAACTTCCACAATCATACTGCTTCTCTGGTTCCTATGGACAAGGTTATACATTCTGCTTTAGTGGAGCTTAAGGCAACTGGAGATTGTTTCCTGCTAAACCAAGAAATCATCGCAGATCCAAGACTGAAATAACATCCTATAGTACTATTATGTTTAGTAGAGCTATCAGCCCAATCCGATCTGAATATTCATGAAGATTGATTTCAACTTGATCATATTTGAGTCCCATACCAACAGAACCTCTTAGGTACTGTAAGATGTGCTTAGCTGCCATAAGATGTATCTTCTTTGGTTTACAAATGAATTTACTTAATGTATTAGTTGCATAACAGATATCAGGACATGTATTAACCAAGTACATTAGTGATCCGATGATCTGCCTCTAGTAAGTAGGATCAATAGATTTAGATTCAAATCTGTCATTCTTCAACTTATGTAAGTTAGCTTCCATAGGAGTAGTAATAGGATTATAATCCATCATTCCAAATTTTTGTCAAAATATCAACAGTGTATTTTCCTTGATTTAAGATGTAGTTCTCCTTTTTCCAAACTTCTAGACCTAGGAAGTAATGAAGAAGTTCTAGGTCTTTCATATCAAATTTTGTTGTTAGTTCCTATTTGCATTTAGTTATAAGATGTTCTTTACCTGTTATTAGCGTGCCATCAACGTATAATACAAGAATAATCATATCATCTCTATTTATTTTGAAGTATATGTTAGGGTCAATTTCATTCTTGGAATACTGTAACTTTGTGAGGTAGTTGTCTATTCTTTCAATACCATGCCCTGGGTGCTTGTTTAAGGCCATATAGTGCTTTCTTTAATTTACGCAAATGAGTCTTTGTCTTGAGTGATAAATCCTTCTAGTTGCTCAATATATACTTCTTCAATTTCACCATTTAGGAATGCTATTTTGACATCCATTTGATGTATCTTCCATCCTTTCGATGCTGCAATTGCTATGATAGTTCTAAGAGATATGTATCAGGCGATTGGAGCAAATGTTTCTTCATAATCAATTCCTTCCGTGAGAATTTGCAAGCTACAAATTTGGCTTTGTATTTTTCAATGCTGGCGTCAGGTGCATGCTTGATTTTGTATAGCCATTTAGAAGAGACAATTGCTTTGTTCTTTGGTTTGGGTACAACATCCCACACATCATTTTTTAGTATTGATTGATATTCTTCAATTATTGCATCTTTCCAAGATTTGCTTGACAAGGCTTCTTCAACATTTGAAGCCTTTGTTTTGATTAGTTCAGAGAGTAGTGCTACATAGCATGATTGATTTCTTGTTCTCTTGCTTTCTTTGACTACTTCATTAGGTTCTATATGATTTTCTTCTATCATTTTTCTAGCCCAAAGTGGTCTCTTTTTGTTATTAGAATTTTCAGTATTTCTAGAATTTGGAATAATAGGTGTAGTATGTTCAGTATCATTCTCTCTCTCATTCTCTACTAAATGATCCTCATTTAGTTCAAATAGGTTCTGCGTATGTTTCATCAATGTTCTTTGAAAGATTAAAGGCAATGTCTTCTTCAAATTTTACATCTCTACTGACTTTGATGTTTCTTTGACCCGGGACATAGATCTTGTAACCTTTGGTTGATTCACTATATTTGATGAGTATACCCTTCTTTCCAAATGGTTCTAATTTTGTTCTCTTTTCTTTAGGAATATGAATATAAATAGGACACCCATATATTCTTAGGTGGCTTAAGTTAGGGTTGATGCCTATAAATACTTCTTTAGGAGTTGTATTTTCCAATATTCTTAAGTTGGAGAGTAATACCCGAATTTAGTTGAATTGAACATGATCCAATACCTTTAATCGGGTGTGTAAAGTTGTCTCCAATGGTTACTTCTTCAGAGGAGTATCCTTCGAAGCTTTCAAATTTATCTCTAAAGCGTGTAATATGACGTGATGCTCCGCTGCCTATAATCCAAGTATTTTTGTTGGAGTTTAATTCACTTGAGAGTGCTAGATAAAATGCAAAGTTTTCCTTTTTCATCTTTTTCTTCTTTGATTTCTGCTAGAGCTGCTTGAATTTTCTTTCATTCTAGACAGAAGTTGAGTGTGACCAAATTTATCACATTTGAAACATTGTACTTTTGACCAATCTTGTTTTTTGTATGATTTGTTGAATTCCTTTCTATTTTGTTTGAATTTACCTCTTTTTTAAAAATTTTTGGTATTAACTTGAAGAGCTTAATGTCTCCCTCTTGATTCAAGCTGATTCCTTTGGAAACTAATCTTGACTCTTCTTGAGTGCATTCATTTTTGAGTAGTTCAAATTTAGGAAGATCAGGTCGAGAGCTTACACCACGAATAAAAGTTTCCCAAGATAGTGGTAGTCCTTTTAAGGCTATGATGCTAAGTTCTTTGTCATCTACTTGACTTCCAATAGTTGCAAGTTGATCTTTCAATTCTGAAATTCTTAAGAAGTATGACGTGATTGATTCTCCATTGTTCATTTTGATATATAGAAGATCTTGCTTCAATGTTAGCAATCTACTAGCGTTGTTAATTTCAAAAGTATTCTTAATTGTAGAAAACATTTCAAATGCTGTTTTTAGACTAGATATAGAGGGGAGAATGTGATCCTTCACAGAATCTATAATAATCTTCATGGCTTTGTTGTTGTGCCTCTTCCATGTTGTTTTATCTGGATCATTTTCTGATATTGGTTTGTTTGACTCTATATATTCTTCTAATTCCATCTCTTGTAGTACAATTATAACTCGAGTTTTCCACAATCAAGAATTTGAAGCTCCTTCAAGTCTATCCTCTAACCTTACATGATTCACCATTTTGAATTGAAGATATATAAAATCTAATATTAACAATTCTAAGATTTAATAATTTTGAGACCAGATTTCTCTATCAGGATGGCTTTGATACCATGTAAATGATTATAGGATCTTTGATAGAGAGATGCAGATACTTTTCTTCCAATCTTTTGATTATAAATTGCAAGATGCTGATATAGTATTATCAGTATAATATATATGTTCTCTGAATCTGAATTAGATCACAACTCAAAACAGTGGTAATATATATTTAATCTGATTCTTAATATCAAACCGACTGTAGATGTATCGGCTGTTTATTGTATTCTGAATGTGGTTATCGCTGGAGGAGAGAGCATTGCCGTTTGTGATTGATGCTCTTCTTCTTCCAGTGATTGCATAATATAAGAGAATAAGGAGTCATGTTTCCGTAGGGACATGACTCTACGTGTTCAAAGGGTCATGGCCCTACAAGTTCATAAACTAATTATTCAGAATGCTGGTTGGTTTAGTAAACCAATATAAACAGCATTTGTTAGCAATTGTAAACTCCAAGATTAAGTATAGATATGTATTAGGAAACACATAACAATGATAAATTTTATATATGTGTAGAAATCACAGAATCATATACTTAAAACATATACTGTTCTTTATTTCTATTGAAGCTACACTTTAATTAGAGGTTTGGTAGCAGTCTTCTAGTATATTCCTTTCTCAATGCAAATATGACAGGGCTCTATTAGACAAGTTTTATATGCAAGATTGCAAGCCTGCATCTACTAACATGGAGAAAGGTTTGAAGTTATTAGCCAAGTCCAATTCTCCTCCAGTTGATGATATTAGATAGAGACAACTAGTAGGTAATCTCATCTACTTCTTTGCTACCATACCTGAAATCAGCTTTGCAGTCAGCTACATCTCATGCTTTATGACAGCTCCCATGGCTGATCTTTGGATTTCAGCAAAGCGTGTGTTTTGTTAGGTGAAGGGTACTACAGATTATGAACTTGTTTAGTCTCGAAGCTCTAGTCCTAATCTTAGTGGGTTTACAGATTCAGATCAGGAAGGTTTTGTTGAGGATAAAATGTTAACTTCTGGATATGTGTTGAGTTTGAGATCCAGTGCCGTCACATGGACTTGTAAGAAGCAACAGACAGTTTCTGTCCTCTACAGAGGTTAAATATAGACTGATAGTTAAGGCAGGTTGTGAAGCTATTTGGCTTTGCCAGTTGCTTGGGGATATGTAGGTGTTAGGAGTAGAACCGACCACTTTGTTTGTTGATAACAAAAACCTTATCAAGTTAGCACAAAATCCATTCATCCATGAACGAACCAAGCATGTGGATGTTCACTGTCACTAAACATGACAACTGGTTGAAGACGAGACAATAGACTTGTAGTATGTTCCTACAACGGATCAGACTGTAGGCCATCTCACCAAGCCTCTTGGTCTAGATAAGTTTGTCAAATTTAGAGGACAGCTTGGGGTCATGGATAAATCAACCATCAAGGGAGTGTATTATGATAATAAATAGTTTCTATTTCTATTAAATGGTTATCTATTGTAAATATTAAAATCTTTCTAATATTTAGTTAGCTTTTAGTTAACTATTAGTTATTTGTTAGGAAAAATAGAATGTTTCTATTCTTGATGATTGTTTCCTAGGGAAAGATCATTTTTTCTTTTGCATATATTGATGTATTGATCATTGTTAATATCAAACAAGCATTCTACCAATTACTTCTTGTAATAGAGAAACCTTCAAACCAAACAAGTATTCTACTAATTACTTCCCGTAATAGAGAAACCTTCAAACCAAAGAAACGTGAATCGGAATCGGATCGGAATCGGCAAGGTCGAATCGAATCGTGAATCGGCAATGAATCGGCAATGAATCGGCGATGAATCGGCAAATTTGAAAAAACCCGTTAAATTTAAAGATTTTAACAATTTAAAACTTATTTCATGCACCCTTTATTGAATATAACTTAAGCACACTATAACATCATCAAATAGAAGTTAAAACTTAACATACATAAACATGAAACATAAAATCCATCACATACGTAACTATGTTATCTAAGATTCTAAAATGTAAATTGTAGGCTAGCTGAAGTAAATAGAAATCAAATGATCATAATGATTTAAATCATAGAATGTATGTAAGATGATCCATAAGACATCAAATCATAAATTTATGTAAGAATCTAAGATGAAGATCCATGAAAGTTTGAAACTTTGAAACATATGTCTATCAATGATTCAGTATCAATATCTGTAAACAAAATATAAAAACAAGGCTCCAGCTCAAGCCTCAGGCTCATAGTCATCATCATCCTCAACATCATCCTCAAGCTCGGCTACAGCCTCAGCCTCAGCCTCTGAGTATCCAGTCTGCCTAGTAGCAAGGCGTCTAATGTAGGTCCTAGAGGACTGTCGAGCCATATCTCCCGCATATAAGATGGGCTCACGAATGTCGCTAGGGCCTGTGTCTGTGCGTGCACGTGTGCGTCTACCAATGCCTGAAGAACGTGCTCTAGCTGCCTCAGCCTCTATATCCACCTGGTCAATCCACGCACGGTCTTCCTCAGTGAAGACTGGATCTACAACCTCTATGAGCCACTCTGATTCTGGATCAATCTCCTCCAGAATGATCGGAGAGGAGTCAGTGCCCAAAATCTGTCTGATCCTAAGACGGAGGTTGTAATGAACGAAGACAAGATCATTCAACCTCTGCACTGTCAACCTGTTTCTCCTCTTCGAGTGGATGTGCTCGAACATGGACCAACTGCGCTCACATCCAGAAGCGCTGCTTGGCTGACTCAGAATACGAATGGCAATTTTTTGAAGTTTTGGGGTTGTGGCCCCAAACATTTGCCACCATCTATCTGAAATAAGGGAAAATAAAAATAATTAGTCTCATTTACAAATTACAAATAACAAGTTAACTCTAAAATTACATAATCAACTTTAAGTTTAGAATCTAGATTCATGAACATTGAATATATTATTTAATTTTTACCTGGCTGTATTGTTTCCCGAGCATCTATGGCTACCCTGCTAGAGAAAAGTGGCCCTTCTTTATTATTGAACTTATCAAGCTCAATAATTGCAGCACTGCTATCCTCATCAGTACTCAACCTCTGGATCACTGTATATAATCCGGTGAGAACCTCCTCATCCGCCTTGAAGTCAGGACGGAAACGAAATGCCGAATTCAAAAAGTAAGCTGCTGCATGGATGGGTCTGTGGAGCTGATTCTGCCATCTCCTATCAATGATGTCCCAAATAGGGGCATACTTCTCCTGCACTCCTGCATACTGAGCTTTAATGGCCTCCTTGGCCCTATCCATGCCCTCATATATGTAGCCCATAGAGGGCTTCTCCCCATCAGCAGTTCGTAGGAGAGATACAAGAGGCTCAGTGGCCTACATATAAAGTAAAACAAAAATTTGAGTCAAAACTTAAACATAGAATAATTCAATAATATAAGGTAAAACTAAATCATTAAACAATTAGCATAGTAAACTGTAAAATATTAAATGTTAAATTGCAATAAAATTACCTTAAGTATTTCTCTAGCAGGTTTCCAAAAACCATCATCATCAAATATGCAATCCACCACATCTATCCCTGCAGTGGTCATAGCATAGGAAGATGAAATCCACTCCCGCCCAACAAACATGCTCCTCAAATCATCCCTTGATGTCAACAAGGACTGCAAGGTGATGAAATTCGAGGCAAACCTCGTGATCCCTGGACGAGCTAACTCTTTGTCTCCTGTGTACTTCCTCATTGTGCTAAGGACAAATGAATGATTATAAATAAACTTACATATGTTTTTTGCCCTTTCCACACATGACTTGACCCACTCAAGTTTGCCAATTTCCTCCAACATGAGGTCAAGGCAGTGTGCTGCACAAGGGGACCAAAATATGGTGGGGTGCCTCTCCATCAAAAGTTTGCCTACAACAATTTTAAGATAATTAGAAATTCAAATTTCAAACATGTTAGAACTTAGAACTTAGGAAACTTAGAAATTCTAAGTTAGAATTAGAAAAAGTTCAAAATTCAAATAAATTTATTTTCAAAACTTAAAAAGTTAAAAGTTTACCTGCAGCAACATAACTTGCTGCATTATCCGTCACCACTTGCACCACATGTTGTTCCCCCACCTCTGCTATAACTTCCTCAATAACCTCACATAAGTATGTGGCGTTTTTTACATGAGCAGAAGCATCAATGGATTTGAGGAACATGGTATATCCTACAAGTAACAAAACAACGAATTATAATTACTATTAGCAATCAACAAATCAAAATTTGAAATAGTCAATCACGATTCAAAATTATGTATGTAGGAAAGTAGAATGATCAATCACCTCCACAGGATACAAGAAAATTGAGGAGTGTTCTTCCCCTCCTATCTGTCCAACCATCAGTCATGATGGTGCAACCCTTTTCGATCCACTCCTTTCGGTTGTCCTCAAGCTCATGCCTCATATCCTCAACCATTTCCTCCAGGAGGTATCCACTCAACTCAGCCTCAGTTGGGGCTTTAAACCCCGGACCACAAATGGCAACTGCATCTATCATGTTCTGCCAATAAGGAGTCCTGTCACAAATAGATAATGATATTGATTAGAAATTTAGATGTCAAAAACTAAAATCATAAAACAAGTAGATATAATTAAAGTTTTACTTTTACTTTTAACTTTAACTTTGAAGATAACAAAGAAAAAAGAATCAATTACCTGGCTGCAATAAATGGAATGTTGCAAAAGTACCAGAATTTGCAAATCTCTTTTCTGGCAGCATCATGAATCTCCTTGTTCAAACCCATGCCCTCAAGCGTGGGTTGGGAGCCAGGAGTAGTGCGGGGCACAAAGTAACTATCCATTCTGCTTTTCCGCACTCTAGGCCGCAATAGGTTGGTGTTGGACTCTGTCTCAGTATGAGACCGACTACCACTAACACTCACATGAGCACTAGCACTAGGATGAAAAGGAGGCCTAGAAGAACCCTCCCCAACACAACCTACGGATGCGGAAGCTGATGCAGATGCACTTGCAGATGTAGATGCGGTTGCGGATGTGGGAGCACGGGAGCCAATACCTCTTAACCCTTCAAGTTGCATTTTCTTAGTCAACTTGTCTTGTTCAATTTTTTCTAATGCCACTAAACAAGAGCGTTTTGCCTCAGCGGTTTGTTGAGTGCAAACTGTGACATCATGGCCAGGTATGCCAGCAACGTGGTATTTCAATCTATAGATACCTCCCGAATTTATTTTTTCTTTGCAAAATATACATTTTGTTTGATATTTGGTTCTCCCAGGAAACTCTTCATTATATTTCCAGCATTCATCTTTTTTACCCATTGTGGAAATTGGAAAATGAAAGCAAAGGGCTGCTGCAATAAAAAAATTCATGTAAAAAATCAAAGTTTGCAACTAATAAACAAAAACTACAAAACAACAAACCCTAGTTTGCAATTTAGTAAAACTAAAAATAAAAAACATTCAAGATTTGCAAATGAACACTAAAAAAATTTAACAAAAAATGCATACTACACTAACATGCAAAAAAAAAACCAACACTTACCTCTTGCAAATGAGTTGAGGAGTGTTGATATTGACTCCTTAATGCTCCCAATGCAATTTATGGCCTCCCCAAATGGACTTTTGATCTCTTTGGTGCTCTTCCTTCTTGCCGGTTGGAAACCTATGGATTCTCTTTTCTCTTCTTCTCTCTCACTCTTCCTCTCTTCTACTCATACTAAGCAAATAGAAGGCTCTTTAGGGTTATAACAAAGAGGAAAGTCAACTTAGAAAGCAAATAAAACATGTGTTTTTTTTTAAAAATTGAACTTTCTATCCTTGCTGCTGCGGCCGATTTCTGGCGATACCCGATGGCGATTCTGGCGATTTTTTCCATGAATCGCCGATTTTGGCGATTCAGGCGATTCATGCGAAAAAATCGCCACCAGCGATTTCCGATTCCAAAAAAATCGGGAGCCATGAATCTTATCGCGATTTCGGCGATTTCATGGCGATTTTTGGAACTATGCTTCAAACCATTGATGTATTCCTCCAACCAAGGCACAATTAGAACTCTTGCATGCAATCCTTCATAGCAACAATTTGGTTGATCTTGTACAACCTCAAAATTGCAAAAACAATGAAGATTGAACAATCTCCAATGCTGTGGTACAATTGAAACGCTTGTTTCAATTGCACGAACTCCAAAGACACCAAAATTTCGAAAGCAAATGATCATCCATTTCATTCGTTGGGCTTTCATAATTCCTCAATATAGTTTGATTCGTGAGGCTTTGCCAATAAGCCTTTTTGATGACATATATTTGCTTTTGTTGTTGCAAGTAAACTTAATAATATATCATTAATGAAGCGCCCCTTTTCAAATAAGTCATTTAATGCTTCACTAAATATGCCCCTTGGACCCATTTACTTTAATGACTTAATAATTAACACTTTTAATTGCTTTTGTGTTGACCATATGTTATGCCATAATAAATGTGTACTTTTTCATTAAATATAATGGTCCTCAATGTTCTTTATAAAGATAAATAATAACTTTATAATATAACCATTAATAAATAATATCATTAGTGCCATTATAATTTTAATATCTCGTTGAGTACTCATCTCTCTATCTCGTCTGAATCTGTAGGTCAATCAGTTGTCTTACTAAAATCATAATGCTACCTCTCCATCAACAACTGACTTACTATAATTAGTAAATCCTTGAATATCAATGATTCTAAGGGTCGTCACTGCAACTAAGACCAATCTAGGTGCTCTACCAAATATAGAAATGCTTGATAGATGACTTACTATAAATAGTAAGTGTATCAAATTGAACCAAATGAGGTGCAATCTTGTACGTTTCTATTCTTTGAAAGGGAAAAAGCCTCTTGCTCTACCAATTGGGATTCTCTAACCATCAATCTTAAGCTATGAGGGCCAATAATAGACTAATCCAATCATAAACCATATCATCCCCCCAAAAAGAGACATTACATGGGAGCTAGATTTGGTGATAATTATTGAAGTATATCGCTGATAATATGAATATATTAATCATTGAAATCTCCTAAGGTGGAGTTAATCCATATTTTTTAAGTCTACCAATTGCACCTTCAGTATTCTTCTTTTGTAGTTCTTGGAGACCTCAATACTTAATCAATCTCTTAGACACGTTAGGATTGACTGAGTCATCTTTGATAATGTTCACTGTGATATATTTCATTTCTTTCTCCCATGAATTCCACATTAGCTATGACAGTCAAATCAAATTTTCGATTGTATTTGAGACTTGATTCGTTTGATTGCTAATTACTCCGATTCCTTGTCACTGATAATATGGAATTTTGAGCAGTTTTTGCAATACATAAGTCAACAGTTGTTCACCTTTCTCCAATCACAATTCATTAATAAACATGCCTTAATAATTCAAAGTTATTGGCTTTCCTTGTAAACATAAGTGATGACTTATGCACTTCATCACTGCTTTTTTCGTGAACCATCATTTGTTTGTAGATTTAGAATAAAGATAATCGGCATTTGCTATTTGGGTTTGATATAAGTGTAAATACAATTTTTCTTTCTTTCTTTCTTTCTTTATTTATCTATTTAATTTTATCGTTATTATTTTTTATTATTATTATCATTATCATTATCCATATCTTTATTTATTTATTATTAATATTATTATTCATTTATTATATTGTTATATTCATTCATCAATACTATTATTTTTTGTATATAATATTGTTAACATTATATGCTTCTATTATTATTATAATTTACTTGATTTAGTAATAAACTATAAATTATAATGTATTATTATTTATTTGTTTATTACTTTTCTTTTAATCATTTATAGTAGTTGCTAGATTTGTATCCAACACCAAAAGAGAAAACAAACAATTAGTTAAAACCTGGTTGAAGGCTTGGTAGCATTTTGACTAGACAAAATTATCATTAATCGACTATAGGCTGAAGGGGTGACTAGATTACTATATGTGTTGGGATTAAGACTGGTCTGGAAAAGATGCGATAATCATGAGACATGGGACATGTCTTATCCAACATTACCCTTCAGATCATAACTATAAGAAGTTAACATCACTCTCTCTTCGATGGCAGGGGAGGTGGAGTTTTATATGGTGTTGGGAATTCTTAGGGAGAAATCAGTTGATATAAATACGTTGGTACTAATTATATTGAAAGGGATCCAAGGAGATTAGAACGGATACCAGGCATTCATCAAAAAAAAGTATTATAAAATATATATTTCTGCTCTTCACAAGGAAAAATGTGAATAATATGTTTTTCTGGCAAAGGAATAGTAGATTTATAAATACACATAATATATCTATCTGAAAGATCAAATAAGGAATCTTTTAATATACTGATCACAGGGAATAGAGGTTCATCAATCATTTTTTATTTCACTTCTTATCCATATTTGGATCAACAAAGATAGAGCAGTAGCCACTTTAGGCTTAGACACATACGATCAGCATGACAAATCAGAAGATAGCACCCATATTCGGTTTATCATTTGGATATACATTGAGTAGTCTTGATTGGTATATTGATTGTCAAGATAATTGATACTGCATTTGCCACACACCCCAATCAGTCTTGAGTGTAGGTTAAATACGAAGAAGTCTCTTGTAATTGAATCCAAAGAGATCAGTCCTGAATCCTAAAGGGTACTAGAGGGGACATTACACTAGCTGTTCATAGGGAGGGTTGAATATAATCACATGTTATATATTTTCAAAACAAATCTAGTAATGAATTTGGTAGAAGAGTAAATTAACTGATAGATTCTAGATTCTAGCAGAAGAAGCACTTCCACTGAAGAATTGAAGATCTTGAAATGTCTACTATTGAGTTGTTTAGTGTAATACATTGTGGTATATTAGCACACTTGTGTCTTTATAAACTATAAAGAGAGCGAGTCAAGTTCAAATCTACTCATCTAAATAATGCTATCAACAACTGGGTCTTATTGATCTTTTATAAACCATGTCATCCTGTTTCTGAAAGTAGGTGTAATCCATAGTAGAGAGCCATGTGTTAAAATACAAAGGGGGCAGGGGTATATATGTCGTTCAGTAATATATATTGTAAATTGATAAACCATCCCTCATAAAGTACTTATGTAAGGAGACTATAAAATTGGTGTGTTGCTTGGTGGTGATTAAGAAAACTAGTCTAATGTATGATGTTAAAGGTCCACACCAGATTTGTATGGTTGATGTCACTGTGGCAGTCATATGACTGGTTGACATCCTGTATCTTGTTGTCTGGGTGGTCCTATTGTATAAATCAATGGAATCCTCATGCTGGGCATTTTCTCATTTGTTCCTGCTGAACATAGAATTAAGATGTTATGGTTAGAGCGATCTCCAATGTCTTTAGGAAACATAAGAAATATTAAGGCTTTTGATTTGGTGATAAGGAATCTAGTTTAGGTATGCATCACTTGTTAGGCTGCACTCTGCATTGTCAGAAAATCGAATTTACTGACAATAATATTTTCTTTTCTAAAATCATTTTTGCATGCCTGAGAACTAAATCACTTAAAAGAAAAGTATGTTGCCTCATAGTTCTTTCAGTATCTTCTGAAAAAATAACTATTTTAGCCGGATAAATGAGTTGGAATTGTAAGTAGACCCCCATTGAATGTGCCTGAAACCAGCTGTTCTATGGACCATAATATATATTAGAAGAAAAATATAGGAAGGCATGTTCCAAGAAGATAAATCTAGGATAAGGTACATTAAATTCAAATCCATATTATAAACATTATGTCTCCGATGGGAATTGTTTCAGCAAGGATCAAATCCGTAATTTTGCTAGGTGTTTACATTCCAAAACATCTTTGTGTTGCTGACAAATTACTTACAATCACCCTAAAATTTGTTACTGTTTTGACAAAAATAACACTTTTAAGTCATTTGGGTGTCAGTAAAAGTTCATTTGGTCAGTGGCCCTCTAAAAAGTCTCCATACTTGGCCACTCTTAAGACTATTACAGAAATCAGGGTTTCACATTGTTATAGCATGAATAACTTGCAACAAAAGCCCTAAGTTATGTACCTTGAAGGCTTGTATTTATGTTCCTTTGTTTACCTGTGGGTCCAGTTGCATATCCTTTAAGCTGTGACCTCGAGTGTTCATTATTGTTAAAGTTACCAGCCCCATGATTATGTCTTTTTTAATCTTCTAGTGGGTCTCTATTTATTTCCTAAATGTTCAAGTTGTCCAGCTTTATTTCCTATTGTTGGGATATCCCTATCATCAAAGCTGAGAACTTCAGGAATTGAACCGGGAGAAGACCAACCACCAAAGAACACTTGAGAAAAATTAGGAGAGAGATTAAACTGATTGAATTGAATTGATACATTGCACTATACAAGAATCTTGCTTATAAAGGCAAGAATGTTGGAATGGGTAGGTAACATACCGAACAAAATACAAGAAATCTACCTAGGAAATAAAATATTATTTAGCTTATGTAAGCTTAAGTTAGGAGTCAATATTAATTTTCTCCAACACCTCCCACTAAGTGCAACTTAGGGAGAAAATTATTATGTAAATTGAGCTAGATGCAAGAGGGGTTCTGACTACAAAACCATTTTAGGTACTTGTGTACAATGCAAATGCAATGAAAACTAAAATCTCGCACAAAGTGGGGAAAAGAAGAAAACCACGTGGGAAAATATCCAAAAGAGAGAAAAGAAAGAAACAAGATGATGCATGAGGACTGAAGCATACCCTCCAAGGACTACATGCATCATATATATGCAATCAAATATACTATCCCCCGTCCCATCCCTCCACCCCCCGCAAGAAGGAAGAAAGGAGACAAATAGCTCTTTCATAATAGACATTGTCCTGCAGAGATGGTGAGTTCTTGAAGAAAAAATATAGTCCAGTGTTTACAAACAACATTTCTTGCCTTGGGAAAAGGGTAGACCAAGTACAAATGCTCTTCTGGATTAGAGTTATGAAGTGGAATCCAAATGTAGGATGATGATGTTCTCTCTGAAATCTGCTTGTGTGTTTCTAAGACCTTGGAAGATGATGCCACAAACCAATCAAGGACATAGCCAATCATAGTATAAGGTGGCAAACAAGGAACCAATGGAAATTGAATAGGAGCAAGATCTAAAGATGAAAATGAAGTAACAATTGATGTATCACTAATTAAAGAAGAGAAATAAACCCTCAAATGTGTCTCCCAGATCTAAAATGTGAGACTCCACAAGCAATGAACCAATATCTGGAAAATATGAATCCCAATTACGAAGACAAATAGATCTTTCGTGCAATGAAACATGACAGTGTGTCCTTCAACCATGTCTAGATGATAATGATGTCCTCACTGATCAGTAATGATGGAATTCTCTAATGAGTGGATGATGGGTCCATAGAAGTGAAGGCTGATTAACTATCTTTTCAAATGAGTGGATAAGGGGTCTCTAGAAGTGAAGGCTGATTAACTATCTTTGACTAAGAATTAGGAGCTGCTGAAGCATCATGAACCACATCTAAAGTCTCAAACTCCTCCAAAGCATCACAAACATGGGTTATCTCCTCAGAAGAATGAAGATGCACATCAAATTAGAAAGATGATCATCGAGACAAGGTGAAGTATCATGATCTCTATATTACTCTTGAATGTGGATACAAAGAGCATAAGGACACTCAAAGTGAACAAGTGACTCTAAAGTGTCATAACCAACATTCTGAAAAGTAACTTTGAAGACATTAGCTCTATAATCTTTCCAAAAAATTCTCTCATGAGGTGTGCCAAGAACAAGAACAAGATTATACAAATAGGGCAATAGGTTAAGCTCATTCAAAAGAGCGATTATGAAATTGCTCCATTGCCTATAATTCCCTGTCATTAGAGCACTTGGAAAACCCATATTTTATAATTCTTCAAAATGACCTAGAGATAACTATCACATAAGGCTTCTGAAATAAATAAAATATAGAAATTGCACAGTTAAAAAACCAAGTAAAATAAAACCTGATTTGTTGATGAAGATAGTGTGGCGGGCCACGGGCAAATAGTGAAAGTCCTCAAAGGCATGATTCTTGATAAATTGGCTGATTTCACATGGCAAAGCACCAAGACAAATCACCACGACTAACTCTAATCACTCCGAAAAAAGAAACCGACCAATATGTGTAGGCCAAATAATCAAAACTATAACGCAAAAGAGAAGATCGAGGGTCAAGGAGGAAACCATGTGTTTCCCAGTTGGTTTCATCCTAAAAAGTGCCTTGATCTGGCTAAAATAAAGTCTAACTCGGCAAAGTGAAGTGCTGATAAATTGATAATAATAGTTGTTATTGCACAAGAAACGAAGAGATATTCATGCAGGAAAAAAATGGTGAAGAAGCCTCTTTAAAAAACTTTCAGTAAGGTTGATGCTTGGGAAAGTATCCTTGCTGATTGAATAACAAGGGTTTCACTGATAATGAAATGCTGTATTTGTTGCTGGAAGTGTTGAAAATTTATCCCCTTGAGGATGAGAATTGCTGACAATCGGCACACAAATGCCATTGATTGTGCTAGGCATAAATGAATGCTTCCAAATGCCTTTCTGCCCAAAATATTCTAGTCCTCATCTGACATAGTTCCCTCTTTATTAGATTTTCCTTACAATGGACGCCATAAATCCTTTTGATAAAGTTAATCCCCTATTTGCATTTTCCATAACTGAAAGTTCTACTCGTTAAACTTCTCAACCTTCAGCTCACCCTTGTTTGCCATTACTCCTACTCAACTGTGGGACTTCCCTGCAGAGAATAACTGAAACAACCTCTCTTTAATGCCACTTATTAGGATTAAAGAGACATAAATAACAGTTACGTGCAACATATAATCAATGTTAGAAAAGCATAATGCACACATAAGAGAACACAAGACACAAAGATTTAATGTGCTTTACCCAAATCCCTGGGTTACGTCCACCAAACAACGAGTCCAATATTCTTATTATCCAGTGATTACAACCTGATTTTGCAATCCCTTGCAGCTCAATTTTGCCACAATAAGCTACTATCTCATCATACATTATGTAATCCGTAACCGTAAGCCATTTTATACAAGCTTTTTGCCGCTTACAAAATTAGGGCTGAAATATGTTGTCCAATATGAAAATAGCTCCTGACACCTTTTACAACAATAAAGTCATTTGAGCTTTCAAGGGTGCTGCCCTCAAAAACCCTTGTGGGGCTGCTGGCCCAGGACCCCGCAAGGGGCACTGCCTCTTGACCTTGTCTTGGGGGCATTGCCCCAAACCCCTATAGAAAAATCTAGGGGGAAACCGCACCGAATGAAGTGGGGAAAATTTAACCCGACTCTAATTAGGCTCCACATAACAACACACTTGGGCTACACTAAGTCATTGGCTTTCTTTCTTTTTGAGTAAAAGCATGCCTTCAAAGATAGACCACATCATTTAAGGGAGCTGTATATCTAAAATTCAAAGGAAATTTACGAACTCTAAAGTGATTTCTCCAACTATTAGTTGCAGTTTGTCTTTACATGTGAGTTTAACAGAGTCAAATTGTTAATCATTTCAAAAGGCAAATTTGTTCACTAACACATAGACAACCTATATGTAATGCTAGTGTTTGAGATATTGTTGGGACAATTCTGGAATTTGTACTCAAGTGAGTCAATCTTGTACCAGACATGCTAACAGAGGGCACATGTTTTTCTGAAACATGGACAATTTTAAAAAGCAAACAGCAATTTTGCTAAGTGTAAAGGATATTTTTCCACTTGTCCATTTGATTCGTGTCTGTGCTATGTTGTAATTCAAATTTGAAATGGTTTTCGTTTAGTGTTTTGATTTGTACTGTTCTCAATTATTCATTAGGATTAGCAACACTTTCTTTCTTGTGTTTGAATTCCTGTTCTACCTCTCTAGATTTGCACAAGTTTTAATGGCATATTGCAACCTCTGAAAACACACATATATTAATTGCAGCTTTGAAAATGTTATTTTGATTTTTTTAAACAAAAGTAGGCTAAATAGTTGGATTTGTTTTGCATGTACTTATTTCTAATTCAAACAAAATTTGTTCTTGTATGAAATTCTTTTTCTAATAATCTTCACCTTTCATATTCTCAGGACATTAATTTCATGCCCAAAATACAAGGCAAAAACACATGCATTTTTATTTTTATTTTTATTTTTTTATAAAAGTTAATTTAGTCTTAAGGACTTAAAAACAACTGATTGGATGTAAGAATATTATATTTATATTAAGTTATATTATGATCTCATAAAGAATTTGAAAATTATTTTAAACACAATCACCTTGAGGTTAGCCTTACGTTTAGTTGAGTTAGAAGCCTCTAGAATTTTAGACAAGTGGGGAAGTTATTGCCTTTTTGAGGTGGTTGAGTTTTGATCTTATTTAGAGGCATTTTTGAGAACGTTTGAGTGTTCACCCAACCTCTAGTTTTAGAGTGGAATCCAGGATTAAAGGAGAAGGAGAAGGAAGGGAATGCTCTTTTCAAATTGGTTCATTTGGCCATAACCTTGTTGTGAAGGTAGGATTCTTCAGCTCATTTTATTTATGTTGTTCATGCTTTGTTCATGCATATGTTATTGTGTTTTCATTGGTATGCTTGTATGTATGTTGGGTATGCTTGGGGATTATCGAAGGGATTTTGTGGGTTGTTTTGGTATTACTCACCCTTGGATAGGGAAGAAGTGGCTATGTATGGGGGAAGGGCTTTAGTTGGACTCCAATAGTGTAGAGTCTCTTCTCATGATGAGAAGAGAGAAAGAGGGTAGGGTGTTATGGGCCCCTACTTGTCATCACATACCATGTTTTGGAATTTTGAAAATTGAAGAAATGGAAGAATGAAAAATCTTTGTAATATTGGCCTCGAAAGGGCATTTGTGGAAGAACGAAAGTTCTTGAATTTTTAGCCTCGAAAGAGCTATGTTGTGGTATAGTGATCGACGTCTCCTATTGGGAAAATCCACCTTCTCCCTAGTTTGGTTCAATATTAAACCTGTTGTGCAAACCCGAGAATGGGAGTGAATGCTTGATTTTGTCTTCTTGTTATGTTTGCTTGTCATTTGGTAAGTTTTCGTTCTCTCCACGATCTCCATGATGTATTGCAAAAAATGAAATGGATCCCTTGTTAAGGGCCAAGAAGGAAATTCAGTCTGCCATTGTAATTCAGTTATGTTTGGGATTGAAATCCTGTGTAAAAAAATATATATTTTTAAAATTATTGTTGTAGTGGCAAGGATGTCGGGTTTTCTTACTGATTCTTTCCCGACGAAGCCTTGAATCAGGTGGATTAATAAAAAAAATAATGTTGAGTAATGTTTCTTGCATATGAGTTGCTCCCTGAATTTTCAGTTATATTTATGTACGTATCAAAATAGGGATAAAGTTGATGTTTTACTCTTTCTATGGAAATATTATGTTTTCAAAATTTTACTTATTTGGTTAAGAGTAATTAGGTAAGAATGATGATATTTAAAATGTGGCATCTAAAATAAAATATGATGATGAAGGTTCATTGTTTGTTTTGCATTACATTTAGTTATCTTTTCGCAAGTATCAGGAGGTTAAAATATATCAATTAGAATATTCATGTATTATTTTTGTTATTTTAGTATCTCTCCCTTTAAAAAATATATATTTTAATACCCCCCTTTGGTAAATTATACAAGTTAGAAAAAAATAAAATCAAATAAATATAAATTTTATACTTCCCAAAAAAAGAAAAAATGGCCTTGAAAAAAATTTGAAGTTATTAAACCTCCATGTTAAAAAAAAAAAAGTTGCTTTGGAAAATTTCATACTTAGAAAAAAAAATATGCCTTGAAAAAATAATTTTATCCTAGAGCCAAAATGTCTCTGGATTTTGTATGGCAAGATGTTTTATTCCTCTAGTGGTAACAGAGAATATTCTTTGTTGTTTTTTTCAGATTTAAATAAATAAATAAAAGAAAGAAGAAAAATAAAGTAATCTAAATATCCTATCCATCTCAACCACTTAACTTTTAACATAACTATTCTTGGTGAGCGCATGAAATCAAATATATATTTTTGGATTGTGCTAAGTTTAAATTCCATAAAGGTGGTTTGACTTTGGATCATGTGCCTTTGTCAAGTTAGAGACAATAAATAACTTGCAAATGAGATTCACGTGGGAGAGGGGGGGTTGCAAATCTTTTAAATAAAGTTGAATTTTTTTCTTTTCTTTTTAAACCTTTTTCCCATCCCACCACCTTTTTACTTTGCATGATGTGGGTGGTTAGGAAAAAGGGTAGGATTTTGGAATGAATGTAGTAATATATTTAATTTATTTTTAGTTTTAGTTTAAGTTAGTTTATTTATTAAGTTAGGTAATTTATTTAAGTTAGTTTGTTTTTAAGTTAGTTTAAGGGTTATTTAATATTGATATTTCTAAAAGATATTAATTATAGGATGCTTGAAATAAAGTTTTTTTTATAATATTAGTTTAAGTTTTTATTAGGATTAGTAATTAATGAAGTTTTAAATTTAGTGTTAGTTAAACTTAGTTTATATTAGTTTAAGATTTTGTTTTCAATTAATTCAAAATATTAGTTAGTTTTAGTTGTTAGTAAATTTTAATTTGTATGTTTTAGAATATGAATTAGTTTTAGTTTTATTAATTAAATTAGTTTTAGTTAATATTTTGTAAAGTTAGAATTTAGTATGTAACGAAGTGTAGTTAGTATTAGTTTTACAATTTTTAATATGGTGTGAGTTGAGTTAGATGAATATTAGTTTTTAGTTTAGTATATTATTTATTAATTAATTAAATTAAGGATAACATATTATGTTTTATATTATTATTATTCTTTCATTATTTTCTTTGACCAATATAAGGAGAAAGAAATCGATTTAAATAAATAGAGAATTTGTTGTTTATGTTTTAATTAACTATATCGATTATTTAATATTAGCCTTGATTTAAAGAATATTGTTTAAATTAGATTTATATTAATTAAATGGACATTCGAATCAATTAATCGTATAGGTTAAATGATAATTTGCTTAATCGAAGTCCTAATGATTAATGTTGATGGAATTTAAATTAATTATAAATAAACATGTGATAGGTCTTTTAATTAATTGAATTTAGTTTATTTAATTTAATTAATTGATTTATCAACGAACATTTTAAGTTTAACAACCTAATTCTACATGGTGTTGTTACCTAAGTTGTAGTTTCACAATATTGATAGGAGTTTTTATATCCGTCTTGCAATGTACCTTAGTCTTAATTGATTTTTGAACTTATCAACTTAGTGAATTTAAGTTTAATTATAAATTTAAAAAATAAAATAAAAAATTACGTGTGTTTTTGCCCTTGTATTTTGGGCATGACAATTAAAGATTTGTTTGTGCTAAATCATGTATAGATTATCAACTATTCATGAGGATTAGCAGCACTTCCTTTTTTGTGTTTGAATTCTTGTTCTACCTCTCTGGATGCGTGCAAATTGTAATGGCATATTGCGACCTTTGAAAACACACACACACACACACATAGATTTATTGCAGCATTGAAAATGTTATTTTGATTTTTTAAAACAAAAGTAAGCTAAACAGTTGGATTTGTTTTGCATGTACTTATTTCTAATTCAAACAAAATTTGTTCTTGTATGAAATTCTTTTTCTAATAATCTCCACCTTTCATATTTTCAGGACGTTAGAGATTTGTTTACGCTAAATCATGTATAGATTTCCAACTATGATCACTACGTTCTTTCTGTTCAGAGGCATGGTCATGTGGAAAGAAAACTGCTTTTGGTTGCTAATTAGTTATCATATTTTGCATTTGCATTCTTAGGTTAAAAAGATGCTTCATACTGGACAAGAGGTGGTACTTGTTGGAGGTGCCCACAGCTTACATCGACATGAGAAGTTATCAATTGCTGTCTCAAAAGCTCTTCGTGGTCACTCTGTTCATGAGACAAAGTCAGATGGTCGTTTTCATGTTCGGACTAAAATGTATCTAGATGGTTCTATTCTAAAAGATGTATGTATACTTTGAACCTTATTAGTTTTTGTATTGTATTAAAACCATTTTGGTAACTAGGAAAGTAACAAATAAAAAAATCAGTGGATGTTACAGGCTGAGCTTATTTGATGTTTCTACTCCTTTTTGCTTGAAGCCTGTGGTAGATGCTGTTTGAACTGATTCCAATTTGGGTATTTGTTTGATAAAGGAACTATACACTCATGATTCACTAGATGATATTGTATAGAGACCTGTTTATGCCTTGTAATTTGGAAAATGTTAATAAGTTTTTGTTTCCTTAAAAGAGGCCTGCAGAAGCATCTAATTGTATTCCACCTCATTGGGTCATGGATGCAGTTTTTAGTGTATACACATGTCTTAAGTTGAATGTTTACTGAATGTTTATCTATGCTTGGAATATATATAGGCATGACATATAGACATGAAAAACTCAAGGGCTAGATTATTCTCATATTCAAAATCATGGAATTATCCCCTCTCAATTCCAGGTGGTAAAACTTTTGTGCTTATTATTGAGAATTCATGTAATGTATACCCCTGTTTGCTACCAAATTTTTAGCACCTTTCTACTCCCCTTTTAAATGCTGATATTATGTCAAACAGTTTGCGAGATTTCCAAGTTAAGAGGTCACTTTTTATGTTGAAATGTATTGCTGCTATTAGGATTTCAAGTAGCATTCGTAATGCAGATTTTCTTGATTGCAGAAAGTGTGTTTTCAGGAGGGGTTCCTTCTTAGAAATGTATATCATAAACAATGAGAGCATTGGCTTCCAAAATACAAATTTAATGAAAGTTAATGTATTTCATTCGTTGGCAATAACTTATGTAAAATAGATGATTAATTTCTCACCTTACCATACATGACCAGTACCCAAAAATACATTGCAATCTGAGGTATAAATTGCAGCTCTTCGCAACAATACAAAATAGCCTTTAAAGTGTATGAAATGTGTTGGAAAACAGATTTGTCCTTCAGAAAGAAATGTAAATAATGATTTAATATGCCCGAATGAAGGCACAAATTCTACCGACAGTTGGATGAGTTATCATTGGTTAATAACTCTCCTCTGAATTGAGAGGTACATCTCCCTCCAAGAAAGATATTCAATGAATCAAATAACTGGATATGTCTTTGACCTGAAGACACAAAGGCTTTAACATTCATCCATAAACATGATATCAATGTGCTTACAAGATTTATGGGTTAATCACGAAGAGAAAGATCAACAGACAACCATAAGATTTCTTATCAAACCTTTGACATAACAGAGGACGTAAAAGGAATTAAAATACTTATTCTGCGGATTATGAGTTTGCGAACCAATTGATTCACAGTCACATGATTAGTTGGTGTAATGATGCATAACTATATTCAAAACTAGGAAGAAAATACCACAAGGTCCATTTCAACCAGAAAAATGAACATAAAGACCTTAAGATCTAATATATGCATATTCTTCGTCATTTCAAAAAACACAACAGAATACCTCAAGACTATTCTGTCTCTGCCGATACAATCAAGATTGCAGAAAATAAAATGTAAAATAAATCCCTTTATCTTCCCTCTGTTACAATAGATACACAGAAAATATTTCCACTTCCCCTTTGCAGCCTCAGGACTGTCAAGAGTAAAACAGAACCCCGACCATATCAATCTGTTGTCTATTTGACATCTAAACATTCCTGTAACATTTCGGTATGCTGGTAACCGATTCTTGGTAAGATCCTCATTTTCCTAATTATATCTTTTTATTTCTTCTCAATGGGGAACTTCATTACCTTTTCCACATTAAAATTGAAAGCTATCAATAATAATGTTCCACTACCTCAGAGGGCCACATGTCATTTTATGAACTCGAACTATTTAAATATAAGCCACTGCTATCCCTTGGATATATCAACCATGTCACGTAGATACATATCAAGTGCCACTTTAATTTAGGATTACCATGTGGGATTAAAGAAACATCTGGAAGTAACTAGCAGTTATGAAATCAATGATTTTAGAAGCGTATCACAAACTGTGCATGTCATTGTTTGAAGGAAATGTATGTATTGATGAGGGTCTTCACTACGACTCTTCATTAATTTTTGCGTCCGGTCCTTTAAGCTCTCACAATGCCAAAGGAGAGTCCAGTAGGAGAAAGGGGTCTTCTCAAAAATCATGTGTCGTCTTAGCATTTTATCAACCAAACCATATTCATTCTTGTAATATATGCACTCATTTGGGAAACCTGATGCCTAATACTAGAAGTTAAATTGAGTGTCAACCTCATGGCAATTGGGATAACTCATCATGATGTGTCGGTTCTGATTAATCAATCTTGATGTCAGATATAATGCACATAATTTGCTTTCCACGGGCCTTCAAAGTGAATGTATATGTTGTCAGTACATCTGCCTCTGTGACTCAAAACTTGGTGGTATTACGTGCATAAAGACTGGAGATTTCTTGTCATATCAGAGTGGTTGATCCATCGTGAAGGTCCACTGCTTGCGAATTCTATCTTGAAATAGGATGCCCGACTATGCCAACATTCTTAATGAGTTTTCACATTTGTTGCGCCTTTGCATCCGAAATATTCATTTCCTTCATGCGCCTGCATTTAATCAAACACTTAACCGTTACCCTTTGATATATGGCTCTACCTTCATTTGTCAAGTTCCTCAAGACTGTGGTAAACAACATGCTCCCTTGCCTAGCCACCTTGACTGTGAATGTCCTGCAACTGTTAGATATTAAACAACTTGCAAACTTCTTTTCATAGGAAACTCATATGTAGGATATATAATCATGATTTTATCATGGAGTATGGTTGATATAGCCGGCGACGCCATCCCTATGTATCTTATCTTTGATGATTAATATATTAGGCAGTCAAGTGATTCATATGTTGCCTAACCTACTTCACAGTTGACTTTTCGTGATAGGTCACAATAGTGGTGACTCCTGTTTTGACTTGGGATGAAATTACAAGGTAAAGGGGCCCGATTTGAATGATTTGAGCTTGTTCCTTTTTCTAGTGGCAATTAGTCACACCTTTGGTTTATTTCCATATTGTGCAATAAGCTATGAATAGGAAAGTATTTTGTCAAACACATTATGATCCGTCTCCTCCAAATTGAGAGCTTGAACATAGAGATAGTCTTGGGTCGATTTCTGATATACAGAGATATTTGTATATTATCCTAATCACTTATTTGATGAACCATTTTCATAGACTTGAAATTCTAACATCATTTGTGCCACTAGAGTTGATGAGAGATATCCTCCTTTTATAATGAATACGTGAGGATCCATGTAACAGGGCTTTTATGTGTCGATCTTTAAATTACATCATGCCATGATGTTTTTACAAGCAATATTGTCTATTACTGTACCCGGTCAATTATCAAGAAAGTTCACACTTTTCGTCTAAAACTAATAGTAAATATTTGATGATGATGCCTGACTGCACATCTCATGGAACTCATTGCCTTAATGCCCATTTAGATACAATGATCTTCAGAGGAACATCTCTGCAAATAAGGCTAAGATGAGACCTGATGGATGTTTCATCAACGATTGGGGTCTCAAACTATCTGCTAAATTCTTCATCTTTAGACCAGAAAATGTGGACCTATGCCTCGGGGTTCAAGCCATTGATTGGGATTTAGGAGCATTCACACTTTGAATCTGAACTGTCGCAACCGCATCTTTGAACCTTGACTATTTGAATTTGCGAGCTCAATTTTGAACTTTGAACTTGAACTGCAAATCTGAATTAACCGCTTGTGTTTTCAAACCTGAGCTTTGAACTTCGAGCCCGAGAACCTTGAAGCTGAACTTCTCTGAATCAACCAACATATGTTTTGAAACTGAACTTTGGATCTGCATTTTCAAACCAACGAATCTGTATTTTGAGCTTTGAACTTTTGAACTTCAAGTTCAAGTTCAACACGGTTCTAGAACACTACACAGATTGAACTTTACAAAGGCATTATTAGTAACAAAAACCAAAAGGAACTGAAACAATTTCTCCTCAAGACCAGTTTGCAAAGTTTAAAAACTCGGGTGCTGAAAGCATGCTTACAAAATGGATAGTAATATGACTTGTCCCAAAGAGCATTGTCATTAACATCAAACATAAAACGAACACCTTGCTTATAAAACAGAAATTGATATTAACATGTTCAGAGGTATTGACCAGCCCTGTAATATCCAAGGCAGAGAGATGTTGACAGATATAATAGCCACAATAGACCCTAACAACCAATGCCTATGAGAAGATACTCAAATTTGATGAAAAGAGGCATATCCAAGCTCTTCTCATGCCCAAGAACAGAGTAATGAACATCAATTGACTCCTCTTGAAGTATGAAATAAGAGAATGCTTGCAATGTTATATCCCCCACTTGACTCATAAAGGAAATTGCCCAGCTAATGTAGTTTCCACAAATTCTTGTTTTCCATGCCACAATCTCAACGCTACACGTCTGTTAATGTGGTAGCATCTGTCGGATTGAAGCATGACATAAATTATAATGATTGTATATATATGGTAACTTACCAATTTTGGTTCTGATGCTGATGTGTGGATGCGCGGTTTTTTTTTTTTGGGGATTTTGGAGGCATTTGGGTGCGTCCATACATAACTGTATATATATTTAAAAAAAAAAAATAATAATAATTTTTTTTTTTTTTTATATATATATATATATATAAAATTTATGTATGCAAAGAAATACAAGAAATAATAAAAAAAAGAGAGAAAAGGAAGGAAAAATAGTGTCAATTCTTACATATAAAAAGAGAAACTCTTCCATTTTTGCATGATTCAACCCTCGACGTTGAGTACGCTTACCTCGGCAGCCAGTTTCCATAATTACTTATTCCCTCATCCTCATTCCAATCTGTTCTAAACAAATTTTGCGTCAGTTTGATCTCTCATGGCCTAAGTCACAAGTTTTGAATTCGAGTTTAAGTTCAGTAACATAAAATTCGAATGAAATTCGACAATGATAAAAATATAAATTAAATTCGCCTTATACAAATTTCATTTACTTTTAAATATAAAATATAATTTTTGAATAGTAATTTAATTATATTATTAAAATCTTAAAAATCATCATATAAAATATTTATAGTATATTTACTTGTAATATAATACTCTTTAACTTTGTAATATTATTATCTATCTAAATCTTATTATTCTATTATTAATAAAATATTATAAGATTTTCAAATATTGATTCATAGATTTTAAATTCTATTCTAAAATTATTAATAATTATATATTATAATAATAAGATAATATGTTGATAAGCTATAATCTATAAATATAGAAAAGTCATAAAAATTTAAAAATTGAATGACCTAGCACTCGGCTCTAGCAGCTCACAGCAAAATGAAGATGGGCATGACAGATGGAGGAACTATTTGGCCAAAGGAGGAATGCAATTTAGTAGACATCTCCAAGAGGAATGTGATTTAGTAGACAGTCACAACAATAGCACAGTCACGATAGAGCAAGTCATGGCACAACATAGTCAAAGTATAGAAGAAAAAAATGGCAAAGTTGACACGAAAATTCACTCAGCAATTTGTCACGCTTACACTAATAAAAAGTTCAAATAAATTCAGATTTATCTGGGCGAATAAAATGGCAAATTTTAGTGAGTTTTTGGAAATTTTTGAAAATTGGGAAAACCCGAACGTCAAGCTTTATGTTTTCTGAACGCTATGACTTAGCCCATGGCTACTCTTTTGTTGTTCTTTCTTATGCTTTCCATCCTCTCGACGTCCGCTCTGCCTCACTCTTTCAGTAATGTCTCTCATCAACAACAAATAGTGCTTTTGCGATTCAAAGCTGCCATTTCAAATAGTCACTTTTCTTTGCCGGACTGGATTCCTCTTAATCCCCTTTGTAATTGGTCTGGTGTTACCTGTGATTCGTCACTTCAGTATCTGCTCGCCCTCAATTTATTTGGAATGAGCTTAGATGACATCCACAGGGGAAGATGGTGCTTCCTGATAGCACCCCTCACACATCCTCCCGCATGCATCCCCCTCCAACCCAGACGCATTGGTAACTTAGTACATATGTATGTATATATATACTAAAGTGAATAATCATTATAATCAAATTTATTAAATCAATCATCATCTCATATTGCTGCGGCTGTTTGAGGCGTGATTTCTTAAGGCTCAATGCATCTTATGAGGATCCGATTATAATGGGGATTGTCTTAATACAAAGTCAAACAAATGACCATGTGGGTCTTGACCCTAGGTGGGATAAGTCACGTAAGGACATTCCCTATGCAGGGTGAGCTTTCAAATGTTATATATACCATGCGATAGCAGTTGGAAAAGCATTGAAAACAATACATGTGATTACCTCTACAACTGCATGTATTCCCTTCTACACATTATCTAGGATATCGGTTTCATTCTTAAGTTGATAGTTATTCTTATACATATCAGTTTGAGAAATTTAGGTGATCTGAAATCACAGATCAGAGATAATATATATAACAGAATAATTTTACTAAACAAGTCTGAAAGCAAATAACATCAGATATATTTGTATTCTATCTGAGATCATATTCCTTTACATGGTATCAGAGCCTTATTGATAGAGTGCAAATAAATATCAATTGAAATAATTACTCAATCAACAGACTTATACAAAATCTATTCAAAAGAGAAATCATGGTGAACGGTGTCAGACTTAAAGGTGCATCAGACTTTGTATCATGGAGAATACGCTCTGGCCAATCCACTCTGGCCTTCTGTTTCCAATAAATGTCCTCATAAAGTTCCCATCCTTCCAATTTTTTGACAGCCTGAGATACCTCTCTAGCTAAATTCTCAGAAAAACCAAGATCTTAAATTTGACACGTGGTATCATCAAGGCAAACATGAACCTTCATCTTCATTACATAATGGTTACCAAAACAACACCTATTCGATTTTTTAAGCTATCATTTAACATATTGCAATTTCTTAACAAAAGAATACATAATTGTACCATAGGTAGGGCCACCATCTCTCCACCATTAAACCATTAAAGCATGGATAGAGGAGTCCCGAAGCTACATCAACTGGAACTTAAATGGAGGATTTTAAGGAGTTGACACAAAAGTAGCTGAAAATTTAATGGGCAAATAAGTAAAGCCACTCAACCCAAAAACAAGAAACCAAAAATCTATCCAGCCATTCAGAGACAACATCTTCTCCACTCCTATTTTTCCAAGCAAAGATCTCATTGGACGGCCTAATATCATCTTGAAACAAACATCTTCTCCACCCCTTGATCGAGAATATCCCAATGCATCTTAAAAGGACATCTTTGTCTATTATACTTTGGATGAAGTCTTAATTATAGGTGACTTTAACACTAGGACAACACACAACTAAGTTCTCAACCTACAACAGAGTTACAAAGAAGACAATGATCCATTGTGGTCAGAAGAAGAGATGAACTAGTGATTGATGGCCAATCACTATGCAGCATAATTACTAGGTTTTTACAGTGTTTATGTAATGTTCCCACTAGTTAAGACAAGAATACTTGCAAAACCAATGTTAGAATTTATACAATAATAAATTATATTTCACTATTCTACCCTCTATCCTGACCCTAACCTTAAAGATGTCTCCATATCGGGAATGATAACCCTCTTGAAGAATCCTAGGTCCTTGGTTACTTCTCAGTCTTCTATGAAGTGCTTCCTTCAAGATCTTTCCTAGAATAGATATTCTCTATCTAGGCCCCTTATCACATATGCATATGTTAACTTCAATGGAATATTTCAGCCTTATAACCATATTAAGATCACTCTCTTCCCTAATAGGGACTCTCTTGATCTTAGGTCATTAACCATATTAAGATTACTCTCTTCCCTAATAAGGACTCTTTTGATCTTAGGTCATGAAACATAGTAAGATCACTCTCTTCCCAAGAAGGGACTTTCTTGATCTTAACAATTCACCATATTAAATCATGTGTATCATTGTTTTAGAACTCTATTGTTAAAGTGTAGCTTCAGTAGAAGTGAAGTACACATTATGCGTAGTATATGAATTATGAGACTCTCATTATATATATATATATATATATATATATATATATATAATCAATCACTGTTATATATTTCTGAAGTCATTCATATACTTAATCTTATCTCAGAACACAGATATATATATACACACACATACATACACACACACACACACAGACACACATATACATTTATAATAATAATAATCATTAAAAGGCTTTCGGAATTCCTTGATAACTATCAGGCTTGTTACATATTAATGAACCGACGGTAGTTTAATGAAAGGATACAACGTGTCATAGTCCACGTAGGGACATGAGCTCCCTTATATATATATTGATCGCTGGCTGAGATAAGGTCATCAATCAAAATGGTAATGTGCCTTTCTCAGCAGCAACAAACACATATTCAATCTGCAGTTACATTCATTGTTGTTTAGAATAAATTTGAAGTTAGCAAATTTATTAGTGTCTGAATTATATTCAGACTTCTATAACAGATCATAATTATTATTATTATTGTTTAAAGATACAACACTACTGGTCTCTATCAGCGATCCATACACATTCACATTGTATCAGAGCCACACTGATAGAGAATTCCAGTCTGTCATATACAGATTTAAATCTATTAAACTATCTTCAATCTGGAACTACGGTGAATCATGTAAGATTGGAAGACAGACTTGAAGGGGCCTCCAACTTTGCATCATGGAAAATACGAGTAATGATCATTCTTTGAGAAATCGAATTAGAAGGATACATAGAGGAAGATAAGTCTATGCTGCAAATGATCTAGACAAAACAACTTGGAAAAGACACAATAATAAAGCCATGAAGATCATTATAGATTCCGTCAAAGATCACATTCTACTGTCAATATCAAGCTTAATGCGATGTTCACCACTATTAAGAATACATTGAAAATTAATAATACCGATAGATTGTTGACATCGAAGCAACAACTACTATACATCAAAATGATCTATTACATCTTATTTTTTAAGAATCGTAGAGTTAAAGATCAACTTTCGACTATTGGAAATCAAGTGGATGACAAAGAACTTTTTATCATAGCACTAAAAGGGTTACCCTTATCTTGGAAAACTTTTATTCGTGGACTAAGCTCTCGACTTGAACTTCCACAATTTGAGCAACTTAAAAACGAATGTAATCAAGAAGAGTCAAGATTAATTTCAAGAGGAATCAATCTAAATCAAGGAGATATTCAGGCCCTCCAAGCCAACACCAACAATAAAGGAAATAAAGGTAAATTAAAATGAAAAAGAAGGGAATTTAACAATACATACAAGAAAAGAGTTTGGTCAAAAGTGCAATGCTTCAAATGTGACAAATTTGATCATACTCATAAGTTCGGAACGGAAGGAAATTCAAGCAACACTAGCAAAAGTCAAAGATGAAAATTATGAAAAATTTGCATTTTACTTAGCTCTCTCAAGTGAACTCAACTCCAACAAATATACATGGATAATAGACAATGGAGCATCTCGTCATATCACAGGTTTTAGAGACAAATTCGAAAGCTTTGAAGGATACTCCTATGAAGAAGTGACTATTGGGGATAATTCTACATATCCGGTAAAAGGTATTGCGTTGTGTTCAATCCAACTGGAAACAGGTATCACTCTTCAACTAAAGAATGTTTTGTTTGTACCTAGTATAAAAAGACATTTGGTCTCCATCTTTGGCCTTGTAAACCAAGGGCATCGAATCACATTCCAAGAGGATAAAATTCTATCCTTGCCAAAGAACTCCATTAAGAATGCTATATCCATCGGATTTAGAGATGGAAGTGTGTACAAACTTTGTAACCATCAAAATCTAGCTCTAAATCATGAAATCTCAAATACTAATGAAATTTGGCATAGAAGACTTGGTCACCTTCATTTTTGTGCCTTATCATAAATAGAAAAAATAGTAATTAGGTTACCTAGTTTAAAACCTGATCATTCCGGTATTTGCAAAGGATGTGCCTTAGGGAAAAGCATAAAAGGGTCCTTTCCTAAAAGTGAACCCAAATCCAAATTTGTACTAGAACTCATTCATAATGACTTATGTCCTCCAAATTCTGTACCTTCCCTAAGCGGATGTCTATACTATGTAATTTTTATAGACGACTTTTCTAGGAAAACTTAGATTTACTTCGTTAAACTTAAAGAATGAACCGAAGTGTTACCCAAAATCAAAGAATTTAAAGCACTAGTTGAAAACAAAACTGGAAAGAAAATCAAAATCCTAAGATCAGACAATGGGGGTGAATACATTTAAGAAAACTATAAAGATTTTTCTATCTCTGTTGGGATTAAGAGGGAGTTTTCTGTACCATATAATCATCAAAAAAACAGAGTCACAGAAAGGAAAAAATGATCTATTATTGAATTTGCCAAAGCTATGATGCATGATCAAAACCTTCACACCTCCTTTTCGGCCGAAGCTTCTAACACCGCAGTTTACATCCAAAATAGATGTCCTCATTCAATATTGGAAAATACAACTCTTGAAGTATTTACTGGCAACAAGCCAGACTTAAGTCATCTAAGAATATTTGGGTGCACTATCTATATTCGCATTCCTAAAGAAAAGAGAATTAAACTAGAACCATAAGGAAAAGGGGCATATTTGTCGGATGCAGTGAATTATCCAAAGGTTATAGGATTTACCTACCTGGACTAAGAACAAATGAAATCAACAGAGATGTAAAATTTGAAGAAGACATTTCTTTTAACCTTCCCAAGAACATTGATGAATCATACTCAGAACCAACTACTGAATTAGATGAGAATCATCTAGTAGAGAATGAGAGGTAGATTGATATTGGAAGTCTTGCACCTCCAAGTCCTAATACAAAAAAAACTGAAAAACCCTAAGAATAAAAAGAGACTACTTTGGGCAAGAAAAATGATAGAAGAAAATCAAATAGAACCCGATGAAGTAGTTAGAGAAAACAAGAGAACAAGGAGCCATCATGCTATGTAGTACAAATTTCTGAACTAAATAAAGCAAAACCTGCAAATGTCGAAGAAGCATTATCATGTCAACTTTGGAAAGATGGAATGATTGAAGAATATCAATCCATACTAAAAAATAATGTATGGGATGTTGTACCCAAACCCAAAGATAAATCAGTTGTCGCTTTTAAATGTTTATTCAAAATCAAGCATGCACCAGGTGGTAGTATTGAAAAATACAAAGCCAGATTTGTAGCTTGCGGATTCTCACAAAAAGAAGGAATAGATTATGAAGAAACTTTTGCTCGTCACTTATTACACTTCTGTCAGAACCATTATAGCCATTGCAACATCCAAAGGGTGGAAGATACATCAAATGGATGTTAAAATTGCATTTCTGAACGATGTAATTGGAGAAGTATACATCGAACAACTAGAAAGATTTATCACCCATGACAAAAATTCTTATGTATTTAAATTGAAGAAAGCACTGTATGGTCTTAAACAAGCTCGTAGGGCATGGTATAAAAGGATAGACAACTACTTTTCAAAACTAGGATATTCTGAAAATGAAGCTGATCCTAATATATATGTCAAAATAGTTGATGGTGATATGATTATTCTTGTATTGTATGCTGATGATTTACTAATAATAGGTGACAAACATCTCATAGCAAAATGCAAACAAGATTTGGCAACAAAATTTGACAGGAAAGATCTAGGACTTCTTCATTACTCTCTAGGCTTAGAAGTATGGCAAAATAAGAATTACATCTTTCTAAATCAAGGAAAATGCACTATTGACATTTTGACTAAGTTTGGGATGGTGCATTGCAAACCTTTAACTACTATGGAAGCAAATCTACTCAAACTGAACAATGATAAATTTGAATATGAACCTACCGATCCCACTTACTACTGACAAATTATTGGATCATTGATGTACTTGGTGAACAATCGTCCTAATATCTGTTATGCAACCAATGCCTTCAATGAATTCATGTGTGAGCCGAAGAAGATCCATCTCATGGCAGCCAAGCACATTTTATGATACTTACGTGGTACAATTGGTCTGGGTTTGAGATATGATCAATTTGAGATTAATCTTCATCGATATTCAAATTTTGATTGGGTAGGCAGCTTTACTGATTGTAAGAGTACTATAGGATGTTGTTTCAGTCTCAGTTCAACAATAATCTCTTGGTTTAGCAAAAAACAATCATCACTCGCCTTAAGCTCCACTGATGTAGAATACATAGCTTCTTCCATGGGAGTCAAAGAAACAGTATGGGTAAGAAAATTGCTGGTTGGATTGTTCAAAAAACCCTTGAAGCCTATAGTCATCCACTATGATAATCAAAGTTGCATCAAGCTATCAACGAATCCAGTTTTTCACAATCGATCGAAGCATATTGAAATACCTTATCAATATATTAGAGATATGTAGATCGACATGTTGTCAAGCTAGAATACATAAGTACAAACGAACAGATAACTAATGTACTCACTAAAGCTCTTTCCAAGCCCAAATTGGAATTTTTCAGAGGTAAATTTGGTATGATTAAATTATGATTGTAAACACTGAAATTAGATTTCAGTTTTTGAAATATTTATGTATACTCAATCTTGATTAAAATGCTACTATCTTATAGTTGCATCTGATATGTAATGAAAGGTTACGATCTCTCATTGACATATATAAACGTAAGGTAACCATTGTAAGGTGACGATCTTACAAGTGGTAGACCTGTTATCATGACAAGATTATGTTGTTGTTACTAATAACCGGAAGTCATGATAACGAACTTATTATGATTAGACTTCATTAAGTTGTTGTCCCGGAGTGCTGGAGATCATAATACTTCTCATGATAGAGTTCATGACATTGTGATGTCGGTTATCTGATGAACTACTCTAGATCATTATTTCTAAGTATCGGAAATCAAATAACCTATTCTCCTGATAGGTATCTTTGAAGATGATACTAGTTCACATATCAAGATAATATGAGAAACTTTTGTGTCTCACTTCTCCCTCGCTAAGAGGGAGTGTTAAAGTGTAGCTTTAGTAGAAGTGAAGTACAGATTATGCTTAGTATAAGAATTTTATATATATATATATATATATATAATCGCTGCTATATATTTCTGAAGTCATTCATACACTTAATCTTATCTCAGAAATATATATATATATATAAAATCATTAAAAGACCTTCAAAATTCCTTGATAGTTACATATTAATGAACTTACGGCAGTTTAATGAAAGGAAACAATGTGTCATAGTCCACATAGGGACATGAACTCCCTTACTTTTATATATATATATGTCGCTGGCTGAGATAATGTCATCAATCAAAACAGTAACGTGCCTTTCTCAGCAGCGAAAAACACATCTTCAATGTGCAGTTACATTCATAGTTGTTCAGAATAAATTTAAAGTTAGCAAGTTTATTACAGGCTGATATATGTTCGGACTTCTATAATAGACCAGAATTATTATCATTGTTTGAAGATACAATACTATTGGTCTCTATCTGGGATCCATACACCTTCACATCCATAACTACATATACATCTATGATTTTGAATATATGTATAAGTATAAATAATCCATACAAATATATTCATAATTACAATTAAACCATTAGCAACCTTTCTTACCCTTCCTTCATGTTGTGAAGTTTTCACACCATCACCCCAAAACTTTGGGGACCCCCTTTTTTCAGTTGCCTTGGCAAATTTTTTTTTTTTGAAGTTGTCCAAAAATTTTGATTTTTTTGAAAATTTTGAGTCTTGGACAACTTCAAGCCAGAAGGGAGAGGGTTAGATTTATTTTCACCCGGTTTTAAATTGATTTTCTAGAACAACCAATTTCATCCTTAGGCCGGACAAATTTCAAAGAACAACACTCAACAGGATAAAATTGTAAATTTTGTACTTAGACGATTTCTTTTGAAAATTTGGATATAATTGTATAAATTTAAATAATTTTCAAAAAATGAAATTTTGTTAGATTTGGGTTTTTTGGAAAATCTTGAATTTTTTTCGCTGAGAAAATTAATTTTTATCATGATGAAATCAAATTGTAAAATCAATTTTAGACTCTAGAGAAATGATTTATTTGTGTTAAAAAAAAAAAGAAAAACTAAAATTGCTTAGCAAAATCGATTTGAATTGAATTGCAAAAAAAATTGGCATTAAATGGATTAAATTTGCCTTGAAAATTTTTAAGCCTTTAATGAAATTAGTTATTTAATATTGAAAAAATGGCTTTTGGCTAGCCAAAATCCGATTTTAATGACGCATTAATTACTAAATTACATTCTTTACTAAAACATTTAGCATCCCCAAGGCATTATTTACTTTCTTTTGCAGTTTTGGTCTAATTAGCAATTTAAAAAAGTAAATTTCATCTTGACAACTAATTTTGGGCTAAGCGTTTAATTGAGGGCCAATTTTGTGTGCTAATTAATATTTTTCTTGCTCCCAGGGTCCCAATCGGCCAGCTAAGGAGAGTATAGGAATTGGGTATAAGAGGAAACTCTTTCCCCTTTTTTCCTCATTCCTCACTCCTCTTTGGTGCTTAGGCAATCTTTTAACTTGGAGCAGATTTCTTCTTCCTTGGATGATTTTTGCAAGAGCAGATTGGTATTTTCCTTGGATGATTTTTTTGCAAGAGAAAAACTACACTCTTCTTGCTTGGCGAATTTTGTGGGAGGCGAATTTTGAGGGAGCCAAATTTTGTGGGAGCCGAAATTTGTGGAAGATAAAATTCTGATTTTTTTCCGGCTAGAGCCTCAAGATTTGAAAGGGGTTTGAGATTCTGGAAGTCTGATCCTAAATTCCAAAAATAAGACCTGGCTATTGGTAAAGGTAATTTCAAATCATTTAGAGTTGAAAGGGGTCCTTAAGCTGATTTCCTTCTTTCGTTCTTGTCTAGATATTGTCTCCCTTGGTTCTTGCATTTATTGTCCACCACTTTACCATCCTGTAATAGGGCGACTAGATGGAGGATGGTAGTGCAAGCAAGAATCCTAAAGGAACAAACACTAAGAAAGACAAAGAGGATATGATGCCCAAAACAAGTTTCTTCTCAAAAATGAGGCAAATAACTGATACCAATGTCGGTACAGTAAACCTGATAGGAAGTTTGATCCTAAAATCCAAAAGAAGACCTGGCTATTAGTAAAGGTAACTTCAAATCATTTAGAGTTGAAAGGAGTCCTTAAGCAGATTTCTCTCTTTCGTTCTTGTCTAGACATTGTCTCCCTTGGTTCTTGCATTCATTATCCACCACTTTACTATCCTATCATAGGTTGACAAGATGGTAGATGTTAATGCAAGCAAGAATCCTAAGGGAACAAACACTATGAAAGACAGAGGATATGATGCCCAAAACAAGTTTCTTCTTGAAAATGAGGCGAATAACTGATACCAATGTCGGTACAGTAAATATGCTACAGATAAAGGATAGACTAAAGGAAGGACAATCCCCCTTGGCAAAAAAGATATACAGAAGGCGGTTGCACATGACAACCTAGGCGTCGACACTTCCATTACAACCATGATGAGCGACGATGAAACAACACTTGATTTTGAAGATATCAAAGAAGAGGACATCAATAAAACAAGACTTGGATCAAGATTGGATGAGTTAGGAAAGGTTGCTATCAAAAAGAAACATTTGAACACCCTTTCCTCCCTCAATGCCTTTATCGGATTTGCAAAAGAATATGAGAAGGATCATGAAAAGACACTATAGGCAGCAAGTAGCATGATGAAATCGACTGAGCTCAAGATAAAGCATACATCTTGTCCTCCCATGGAAGAAGTCAACGAAAGGCTAGCTAGGTTCATTGCCTTAGCTAAAAGAATGAAAGAAAAAAAGAGAGTTATATTAGAAGATCATTTGATGTAAGCCCAAGTGGCAATTTCTCTTTCTTCTAGAATAGGACAAGTGTCTAATATTGATTGGCCACCATTTTGGTGCCTTCTCATTGGTTGCCACTTTTTTACTTTTTTCATTGGTCCATTGACGAGGTGGCATCTTCTCATTGGCCGATGGGGTGGCAACCCTAGCTAGGGTTCCTAGGATTCAATTTGGATCGTTGTTTGTGCCTCTTTATCTCTACCATCGGTTGTAATTTTGGCCTCTATATAAGGCCATTTTGCTCTCATTTGTGAGGGAGTTATGTTGGAGAATTGTTGCCAAAATACTATCAAAATTGTTCTCTATTCATTGTTGTGGCTTGCATGGTGGATATTCATGATCATTTTGGTGTATTGCATGGTCCTTCTCATGTCTTAAATTAAAGTAGGATTTCATTTCATGTTGTTAGAGTAGAAGTAGAGGGCTAATTGTATGGTGATGTTAGTGAATGTTTGATAGGGATCTACAACTAGGCCACTAGCATCTTAGCCACTGGTTAGGGAGCCTTGTGTGGTAAATTAGTTCTCTTTTCCTTTGAATCATTGCATCTATCGAGGTGGAGCCACTGGTTAGCTTTCATTAGATTTGATCCCCGTCCATTTGCTAATATTTCCATACATAGGAGTAGGAGTAGAATAGCTAATATCTCCTCGCGCAATCAACATTATTTGGCGCTACATCCTCCACCATCACTGTCACCATTAACATCACTTGGCACTCATACAAAATCATCACCATCTCACCAAAAACCCAAGTCATCCTCGAATGAACAATGTAAGGCCGCCTATGTGATTACCAACAAATCACATCGATAAAACTGAGTGAGTTTCCACAAGTGTAAGGAACATTGGAGTTATTCTCATGTCCCATGAGCATTAACTTTTTAAGAGAGGAATTGTGTGTTTGATACTCTGTATTAGATATTCAATTACTAATATGTTATGTAGTAGTACAAAAACTCACATCAACACTTGATTGCTCAATCTTTCTTATGTGATTAAGAGAGACTTCCTCTTGATGTACTCCCCTCTTTATTAAGTACTCCTTCCAAATCTTTATTTTTTTTAATAAATGAAAAAAATTATAAATCTAAAAATAGTTTTCTTTTCCTCTTTAATTATGATTATTTTTTATTTCATTTTATTGTATTAATTATTATCCATTTTACACTTGAAATAAAACATATCTTTCTAAGCTTACTCTATATTAACGCCTACTACTTTAGGTAAGGAAACATACCTCACGTGAAATGGTTCCTGAAATAATGGTCAAAGAAAGGAGCGTGTACAATACATATTTTTTGATAGGATATTATCATACTTTGCTTAAAGCTTCAAATGTATATGCTGAATTGTAACTTTATTTTTCCAGTATATTCCTTATTGCTTACATGTATGCCATTATGTACTTTATTGTATTTTCATTTCTGCCCCTCCTGTTCAAGACTCTCCTTAGCATGCCCTTATTGACTAGAGAGTGGCATGTCTTTTTATGTCTGTTTGATTCAGTGGCAACTTTTGGATTATGTGCACAGTTCTGCAAATTCGTGAGCCTTGAAGACAAACTTAGAGTTGCTGTGATTGATCCTTTCAACAAGTTGTATGTTCAGATCTTTTGAGGCAGATATATTTATGATGACTGCAGGTCCAGACTTCTATGCACAAACTTGTGTGTTTGAAAAATCGATGCTATGTTGCCGTGGGAAGGAGAATGCTTGGATGATCAGACTATGTTGTATCTGTGTGTCTCCAAACTACATTCTCAACCCGTCTATATATTCTTCTAGAGGGTATGTCCCTCAAGGGACATAACCCTTGGCATATAACTAATAAATTAGTCAACCCTAAGCCAGTGATCTTAATGCAAATACTAGTTATGTCTAACTAAGATTAGTCAGGAACAAACTAAGGTAATTACCTACAGATCACTGGCACCTATAGAGAACATATAAAGTATGTTGAATGCCATTTATTTAAGAATATATAAATAGAAGAGCCTAGGTACGATCTGTAACATTAGACCTGTAGATTATCTAGGGTAGATTCGTAACATATGTGCCCTATTTATGTGGGTTTATTACTAATGTTTAATTGGTTTAAGATGATAATGGTAAACCCTTTTAAAATGAAGGTTCTCAATTATATTAAATATTTATTATTTCTTATTAGATTTGAATATTAATTTGTTTAACTAATAAGATTACTCTTAATATAATATTAAGGATTGATCTATCCAAAGAATGTTTTGATATCATCTTTAAGTACTGTATTATTATTATTATTTAAATTTAGATATTAAAATATTATAAATATCTTTTATTATTATTCATTATAAAAAGATTTTTCTTAATAGAGACCTTTATTTTTATGTTTTTATGGGGATATGACACTTGACAACGTGATCATCTATAATGCTGTGAGGAGATGGTCTAAGGGAATATCACTTGTAAAACTAATGGTCAAAGTTGTTGAAGATGGTAGCTGCGATAGAGATCTTTATCTTTGAAAATATGAACGTTATTGTCATCTTCAGCTCAAAAGGACGCTTAAAATTTAATTTGTAATATTATAAATGTAAATGACATGTGTCATTCTAATGCATTGAGGCATGAATATTCGAAGAGTCATATTTAGTTATAGGAGTTATGAGAAACTCAAGAGATCTTCGGTTAGAATATGAAGAGTCTCTTCTATTGTTATATATTCGTATCATACGATAAGCATTGTACACTTGAACATTTGTGTTATCAATAAAGATATTTTTGTATTGTGTGGCTGGGTTTGTCCCTTCATTCTCGAAGGGTTTTCTCAGGATATTTCTGGTGTTCTCTATTTCAGTTTTTGTGTCTTTCTTATGTCTAGTTATTTTCATGGATTTTTGGACTCTAGTTTCAACAAAAGTGTGGTAGACTATGTCATTTACTTTAAAGATTATACCTTAAAGACATTGAAATTTGGTATAGAAGACTGCACAGTAAGTCTAAAATCAGATCACAATCCAACCTTTTAAAGATTGGCCATTTGTTTAAAGAGTCAGCAAAGTGAAGAAATCCATCTTCAACATAAGGGAGCATCTTTGTTTGGTAGGATTCTAATGACTCAAAATCAAGAAATTTTCAAAGGTGCCCTTAATTGGATTACTACCACTCATGAAGGTAATCTTGATACTACAAAACAACATTGTGTTAATAAAGATAATCTTGCTCCTCTAATTCTCAAGGCATTAGAAAAATGTAAAAGGTCAAGACCTAGAAGAGATGCTAAAAAAAATTCCAAACGAATCCATGGTTTGATGATGAGTGCAAGGAAAAAAAAATGAAATACGAGAGAGTATGAATAAAGAGAACATAAAAGAGTATGGAAAGTTGCAAAAGTATGTAGACTTGAGAAGGTTAGAGCTGATTAATCTTGGGCAAAACAACCCCAATTTTTTTTGGAAAGAGCTGCAGCAAAAGAGAAAGAAAGTAGAGAATAGCATAATTGGGAATCAATGATGCTTTATGAATGTGAGCATGGGCATACTTAATCTTTCTACAATGAAGATACTAATCAAGGTGTAAGGAGGTTATCAGGGGGAAAAGCCCAAGATATTGATGGGCTGCAAGCTGAACATCTTCAATGGGGAATTGATATCCTTGCACCTCATATCAATCATATCTTCAATAATGTTAATGAAGAAGGTTTTCCCAAAAAAATGGGTTAGTGTGGTGATTCCACTTCACAAGAGCAGTGACATAAATAATCCATCGAATTATTGAACTACTATGGTTAACCCTCTCCTTGGTAAGCTATTTGGTAGCATGGTAGATTAAATAATTAGCAGATGGGCAGAAATATATGGTAAAAGAGCTAAGGGACAAGCTGGTTTAGACCAAAATATTCCACGATCCCACTATCACTTTTAGATTCTTAGTTGAAAAAATTTGGAGTACGCAAGCTGTTGAGGCCTTTTGTTGTTTTGTGGATTTTAAAAGACGTTTGACATAGTACCATGCGACAAACTTTCAGACAAAATGGAAGAACTAGAAATTCCTAAGGAGTTTAGAGCTGTGGTACATAGTCTTTATGAGCCGGTAAAGATTAAAATCAGAACTGTAAATGGGATTTTAAAATGCTTTGGCAGCGACATTGGGGTCAAAGAGGGGTGCCCGTTCTACCTAACTTTGTTTGGGTTTAATTTTATGTGTTAGAAGATTGGCTAAATAGGACAAATGAAGACAAAGTCCAGATAGCTATGTGATAAAACTACTTTGGTATGTCAACAATCTCATTTTGGTAGTCAAAACAACCAGTGGGTTGAAAGAAAAATTGAAGGTGTTGGAAACCATTTGTCATCAAGTGGGAATGCAAGTGAACACCAATAAGACCAAAGTGATGATCTTTTCTTCAAAATGAAACAGAAAATCTCCAAACACGTCCCTTTTTGAAGGAAATCTTTTAGACATTGTGAACAATTTTGATGTTTGGTAGCTTCTGTCGGATAAACCTATATGTAATTATATATATATATATATATATATATATATATATATATATATATATATATATATATATATATATATATATATATAACAATGATTAAATTTTTATTTATTAATTATCCAATTAACGAATAGACATGTCTTATTGTCTCTTCATGGCTTATTCTCATTTTAAATAAGAGGTCATTGCCATTTGGAATACACATACCAAATAGTATGGTAGTGCTTAGTACCATAGTTGGAAAACTCGCCAAAAGCAAAAACTCGCCAAGCCCCCCAAAAGTTTAATCGGGAAAAACTCGGCAAGTTAAAAAAAAAACTCGGGAAAACTTGAGAACTTAAAAAAACCGCTGAAATTTAATTAAAAATACATTTATTTTGCAAAATTTAATGAGAAGATGCATCTAATAAGTTAATTAAAGAGAATACAAAAGAAACAAGCAGAGTTTAGATATACATAAATGCACAGTGCGTACAAAATTGCATTCTCATGCGGAATGCTCATGGCAGGAAGCAAAGTAGTAAATAGTTCTTGGCATCAAAAAATAGTAAATAGTTCTTGGCATCAAACAATGCAGCCGAGTTTTTAAAAAAAAATCGTCGAGTTTTTTCCCAACAGCCGAGTTTTTATTCCTATGAGTTTTTCTGGGATTTACTCGCCCAACTTAAATACTCGGCGAGTGTTTAAAACTCGGCGAGTAATCTGCGAGTTTTCCATCTATGCTTAGTACATTTGTAGTGATCCTTAGAAATCCAACATGGTCTTAGAGCCAAGTTGCAAATGGGAAGAAATGAATATCTTTCAAAATTAGAGAAGAAATACTCAAGAACAATCAAAGGTGAATGATAATTCCATATATGTAAGGGATATTATATGTATATACATGATAGGATTATTTTATGAGAGAGGACTGAAAATATATCGGAGAAGGTATTTGTTGTGAGGTTTTCACACCATCGCCCCAAAATTTTGGGGACCCCCTTTTTTTTCGATTGCCTTGGCAATTTTTGGTCCAGAGGTTTCAAATTTGAAGATTTTATGCCTTGGACACCTTCAGGGCTAGTGGGGAGAGGGTTAGATTTATTTTCACCTTGTTCTGCTTGATTTTCCAGAGCCACCAATTTCATCCTTGAGCCGAACAATTTTAAAAGAGCAACACTTGGCAGGATAAAATTCTAAATTTTGTACTTAGACATTTTCTTTTGAAAATTTGGATATAATTGTATAAAATTGGATAATTTTCAAAAAATGAAAATTTTGTTAAATCTGGTCTTTTGGAAAATCTTGATTATTTTTGGTGAAAAGGATTAATTTTTGTGATGGTGAAATAAAATTGCAAAATCGATTTTAGGCTCTAGAGAAATAATTTTATTTGTGTTAAAAAGCTAAAATTGCTTAGCTAAATCGATTTGGGTAAAAATTGCAAAAAAATGGCTTTAATAGATTAAAGTTGCCTTGAAAACTTTTTGCCTTTAATGAAATTGGTAATTTAATATTGAAAAATGGCTTTTGGTTAGCCAAAATACAATTTTAATGACGTATTAATTGCTAAATCCTCATTAAATGGAAATATTTAACATCTCCGATGCATTATTTAATTTCTTTTTGCAATTTAGAACTAATTGGCAATTTAGAAAGTTAATTTTCATCATGGCAAAATTAATTTTGGTTAAGTATTTAATTGTGGGCCATAATTTTGCATTAATTATTTGTTTTTCTTTCTCCCAGGGTCCAAGAAGAAAGTTGGGTATAAGAGGAGGCCACTCTCCCATTTCTTCCTCACTTCTCACTTCTCCTTCTCAAGGTGTTGGTGATTTTGCAAGAGCAGACCTACACTCTTCTTGCTTGGCGAATTTTGTGGAGGGTAAAATTTGTGGGAGCCGAAATTTGTGGAAGATAAAATTCTGATTTTTTTAAGAGGCTGCGATTTTAACCCTAGGTTGGGTAATTTTATTTGGAGGTGAATTGCATGGTCAATTTCTAATTTGCAAAGGATTTGAAATTTTTGAAAGTCATATCCTAGGTTCCGAAAAGTCGTTGTAAGATTATTGGTTAAGGTGAATTTTCATCATCTAGAGTTGCAAGGAGTGCTTAAGCTGACATCCATCTTTCGTTCTAGTCTAAGGATTGCTCCACTTGGTTCTTCTTGCCTTTTGGTCCACCACTCTACCATACAGTAATGGGGCGACGAGCATGGAGGATGATAGTGCAAGTAAGAATCCGAAGCGGGCGAACACTAAGAAAGACAAAGAGGATATGATGCCCAAAACCTCCTTCTTCTTGAAAATGAAGAGAATAACCGACACCAATATTGGTACAGTGGACATGATACGGATGAGGGACAGACTAAAGGAAGGACAATCTCCCTTGGCTATAGGTAGAGGTAATTTTCATCATTTAGAGTTGCAAGGGGTCCTTAAGCGGACATCCATCTTTCGCTCTAGTCTAAGGATTGCTCCTCTTGGTTCTTCTTGCCTTCTGGTCTACCACTTTACCATCCCGTAATAGAGCGACGAGCATGGAGGATGGTAGTGCAAGTAAGAATCCCAAGCAGGCAAACACTAAGAAAGACAAAGAGGATATGATGCCCAAAACTCCCTTCTTCTCGAAAATGAGGCGAATAACCAATACCAATGGCGGTACCATAAAAGGATATACAAAAGGCAGTTGTACATCACGACCTAGGCATCAACACTTCCATTATGACCATGATGAGCTACAACGGAGCAGCCCTTTTTTTTGAGGATAGTAGAGAAGAAGATATCAATGAGACAGATTTTGGATCGAGGTTGGATGAGTTGGGAAAGGTGGCTATTAAGAAAAAACATTTGGCCACCCTTTCCTCTCTCAGCGCTTTTATTGGATTTGCAAAGGAATATGAAAAGGATAACGAAAAGATACTACAAGCAACGAACAGCGTGGCGAAGTTAGCGGAACTCAAGGCAAAGCACACACTTTGTCCTCCTAGGGAAGAAGTTAATGAAAGGCTAGCTAAGTTGATTGCCTTAGCTAAGAAAATGAAAAAAAATGGAAGAGTTATATTAGAAGATCATTTGATGTAAGCCCAAGTGGCAAATTTCTCCTTTCTTCTAGAATAGGACAAGTGTCTATTTTTGATTGGCCACCATTTTGGTGCCTTCTCATTGGTTGCCACTTTTTGCACTTTTTTCATTGGTCCATTGATGAGGTGGTGGCTTCTCATTGGCCGATGGGGTGGCAACCCTAATTAGGGTTTTGAGGATCCAATCTGGATCACTGATCTTGTTTTGATATCCACCATCCGTTGTATGTCTGGCCCCTATAAAAGGCCATTTGCTCTCATTTGTAAAGTGGTTGGAGAAATTGTTGCGAAGATAATACCAAAATTGCTCTCTTTTTCATTGTTGCGATTTGCATGCTGATTAAGAACATTGGGTATTATTGCATGTTTTCTACTCCCACTTAGTTAGATTTCCTTTCAAGTTGTTAAAGTTGGTTTCATTTCAAGTTGCTAAGTAGGAGTGAAGTAGATGGATAGTTGTATGGTAGCATTGGTAAATGCTTGATAGGGATCAATACTGGACCACTAGCATCCTAGTGGCTGGTTGGGAAGCTTTGTGTGGTAAGCTAGTTTATTATTCCTTTGAATCATTGCACTTGTGGAAGTGAGGCCACTGGTCAGCTCTCATTAGGTTCGATCCCCGTCCATTTGCTAACCTTCCATTCATAGGAATAGGAGTAGAATAGTAAGTAGCTGGGTAGTTGAAGCTTAGAGAAGCAAGTTAGAGGAGTAAGTTAAGTATTAGAGCACATCCATTCACCTTCCACAACCATCGCTTTCCCATCAACATCATCACTGGTAGACACATCCTTCACCAACACCACCATCAACATTCTCTGCCGCTCGCATATTTCACAAACCCATCATCATCTCCATCATTCCACCAAAGTCCAAGTCATCCTCGAATGCATAGCATAAGGCCGCCTATGTGATTACTAGCAAATCACATCGATAAAACTGAGCGAGTATCCAACGGTGTAAGGAACATTGGAGTTATACTCATGTCTCATGAGCATTAACTTTTCAAGAGAGGAGTTGTATGTTTGATATCCTGTATCGAATATTCAAATCCTAATATGTTATGTAAGTAATACAAAACTTGCATCAACAGTATTACATGCTGGACATAATATAAATCCTTTCAGAATAAACTCTCCTAACTTGCAGAGAATGCAGGAGAATGGAAATTGCCACTAGGGACCATTAATTGAAAGCAATCGACAGCGAGGATAACTTGTGTTTAGTAAAACTCTTCAAAAGACAAGAAGTGGCATCGCATATGTGGATGAGAGCATCAAGAAGATATTATATATGTTGCCAAAAGTACATGCCAACTTCTTTAATGCTGCGAAGAGCATAGGCTTTATGTATATTTTTGCCAACATAAATAATATTATCAGTATTATTATGCAGAGAATTTATATAATAAAGGGTGATGCTAATGAGTTATACGGAAGTGGAACTAAATAAATTGAACATTGGCATATAAGAAAAGTATACAAGAAAAGGTGAACACGCTCATGTTGCTAACCACTACTATTAAGGAAGACACGACATACATTCTTAAGGGCAATGTGTCATATATCTTATCAGCATTAACAAGAACATGACGGGAGTGGTCAAACATGTATTAAAAGGGTCGACCAAGTGGCTTTGGCAGATTATCTGGATCCTTATTAGGCCTATGCTTGAATCAAGAGAGAAAAACCTTTAATGTTGAAGTATATTGGCATAGTTATTCCCTTTGAACAAGTCAAAGACTGCTAAAATGAGAGATAGCAAGGATACATTGAACAAGCTTCAAGGTGGGGAGTCATTGGACCCACAAGAATAATGTGAGATTTAACAAGTGTGTACAAAATATAAAAGAAAGCGGGACAATCATGGGACAAGGTAATAGAAGGTATAATATATATTTCGATAATATATTAATATTGTAGTGAGTGTGATCCTCACTATAAAATGTTTATATTTATTTATTAATTCATGTATAAGATAAGATAATATAAGATAATAATATTAATGTCCAACAAAGGACCACAACGCATCTATGGAACTGAGCTTACAAACAAGGGAGCCCGACAAGAGCGGGAGCACCAAACGGTGTTTGAGAAGAAACGATACAAAAATCAAGAACATGAGAGCCCAAACAAGAATGAAGGGTCCGTCCTTGGCAAGAAGAAATCGATCACAAAAGGTTATAACTGTGGACGAACATTAGTCTTGGATTGTCACTGGGAGCCACTGCTGGAAGAGTGTCGCCGTCTCAAAAGATTGATGCAATGTCTCACCGATCTGGAGTGAGTGATACTGGATGGCCTTTTCATGCCCCGTGCAGGAGATAGGTTGGAGAAAAAGGCAGTGATGAGCTGATCGGAGGTATGACACTGAGGTAACATTAATTGTAAGGTATGATCTCGAAGCTAGGTGGCTTCCCTAAGGTAAAGTGCAAGGCATTGTTGATCATTGTAATTGAAGAATGCTGTAAGAGAGAAGCAATCCCTAAATAGGCAATGGAATCTCCTTCTGATCTCGTAGTAGATGGGACAATGGAAAATAAAGTGAATCTTAGTCTCAATCTCCACTAATGTACATAGTCGGCAGATTTGGTCATCCCTATCCATACGGTGGTTGGTTTGGACCTGGAGATGGTGGGATCCAACTCTAAAGGAGCCCAGAGAAAAGTGCAAGGCATGACTCCAACACTGAGATAAATAGGCAGGGCGAACAATAACCCCTTCATGGGTTTGGAGAAAATGCTCAGCATTGAAGGCCATCTTCGGCCGTAATCCTCTTGGAGGATTATGCTAGGTAGTGGTAATGTATTGTTTGTAAATATCCAGTCTGACATGCTCATTCAACTTCTGTTGTGAGGGAAGGAGGTGAGTTGGAGCATCCAACAAGAACTAATATGGAGGAAGTTGATCAATCTCAATCTCAACCGAACTTAAAAGAGAGGTGGCTTGGGCATACGAACAATGAGATCTAGTGATAGTGTTGGATCTCCTAATTGTGATAGAGGAACAATATGCCAGGTAAGAATATCTGTGTTGATCGACAGTCGAATTCGCAAAACCATGAAGGCGATGGAGAAACCATATCAAATCAGAGATGGCCGCAAGTTTGAAGGGGTGGGCACCAAACTCGGCTAAGATAATGCTATAGGGGGTGAATGTGACATCTGATGATACGCCATAGAAGCAAAGTCTGAACGTGCTCGATAGAGGCCCAATCCGAGACAAGAAGGGAAGGTCCCCTAACCACTGAGCGATAAAGATCGGTTGGCTGAACCAAGGGGTCCAGGAGGGACAACTTGGCCAAGGTGTCTTGAAAATGGTGTTTGAAACATTGCCTTTCAAGCATGGTAAGGGAGCCCATGCCCTTATTGACACTGGACTGGATAACAAGTCTCAAACTAAAGTGGCGCCCAAAGAACTTCACCTCAAGGTACATATAAGAAGAAGTGATCTCAATCTTTGTTCCTTGAAAAAAGAATGAAGATGAGAGGTCTTTAAGCAGATAAAGATCATAACCCGAGTCTTATTAAGATTGACCACGAGCTGTCGCTGATCGCAAAAGGAAGCCAAACCATCAAGGAGTCACTGTAAATTGTCAGGGGAAGAGGCCAGTAGGAAAACATCGTCTGCAAAAAGGAGAATGGAGATCAAAACTTGATGGAAATAACACCCATCACCGGGGTGAGAGGAGTTCACAAGGAAGTCCTCGAGCTCATCGATATACAGACAAAACAAAGTGGGCAAGAGGGGGCATCCCTGTTTGACTCTGATAGTGCTCTGGATCAGAGCAGAGAAGCCATTAGGAGTCCTGAATCTACCGACCACAGACTCATAGTCTCATAATAGCAGTTAGCAACATATCCGAGATCTCGAGCTCACCAAGTCTCTGAAACAAGGCCATCCTGGGAATGGAATCAAAAGCCTTCCAAAAGTTTACAAAACAACAATAGGCTTTTTTGGACCGGTGTCTAGCCTCCTCGATAATAGCCCGTAGAGTGAAGATGTGATCCATTGTCTGATAGTTAGTACGAAAACCGGCCTGACCTCTGGCTCTACAACCTCTCCTTTCAAGTTCACTGGATAAAATAGTGTTCAGAACTATGGTATATAGTTTGGCAAATGTATGGCCGATCATGATGGTCTTGTAGTTGCTAGGGTCAGAGACAGGCCCAAACTTATAAATAGGATAAATCATGTGTGTCGATCAAGAGTGAGGAAAACCAGTACAAAACACTCTAGTGTAGGGAGGTAGGAGCCAAGGACTAAGGCACCAAGCTTGAAAAGTTCGGCCTAGAACCCTTCCTCATCCGCTACTCTGTTGTATCTCACGGATTTGATGGCCTCATAAACATTGGAGGAGGTGAACAGATGGCAGTAAGGAGGCGGAGTGGGATTGAGAGACGACTGGTTAGGAATGTCATAAAGCGTAATGGTGTGAGAGGTTAGGGAGTGGAAGTTAAGGATGGAGGGTGGGGGGGGAACATCGAAGAAATAAGGTGTGCCAAAAGATCTGGGGATTTATTTATATGGATAGATATAAATGTACGTATATGGTGATTATATATGTATATAAAGTAATAATATGTGAAGATATAGATTAAAGACTGAATATAAAGATGCATTTGTTCAAAGTATATATTTAAATTCGATCTTAATCTATATTACATTGGAATGATCTTTTATCATTATGTAGATTTTTCCTTGAGTATTATGTTAGTCTCTCTTTTATTTGTATTTCAATAAGCACTATAAAACTATTTGCCTTGATCTTATTTTGCCAAGTACACTATTATAGGAAAATGAAGTTTGACACTTCTTTAAAGGTCTTTGGAGTTCAGAAGATTGAGATTTAGGAAAAGGCTAACATTTCAGGCAACCTTGAAAGAGAGGGAGTAAATAGAGGATATGATTTAGTTGACCTTCCGTGATCTCGATCATATTGGTTCAAAGGGAGTAAACTATGTTGAGATGGATTCTTCAATGATCAATAAATTGTAGCAGACAAGGGATTTGTGATTTATGAATATACCTCGTAACTATGTGATTTTAATGGGCCTACCACCCTGTGTACATCATGAGGAAGTGACAACTTCCAAATGATGTCACTTCTAATCGCAGAAGTTGTTGAAATGTGACAATTTTACAATAACTTAATTTTTTATTATGATGGATATCTTATTATCTCTATGCAGATCATAATAGATTAAACCTTGCATGGTGGATGTTTATATGTTAAGCATTATGAGAATGCGTGTGCACATAGCTTATGAACATCTTTTTGAGTACATAGTGACTGTTATGCATATTGATGTTCTGGAAGGCCATTACATAGAGTAGTTGGTGAGTATCACACATCTTGATGTTCTGAAAGGCCATTATTCACAGTATTTGGTAAATATCTTGCATCTCAACATTTTAGAAGGCCATTACTCAAAGCGTATTTGGTGAATATTGTTGATAATCTAGGAGGCCAATACTCATGATATCAAATGCGATATCAAACATTTTTGAGTAATTGGTGAATATCACGTGGTCTAGGAGATCAATACTCATGATATCAGATGTCATATCTATTGTCCTGCATTTTGTCACCACAAAATGTTGGTCACAGCTCGAAACTTTTCCAAGCTAGTTTCGCATATCTCTAAGCTTGAATTTGATATTCAATTGCTTAATGTCGATCGATCAATCCATTTCAATTTGTATATCAAATCATTTTACTGAAGGTCTTCATCAAGTCTTTTTCGTTTTGCTTTCTTTTGAGCCTTTGCTTGATTTTTGAAGCCTTCATCGTCCTTTCTTTGCTTTTGAGTTTGTGTTTGTTGGTTTTTAGTCATTTGGTTTTGCTCATGTGATGCCTTTCACTTTTCCCTTCAATTCGGTCTAGCCTAGAGCTCAATCAGAGTTGTCAGTCAAGAGATATGCCCGTTTTAGTGCCTCAAAAAGTAGACCTTTTTGGTGCAACAACACGAATTAAAAATATGATGTTATATTTTTAATTTGACTTTCACTTTTTGATAAATATAACTTAAATTCACTTTTTGTTATGTTTTTAAGTTACTTTAACTTTAAATTTTTAATAGTGCACTTTATGTTATAATTTTAAGTTGAGTTACTTTTTAATTTTTCATTTAAAGTGACTATATAACTATATGGTTCCAATTTAATTTTTTATTTTTAAATCAAATGCTCATTTAAATGTTACTTTTTAAATGATGTTTATATGTTATATTTTTAAATATGAGATATAAATATTATTTATGACCCATTTAGTAAACTTTTATAAATTCAAGTGGATTAAATGACTTTAAGTTATCAAAAGTGGACATTGTATATGCAATTACATGTAAAATCCATCAAAAGTGGACATTTTACATGTCACTGCATATAAAGTTCAACTTGGTGGACCTTTTTGATGTCATTACATCAAAAGGTTATCAAAAGTGGACCTTTTTGATGTCATTGCATCAAAAAGTAAGTTTTTATGTCTTTGCATCCAAAATGTGAGATGTAACTTAAAATGTGCATTCCCTTCCAAAAGGTCCGATTTTGATTGCTTGCACGTTTTAAAACATGTCATTGACCAAAAAGGTCTGATTTGCCTTGTTTGCATATTTTAAAATATGCTATTGACTTTCAAAGGTTCAATTTTAAACTAAAGCATGATGTGTATTGGCCTCCAAAATGTCTGATTTTGAAAAAATACATGTCTTTACCCTCCAAGAACCCGATTTTGATCATAAATGGAGATTTTCTTGATGGATTTGTATGAGATTTTCTCCAATCGGGTCGTTTTTGCTTGGAAATGAATTTTCTAACATCAAAAATGGATTTATCTTACTAAAAAACACTTTTTCAAACTCCTTCCAAGGGCATGTTTTTGGAAAAATCTTCAATTAAATCCATTTAGACTGATTTAAATCACGTTTTTGCAAGGAAAAGAGGTGTTTTGGCATCTTCAATCATTTACAATACATCTTGGCTCACATTTATGCACTTGGAAGCCAAAAACGAATTCATTTCATGCCTTTTATGAATCACGTTTTTGCTAAAAACGCCCAGAAACTTGAGGTTTTTATCCACTTTTTTGCATTTTGATTCATGCATATGCATTTGGGGAAGTTGTTTTTGCATTCACAAATCAAAAATGACTCAAAAACATGCATTTTTTGGCCACGAAAATGACCCATATTTTTGCATTAAAAAGTCATGGTTTTGTTCAAAAAATTGCTTTTCTAGCCCATACCTTTGATCAAGAGGGATTGTTTTTGAGTTTTAAATGCATGATATTGTCTTTGGAGACCATGTATTTGGCACTTTCATGTCAAATTCGGCCCTTCATTGCTCATTAATTTTTGTTAAATGCAAGTATGGAAAAAGTTAAAAAGTTGTTTAAAAATCCGAATTTGAGGGAGAATTGGTCTTCAAGTCTATAAAACTTGCTATTTTGGCCCTTTAACCTCCAAGTAAGTGGACATTTTCAAACTTGTTCATCAATTCATCCTTATCTTGCTATTTCTATGCATATTATGACTTGTTATTGCACACTTGTCCCTATATATGCCATGAAAAGTGCACTTTTCCTTTAAAAATGATAAAAACTCTCATTTTCCAACTTTTAGAATTTTCCCAAATTCCAATTTCAAATTTGCATGTTGAAGTGGCTTTCTTGTTGACATGTTTGAGTTTTTTGCCAAATGCATGTGTTTGTTTTGTGCTTGTTTTTGTGTTTTGCTTGGTTGCATTTAGGTTTTTTCTCCATTTTGGAAGAAATTTCAAGTTTTTTCGCAAGAATTTGAGCACGTTTCACTTTACTCCGCATTCCATTTCCATTTTCGATGCCACAACACTTTGCTTCTCATCTGAAAAATGCGATTACATGTTTTCCATATCATTTACCATCCGCACATGCATGTAATCCCATTTTCCGCTTCCATTTTCACTCATCTCACTTTTCGCATCCACTCGCACGACACGATTACAAGAAAAAGCTTTATGTGTAATTGCATCTTGAAACCTGTTTTTGACTAAAATACACTTTTTAAAAGGTCAAAAATATCATGTGCATGTTTTCCTATGTACTTTGATCTTACTTTTCTTCAAAGGCGTCTATAAAGTTCACTTCACCTCAAGGCACATTGCATTCGTTCCTTCCATATGCACTTACACCTCCATGAGTAAATACATGCTATTCCACTTCCTGTGTGATTATGCATTTCATCTTATCCGTCATCCTTACATAAAGTGCACCCTCCATCCGCATTTGCATGTCATCTCACTTTCCATTCCTCATTACATGTAATCGATTTCCATGCAATGACATCTTGAAAGCCCAAGTTTAAAAGTCAAAAATTCTCATTTGCACGCATTCCCATGTGCCAAGCAATTTACTTTAGAAAAAAACAAAAAAAGAAGTAAAAAAAGTTAAAGGTGTTGATGGAAAGTTATTCGGAGTTTACATTTGGACATTGTCAAGAAGGTTTTCAAAGTGTCAAAGAATCCAGAATGTGCTAATCTACAAGGGAGAATTCACAACAACTTGAGCGAGAAAAGCTTGAACATGTCAAAGTTTTCAAATGAAAATGGACAATTCATCAAAGAGAGTCAGAGGTTATCAAAAGACACAAGAGCATGGTTATCAAGGTGAATGCAGTGACACAAAATACAAGAACTCCCAATCCTATGATCATCCGGGATAGCATTGCCAAGTACAAGGCCTTTCAGGACAATCCCTAGGATTGTTTTAATTCTCTTCCATCTTTCTTCTTCTTCTTTCATGTTTGTAATTGAAGAGGATGTATTACATGAAGATGTGTAATTACATGTAATGCGAGTTACATGTGTATGTAAAAGATTTAATACGAGCTGCATATGTAGTTGCATATAACCTTATATTTTTTTCCTTTAGTTAGACTAGGTCAAAGTTAGTTGAGTTGCTCCCACTTTTTCCTCCACCTTTTTCTCAACTCCTGTTCCTATATAGCGGAGTGCCCCCTAATTGTAAAAATCATCTTTTGTTGTATGTAAGAAAGCTCTGCCACATTTGTGCAAGCATAACATTGATTGTGTAATACAAATCTGGGAGAAAAGTGAATTAAAAGAAGCAATTGGATTCAAAGCTTTGACTGTAATTTGTGCCTATTTTCTTGATTCATGTTATTATTGTGTGTTCAATAATAGAGCATAGTGATTTAAGAAGCAATCAGAGTCGAAGCTTTGACTGGGAGTAGTTGTGGAAATATATAGCTAGAAGCTTTGTTTGTAGCTTATACTTCTTTCTTAATTCACAAAATAGTTAAGTTATTCTTACTTTTAGGAGTCTTTGTGTTGTAATTGTAAAGCTTTTCCATATAGAAGTACGACCAGACATAGAGCCAAACCGGTACATTTTAGCTAGCCTTTGAGTTAGTGAAGGTTTATCGGTATCACTGCTTCTAGCTTTTGATAGAAGTGTAGTTAGAGATTCACCTTGCCCCATTACTCACTCCACTAATAAGTGGATTTTTTCTTGAAAGATAAGAAGAAAGGATATTGGTAACACCCATTTTATAAAATCTCTTGACTTCTTGCTTACCTTGAGTTGATAAAAGGAACGGTGAGAAGGGGGAGCCTTCCTTTTAAGGTAGGAGAGACTCTGTTTCACATGCTATGACTGGTCATGCTATTTTGTGACTGGATTTTTACCCAAAACTGTCGGTTGCAAAATATCCATCCAACAATATCAAACCTTATTGAGCATTTAGTGAATAACACATGTTGATATTATGGGTGACCAATACTATTAATATCAAAATGATGGATATCTTTTGATCAAAGATATCCTTAATCTTGCTAACTTGATATTACTTTGAGGTAATACGAGTGTTTATCCTCCCTAGCTAAGAGGGAGTTTTGATGTTTGGTAGCTTTTGTCAGATAAATCTATATATAATTATATATGAGATATAATTTATGTATATAACAATGTTTAAATTTTTATCATAGTAATTATCTAATTAACAAGTAGACATGTCCCATTCATTGGACATGTCTCTTTATGGCTTATTCTCAATTTAAATAAGAGGTCGTTGCCATTTGGAATACACATACCAAATATTATGGCAATACTTGGTACATTTGTAACGATCCATAAAAATCTGACAAACAAGTACAAATATCTAGGGGTTGATTTTCAAAATAAACCAAGTTGGGAAATGTGCAAAGCAAAGAGAATTCAAGGGGGCAGAAAATTGCCACTTGTTACAAAAGAAAATGTAGGAATGCTGAATTGTTGGATTGGAAGACCAAGAAAGTGTTGTTTTTTTTTTAGTTGCATTGGTGGTCCTTTATGGGTGTGAAATTTGGATTTGGGGAGGGGGGGGGGGGTGCGGGATGCGGACAAGGGGCAACATGTTGGACAAGAAAGGAGACAAGTGGAAAGATTTCATAAGCATCTCATCATTAATAACCTTAATATTAAAACAATAGTACCTTGTGAAATCTTATTGGCCGAAACAAGTGCCTTCACACTTGAAGCATCAACAATGATTTGACTATCGAGTTACCTAAAGAATACACATGGTAAATCACCATTGGCCTAGGTTAGTTATGAAGGAAAGTCTAGATAGGAGAAATAACATGTGGATTAAAAAATGTTAACATTCAAGAATGTCTAGTTAGCAATGCAGGGATAAATAAGTCTGCATGGGCAAAATGGACGAAAAAACCGGACCTTGGTATCTCTGAATTTTTATGGGGACGAGGGGCAACATGTTGGAGAAGAAAGGAGACAAGTGGAAAGATTTCATAAGCATCTCATCATTAATAACCTTAATATTAAAACAACAATACCTTATGAAATCTTATTGGCCGAAACAAGTGCCTTCCCACTCACAGCATCAACAATGATTTGACTATTGAGTTACCAAAAGAATACACATGGTAAGTCACCATTGGCCTAGCTTAGTTATGAAGGAAAGTCTAGATAGGAAAAATAACACGTGGATGAAAAAATGGGATGTTAACATTCAAGAATGTCTAGTTAGCAATGAAGGAATAAATAAGTCTGTATAGGAAAAATGGACGAAAAACCCGGACCTTGGTATATCTGAATTTTTAACCTTGGGATGTTATACTACTGTTTAGACGACCAAGCTCGATGTATTCCCAGAGTGATTATATATCAATCACGGACCATATGAAAAGCCTGAGTTTTGTAAATTTCGCATTTTAATTCCCGCGCATTACAATTCTTGGCAAATATCTTAATCTAGACTGCAATATTATTCTTTGCTTATATTTTTGAATGAAAGTTATAGTCGAAACATAAAGTTCTTCACCAAATATTCTCTAGTCCTTCTAACCAATAAGAATGCCAGATTTATTTTAATTATTATTCGCAGACTATGCACAATAGTAATTAGATTATTCAATATTTCTATATTTCAGTAGTAATATGCTTTGCTAAATTCCTTCTTTAATATGCAGGATAAATATAACATTTCACCAAAATTCCTTTGATATTCTCGTATTCCACCAAGAATGTTTGTTACAACAGCTATAGTCTTTAAAACGGGCCCACCAATAACTAAAACTGAGGTATTACCATCTTCCCAATGTGCAATGCTCATGCCGCAGCATAAATTATCTTCTCGTCAATGTTAAATTAATCTCCCAAAGTAATATTCTTCCAGGTCAAGGTCTTTGCCAAAGTACTGACAGCAATCAAGGTACTAAGGATGATATCAAAATATCTGCTCTTTTTAACACTCAAGTAAAGTACAAGCATTTGGTTTTTAAGTCCTGTAACTGAAGGAATTTATCTTCTTCAAACCTGTTCGGATTTGACGCTTATTGCCTGAACAAAGCTTTTGTCACTCCTAAAATTTCCAAAGGTTGACAAGAAAACCTTTTTTGATAAAACCGTTCTGTAACATGTTCAATTCTCTGATACCACTGTAACATCCCAAAGGATATTTTCCCAATACTTTTCTCACAATAAATTTTCAGAATTCAAATAGATAGTGCATGCAATAAACTGTCAGATTTAAACAATCAATGCTCATGTATAAACTTCTGAAACTTTTGTTGTATTATGATTTTCAGCAATACAAAATAAAAACCAGAAAATCCATATACATTCTTCAGAAATATGCTACTGTATTATACATCAGCAATCCAATAACAAACATCTAGTCCAATCTTAAATACATAAATACGGTCAGATTGCAAATATAAGCACAAGTGAGACACTTGAAATGATGTCTCCCACGAACAATGGGTTCTCATTCATTGTTGTCCGGCTAGAGGGTTTTCTTCCTTGCAACTGGTTCTGAAAATGAAAGCAACCTTCTTCCAAAGTTTCTCTAAGAGAAAATTAAAATCCAAATCATAAACCAAGCATTCCCAAAATGAGTCTCCCTTCTTTTAATTTATCAAACTGTGACTCTTCAATTTCCATTTCTTTGTCTTTCGTCCTCTTCCTCTTTTTTCACCCTTAAACCCCTTTTATAATATTAAATTGACCCATTTTATAAATTTTCTTTAAACTCTCATAAGCCAAATCTAATATTATATAAATTTAACTTGGGAACTCCTAATGCCCCAAAATAGGGGTAGTACAGAATCACTTCCCATTCCCTTTTGCCTCGCCATTGTGTCTTCATGTAGAAATCCTCAATGATCCTGTGAGTATTATCATAGCACTCTAAGGCTGCAAAAAGTATATCTTCATCAACTTTCAACTATTTTTTCAAAGAATCATTGTCACTCGGGAATGCATTTTCTAGTTGGTCATCCATAACACCATCATCTTGAAATTCTGTTTTTGATTGTTCCACTAAATCATTATCATGTAAAAGTGAGTTGCTGTCATAAAAATACATGATTCATGACTTTTCACAAGGATGTTATCAATGTCATTGTAGGCTTCAAGCTACATGTTTGATTGATTTGTGTGCAATGACAAGGTGACTTTCACATTTTTATTTTCGAGCACATTCTCATCATCTGAAGTCTCCAACATGCTCTCTCTTTGAAAAAGGTCATCCTCTTCAAGATGCTTGTCTATGACCACCTCCAACTCACCAATATAGAGAGTGGTATAACCATTACTTGTGTTATTTTGTAGGGGCAAAAATATGAGATTTTAATCTTTTTCATTGCTGGCTTGACTTTCTTTATCTGCCTTACTCTATTATAATCCTCACAAATGTGATTATTTGTCCAAGTTTGCTAGCATGTAAAACAGATATGTTGTCTTCTCATTTGGTTTTTGCTTATTTTTGGAGACCCTGCAACTTGTTTACCTGCTGTTATTAGCTCTTCTTCAGTCATAAACTCCTTGAATATTTCAGTATTATGCATAATCAGTCTTTTGGAAAATTTATATGCAGCGGAATATACAATATGCTGCTTCCTCCAAATGGTCAACAATTCAGATTGCAACCTCTTGCATATTTCATCATTTTCTTCAAGGATTAAAGACATAATAGTGTGCATACAAGTCTTCACATTCTGTGGATGATGCTCCCTAATTTCAACAAGGAAACATTGAAACATGTGAAAAATCGGAAAATAACATTCAAGATCCAACATAATAACAAATGGTCTAGCTTTTGTCACAATTTCTAGAATCTTAGCCCTCTTAGCCTAGGCAGGATCTTTGTCATCATGTAGCCCCTGTAAGCTTTTCAAAATCAGCTGCAATACTTTCCTCAACAAATCATTATTATAGGGTGCTATAGGTGCTATTATCCTTCTGATTTCACTGAGACATGAAGCCACTGCAATTCTAGTATCTGTATGAGGAGGCTCCATAAACTTTGACTGAACCAACAGAGTCATTGGAGGCTGTAAAACCCAATTAAGAAGTCTACAATTGGTTTGACCAACTTTAGATAGATATGAATCTACTTCTTCCAACTTAGGAAGAACACTATCTAGAGATTTCAGGGAGTCCAATTGTAAGCTAATCATATAGAACCAATTGCTTGCTTCTTTTTCATTCTGCAAGTCTCTCAGTTGTTTGCCATTAAAAGTCTCATTTATTCCTCTTGAGAAAACCTTGTTTTTTAGATTTTCCATTGTCACATCTGCTGGTTTGACTCCTGTTGCAATGAGAGACTGCCACTGCTTCCTCCAAATTTTTCCTTGCTCCAAGCTGCACTATTCTGTCCTTTAATCTGATAGGAGATTGACAAACTTTTTGCGTGTATGCTTTTTGTCTTCTAACATGTCATCGTGACAAGTGGTTTTCTTGTTTGGACACAAATGTTTCAGAATTATAGAGCACTGTGATAGCTCTTTTCAGTTATTTGTTTGTTTACCAGAGTGTGTGAATTTGTTTTACTAGTAACAAAAATGTTTCTTTGGTTACTCTGTATTACTCAGATCTGATGATTAACAGTTCACAATACTAAGGCAATAAAGCCTAGAAAATGTTTTCAAATAGACAGAATCTATCAGTAGCAAGACATATTAGAACTACGTAATGCATTTTATACCAATTAAAGACAAACAAACAACCTCAAATAGTTCTTGTCCCTGTTTCAACATTACAGATTTCAAAAGATAGCATGGACTAAACAGGGAAAAACCTGTGTGTGTGGGGATTGCTCATAAATGAAATTTGCAGGCCTGTTTGGTGATGTTGCTAACGTGTTGGATAACTGAAGTGTTGTCCCGACTTGATGAGATAGGATTGAACAAGTTCCTGTGGCTACCCAATACCTGCTCAAACCTTTAATATGTCTTGTGTGTACCCCAGAATCTGATAATCTGCAGTAGAAGACTATATTGCCTTCATCCCATCTCCTGTTTGGATGTTGTCCCCAAACTATGCTCAGCAAATGCAAATATCAACTTAAGCTTCAACATTTATCGTCATCAAAAACAATCTTCGGGGCTGATTTTTTGTTTTGTTTCACCACAATTATTAGCCAAAGGATACCCTGTGTTTTATAAAAAAAATTCCCAATCCGATTCATGTGTGAATTTTCATCGTTCAGTAACCCAACAATTGATCTTGAAAAGAAAACATTAACCATTAACTCCACCAATTTAGAGTATTTCATAACGCCTAGGAAAAATATTATTTTCTCCTGTCTCCTGTCTCCTGAATATGGAACACCCCTGTAACAAGATTCTGAGTCAGGAAAGAGATGGTCATGCCATGAGTTCCAACACCAATGTCCATTTTCTTTCATGCTCAGGACACTTGGTAATTTGTCCCTGTCTTCACTGTATTAGCAAATACTCAATGATTATAGAAATCCATCAGTACTACACCTGTAACGGCTCACATGTAACGGAAATGAACTTTGATGTTAGAAGTCTTGACAACAATGAATTTTCCTAAAATGAACTTGTTCTGCGAAAATGATTGGATGACCAAATCATGTGTGCCTGCCAAAAACAACTCGTTTTTTTGTCGAATATGAAATGCCTTCTCCCAGTTCAATATCATGGAAAGTTCTGTTAAACAAATGAGAAAATGCCTGGAAGAAACCATGTTTAATAGCTCAACCTCAGTCTATCTTAGGTATTCTTAAGTCTCTGCTCAATACATAAGCACAACCTGAACCCCTCATTCTCTCGTTTAACATGAATCTGTAAAAGTATTTTTCTTTTTGGCTCATGATATATTCCCATTTGTAGTCTGTAAAAACTTGTCTGCATATAATCACGGCAACAATTTTTTGTACTTCATAAAATATATCCCAATAAATTATTAATATAGTTGCTGTCTTGGAATAAATTTCCTAAGCTTAGAATAGCTATCGATAGAGAATGCTAAAACTCACACTACAAAATTTGACATCAACATGAACTCACGACCAATATATATATATATATATATATATATATATATAAGCTTATTCAATTCATCAAACCTGAATGATGGCTGAGTTATTTCCTTCAAAAGCTTAAGACTACATAGCAAATAATATCAACTTCCTGCCGTTCGAAGCTTAGGGCTGTCATATATTCTTCCATTGCTAGATGGTGAATACACAAATACAAAAAACCAAGTCAAGGAGAAAGGCCAACCACTGTCATTTATTTTACCTCCTATTACCCAAAATGACTTTGTAATGCCCCCACTATTAGGATTAGTTTGGGACAAGTTATTCCTACATATTAAACATTAGAAATTTAACAGAAATAAATCTAGCTATACTATTCTACCCTCTATCTTAGCCCGAACCTTAAAGATGTCTCCATTTAGGATCAGTAACCCTCTTGAGGATCCTTAGGTTCCCGGGTATTTCTTCGTCTCCTATGAAGTGCTCCCTTTAAGGTCCTTTTTGGAAGAGACATTCTCTGTCCAAAACCCTTATCACATATGCATATGTTAACATCAATGGAATATTCCGGCCTTATAATTGAATTAAGCTCACTCTCTTCCTAATGGGACTCTCTTGATCTTAAGCTATTAAGACCATTCTCTTTCCAAAATGACTCTCTTGATCTTAAACAACTAGTCATATTAAGATCACTCTCTTCCCTTGAAAGGGACTCCCTTGATCTTAAATCATTAACTATTCAGTCATGTGTGTTATCCATTTCGAATTCCACCTTTACACAAGTATGATTCATTAATATAAATAAATTCATAAACATACCTTTGTTACTTTCCTCTTTGCTTGGTCCATTTGGCTCTATCCTTAGTCAACCCTTCAATGAATGTTTCCTACTATATTATCTCAACTCTATGTTTACTTTCTAAAATTCTTCCTTTTATATTTATAAGGAAAAGATAAAATATACCTTTTTGTTTCTTCTTTTTTAAGAGTTTCAACCTTTCATAATAGAAATCCTTTGAAAAGTCACAACACTTCATAGTTATAATCCTTTCGAAAAGTCACAACACTTCATAATCAAGATCCTTTATAAAAGTTCAAATACTTTATAATTACAATTTTTTTGAAGAACCACAACTATTCATAATTATGATGCTTTCATGATATATTCCTTTATGTAGTCTGTAAAAACTCTTTTGCGTATAATCATGACAACAAATTTCCGTACTTAATAAAATATATCCCAATAAATTATTAATACAGTTGCATCCTTTGAATAAGTTTCCTAGGCTTAGAATAGCCACCGATAGAGAATGTTAAAACTCACATTGCAAAATTTGACATCAACATGAACTCATAACCAAATTATATATATATGTCAAAGTAACGAAACTCGTACCTAGCTTGGACTCGGCAAGGGTAACTCGACTCGTGACTTGACTTGGACTTGCTAGTGACTCGACAATGACTCGACAAAGTGACAAACTTGAAATTTTGATATTTTTTAGGATTTAAAGAACATTCCATGCACCCATTATTGAATAAAGCTTAAAGACACAATAACATCATTAAATAGAAGGTAATTTGATCACATACTTAAACATACATTGATTACATAAGTACAAAGGTAAATTGCTAACTACTAAATAGTAGTTGAAGGAAATAGAAAACATAGATGTATAAAATGCATGAAACCCATCAAAATGTTTATCAAATCCATGTAATCCATCACATCAATAGTCATAATCAAATGTTCCAATCATATGTTAAGTTAAACAAAAAGTAAAAACAAGGCTATAGTTATGGCTCCTAGTCCTCATCCTCATCCTCATCCTCATCCTCATATGCCTCTTAGTAAGGCATCTAAGGTAGGTCCTGGATGACTGATTCACTATAGCCTCAGCCTGTGAGGTGCCTCTAGGATCAACTGTAGGCTTTGCCAGTGCTTGTGAGGTGCCACTAGGAACAAATTAGCTCTTTGCTCCTCTGCTGCCATAGCCACAGCCTCAGCCTCTCTATCATCCTCGTCAACCCACTCTAGGTCCTAATCATTAAAGAAAAAAGCAGTAGCCTCAGTGATCCACTCAGACTCCTTTTCAACCTCCTCTAGAGTAATCAGAGAGGTGTCACTGTCCAAATTCTCCCTGGTCCTAATGTGCAGGTTGTAATGCACAAAGACTAGTTTATTCATTTTCTCCACAGACAACCTGTGACACCTGTTTGAGTGGATGTGCTCGAACATGCTCCAGTTGCGCTCACATCCAAAAGCGCTACTTGGCTGACTCAATATGCGGATGGCGATTTGTTGAAGGCCCAAACATTTGCCACCATCTATTTGAATTTTGAAAAAAGGGAAAGAAAAAAATATTAGTCTCATTTCAAACTTTAAAGTTAGAAAGTTAGAAACCAGAAGTATATATGTGCATCATTGCATATTGTATAAGGCTTAAGCTGCAATTTTGTATGACCTTTGCAAATTTGACCTGAAAAAATGGGCCCTGTTGCATTATCATAGGCATCCATCTCAAACAATACATCTGTAGCATTAGTGGCCATCTTCGATATTGCAATGTATAGACCACTAAGAACCTCCTCATCTGTCTTAAATCATCACGGAAATGGTATGCTAGATTGAGGTAATAAGTTGCTGCATGGATGGGTCTATGAAGCTGATTTTTCCATCTCCTATCAATTATGTCCCAAAAAGGGCCATACTTGTCATCTACTTCTACATATTTTTCTCTAATAGCCTCCTCGGCCCTATCCATTCCTGCATATATGTAGCCCATAGTGGGCTTCTCCCCATCAACAACTTGTAGGAGGGCTACAAGGGGCTCAGTGATCTACAAAACAATTAAACGAAAAAACAATTTAGTGAATGATGATACTTTGCAAAGTTGCACAATGAAAATAAAACAATATATGTATGAGATAAAATAATTTATAAATTTTAAGACTTAAGCTTTTAAAATTTAAATTACCTCCACAATCTCCTTACATGGCTCCCAAAAACCTTCTTCATCATAAATGCATTTTGTTGCATCTATCCCTGCAGGGGTGGTGGTAAAGTACAAGGAAGTCCATTGTGGACCAACACACGTGCACCTCAAAGGTAACCTTGACCTCAACAAAGATTTTAGTATGATTAAATTAGAAGCAAATCTTGTGATATTGAGATGAGCCAACTCCTTTCCCTCTGTGTATTCCCTCATAATCCTGAGGACCAAGGCATGATTATAGATGAACTTGCAAAGATTTTTGGCCTTATCAACACATGATTTCACCCATTCACTCTTGCCATTATCCTCTAACATGAGGTCGAGGCAATGGGCCGCACATGGAGTCCAAAAGATTCTTGAGTGTCTATCCATCAAAAGTTTTCTTGCAGCAATTTAAAATTAGTTAGTAAATAATTAAAAATTTAGATGTGTCAAAATTTAATGAAAAGCTAAAATAAAATGTTTAGAAACTTAGAAGTTAAAATTTTACCTACAACAACATAATTAGCTGCATTATCAATCACAAGTTGGACAACATTCGCTTCCCCCATGTCCCTTATGACCTCCTTAATAGCCTCACTTAAGTATTTTGCATTTTTGACATGTGAGACTATAGACTTAAAAAACATGGTGGATCCTGAAAGTGAAAATAAAACAAAATAATTATCATTGAATAATCAATAAAACAAAATTTTAGTTATTCAATAATACATTGAATTTTAGACTTTGAGAAGTAGAGGATGATGAATTACATCCACTAGAAACAAAAAAAATTAGGAGTCTTATTCCTCCGATTTGTCCATCCGTCCATCATAATGGTACAACCCCTTAGGCTCCAAATCTTTTTATGGTCCTCCAACTCAAGTTTCATCCGCTCAACCATTTCTAGTAAGAGGGGGCCACTCAACTCATCTTCAGTGGGGGCTTTAAACCCCGCACAACAGATGGAATCCGTACCAATCATCCTACGCCAATAAGGAGTTCTGTTACATTTATAAAATATATTTAAATTAGCATATTTCAACATTAAGCTAAAATTATAAAATTTTATTTTCAAAATTGAATTAAAAAATTAAAAGTAAAATTAAAAGCTTAAAACTTAAAACAATCAATTATAAATGAAGTTGAAGTACCTAGCTGCTATAAATGGAATATTGCAAAAATACCAAAACTTGCAAATTGCTCTTCTTCCAGCTTCATGGATCTCCCTATGACAGCCCAAGCTCTCAAGTGAGGGTTGTGCTCTAGGAGTGGAACGTGGTACAAAAAAATTGTTCAACCTAGTTTTTTCTGACTCTAGGATGAATGGTAATGACAATACTACTATCATGGGGCAGCGCCACTAGCAGTGCAAGGAATAGATGTAGAAGCAATACCACTAACATAACAAAAACGTTGAGCCTCAGCAATTGCAACTTTATAAGGCTTAGCATCATGACCACATATGCCAGCGATATGGTATTTCAATCTATTTATCCCCCCACTATTAATGACCTTGCAAAATAAGCATTTTGTTTGAGTTCTACCTCTATCCGAAAAGTCTATGGTGTACTTCCAACACTATCTTTTTTCTTGCCTTTAGAGAGCTTGGGTTTTTTAGCTGGAGGAGCCATTATGAGTAAGGAAAAATGTCAAGGGTACTGCAATAAAACATTTTAGACTAAAAATTACCATTTAAGCATTGTATTTTTTGAAGATCTAAAGTAAAACAAAATCCATAAACATACAAAAAGAATTCATCCAAAAAACCCATAAGCATAGAGAAAAAAAACATCTAAATCCAAAAAATCAATTATTACCTCTTTGAATTGAGTCAACAAGTGTTGAGAAGAGCTCCTATAAACTCGTTGATGATCTAAATGCAATTATGTAGCTGCTCCAATGTCACAAATGCAAGGTTTTCTCCTCGTCCTTTCAGCGGGTTGCAAAACTATGGCACTCTATTTCCCTTTCTTCCTCTCTTTCTTTCTTTCTTTTTCTCACATTTTTGATGCTGTAATTTTGATGTAGTGTTAGCAGATGGGCGTTGTGTGTGGTGCAACAGTTTCAATGTTTTTGACATTTTGTAGTTGTAGTGTTTTGGTATTCTGTTGTTATTGTATTTCATATATATGCACGTTGACCATTAAAGCAATGAAATTTTTGTTTGTCATTGATGAATTCTCATGTAAATTTTCAATTTACTTCTAATATTGTAGTCTGATTCTATATTATATATGATGAATGTCCTCTATATGAGTTGTAGTATGATTCTATATATAATATTATATATGATGAATGCCCTCTATACGAGTTATCGAAATTCCAAAATTTCTAGTATTTTTCTTATTTTTATTTGACATACCATTTCCTGGAAAAAGCTTTCCATATCCAAGCACCCGAAAAAACATCTTGTTCTTGTCTGTTCGTGTCCTGGAAATACCCTTGGCTAGGGTTACATGTATGGAGCATCTCTGCAATTTGAATTTCACTGTGTGATATACCAAACTTTTTGCATTATCCTCTGTCTGCTTTGAAATAATATTGGAAATTCGTACTAAACTTACCAGTAACTTGATAATCTGCGTCAATGTCAGACGTGGCAACACAAGAGTAAGAGGGCTTTTAGTTGATTGTTTTAACAAGAAAAATGTTATAAATGCAGGAAATGGAACGTTCTGCAGATGTTCTTGCAGCTGGCTTGCTGGAAGTTGCAGATCCTGAACTTTCAAGCAAATTCTTCCTCCGTCAGGTAAAACTGACCTAAGTAGATATGTCAGAAGATTCCCTCGTTATCTCATTTCAGGATTTTTTTTGTCCTTTAATGCACTGTCTGTGACCTCCCTGAGTCCCCTGCATGCTTGTCATCATACAATTAATGTGTGTATTTTTCAATGTTCAGCGGTGGATGGCTGATGTGACAGATTCTGAAGATTCTGTTATCAAGTCTCGACCAAATTGGCTAGCTTATAGAGAGAAGTTTGCTAGGAGCAAAAAGGAAAAGATGACAAGAAAGAGGCAGCAAGGAGAGCTTTATAGAACATATGGCACTCGTGTAATTCCTGTGTGAGTACTTGCATTTCTTCTGTCATTTTTAAAATAATGGTGGCATATAGCCAATTTTATTGTCATTTGGAAGGTGCTGCAATAATACACTTCATTTGGTAGTGATGCAATACGCTTTTATAATTGAGCTACATGGCCTTTGATGTGGTTACAACCCTAGCCTTCATTAGATCTCTGGTTGAAGTTTGGGTTCACAATACTGCAGACCTAAATGTTTTTTCCCGAGTTCTGTATGGCTGGGTATAGCTGTGAAATATATAATTATGTAAACTGCTGAAAATAGATAACAATATTCATAATAACTCTGCATTTCCTTGAGTTCCTATGGACGGGATGGGTTCCTTAAGATGGCAAGTTTTCCAAAATTTAGAGGATTGTGGTGTGTCGGGTATGCACACCCATTCACATATAAAGAAATATAGCTAACAGAATTTGATGATTGAGACACAATGTAGCTGTAGTTAGTGTACAGGGCCTATTATTTTATTTTAATAAAATGATTTATTCCTACTATGTGTTTTCTTTTCAGAGATGTGTGGTCATGAGAGTGAGGTAGTCGACAGTTGTGTTAGTTTGGCAACTATTGAGCCCTCATTATATTTTGTATTGTCTAGTAAAGTAATAGGATCAAGTATAACCCTTGGCTGTGTTAATTTTTTGAGAATCAGAATAGCATAAATAAATAACAGAAAAAATCAAAACACATCAACTCCTGACATACAAAAGATTTACCCTGGGAAAACCCTCCTACTTGAGAGAAAATCTCAGCCACACCAAAGATAGATCCTTTTATTGAGAGCTTAAATAAATAGATAGATCTCTAACTTCTGATTATTGATTCCAAACAATCAATCGATCAGACTTATATGAAGTTTCCACACTTCAGCTGTCCAGATACAAAATATAAGAGATCTTTGAGTTTCTCACAGATACAAATTAAAAATGAGAATGGCACAACCTTGAAATCTAATACTCACAGATCATATATGAACTAATGCTGTAGCATATCTCACACTTCTCCCATGTAAACCTTTTATTGGACACGGAAAATATCAGAGCTCTAAAATGCTAAGGTATCTGCCAAACCAAGAAAATGAACAATACATTATACATTCTCAATTCATGCTCTGAACAGTGATACACACTAATAGCCAAAACAGTCTTCCACGACAATACTCCTTTTGGACAATCAGACTTCCGTAAGATGCATATTATATTCCATAAACTTGTTCCAAAGAACTTTATAGTAATGAAAGAGACTCCCGTGGAATGCCATGAAACTGCTGTTACGCCCATGATGAAAACTCTTCAATGACACAACAATAACGTGCTTCCTTGAACTGTTGGCAACCAACTGCATCCATTTGTTGATCTTTAATCATGAACCACCTCAGATGCCAGTCACCACACTCACAGTGCCGTGCCATACTAACTCAGCAGACAAGGGAACGCAACACATAAGTATTCAAATAATAACAGAACAGATCAACTCAATAGAGGAGCAGCTCAAATATGATACATAATAGCTACAGCTCCAACACAATACAGGAGAAGCTCAAACATGATGCGGAAGAGGTCCAGAACAATGTTGAGCCTCTTCCCCATAAGAACTGATGAAAGAATATGATATCCTCTTTGCAGTTTTGCAACAAAACAGAGAATGCAATATCCTCTTTGCAGCTTCACAACAAAACAGAGAAGCAAGAACATCACAACTATATTTTTGAGAAACTCAAAGCAGATCATGACAGGTAAGAATGATTTCTCTCATAGCTACTAAAAACATTAACAGGCTGATCATCTTTGGTCTATATTTTGTAATAACTTCATTTGCAAATAAAGATATATTTTTTTTCTCATCTGGTATTCATTGTTTCTTGTCGTTATCCCAACCATAAACTTTATTAGATATGACCTTAAACATTGGTGCTATTAACTCAGAAAAAATCATCTCATTTTGGATATTCATGCCCTTAAATCCTGAGAAAGGTGAGAAATGACTACAAGGCAGTTGAAATTGGCGTTGTAGATAAAGAAAACAAAACTTTTCCACTACAAAACAGTATACAAAGGGAGAGCATGAGAAGATAGCCAAACACAACACTACTTGAAACATGGGTTGATCTTTTTGACCTAGTAAACAAAATCAAGACAACCCTGTCTAAACAAGAAATTTGACAGATGGAATTATACGGAAATTCACAAGAGTAGCTTTGGAGGCATCATAAGGTTGTCAACTAATGTAAAACAAGTCAAGCCAACTGGGAATAAAATAATTTTGAAGGAAATAAGTATGCAGAATATTGAAGCAAAGGGAAGAGTAGAGGATTCTTATGTGGTCAAGAGTGGGAGAGAGGCGTCAGAATGTCTGAATGAAAAACCTTTACCCAGAAATTTCCAAGCTCTATGTTTGTGTCAAAACAAATTGATGGAAGGCCCTAATGTAGAAAATCAAACATTGACGAAGTTTACGGGGAATGGATTCGAGGATCTTGTGAGACACTTTAAGACTTGTGAAACAATTTGGACAAAAAATGGGCAAGATTATAAGATGATTTGGGTCTGGTCTTTTTCAGCCACCCCGCTAGTTACAACATTTGACTAGTATATAGGAATTGTCTTAACTTTTCAAAAATGCATATTCCCTCTGAAGAACAGTTTCAGTCGCTTTGTGATGATAATGAAATAGAATCAGAAATTTACAAGACAAGGGTTGGTAAGTGGAACAGCACACAATTATACTAAAGGAAGTGGGGAGAATCAGTATAACAACATATTTTGCCAATTTGTACATTTTAAGTCATAGTTTTAATAACATTAGTCACTAATTTCAAAAATCATGCACATAAGACCACAATAATACGATATTTTACGTGGAAACCGTAATACAACATTTTATGTGTACATCCAAATGGGAGCAAACCATGACAAACCGATAATCTTTTTTCACAATGTTTGAAGGCACTATCATATTGTCCATCTAATTCATAAGGCTGAGCCAGGTTCAGATCCCAACAATTACATGACCATTAGGGTGGGCATACTTCCTCTAAACCGTACGCTTCAATCTTACACAATATTCTTTTTGAAGAGATAGATTAGAGACATATTTAGGCTATAGGGCTATTATTGAGGAAGTGCACCATTGGTCCTCTAAGTTTTATTGCTTCTTTGTGGGCTTTTGCAATGCGTTTTACTTAGTCCCTAGGACAACCCTCTTTTAGAGATAATGGCTTTGGTATTTTAGAAGCTCTCTTGATGAGCATCATGAGACTCAATGGGATGGTGGTTGGTCGCATCAAAACCCCTAAATGGACGTCGAACACCATTCGTAGCACCATTAGGAAGGGTTTCCCCTTGTCGCCCACTTTGTTTAGGCTTGAACTTGATGAGTTACAAGAATTTCTTTAACCGTATTACATTTCCAGTGATGGATGCTCCTTACACCAAGTTTTGGTTTCTATATTGCTTTTTGCAGATGATGTCTTAATGGCTTCCTCTCTGGAAGTCTTACAGATACTCCTTGTATTGTTATGTTGAGCCTAATTAGAGCTGGAGGTTATTTCTCCACACTTCCTTCGATGCAGTTTCCCCCTAGAGATTTTCTATGGGGATTAAGGGGCAGTTTCCCCATGATGGGGTCAAGGAGCAGTTCCCCTTGTGGGATACTAGGGGAGAGCCAAAAATAGCTTATTACTATAAAAGGTGTTGCGAGTTATTTTTTTTATTTGACAACATATTCTAGCCCTAATTTTGTAACCAACACTAGGCTTGTACAAAATGGCTTAGGGTTGAGGATTTTTTAGGATGATGATTTAGTAGCTTCTTGCAGTGGTATTGAGTTGCAAGGGCTGCATATTGTAATTAGGTTGAATCACTGATTAATAATATTGGACTTTTGGTGGATGAAGCCCAAGAACTGGGTGAACCATGTTAAATCTTTGTGTTTTCTATTCGTTTATGTGTGCTTTATTCCTTTATGATATTGCTTACATTTGCATGTAACTATTATTTTTCGTCTAACTAATGCTAACAAGTGGTATCAGAGCCAAGTCATTTCAGTTATCTTCTGTAGGAAAGTCTCACGGTTGAGTGGGAGTAATAGTAGTTGAGAGTAAGTTGACGGTTGAGAAGTTTAATGGGCAAAACTTCCAGTTATGAAAATTGCAAATGGACTATCGCTATCAGAAGGATTTATGGTGGCCATTTGGAGGAAAATTCAAGAAATAGTGTAATATGTCAAATGAGGATTGAGAGATCTTCAAGGGAAAGACACTTGGAAGTATTCGTTTATGCTTGACACAATTGGTGGCTTTTAATATTACAAAAGTGACGACGATTGAAGAGTTGATGAAAACCCTAAGTGAAGTTGTATGAAAAGCTTTCCACTTCAAACTGTAAATATTTTGCAAATTCTGTATCCTTTTATTCAGACTTCTATTTCAGTCCTTGATTGCTAAGAATGGTCTTCTAATAATTTGAATATTGAGTAAGTTCACACCTATATTTCTGATCAGAACTTATGTACTTCTCTAATCTTGATGCAAGAAGGAATAATCTATTTTGATATGATATTGACTGAGAATATCTCTGATCTATAAATTGCTGGATATTGATGCTTGGAGGAGCAGACTGAATTGTTTGTGTGTCCTTCAAAACTACACCATTATCCCTAAGTATCTAGACTAGGAGACATGACCCTTAAGGAGCATGTCTCTTCCCTAAGTCAGCTTGTATGACTCCTCCTAAAGCCGGCGATGTGCAAACTAATCCAATATTAGTCAGTGACTAACACATTGTGTTAGTTTCACTTGTTTAATATCATAATTAATCCTGGAAAGTCGCCACCTAGAAGAGAGGTAGGAATACATACGTATGGCCATACGTAGATACTTAGGACTTAAAAGAGCAAGTGTGGTCTGCACTTTCAGACCTAGAGATTATCAGGTTATGAAACTTGACACTTCCTCTTAACTTGATAATCACACAGAGAGATATCATGTCTAGCAACATCTATATAGATGAATAAGCAAGAATTAATACTCTATATCTGTCTGAATCTTCTTAGTATGTGAAATCATAGAACACATAATACAATGTCATATCACTAAATCTGTGATATGACAAATCACTGCTACTAGTTATAAGTTACAGGATAAATCAAAAGGGTCATCCACTTTCTTCAATTATCCAAGTTGTGACTCATAGAACTTGGTATTGCTATATCACAATATGATCCTGAGTTTAAGATCTACCATAATACAGGATAAACTCGGAGAATACTAAAATTCTTCCTTTATCCAAATTGTGACTTATAGACATAACAATGTCTACATCACAATATGATCTTACACTCATCTAGATCTTACAGTAGAACTCTACTATTTAGCACATTATCTAGAGATCCTCACCTCTTATAATGTCTTCCATACAAGTGTTCATTATCTCAGAGATCATCACCTCTTAAATAATGAATACAATGGTGGAGTCCATAATAGTCAATAGCCTGACAAAATTATTTTATTAAAATTTAAAGATTACAAATGGATTACAACTCAACCATACCAAGTCTCCTCCTGAAGTTTTCTATCTTCACTCTAGATAGAGGTTTGGTGAGTATATCTGCTATCTGATTTGTAGCGCAAATGTATTCCAATTTTATAGAATTCTTATCTACCATATCTCTTACATAATGGTAAAAAAATTCAATATGTTTGGATCTGTCATGAAAAACTGGATTCACTGAAAGCTTGATGGAACTCTGATTATCACAATGCATAATCGTAGGATTCATCGCTTGCCCAAGTAATCCCACAAGTACCTTTGTTAGCCAAACTGCTTCTCGAGAGGCCATTGCTGCTGCAATGTATTCGGTTTTTGTGGAGCTCTGAGCTACTGAAGACTGCTTTCTACATATCCAAGATATCATCCCTTATCCTAAACTGAAGCAGCATCCTGAAGTACTTTTCCTGTCTTTAACACTTCCACCCCAATCTGAATTAGTGAATCCATGTAAGTCTAAGACAACTTTCTTGTATTTGAGTCCAAAATTAAGAGTGCCTTGTAAGTATCCCATAATGTGTTTAACTACAACTAGGTGAATCTCCTTTGGTTCACACATAAACTGATTTAAGGCATTAACTACATAGCAAATATCTGGTCTCGTATTTACTAAGTACATAAGGGACCCAATCATCTATCTGTAGAGAGTATAATCTATGGAAGGTGATTCTGCTGCTGCTTCCTTAAGTTTATGTAGATTAGTCTCCATTGGAGAAGACATAGGTTTGCAATTCCACATTCCAAATGTCTTTAAAATGTTTGATGTATACTTCCCTCGATTAAGTATGATATTGTCAGAATTTTGCCGTACTTCCATTCCTAGGAAGTAATGGAGGAGTCCCAAATCTTTCATTTCGAATTCTTTAGTTAGATCTTTCTTGCACTGATCTATGAGATGATCATCACTTGTTATTAGTAAATCATCAACATATAGTATCAGAATTACCATATCATTTTTATCTCTTTTATAATATAAATTGGGATCGGCTTCATTCTTGGAGAATCCTAAGCCGGTGAGATACTTATCAATTCATACTAGGCCTTGGGAGCCTGTTTAAACCTATAGAGAGCTTTCTTGAGCCTGCAAACAAAAGCGTTACGATTATGAGTTTCAAATCCTTCAGGTTGCTCCAAATATACTTCTTTTGAAATTTTCCATTTAGGAATGCTATTTTTACAGCCATCTGATGTACCTTCCACCCCTTTGATGTGGCAATTGCTAAGATTGCTCTTGTGGAGGTATATCTGACAACACGAGCAAAGGTTTCTTCATAATCAATCCCTTCTTTTTGAGAAAATCCTTTGGCTACAAATTTGGCTCTATACTTCTCAATACTACTATCAACAGCATGCTTTATTTTAAATATCCACTTGGAAGAAACAACAGATTTTCCTTTAGGTCTTGGAACAATTTCCCAAACACCATTTTTCATAATAGATTGGTATTCTTCTGTGATAGCTTCTTTCCAAGCTGTATGTTTAATGGCATCAGAAGGATTGGTTAGTTCTGTTTTGGATAAATCACTCATGTTTGTTGTATAACTAAGGAATCGTTTAGGTCTTTTGCTTTCTTTGACTGTTCCAGAAGGTGCAACAAAATTTTGAGCTGCTTCAACTATTTTAATGGCCCAAAGTGGTCTTTTTTTTGAATTCTCTTCAAGGTTCATATTTTGAATTTCATTTTCGATTTCTTCTAAGTTCTCCCTTTAAGGTTCATCAGAACTTATGGCTCTTTTGAATGCAAGATCTTCTTCAAAGATTACAACCCTACTAAGTTCAATACTTTTCTGTCCAAGTATGAAAATCCTATATGCCTTAGATGTTTCACTATATCCTAGAAAAATCCCTTTCCTCCCAAAGTGTTCTAACTTGGTTCTCTTTTCTTTTGGAACATGGATATATACAAGGCATCCAAAAATTCTAAGATGACTTATATTGGGTTTAACCTTAGTAAATACTTCTTCAGGAGTTTTATCTCCAAGTTAGGAGTGAGGACTTCTGTTTTGAATATATTCAACAGTACAAGAGGCTTCTGCCTGAAGATAATATTCCAAATTTTGATAAAAAATCATGGCTCTAGCAGTTTCTATAATTGTCCTATTCTTTCTTTCTGCTACCTCGTTTTGTTCTGGATTATAAGGAATAGTGTACTCCCTCTTAATCCGTGATTCTTTACAAAACCTTTTAAATAGGTTTGAGGTATATTCTCCTTCGTTATCAGTTCTAAGGGTTTTAATTTTATGCCCTGAAAAGTTTGCAGTTAATGTTTTGAATTCTTTAAATCTCTTTAGGGTTTCTTCTGATTCTTTGCATTTTAAAAAGTAAATCCATGTTTTCCTAGAGAAGTCATCTATGAACAAGATATAATACCAGAATCCTCCAAGAGAAGGAACAAACATAGGTTCACATAAATCTGAATGAATTAATTTTAGTACATTACTTGTTTTTCTAGTACTATCATGAAAAGGACTTCTGGTGTTCTTACCCAGAGCACACCCTTTGCAAATACTTGAGTGGTCTTTATTAAGTTTAGGTAATCCATTAACCATCTTCTCTATAGTTGATAGAGTTTTGAAATTTGGATGTCCAAATCTTCTGTGCCATATTTCATTTATATCTGTGGCTTCATGAACTAAGGCTTGAATAGGTCGACTAGATTTTGTATTCAATTAATACAAATATCCTTTTCTCTGACCAATTAACTTCGCTTTCTTGATGGAGGAGTTCTTTGCCCATGTTAATACTTTGCCATCCACAGATGCAATATTATGCCCATCATCTTCAAGTGTGATAATTGAGATTAGGTTTCTTTTAATTCCTGGTACATAGAGTACACCTTTAAGAAGAAGAGTATTTCCTGATTTTAGTTTCAAATTACAATTTCCAATTCCTTCAACGGAATGTGCTGAATTATCACCAATGGTAACTTCACCGTTAACCTTCTCTGATAAAGAGTCTAGTGTTTCTTTGTATCCCATTATATGTCTAGAAGACCCACCATCAATAGCCCATTCTTTATTTGAAATTTCATTTGATAGTGAGGAATACAAAACACGGTTCTCAGGATCACAAGTATCTTCTTCCCTAATAACATTTGTACAGTTTTCTTGTTGTTTGGAATTTTCAGGACAATTAGATCTGTAGTGTCCAAATTTTTCACATTTGAAACACTTTATTTAGATAGATCTTTCTTGGGATTTCCATTCTTTTGATTTTCCTTTTTCTTCTTGAAATTCTTCTTCTTGCCCCTATAGGAGTTTGTATTAAGAACATGAAGTTCTTCATCTTTTGTTTTTGGTTTCCCTCCTTTCTTTAGTTTTCTGGATTCCTCTTGAAGACAATCGTTCTTGAGTCTGTTAAAGTCCAAAAGATTATCTCTAGCACTGATTCCTTGTGCAAATGTCTCCCATGAATCTGGCAATCCATCTATAGCCATAAGTGTTAATTCTGTGTCACTAATAGTGGTTCCTATACTTGATAGTTCATCTCTAATGCCGACAACTCTTAGGAAGTAAGAATTTATCGATTCTCCTCTCTTTATCTGAATGTGATAAAGTTGCCTTTTCAGTATGAGAACCCTAGTTGCATTGTTTACTTCATATGCATTTCGTAATGCATTCATCATATCAAAGGCAGTTTGATGTTTTGTAAGCATAGGTACGATATCATTTTTTACTCCATCTAAAATGTTTTGAATAGCTTTTCTATTTCCTCTGCTCCAGATAGAATTGTGAGGTTCAACTGGAGGTTGTTTGGATGCTCCATCAACAAGTTGTTTTACATCGTTCTCTTCAAGAATTATCATGACTCTGACTTTCCAGGCATCAAAGTGTTCTTTCCCATCAAACTTGTCCTCGGGTCTAATTGTGTATGCCATTGAAGATCAAAGATAGTTGCTAGATATATATGGAGTTTGATAATTGAATTTAGCAGAGCCTAGGTTCGACTACTAGAGCTCTAATACCATGTAAATATTCTGCAAATTCTATATCTTTTTAATCAAACTTCTATTTCAGTCCTTGATTGCTGAGAATGGTCTTCTAATAATCTGAATATTGAGGAAGTTGACACCTATATTTCTGATCAGAACTTATGTACTTCTCTAATACCGATGCAAGAAGGAATTATCTACTTTGATATGATATTGACTGAGAATATCTCTGATCTTTCAATTGCTGGATATTGATGCTTGCAGGAGTAGACTGAATTGTTTGTGTGTCCTACTATCCCTCAAAGTATCTAGACTAGGAGACATGACCCTTAAGGAGCATGTCTCTTCCCTAAGTCGTCTTGTATGACTCCTCCTAAAGCTGGTGATATGCAAACTAATCCAATATTAGTTAGTGACTAACACATTGTGTTAGTTTCACTTGTTTAATATCATAATTAATTCTGGAAAGTTGCCGGCTAGAAGAGAGCTGTAGGAATACATACATAAGGCCATACATAGATTCTTAGGACTTAGAAGAGCAAGTGTGGTTTGCACTTTCAAACCTAGAGATTATCAGGTTATTAAACTTAACACAAACATGGTATTTATCATGAAACATTTATTTAATATGAAGACGGTAGACGGTGGGTCTGTTGCTGGTCATTTAAATAAGTTTAATATGGTTATAGTCAATTATCTTTCGTAAATGTTATTTGTGATGAAGAAATTAGAGTTCTCTTGATTTTGTGTTCTTTGGCTGAAAATTGTAATAACTTTGGAATGACTTTTAGTAACTCTGTTTCTGGTTCAAATATCCTAAAATTTAATGATGTTGTTTGTGTTATTTTGAGTGAGGAATTCGTAGAAAAAGCTCAGGTGGATCTTCATCAAGAAGTGTCTTGAATGCACAAAGTAGAGGAAGATCAAATGAGAGAGGAAACAATTATAAAAATCATAAATAAAATTAAAGGGTATGATAAGTGTCTTGAATGTGCAATGTCATGTCCCCATTTTGGAGGCAATTTGATTTAATTAATTTAATTAATTAGGTTGTACAAAATAATGAATATTTTATGAGGATGACTAATTAATTATTTTAATTAAATAAATAAGTTGTATTAAGTTAATTATTTATAAAGTTATCAAATAAATAAATATTAAAAGGTAACTTTATATTTAATTAATTTAATAAAGTGACTTGAATTATAAAATATTTTATAAAGTCACTTTATAAAAAAAATCAAGAGTTTCCCTTTTGAGTACATACATGGACTTTGTAAAAGGAAAAAAAGAAGTAATATTAAAACTCATGTATTATCCCACATTGGCAAGACGGAAGCGTGGAGCAAGTGAGGAAGGGATTAAAAGAAGGAGGATAGCTCTCATTTATTCATGCTTGGAAATATCAAAGAAAATTGGAGAATTTCCTGGAGATTATGTCTCAATAGTTTGAAGGACGAAATCCCTTCAAGCTGGAAATCTTGAAGCCATTGAAAGATATGGTCTTGAGATTCAACATAGTAGCAGTCCAAAAAAGCGGAACCAAAAAAGCAAGCTAAAAAAGTGGGTACGAAAAAGCAGTCCGTAAAAAGCGGAACCAAAAAAGTAGGCTGAAAAAGAGGGTACGAAAAAGCAGTCCGAAAAAAGTGAAACCGAAAAAGCAGGTTGAAAAAAGCGGGTACGAAAAAGCAGTCCGAAAAAGCAGAACCAAAAAAAGCAAGCCGAAAAAGCAGTTAGAAAAAACCAAAGCAGAAAGGGCAGCATAGAAGGAAATTATTACAGCCATCTACAACCAGGTTCTTTTGTTAGTATTGTTTTTTAAGGTGTTATAAGCTTTCAGTTGTAAGTGTGCATTATACCAGCATTATCATTTTGTAATCTATGTGAATGCCAAAGTCTTGGCCATATTTCATGAGCATTGTAATTTTCATTGCAATTAAGAAGATAATAGTTGCTGGTGTCATTTAAGCACTTTAATATCATTATTTATCAGCTAGTTAGTTTGCATACCAACTGTTTGTAAAAATGCCAGTTGGCTGCAGGTGTTCATTTCTCATGCTTAGATCATATATATGCATTGAATATTGTCAAAATTAGTAGCACACTCATGTTAGGTCATTGTGTAGTCCATTGTAGTCTTCTAGCACAAGATTCTCATTGATGCAAATTGAAAAAGTCATTTGAAGCTAGTTGAAATACTATATCAGTCATACGTCCCTTGCATGTGAATTGTTTGATGAAACTCCTTGAGCTTTCATTAGCATTTTTGAGGGCAGATTAGAGGAGGGTTATTATATTGGTATCAGAGCTATAAGTCCTGCCATCCTGTGGAGGTCATATAGGGAATTTGAAATAGCCAGATAGAGAGAAAAATGTTTGACAAAATGAATGCCGGTCCAGATCAGGGAAAGGAAAGATTCTTACAATTATTAGACACCTTAGCACAGGGACAGCGATCAACAGAGCAAAGAGCACAGGAACAGAGTCAGAGATTTGAGCTTATGATGCAGATGATGGCTTGTCAAATGGGGTTGAATGCTAATGTGGGTGGAGGAAATAATCAAAATGGTAATAACCAGAGTGGTAATAATCAAGATGGGACACATAATGGAGGCGAACAAGTTGGGAACAATTTCGGTCATGCACCCCAGCAAGCTAGGACAGTGAGTTCAAGGCCCATGATTCCCACATTTCCTCCTAGAGCCGCAGAGCAGCCCGTACCAGAGCCCCAGATCACTGATATACAGGACCAGTTGAGGAGAGGTTGGGAAGCCGAAGGTCTCAATTTTATTGCTGCAATTACCTTTAGGGAGTATATAGATGTGCGGATGAAGCATATGCCGCGTGGACATGACAGGAACCAGAGCTATGAGCTACGGAAGAAAGTAGGGAAACTTCAGTTACCATATTATGATGGCTCGAGGAAGTCTACAGCAAGAGCTTGGGTTCAAAGGCTTGACACATACTTTCAAATGAACCCTATACCTGAGGAAGAAGCTATTAAGTATGCAGCAATTCACCTAGATGGGTTAGCACACGAGTGGTGGCATCATGGTATGGTCACTATGGGTCATGCACACATTACCTTATATGTGGAGTTTAAGGAGGGACTGATTCAATGTTTTGATAGGCCTAAGGATCGTACCTTCCCTATGACAGGTAGAAACTTGTATGAGGAGTTTAACAGACATGCTGATTCGATACAGGGAGACATTAGCACATCTTCAGGTAATGGTTTATCTGCATCATCTTCACAGGGAGCAAGGGTTACAGATGTTGTGCAGGTTGAGCCAGTTGCATCAGAAGGTGATATCACAGGCACACCGGATTGTGTGATTGACACAGATAGTGATTCAGTACAGTTGGCCTAGATGAAGTTACAGCAATTGAGGATATTGTCATGTTTGAGGATAGTGCAGTTGATCAGAAAGTGAGCATTCAGGACTTTGCAGAAAGTGAGTATCAGGCACAGTTGGATGCTTCTTCACATGAGATAGAGGCTAGTAGCTCTTTACTTGGTTTGGCAAGCCAGCTGAAGACAAGGGACAAGAATATTGTCATGGCTTTATCCCATCATGATAGGATACATGGATTGATTAAGAATCACATTTGGATGATTCAACTGCAAGAGAGACAGAAAGGAGTCACAACAGGTTCTTCTTGTGACGACTTACAACAGATCAAGGAAGGCATGGAGGCAATGAAGTTGGCTCTCCAGGATTCTGAGAGACATGTGGATGAGCATTGTCTTGAGGTGAGTTCAGTTCGAGAGTTAGGGCATATAGCAGGGACTTAGTTTCCTTTTACAGTCGGGTCACATGTTGATGATGATATGAGTACGTCTAGCATTCACACTCCAGATTTAGAGACTGTAGACAGGTTCGTGAAGTCAGTTGGTATTGTTCACATTACTCAGGTGAGAAGTTTACTTGAATTGCCAGTTGGTTTCCGTTCATGGATTAGATGTTGGGATCCTTATCTTAGTACTTGGGATCATTTGGACCGGAGATATTTATCATTCTTTGGTAGTAGTATCTGTTGCACCATCATTGACTTGATTAGTAGTTTGCCAGGTGTAGTTCTATTCCATGCCAGCAGCTTGTTTGATGCTGGAATTAGTTTTTACACACCTTTGTTGGGCATTTTTCATGTATCCAATCGACCATTCTTGTTGGAATGGGTTGATGATCTCTCAGATATGACAAAGTTTACAGAAGAGTCCCAGGATCTGATTATTATAGATGACACCCAGGGGGATGTTGTGGACAGTTTTGAGGACTTAGTCTCCTCAACAGTTTCCTTTGATAAGAGGTTTATGTTGATGCTTCAGTCACTCCGTTTGATGATACAAGTTCAGCAGTTGGACTGCAGAATTTGGATGGCAGTATTACAGATGATAGCTATTATGAGGTTACTCCTTTGGACAGTGTACTAGGGGTAGAGTATAGGAGTTTGACCAGCCAGCACAATCATGTGTCTAGTCAGCTGAGAGTTAGTGAGTGAGACATTGCTATCGTTTGCGAGCATTTCGATGCTACTCGTCAGTTGTTAGCAGTTTATGGATGGGGTTCTCCTACTAGTAATGAGCAGGGAGGCAGTTATCTTTCCTTGACGGAGATCCACTCTTTATGGGAGGCTATTTGGATTCTGAGACAGAATTATATGCAGTTGGTAGCCGACAGAGATTATCTTATGGAGTGGGGGAGTACAACATACAAAGCATTATTGGCCAAGGAAGATGAGGTGCGTGAGCTTACTCAGCAGCTCGAGGTGACTTCTAAGATTCTTGAGAGTACACAGTTGGCTTTCGAGGAGTCACAGTTTCATTTGGCTAAGGTGACCATGGAGTTAGAGCAACTGCAGTCTTTACCAGATTCTGTACAGTCACAAGTTGTGGTGTCTGGTGATCCGAGGATGTGCATGGTCGAGATTGTCAGAGACAGTGGAGATGGGGATGCATCCATCCTTGATACTAACATTGGCATATCGGGTTCATTCTCACTAGAGTCAGGTTCAGTTGAGTTGGGTGTTGTAGCAGATTGTTGTGGTATGCCTGACATGGTGGTGGCCTCTAGTACTGATGGCACGGAGACTAGAGATGTTGTATCAAAGATCATTTGTGATGTTGGTGAGTCGGCAGTTGGCATGGTTCCTGCTAGTGATACTACTCCCTTGGCGATATCTTCGGAGTTAGTAGTCAGTTCCAGCTTGGTTAGTGATCGATTGCAGTTAGTTTCATCTGGGTTGCAGTCTGAGCCACTGACTAAGATTGGCGCATTCTATCGGCATTACACTGTGAGGTATGCTCATCAATTTACCTTCGATGACCATGTTGATGAGATGATGATACAGAGATATACTTTGATTCCTAGTGCTTGTCATTAGTTATGGGATGGTTTGACGCCACAGGACGAGAGTTGTGATGGGCATGACATGGCGATAGGTTTTGCGGTTGACAGCTTGATAATACATGACTTAGAGCAGGAGTTTGGGAGTGATGCTTCAGCGGTTGTTTTTATTGATTCTACGTCTTTGGCTATGACATCTCCTGACTTAACTAGTGATCAGTCACAGTGGGTTGTATCACTTGTTCATGGTGAGCTGTTGACTGAGGTTGGTTCTTTTTATCAGCATTATACTACAAGGTATGTACATCAGTTAGCATTTGATCCTTGTGTTGAGGAATTGATGGCAGGCAAATTTGGTTTGGGTTCCATTTCTTGTTGTTTATCTTGTGATGTCTTTTCACCATCAGCGGTGCATGGGAGTTATGGTTATGAGACAGTGGCCGGTGATCTGTAGAGTTGTGTTGACTGCAGGAGTTATGCAGTGTGTGGATTCTCCATACTTGGTGCAGTTTCATTCGGGAGCGTTCACCATTGTTGCAGAGTTGGATTATACATTCTGTATAGGCCAGTGGGATGCGTTGATGGTATTTACTATGTTGGCAGCTTGATTTGCCCACTTTACTTGGGTTCTGATGTTCTAAGAGGTTGTGTCTCGTGGGTTTCTGTCTGTGGCAGTTGTGATTTTGGAGTTTGGTTGAGTTGTAATTATTAGTTTGATTATGGATTCCTCTTCGTTATATTGCAGAGGATATTGCAGGAGCCTATGTTAGTTAACAGTGGTATAGTTCATGACTACATTATGGATCCAGGCGGATTGATTGGTTTATTGTTCAGCCATTGCTTGGGGACAAGCAATTTTAGGAAAGGCGGACTATCATGTCCCCATTTTGGAGGCAATTTGATTTAATTAATTTAATTAATTAGGTTGTCCAAAATAATGAATATTTTTTGAGGATGACTAATTAATTATTTTAATTAAATAAATAAGTGGTATTAAATTAATTATTTATAAAGTTATCAAATAAATAAATATTAAAAGGTAACTTTATATTTAATTAATTTAATAAAGTGACTTGAATTATAAAATATTTTATAAAGTCACTTTATAAAAAAAATCAAGAGTTCCCCTTTTGAGTACATACATGGACTTTGTAAAAGGAAAAAAAAAAGTAATATTAAAACTTATGTATTATCCCACATTGGCAAGACGGAAGCGTGGAGCAAGTGAGGAAGGGATTAAAAGGAGGATAGCTCTCATTTATTCATGCTTGGAAATATCAAAAAAAATTGGGGAATTTCTTGGAGATTATGTCTCAATAGTTTGAAGGACGAAATCCCTTCAAGCTGGAAATCTTGATGCCATTGAAAGATATGGTCTTGAGATTCAACATAGTAGCAGTCCGAAAAAGTGGAACTGAAAAAGCAGGCTAAAAAAGCGGGTACGAAAAAACAGTCCGAAAAAAGTGGAATCGAAAAAGCAGGCTGAAAAAGTGGGTACGAAAAAGCAGTCCGAAAAAAGCAGAACCGAAAAAGCAGGTTGAAAAAAGCGGGTACGAAAAAGTAGTCCGAAAATGCAGAACCGAAAAAAGCAAGCTGGAAAAGTAGTTCGAAAAAAACAAAGCAGAAGGGGCAGCATAGAAGGAAATTATTACAGCCATCTATAACCAGGTTCTTTTGTTAGTATTGTTTTTTAGGGTGTTATAAGCTTTCAGTTGTAAGTGTGCATTATACCAGCATTATCATTTTGTAATCCATGTGAATGCCAAAGTCTTGGCCATATTTCATGAGCATTGTAATTTTCATTGCAATTAAGAAGATAATAGTTGCTGGTGTCATTTAAGCAATTTAATATCATTATTTATCAGCTAGTTAGTTTGCATACCAACTGTTTGTAAAAGTGCCAGTTGGCTGTAGGTGTTCATTTCTCATGCTTAGATCATATATATGCATTGAATATTGTCAAAATTAGTAGCACACTCATGTTAGGTCATTGTGTAGTCCATTGTAGTCTTCTAGCACAAGATTCTCATTGATGCAAATTGAAGAAAAAGTCATTTGAAGCTAGTTGAAATACTATATCAGTCATACGTCTCTTGCATGTGAATTGTTTGATGAAATTCCTTGAGCTTTCATTAGCATTTTTGAGGGCAGATTAGAGGAGGGTTATTACATGCAAAGTAGAAGAAGATCAAATGAGAGAGGAAACAATTATGGAAATCATAAAGAAAATTAAAGGGTACGATGTCTCGATCCAAAGAATTGAGAGATTGTTGGTATTGTGGAAACCAGGGCATAGAAATAAAGATTGTTGGTCTCAAAAGAACAATAAGGAGACAAACACAAAGGAAACAAGGAGGCAAATATGGTAAGTAATAAATTCGAAGAGGATGCTTTGCTTCTTTTATAGAAAATGTTGATGATTCATGGGCTTTAGATTCAAGGGCTTCATTACATATTGTACCCCATAGAAGTTATTCTCTTTATTATGTCCAAGGGGATTTTGGGCTTGTTTATTTGGGAGATAATGAACCTTGTCAGATTGTTGAAAATGGAAGAATTAAGATTAAGTTGCAGAATGAGAATCATTGGCTACTACAAGAGGTAAGACATGTTCTAAGGCTGAGTAAAAATTTAATTTTAGCAGGGCAATTGGGTGATGAGGGTTGCCTAGTTACTTTTAGTGATAAAAATTGGAAGATTTCAAAAGGTTCATTAGTAGTAGCAAAGGTGTGAAAGTAGGCACCTTAAATATTTGTACAAGTCATAATATTCCCTCTACTTTAATTGTTATAGAGAAAAGTTAATGTTCAGAAACAGTTGCTAGTATTGAGCAAAAAGAACATCAAAGTCGTTGTAGATTCCAAAACAACACTATAATACAATAGACTTAGCCATGAGTGAAAAAGGTACGGAATTAATTCATTCAAAGAAAGTTTTAATAGGTCTAAAATGTGTCAATATAGATTTTGGTGTAAGTTGTTTGTATGGAAAACCAAAGAGAGGGTTTTGTGAAGACTGGGAAAGAAAAATAAAATGAGAAATTAGAGATCGTGTATATAGATGTATGGGCATCATCTTAGGTATCTTCTCTTGGTGGCTCTTTGTATCATGGTTCATTAATTGATGATGCAACTAGGAAACTAGGGATTTATTTTCTTAGACAAAAAATTGATGTATTTGAAACTTTTAAAAAATGGAGAAGCTTCGTTGAGAATGAGACTGGTAAAAGACTAAAATGTATTAGATTTGATAATGGTGGTGAGCTAAGCCATTATTTGACAAGTCAAAAAAATCTAAAAAAAATCGACATTAAATTTGCCACGTGATTTAAAAAAGAAGAAGTATATGCTATTTATTATTATGAGTTTCATGCAAAGAACTTTTCAATTCCCCAGTCACTTGTGTACATGCTCTAACACCTCCTCCTAGTCCCAACCGATACCAAGCAAATGGTTTCTTTTGCTTGTTGAACTTCTTGTAAATAATTTTTTTATACATTTAGTACAATAAAGTTTAGAACCATATTTTGTCACATATTTCCATACTTACGATTTTGATATTTTTGACCTGCATGATGAAAAAGGAAATTGATATTTTTATTTTAGATCATTCAATTTTTATTTTAAATACATTTAACCTAAATATATGAATAGTTATTTTAAATTCTATAATGTAAATAAATAAATAATAAATTTTATTTTAATGAACTAAACACTAAAATTTATTAAACTTAAAAAAATAAAATAATAATTTTTTTCGACACATACTAATTAAAAAAAAATCTACTGAAGTATAATAGTTTAAAATCATTAAAAAAAGTATAATAGTAAACTCTATGATGAAAACTAAATTAATATTAAATTCTATTGTAATTGACTTCACAATAAATAATTTTATTAGACTTAAAAAGAAAGAAAGAAATATTTATTTTAAACACAAAATTAGATTTTGAATACAAAATAAAACTACCAAGCTATTATAATATAAAAATCATAAAATAAAAGTATAATAGTCACTTAAAATTTTTTTGTGAACCAATTAAAAACAAAAAAATTAATGTAATAAATAATAAAAAGTTAATTAACAACCATACAAAATAAGACATATTTAATCTTTATGTATTATTAAATAAAGAAGAACTAAATCTATAAAAAAAGTAATTTAGTAAAAATTTAAAAACAAAATATAGGATTGATATGTTTCAATATACGATAAATAATATAAAATTAATAACTATAATAAATGAATATAATAACACATAATAATAAAAGTTAGAAACTATTAACTAAACCTAAACCTAAATAATCTCAAAATGTAAAACTTCTAACTAAACCTAAAATTCAATAATCATGCCCAATCTAGTTAAAAATAAAAATGATGACAAAAGACGAATAAAAGTAGAGTTTGTTGTTGACACAGTGCAAGGTAGGAGAATCCCCAAAGGAGATGTCCAAACCCGTAGCAAATAACCACACAGTGGAAACACAACAACAAACAACAATAGTGCAAGATTTGATACCACATCACAACTTCTTTATTCATAAAACAATTGATTACATGCAAAATGCCCAGCTGAAAGGCCTTCATTTTAGAGGGCCAACTCATTTATATGTAATATAATAGTTAATTTATTTTAAGTTATATTTATATAAATACCGTCAGGATGTTTGAGAGTGGTTTTAGGCTCATTGGAGATATAAATAGGAGATTTTAAGATTTTGGGAGATTCTAAAATTTTTCAGACTCATCTGAATTTCAGAAATTAATATATCTCCATTAGTGTTATCTTCCACAACTTTCTTGACTATATAAGACAAGTTTTTCAAAAGATTCTAACTTTGTAATATTCCCACGTACTGGGGTCTGGTGTCAACCAACTAGATGGCCGTACAAGCGCCTAGAATGAGGACCATACGGTGTAAGGATAGTGGCCGTACAGGGCTGCTGTTATAGCTGTACGGTGTGGGGATAGTGGCCATACGGAAGCTACTCTTATGGTTGTATGGAGGAGGATGGCAGGGGACATGATTAGAAGGTTGTACAGAGATTACTGAGTATCGTATGGTAATCAAAGGTGAATGCATGGAGGCCAGAGATGACCGTACAGTGGTCAGGGCTGTTGTATGGTGAAGAGAGAGGGGAGGGTGTACGATGTAAGGTTGAGTTGGCCATACGATGGGTTGTACGTTGGACTAAGTGACGACAGGAGGAATGTATAGAGGTAGTGGGGGAAGATGAAGGTTGTATGGCCACGGAAGGAGTAGCACGGACAAGGACAAGAAGTGGTACGGATGAATATATGAGCCCTATGGTGAGAATGCTCCTATTCATTCACAAACACATAGATTTTATGGAATCCAGATACCAAATAATAAATACTAGAATACAGATAATTCCTTCAAAAAAAATACACATGCCAAAAAGATGGTGCTCTGATTTGGTAGATCCGAGCGAAGTGTTACAATGGACGGTATAGGGTGAGGGTTGATTCCCATCGAAATCGAGATGACCAAATAGGGAAGATCTTTCACTTCCGAAATGGCGAACAACAGAGAATCTTAATAGGAATTCACAGTAGAGAGAAAATAATCCAAATTGCATACTAACTACAATCTTCATGCCATGCTTAATTACCCTTTGGGAAAACTTCCGAGGGTGTACAAAGTTAGCCGACAGTGACACAAACTACGGAAACAAAATAAAAATGGGTCCAAGATACATTAAATCAATCAGCTCGTTACAATAGTTTAAAAAAATCAATTTATTTTATAACGGGAACATTACAGTCCTCTCGTCCCAAATTTTGCTTGACTTCAAGCAAATGCAATGCCGGGTGCTGGAGAATGTGCTCGCCCTCCCACTCGCATCGTCCAATGGAAAGTGTTTCCAATGCACCAGATATTTCTTCACTGTGTGGCTCCGCAGAGTCTTCTCACGTACTTCGATGATCTCGGCTAGTTTTAATATGAGCTTTCCTTCTTCATTGAGTGGTGGAAGATCTGTGGCTACTGTGACATTTTGCCCTACAGCCTTCAGGCGTGAAACATGGAAGACGTTATGAATATGGCTTCCCTTTGGAAGTTCTAGCTCATACATGACTTCACCAACGCGACGAACTACATGATAGGGGCCATAAAGTCGTGGCTTCAATTTTTCTTTTCCCTTTTCCTTCAATGAGGATTGTCAATGTGGCTGGAGCCGGAGATAGACCAAATCCCCTACTTTGAAACACCTCTCCATTCTGTGTCTATTGGCGTACATCTTCTGTTGATTTTGTGCCCATTGTAGGTTTTCCTTCAAGCATCTCAGTATGTCCTGTCCCTCTTGAAGCCATTCCCTCACCCTTGGTGCATGACTATCACCCAGAACTGTGTCGATGAAGGAAAGGGTTTTGTACCCGTACAGAGCTTTGAATGGTGCCATTCTGATGGACATGTGGTATGTGGTATTGTAGCAATATTCCCTTAGATGTAGCCATTTGACCCATGCTCGTTGTTGTGCCGAAACGAAGTTTCGAAGGTAACCTTTGAGCCATTTGTTCACAATCTCCATTTCTTCCTCTGTCTGCGGGTGGTAACTAGTACTTGGTGACAATTTTGTCCCTTCCATTCGAAACAGTTCTGTCCAGAAGATACTGATGAATTGCCCATCTCGATCACTGACAATGTTTCGGGGTAACCCATGTAGATGAAAGACTTCTCTAAAAAATAGCTCGGCAACTTGTGCGGCCTAAAGTTCTAAGGGGATGGTGAAGAAATGTGCATACTTTGTCAACCTATTAACCACCACGAAGATACAATCCTTTCCATTCACCTTGGGAAGCCCCGTTATGAAATCCATGGAGATATTTTCCCACTTATGTTTTGGAATTGGCAACGATTGTAGTAACCCGGCAGGTAGAGTATGTTTGGATTTGTTCTGCTAGCAGACTGCACACTCTCTTACATACTGCAACATGTTCCCTTTTAATCCTTTCCATGAAAACCTCTACCGTAGACTTATGTACGTTTTGAGGAAACCCGGGTGTCCTGCCAAGGGTGAGTCGTGTACCTCGTTCAGGGTTTTCTGCTTCAATTTAGATTTAGGCTCTAGGAATATCCGACTCTTATAGTAAATGATATCATCTACTACTTTGTGTCTATCATTCTTAGCGATGCCATCCATTAGCTCGCAGGCAAATGTGTTTTTGGTTTATTCTACCAATAATTGTGCTTTCTAATCGGCTGAAATCTGGGTTAGTAAGTAGATGACGGGCTTTCTAGACAAAGCATCTGCAACCACATTGTTCTTTCCTTTTACATATTCAATGTCAAAATCAAAGGCTTGAACTTTGCTTACCCATTTCTGTTGCCTCTCATTCAAATCCCGTTGCTCCAGAAAATATCTCAAACTATTGTGATTCGTGCGGATGACAAACTTGGCACCTACTAGATACTGTCGGAACTTGGTTAGTGCATGTACGATGGCCAACATCTCTTTGTCATAGATGGAATAGAGGCATTTTGTTTGCATAAGCTTCCTGCTCTCATAAGCTATGGGGTGTCTATCTTGCATCAGTACTGCGCCAATGCCTTCTCCGGACGTGTCGCACTCCAAAATGAATGGTCGAGTGAAGTCAGGTAATGCAAGTAGTAGTACAGGACAAGTGCCCATTGCCTCTTTCAGTTTATCAAAAGTGAGTTGTGCCTTTTTGTTCCACTAGGAAGACCCTTCTTTGTCCGATCCGTCAAAGGTACGCTGAGCTGAGAGAATCCTTCAACGAACCTCTGGTAATAATTGCATAGCCCAAAAAATGCTCGCAAATCTGTGAGTGATTTTGGGGGAGGCCAATCAAGGATAGCTTGAATCTTCTCTTGATGCACTTGAACTCCGCATTTACTAACAACATGCCCCAGGTACAATATTTCTGTCATGCCGAATTCACATTTGGATTGCTTGGTGAACAAAGATTGCTCCTCCAAGATCTTTAGGACTTCATTCAGATGTTTCAGGTGCTCCTCCCTTGTCCTGCTATAAATAAGATCATCAAAAAATACCAATAAGTACTTACGCAATTGTTTGTTGAAGTTGCGGTTCATGCATGATTGGAATGTAGCAGGTGCATTTGTTAATGCGAATGGCATAACCAAAAACTCATAATGTCTGTAGTGGCAACGGAAAGCTGTCTTTTCTATGTCTTCCTCATGCGGATCTGATGGTATCCGGAATGGAAATCTATTTTCGAAAAATAGACCGCGCCATGCAATTCATCCAGCAACTCATCTATCCTTAGAATGGGATATCTATTCTTTATTGCTTTTTTGTTCAACACCCAGTAGTCCACACATATGCTCATCGTCCCATCCTTTTTTTTGACCAATACCATAGATGATGCAAAAGGGCTAGAACTAGGACGGATACATCCTTTCTCTAGCTGTTCCTGAATTGTCTTTTCAATCTCATCTTTGAACTTCTTGGGATGGCGGTACAGTGTGGTTATGACTGGCTTGGCCCTTGCTTCCAACTCGATTCTATGTTCAAACCCTCGATGAGGCGGTATGCCAGGAGGAATGTCAATGAAAACTTTACCATGTTTACTCAAAATATCCTAGAGATCATCATCCTGTGGAGGTGTTTGTTGCCCCTTTATAGGTTCTGTCGAGACAAAACAATGTGCAGCCTACACAACATCATCATGCCGAAAAATTGCCTCCATCCGATGCGTAGTAACTTCCTTTGGACCCTCATTTGCCATTCCACGAAGAGCAACCTTCTTTCCATCAACAATGAAAGTGAAATCCATTTGTTTGAAACTCTAAGTGTATTCATCAAGTGTCTCCATCATTGTATGCCTAGAATAACCTCCATGTCATTGAGGTCCACTATGAAGAAATCCTCAGTTACTGTGTGATTCACCATTGTGATACTTAGTTGAGGAACAAGGTGTGTGCAGGGCAGAAGAGTCCCTCTGGCAACCTTGACCTGAAATCTTGCATGTGTCTCCGTAGGTAGACCTCTTCGCTTCACCAGAGATGAGTTTATGAAATTTAGAGTAGCTCCATTATCTAACATCACCATAACCCTTTGTCCCTGAATGGTACCCCGTACACGAAAAATTGTGCACCTCAGGCTACTAGCTAGGGCAATAGTTACTCTGTGCTGTACCAAAATTGCAATTCTTTATGTACGGTTCAGATTGACCATGTTGGTGTCATCGTGATGTGGGTGGTCTTCGACAAGCGTTTCCTCTTGTTCATCCTCATCATCGGACATGACCTCAATGTAGTGTATCTTTCCTTTTTCGAGGCATCTGTGACCAGGTTCCCACAGTCCCTTGCAGTTGAAACATAATTTCTTTCTTCGGAGTTCCTGTCTGATAGCTTTGTCCAATGACGGCTTCCTGGGTGGACGTTTGTTATCTTTGTCCCTTGGAAACGCCAGTGGTTTATGGTGTAAGTAACTTCGAGAGGATGACATCAAGGATGATGCCTTGCTTCATGCCTTCTTAATAGCCTTTGACAGGGTGACAAGATTGAACCCTTTTACCCAACCTTCTAGTGGTTCTGTCAGTTCATCCATGAAGAGCACTCTCTGTCTCGTTTCCGAAATGTTCGTGACCAAAACAGAGAGTTTCTGAAATTCCGCAATGTACTAGTCGACAATCGATCTAGTTTGTCTTAGTTGTGCCAATTCTTTGAAATTGAGTTCCGGATCTTTACCATCAAATCTCTCTATCAATCTCTCAGTGAATTCCGCATAAGTAGTTATTTGATCATGCCCCAGTGTGATGGTGTTGTGATGCCACCATTCATGCGCAACTCCCTCCAAGTGCAGCACTACAATATTTGATTGCTTCTTTTGGCGTAGGATTCAACTGGAAGTAGGTATCGGCCTTCATTACCCATGCTTGGGCAGATATGGATCTGGATCCGTCAAATGGAGATAGATTTACTCAACTTTCTTTTGAGATCATTGTTAAAGTATCCTTGGTTTCCACCTGCTGAATATCTCATTCTTAGATCCACGTAATCTTTGTAGGATATATCCTCCTCAAAATTCTATTTTTCTAGTCTTCTCTTAGTTGTTCTTGCGTCTCTTCAAAAGTTGGTTGTGTGGTGCCTGAAAAGATGACATGGAAGGTCGAGAGTGTGCTGGATGATGGTTTTATTTACCTGACACCGAGTCCGTGCTATGACCATTATGTTCTTCGGATATTTTATTAGTTGCCAACTTCTTGAGAGTCTCTTCCATGAGCCACTGAGTATCAGTGATCTATGCCTGATTCTTTGCAAGTTCTCTCAGTAGTGCCATGAGTTCGGCAGCTGTCGGTTCTAGTTCGACAGCCATTCTATCAGCGAAATGTGTCCTTCTCTTCCAGCTATAAACTCTCATTCACTGTCCATAGGCTGGCAGGATTGAAGCTCTGATACCATTGTAATGTTCCCACATATTGAGGTCTGGTGTCAACCAACTAGATGGTCGTACGAGCGCCTAGAATGAGGACCGTACGGTGTGGGGATAGTGGCCGTATGGGGCTATTGTTATAGCCGTACAGTGTGGGGATAGTGGCCGTACGAAAGCTACTCTTATGGCCGCACGAAGGAGGATTGCAGGGGACATGATTAAAAGGCCGTATGGAGATTATTGAGTGTCGTATGGTAATCCAAGGTGAATGTACAGAGGCCAGAGATGACCGTATGGTGGTCAGGGGTGGTGTACGGTGAAGAAAGAGGGGAGGGTGTATGGTGTGAGGTTAAGTTGGCCATACGAGAGGCTGTACATTGGACTGAGTGACAACGGGAAGAATGTACGAAGGTAGTGGGGGAAGGTGAAGGCTGTACGACCACGAAAGGAGTAGTACATACAAGGACAAGAAGTGGTACGGATGGATATATGAGCCCTACGGTGAGAATACTCCTGTTCATTCAAAAACACAAATTTTATGGAATCTAGATACCAAATAATAAATACTCGAATACAGATAATCCTTCAAAAAAAAAACACGTCAAAAAGATGGTGCTTCGATTTGCCAGATGGGAGCGAAGTATTACAGGCGACGGAATAGGGTGAGCGTTGATTCCCACTAAAACCGAGATGACCAAATAGGGAAGATCTTTCACTTCCGAAATGGCGAACAACAGAGAATCCCAATAGGAATTCGCAGTACAATGAAAATAATCCAAATTGCATACTAACTACAATCTTCATTCTGTGCCTAAATACCTTTCGGGAAAACTTCCGAAGGTGTACAAAGTTAGCTGATGGTGACACAAACTATGGAAACAAAGTAAAAATGGGTCCGATATACATTAAATCAATCGGCCTATTACAATAGTTTGAAAAAACAATTTATTTTATAATGAGAACATTACAAACATCATCACAAATTTCTTGATTTCAACCTCATATACTTGTTTAACATGGCCTAGCTCTTACCCTTATCTCTGATTGACTTGAGTACTCAATGAGTCAAAGTTGATCAAACTCATCTCCAAGATTTGGGAACTTGAAAATTGTCACCAAGACCACCTAATACTACTACTACTGCCAAATCCAAAAGAGGGCTTCCCCATTTGCAGCGGGGCAGTGGTTGGAAAATCTCACATAGTACCCTCCCAACACCCACCCCCCTCCCCCCCCCCCCCCTCCCCTCTCTCTATATATATATGTATATCTTTTTTTGAATCGTATGTACCCGTTTGTGACAACTTGTACCTAACAGGAAGATAATATGACAAATCCATATAGTCAAATCCATTTTTTTGATATCTTAAATTTTACAACAGCTCTCTCTCTAAAAATATATCATTTGCTTAATCACAGGAAGCTTACATCTCAAATTCATGTTTGTGATATCTTAACACAGTATATCTAACGTATATATAAATAGTCTTTAATACCATTGATTTGAGTTAAGGTGGTAAATTAGGAGACAATACAATGGTTATGGAAATATAATATCTAAATCTCAAACACTCTAATCCGAAAACTTTAAAAAACAAAAGTTTGAAAACCTAAAACAAAACAAAACACCATTGCCCTAAACCTCAAAATCTTGCAAACAAGAACCCTAGACTCCAAAAAGATGAAACCAAAAGCACCTTAGCTTCCAAAACACTAGAATCCTAAAACAAGGAAGCATTAAAACCCCCAAAACTTATAACCAGAAAATCTTTAAAACACTAAAACTTATAAGTCCATGTATTTATATCTGGCCCAACTCAGTCATACTGAAACCAATTTTTGTTGTTGCTAAACTGCCAAACTTGAACCTGAATTCAGAACATAGCTGAAAATGCATTCTTCATTTACCGAATGAGCAGGAATAAGGTAATAATCTAACACCCTTCTCATTGATCTCTTGCTTGGAACTTAAATTGTATGCAGTAATCTTTCAGTGGTCATTATTCTTTGGGCCTTATATTTAAGGTAACTTTTTTTCTGTTATGATTTTGACAATATAATCTATTGAGTATGCTGATGACAGGCTTGCATTTCTCAATCTGTGTTCAATTCTAACTGTGAAACTTATGGATATTTATGCATGCCATTAAAGCATTGACATTTCATGTGAATGACTTGGTTTAGCTCTGTATTTGTTGTTACAGTTTTGTCCTATCGCTAGCTGGCATGGACCAAGAATTATTAATGGAAGGAGAAACACAAGTCTGGACAAGCAATGATGCTGTCATAGTTCTTCAACATGAGAATAATGAATTTCCTTTAAGGTGGGTCCTTGATAATAGTTATCAAATTAAGATCTCTGCTTTTCTACTCTTAGTTAAGATGAACTGTATTTTACTTGTAATGTTTCAGCTTGTCACGTGTTTATTTTATTGTAGTTTGTAATCAACAGAGCTTTGTACTCTCAATGTCTGCAATATTACTTAATACATCCTGCATTAACTGTATATTGATGCTAGTTTTTGCTGGTGCCATATGTTTCTATATGTTTTTTGGTGTTTGCTTCTTTGTTGTTTTGCCTTGTCAAAGCTTATTGACTACTTTTTTCCAATGCACTCAAAACTATTAAGACCCATTGTTGCAATTGGTATTTATATCTGCAATGGGAATCCACTAGTTCGCTTTGTTTGCCACATTCATCCACGGTTGAATACATTCTTCCATGGTTGCATGGCAAGACTAGGGGTTGTGCATTTATTAATCCTGGACATATATTAAATTTTGTAGAGTCGGGAATTATTAATCATATAGACGATCCATATGCTCTGAATTTTAGTTTTTTTCATGATGTGAAAGCTTCGCTGAGATTTGAGCAACTGACAATATATTGTTGTTTCTTTATAGTTATGTGTCAGAAACAAAGAGAAGATATGCTGCACCAATGCTTTCACAACGCCATATTATAGCTGGATTAGCGTCAGCAGTTGGTGGATTGACTGCCCCATATGAAAAAGCCTCCCATATCCATCAAAGACCAGTTTTGAATTGGTTATGGGCAACAGGGTGTCATCCCTTTGGTCCCTTCTCAAATGTTTCCAAAATTAGCCAAATGCTTCGAGATACTGCTTTGGTAAGCTTAGCATGATTTTCAGCCTTTTTCTGCAAACATTTTCCTTAGAAGTCTGAAGATATTCAAAATTATTTAATTAATGTGTATACGAACCTCATAATTTTTCAAAAAGCTTGAATTCTAAATCCTCATGTTTTTGAGAAGCATAATTATTAATTAGTATTGAGAAGCCTCGTTTGGATGTAAAATCCTTCATAATTATGAGAGGTTGGCCAGAAAATGGTGGAAGCTGACAATTAGTTACCTCAATCATGGCAATTAAGTAACAAATATATACCTCAAGCATGGTAGCTACTTGACCAATGACTCCCTCATATTACTGGTGTTGACTGACATTGATGAAGAGTGACTGTGTATGTTGTTGGTGGAGTTCATAAGAATTGAACGACTTCACTCTCCTACACAGCTTCTTCCTAGCTGAAAGTAACACCAATTCTGAAAGATACCTTAATCTTTTGTTTAGGGTGAAATTTTTTGGTCAAAAGATACTTAGCGTCACACATTAAAGCGGCATTAAAAATATGGCCTTCTAATGATTGCTTCTTCACAAGCAATGAAATGTTGGATGCTCAGAGACCTTTGGTTCCTGCCAAGCAGCATCCTTGTTTGTTAGGTTCATCTGATGTACCAAGTCATCTGTGAGTCTGATACCTCAATTTCTTCTTGTTGATGTCAATAGTAGTCTCTAAAATCATTATGGGTGTCTTGTCATCGTCTAAGGTGGACAAATTTGAATTTTGAAGTGAATCCGTACTTATTCCCTTTCATTCATTTCATCCACATCTCGTATCTTGTCTTGTAAAGATTCCCCACAATTTCATGTGGGCTATATGTGGATATTCCTATCGCTTTACAGATTCAAGGAAATTCTGGAAACATTTCCTATTTCTTGCATAGAAAGGGGATGGGCATGTAACATTTCCCAACTGTCCAGTTCTTGAAATGTGTAATCCCCACCTGGGAATCCTTGGAATCGAAGATAAAACACGCACTAACACACACACTTATTTGTTAAATAAAGAATAGATAGATGCATACATCAATCATAACAATTGCAAGTGAAAGACTTAACCAACTCACCAAAGATTCACAAGGGTCCCACTACTTACCCAATGCATACATTTCCATCTAGGCGATTAATCATGCAAGGTTAATTCCATTATACAAACTAGCGTTAGATGTGACATTCATTTTAATTCCCAAATACAAATTCCGAAATGATTAAACATACAAGTTCATTTCAGGCTAAAACACAAGAATATTGTGACAACCTTGTTAACCAACGCAAAGTGTCCGATAGTCGATCTGTTCTTAATTGGGGAGATACAACTTCCAAATAGATATCCAAAGAACTAAATTACAAATTCTGGAAAAGTACAAAAGTGCTCACTGCCCATGGTGCGATAATCTCACAACAATATCTTGCGATGAAACACTAGAAGGTACTTCAATGCTTGAAACAAACAAGATATTTCACTAAATGACGCGATAAGATGCAAATCCTACGTCCCATTGTTCAATGAAATGTCATAACTGCACGCGATGAGATGTCTCAACTAGTACGATGAAATGCTAACCAACCTTTCATCGTGCAATAAGATGTTGATGAGGGGTGTGATACAATACCCTACTCAATGTGGAAACAATAATGGAAACTAGGAACACAAGGAAACCTCGACACGAAGGAGTATCAAATACACATGAATCGAGGAGATAAGCACTCGATCGCACAACAAATAATTCATTAAAGCATCTACGTAACCAGATACATGAAAAACCAAGTACAAGAGAACATTTGCACCAATAGTGCAAGTACAATAGTGAAATCAAGAGGACAAGAGGGTAAGTTGATAATATCCTGCCTCTAGAAGATAGTTGCCCCTATTCTCCGATTCCTTGTAGTGGTATAGATAGAAACACCTCCGAACCATGTGGAACCCATAGGCCCACCCCGTTATGCTCATGGAGATAATGACCTAACCACAGACACAAAAGACAGGGGCATCGAAGTCTAACACACATGCCAATCAGTGAATGACACAAGAACTTAATGATCATGAATGCAATGCAATGCTTCAGGTTACTAGCTAGACACACTATGGGATAACCATGTAGGGACTCTAGTGAAGTGTCATTACTTGTCTTGAGTAGCACAAGTAGCATTGAGCCTTCATTTTGACACTTGTAGGGGATCAAATGCAGAATATATCATCATTCCAATTCCCTCGAGAAGCTAGATATTGAGTCTTCGTTCCAAATCCCTCGAGAGGCCAGACACCACACCTTTGTTCCAACTCCATCAAGAGGCCAGGTGTTCAATAATCTTATCTTTCATTAATTTTTATTACCCAAGTGTTTATTTGGTTATCACTTATTAAACCTCTTCACATTACCTTGTCAACCACTTCCAGACCGGGGCAACCTTGAGAAGCCACTCTACACCTCTACCCTACATACCCTTCTCGCCATATGACATGTGCCATAAGAAATGCAAATTCCCAACTCAACTCCCAAATGAACTAACAGTTAACTCACCTAAATCTGGGAATTTTGGTCTTTCAAGATCTTGCCATACGCACATGCACGTGCTTGTGGGTGGGCACAACCAACTCTACATATAAACATGATGAAATAAAAGCAAGGGTTGGTTCGAGAAATGCAAGCAAGAGAATCAAGTACAAAATTTCACTCAACTGAGCAACTTGTCAGGACCATGGATTCGCCAACAAATCCAAATTTCACAAAAAACCATAGGATGAATGAAAATATGGAGTACAATCCATTTCGATTATCGAAACATGCACCAAAAATTTCCAACAAAACCTGGGTGATACACAAAATGAGACTAACCAAACTTCTTTGATTTCAATGAAGACAAAAATCCACTTCTAAAATGTGGTCAAACTACCAAAAATTCAAAGAAAATCAAGATCCAAGTTCACATGTGAAATTTGATAGCATAAGACTACCAAAACTTACGGATTTAATTACAAATGACAAAAAACACTAATACCTATCCAACTAGGCCCAAACTGATGCGTGCAAAAGGAGGGGAGCACTACTTCTCAACCTTCAATTATTTAACAATCGAAAGAACACAATAAAACAGATAAAATTGAAAGAAATGAGAGAGCCCTACCTCTCACAAAAAGCTCAGATACGTAGAATGAAAGAAGAAAATGGAGAGAGCTCTGAAGATGTTGAAAGTCGTGACTTAGGAGATTCTTGCTATGAATCCAATGAGTCCACTCTCATGAAGATCCAACGAGCCAAACTTTGACAAAAGAAAAATAAAGAAATCCTCACAAGAGGGTTTTGGAGCAAATGCCTCCAAACATGAAATTGCAAAGTGAGAAGTGAGTAATAAAATTCACTTTTGCCTAATATAAGTACTTTTACTAAAGTGACTTATAAATTAGATTATTAAATCACTTAATAGTCTAGTCGACTAGGCAAATGGATTTCAACTACGACAAACTAGCCGATATTAAAATAAATTAAGTCAAATAGTAAAATTCCCGTAGATCAATTAAATCAATATTTTCTGTGACATTGCGGAACCCTAAATGCACATACATGGTCACGGGTCTAATCACATAATGCATTACGAGTCTGGATTTACCAATTACTAAAGGGTTAATAATAACAAATATATGGATATGTCACCCATATAGGGACAACATTGACTCAACATGAATGGTCGTCACTATCTCTTGGTGCCATTGCCGAGGATATAGGTACACACTTAGATCCTAAATTTAGTGTGAATGTACTTGGTATCTGTTAAGTAAATAACAAACATCAAGTGCCGATGCTCAATATATAAATAGAAGAAGCACATAAAGACAGTCACATGAAAATGAATGATTTACTGTGTACATCTTGCAAGTGACGACGGCTTCGTTACCACTTCGTACTAGCACCAATGGGCAATCCACGCATAAAAATGGTGCAGTGGAACATAACAACATATAATTACATGATAAGACGTTTGAATTTAATCACTTGAGCATATATATATTGAAGGTAAAAGTTAGATGTCCATAGCATAAAAGAACACCAAAAATGAATCCAATAATATCCATCCAATAACATATAAACCATAGTCCAAGTCAACATACAAAAAAGCTAGGTATCACTATAAAGTATCATGTCACATCACTAGCATCGCCATGCAGATAAGATCAAATTGAATAGAAACATTATCTAACATCTAGCACATGTAATACTAGTAATCAAAATAGTGTATAGTCATTAAAGCATCTCAATATGCAAATAAACATGTCAAATCCATCAAAGCATCTCTCCAGTCAAAATAACCATGGAACAGAGTGCAAACACAGGAAGCACTACAAAATGTCCCCTGTAGGAGATGGGGGTTCCAGGGCAGTGTATTGTCTTAAAACTGCCTGTTTTTAGTTATCCTGAGAAAGTGTCAGTTTTCAGTAGGCATTGAATGAAATTAATGGATTGCCATAAAACTGCTCATCCTTGAATAGTCATCAGATGAGATCATAGTAATTATATGAGATCTATTCTTTGAATCAAATCAGATCTCTGTATTGGATCTCACTTCCTCAGCTCATGTGTGAAAATATATTGTAAATTGTAACTAATATTTTCCTTTTAAAGGCTGCAAATTTTTATCTGGTGCTCAAGATCAAGCAGCTTAGCAGTAGGGTGATCGATTTTACTTTTTCTTTGTGCAGAATGTGGCCGGAAAAATAATTGCATTTGCATTCAGTGGATGGTCCTTGGAGTGGATAAAGGATTTGGCTATGAAATTATGTGTGCGCAAGAATTCCATTTCTGAAGGCCATTTTCACAACTGTGATAACTTGCTAGTGGAATATAATAATACTTGATTTAAGTTTTGCTTTGCATATAATTTGGCCAGAAACATAATTGCATTTGCATTCAATGGCTGGTGCTTGGAGTAGATAAAGAATTTGGCTGGTGCATGCAAGAATTCTGTTTCTGATGGCTATTTTCCCAATTGTGATAAATTGCAAGTAGAATATAAGCATACTTGTGGCCATAGGAGCTGGAGGGCTTAAGAATTGCTTAAAAGTAAGTTCTGGGTGGAAATCAACTCTGTTGAAATTATTTCATGTGAATTTGATCAGGCTTTGAAGATTTTGCGTGCAAGGATTGCACAGGTTGCTGGTTTATAAATGCATCCCCAACGAAACTCTAAATTACTTCCTCTTCAGACAAGAGAAGACACTCCACTAGGCGAACCAAGAGCATCACATGAGTCTTCTTCATGGTGATGTCGAGATCACAAATGTTCTTCTGGATGCCAATTATCCTCAAGTATTGGTGGATTTTGTATTGGCAAAGATTTTGGGTAGAGATTTCAGTCGTGCTGACAGCAATAACAAGAATGATAGGGTCAAGGTCGTTCATGTTACTCTTTTCCATTAAGTGATTTCTATGTGGATAACTAATTCATTTCTTGCCAAATTTTGTGTTACCCTTTGCCATTGGTTGCCCACTTTCACTTTTCTCCATTTTATAAGCAACCCCTTTGGAGTTTAATGAGTAGTAGAATGGATTGTGCTCATGTTTGCCTACTTTGTATAACAATTAACATTATAATTCAAAGAAGTTAGAGAGGCACTTATTCTTGAAGAATTCACTTTCATCACATTGATAGAGCTTAAGCTCATCTTTGTTTATTTCTTCCTCTAATTCCTCTGCCCTACTAAAGGGAACTTGTGTCTCTTATCATGAAATGCAAAATGAGATGAAGAGATACTTTATGTCCTTAGATTCAATAAAATTCTATGTAGAATTTGATATATATAGTTCTTTCTAATGAGAAAATAACCACCCAAATGAGTGAAGCGAAAATGAAAAAAATGATTATTAAAATTGACATAACCATTGCACCCCCATCATAATTTTAATGTAAAAGATTAGATTGTTAATCAAAACAAATAGACCCCTGAAAGGATGAAACAAAATTCATATAGAGAACTGATAGCTTGAAGACAAATTGTCAACCAAAAAGTCAAGATTGTAAATGAAAATTGTAAGCACATAATATTCTTCTATATAAAAATACTGTCAATTTAATTAATGTGTCTTCTATAGACATAAAGTTCTATTGTCTAACATATTAATTTGTATACTTTTCTATCACCGTAACCCTTGCTAGTAATATAACATTAGAAATTTAAGTGAAAAGTTAAACCATTTTTCTTGATTGTGGAAAGTATTGCAATGACATCGAAATCATACTGATCATACCCATATGGTTATGAAGGCTTGGGATGATGATAGGTGCCAAGCAGGCGACTATATAGAACATAGACTATTTCTCTAAGAAGTTATACCCAAGCGTGGGAATTTGACTCCTATAGGGATTTCATGCATTCTTGAAAGAGAAATTCGCCTTCCATCTGGATTTTCCCATATTTGGAGTTTAAATTCTATTTTCAGAGGGACTCTTTGCATTTATTAAATGCAAAATGATAAAATAATTTTTCATAAGGAATCTGCATAATTTATGAATGGAAAACCGATTTTCATAGGGATATTTAATTTCCTTTGCATGATTTTGTCATTTAAGTCCAAGTTAACAAGGTATGCCATTACAACACCTTTCAGACCATTTGACGAGCCAAAATATCCCAATACTTAAGAATTTTTTGTCAATTCTTAGCCAACCTCGCAATTTGACCCTAGTTATCTTAATCCTTTTACCACTTGTTTGCGTTTGCCACTTTGATAACTTAACCACTTCTCAACCATATAAGCTCTGAAATGACACTTTCTACACCCTCAAACTATAGGTGAAAAGAGGGGGGGTCCCCATTTGTAATGGGCAATGGTGTGAAAAGGTAACAACAATGCTGCAACACAGACTGGGCCATTTCTATAACAGTATGGCTCCTCTTCTCAACAACAATGTTTTGTTGAGGGGTGTAGAATGTGGTAAGTTGGCAATAATGTGTTTAGCTTTCAAGTCTGAGAATTCATTGGAACACAGTTTCCCCCATTATTTGACTTGAGAGTAATGATCTAACCTCCCGACTCTTTCTCAAATAATGCTTTAAAAGTCTGGAATTCAATAAATACATCTGATTTTGCATTTAGGAATAATACCCACATTTTTCTACTGAACAAATGACCATTCCCAATGTGGTGCCCAGCTATGATGAAGCCTTTGAAAATCTACCCAGAATGATATCAAACCCTGTTATTGAAATATCCAAAATCTTCGATTCCTTGCTAATGATTAAAAACCTCCAAAATTCAAAAATTTAACACAACCACTAAAGAAAAGCTTCTACCTCTTACTAAACTCAAACCACATCCCCAATAAGCATACACCATACCAAAAACCAAAAAAACTGTATCAAAGAACTTAGAAAATCTTCATCTTCTTCAAATCCATAGATACTTACAATATCAAAAGCTTTGTAAATCTTGACCACGAACACCAACCAGATAGGGTGGGTCTCTCATGGCTGAAACCAGAAAGACAAGAAGAGGGTTTATATCCTCAAACAGAAAAGGAAGAGCTCCTTGAGCTCTTTGAAACATCATAATATTAAGTTGTCACAGCCAAAACCAGCAAGACAAGAAAGGGTTTACATCTACAAACAAAAAAATTAAGAACTTCTTGAACTTATTCCAGTGTCATAATATTTAGTCTTTAATACATCTAAAATCCAATAAGAGCTCAAACTCATATTTATAAAGTGAGGGAATATACATCCCTCTCATTTCACAGTATGAAATAGCATGAAACTATCCACTAGAGGTTTGACTATATCTTTTTAAAAATCATTTTATTTCTCCATTAATCTTGGTGTCACTTTTGAAAATAATATATAAATTTGTTAAAGTCCTATGCCTTGGGTTCACATTTGAAGTCTACTTTGTCTTATTCAAAAGCAACTTGAAGTGACTGCATTCGTAGGCGTAGGAATATAACACATCCTGACTCACAAAAGCCAGAAACTAAATAAAAGAATTCTTAAGTGAAATAAATCAAATGTCAACCTGTCAACCTTAGAAATCACCAAAGCACTGAATTGAGAAGCATTGTACTCTTAACTGAGAGGAGATAGATAGATAGATAAAATTTTAACGTCCACGAGGCCAAAAATAGCCTATGGGACAGCAAGACAACTCAAGCAGACTTAAGTAGCGCTGTTCGCCTCTTGTGTAGACTAATGATGAGCCCCCCCAATTGCTCAATGTACTCTTCGTTGAACAGGTTATGCCAAGAACTTTCACATATAGTATCCGCAAACTTATCCCTGCTATCCTTGTAGGCCTCACATTCTAGAATAAAGTGTTGTTCAGTTTCCACTTTCCCAGAATTGCAAAATCTGCAAATTCTCTCTTCCCAAGCCTCCTTTGGCCTCTTCCAACGCCCGGTCTCACAACGAAGTTGGTGAGAGTTGGTTCTCAGCTGAGCAATAAGAATTTTAGCTCTCCAAGGAATGTTGGCTCCTATGTACACTTTTTCGAGTTGATCACAAGTGGGGTTGAACTCATTTATATAATATAGTTTCTTCCTCCCAATCTCGCTTCCCCAATTTCTCTTGTAGAATTTCTCCATAACAAAGACCTTTATTTCTTTATTACTTGTGGGGCACATATTGAAATGAATATTCCATTTACTCATCCACTTGATGTTTTGTTGCATCCATGTCCTTTTTCGCTTACATAGTGTGTCACTAAAGACAACTTTTGGCCATCTATCCTCTTCCATTTTTTCGGTTCTTTTTAGATAGCTTAAAAGGCGAACCATAGCAAGTGCCTCAATAGGCGCAGCCCCCATTTCACTTAGCATGATGTCATATGGAACAGTGCTTTTAATTTTAAACTTGCTTGTAATCAAGCGCTTTTGGATTCCTTCGATTTGTTTCCATTGTGCTATAGTAGTGCTGCTGGCCCATAATTCACACCCATAAAGAACAACTGGCAGCACAAGAAGACCAAACAAGGTTTGAATAGTTTTCCAATCCCACAACTCCGCTTCACGGCACCTATTCTGAAGAGCGTAGAAAGCCTTCCATCCACCTAATGTCCTTTTATACCTGTAGCTAGACCAGCTTAGTTTTTTGTTGAAATCGATGCCAAGGTATTTATATTCCGCAACTTCTTCGAGAACACTTCCATTGTAATAAAATTCATGTTGATGCTGTTTTTTATTATTAGAGAAAATCATAACCTTGGTTTTGCTGATATTGACTTGCATCCCCACCATTCTACAAAAGCGCTCAAGAGAAGATAGATGGTCTTGCAAACCACAAGCAGATTTGGCAATTAAAATGAGGTCGTCCGCATATAGGAGTAGCTTTATAACAAATTCTCCTAGCTGAATGCCTTCACGCTCTTGCGTGTTTAACCACTCTTCCAGTTTGTCAATATATAAACCAAATAAAGTAGGGGATAAAGGGCAGCCCTGTTTGACCCCGATATCGCTCCTAAAACATTCTGAAATGCCATCTGAAGTTCTGATTTTGACTTTCACCTCTTCGTACATTCTATGAGCAGCAGCTCTGAGATGCCTAGGAATCCCCAATTCTTCCATCCTCAACCAAAGCTTGTCTCTCGGAACGGTATCAAAAGCCTTTTTGAAGTCAACAAAGCAACAAAAAACCTCTTCTTTTTTCTCCCACTCTTTTTCAATAATGTGTCTCAGAGTGACACAGTGATCCACTGTCGAGTGCTTTGGCCTAAAACCAGCTTGCCCTTTAGCACGTTTATGATTTTCTTCTGCCCATTTGCTGATCCTAGTTTCTATCATACTGCCAAAAAGTTTAGCAAAGAGGGGATTGATCATTATAGTCCTGTAGTTGGAGGGATTGTTAACATCACCACTCTTAAAAAGTGGTATTGCAAGGCTGATTGTCCAATCTTTCGGAAACCCTTCCTGGCAGATTTTGTTGAAGATTTCAGTGATGTGCGGTGCAAGAGTTTTCATACCCCACTTCAAATATTCAGCTTGAAGCGCAACAAGGTCTTTTGCTTTGCCTCCACCCAACTTCTTAATCCCTGTCTCTATCTCTTGCACAGTAAAAATATTTGTGGTATCATTGACCAAAGGTGGCTGTCCCACTCCACCCTCTTGTTCATAAAGTTTCTTAGCATAATCAAACCATTGGGTGGCAGTAATATTATTTTCAGTTTGCTTCCTCCTTGGTTGGAGTTCTTTCCAAAAACGTTTGGGGTTATTTCTGCCCAAGAAAATTAGCTCCTCTCTCCTTGTGGACATAAAATCGATTTTTTTCTTCTTTAGGATCTGTTTGTAGGTCTTAATGTCAAGGTTAGTTTTATTTGACTCCCTTAGATTTCTCCTAGCCCTCTTGCATTCCTTATCAAACCATGCATTGGCTGGAAAACAATTAGTTTCAGATTTTCTATTTTTTGCTCTCTTGCATTTTGAAAGAGCCTTGTGAATCAGATTTGATAAATCATGACTATTAACACCATGCTTATACATAGGGTGTCCCATACAAAGTTCCTCAAGAGCAGCCCTGAAAGTGTTACTATTTTCTGAAGTTAACAAAATTCTGCCCTGAGAAGGTGGGTGTTGAGGGCCTTGGATTTTTGCCCCAATCCGTCTATCCTTTGCCCAATACAAATTTACGTACAGTGGTCTATGATCTGATTTGAGATCCCAAATGTGCTCTCCAATTTCAACTTCTTCAATATTATTATACAAATGCTGCGAACAAATTACATAGTCTACCACACTTGCCCCGTTGTATGTGTTGCAAGTGAAATTGCCCGACTTAGCCCATCTAGCCAAACCATTACAGATTATTAGATCAAATGTGCCACACAAAGTGATCAATTCTTCCCCAAAATGATTGCAGCCTTTAGCATCTTCGGATATTCTATCCCATGGATGATTTCTCTCTTCTGTGAGCCAAATAGGGTTATCATTTACTTCGGAGCTGAAAATACTTGCTTGCCAATTTGCTGTCCTAGCATTGAAATCTCCAACGAGAAGGACATCCCCACGTTGTGAAAAAACAGCAACATCTTTCTTTAACGTAGCATAAGGGTCATTGTGATCTAAACCACACTTTTTATAAATTTTAGATACTTGTGGAGCAAAGTAACAAGCTGCAATCCTGAGAAGAGTGTTATTTTCCACGATTTTGAGCCATATAAATTGTTTATTAGAATCAGTCTTTTCCAGCTGAATGACACGACCTTCTTTTTCTTTTACTAGAACCATTATACCTCCATAACCTTTACCATTTCCCGCTGCCTCATTCCACACTGCCATCTTCCAGTAGCCTTCAAACAATGGGGTCTTACATCCCTCATGCTCATGTGTCTCTATGAGACAAATAATGTCTTTGCCTTCCGCAATAGGCCCTAACCCAGGCCCACGTCTCCACGGATAACCTCTGCAATTCCAACAAACTAAACTTAAGGACGCCTGGGTTAAGCTTGATTGCTATTTATTTTGATGCGAAAGACTCAAAGTTGAGTTATTATCGCTAGGTGTGATTATGGATCTTGTTGTATCGCTCCCTGTTAAGGTGTTTGTTGTTGCACCTTTGTTGCCTTCTTGCTGCCCTTCATTGTAGCGGTGGCCAAAATGAGCAATAACTGCTTTTCCCTTGAACATCCAAGCTCTTTTGCCTTCATTTCTAGCTGTTCTGATTTTTTCCATTTCCATCCTTCTTTCTACTTGCTATCTCATAGTTAAATCCTCCTCTAAAACGAAGCGAGAACCCCACAAAAGCTGTTTTTTGTTAAGTAGATTTTGTTTGTCGCTAATGCTGAGCATGACTACCTTGATTGGCCTATTTCTCTCAGCGTGTGGTTTGCCAACCCTCCAAGCTTGGCAGATTTGTCCTTGCCACAACAACACATCTTGTAGGAAATCCCTCGTTAGGTCAAGGGTATGTTCGCCTTCCCCATAGTCTTTTATCCCCTTGATAATTATATTGGATGCCCTAAGCTGCCTTTCCTTGACCTCTTTGTCTTGCGTGTTCACACGAATCTTTGCCTCTTCTCTTGCCATATCAGGGTGTTGGCTGTTTTTGTCCCAAGTTTTGGTGACTTCTGCAAAACTCCTTCTCTTCTCTTCACCATCTGCCTTTCCTGGCAAACTAGTGTGAAGAATCGTTTTCTCCTTATTATGAGATGACTCGGTATTTGCTGTGACCTTGTTTGTTTCCAATGTCACATTCAGGTTTTTCCATTCATCCTTCATATTCTGCCATTCAAGCTTCCCGGCTAAAAGTGTTTCTTGCAACGTTGAGATTTGAGCTTTTAAAGTGTTGTTATCATCTGCAAGAGTTTTATTTGTTGCAATTAGCACCTGTATATTGCGGTAACTTTCTTGCTCCTTAGCCTCTAGGAGCTCCAACCTCCTCTTGGCCCTCAAAAGTTCTTGCACATAAAGATCTGGGCACCAAGCGAGAGGTGTGGAGGTAGGGCTGTAACTGACAGACTCATCGAAGTTATTACTACCATACAGATGACTGTCACCACTTAAGTGTGGAGGAGGGCACATTTTGACTTGTTTATGCAATCTCTGCCCGTGTTTTTGCTTGTCCTGTGACCCTTTCATACGAGCAAGTCTACGTTTTAAAATGCCCTTGAACTGTTTAACATTGACCCAGATATATTTTCCTGTCTTGCCAAGTGATGCCATTTTGACTTGCCCTAAATGGTTAGTTTCAAAGTGTACCATAATTTCTTGACCGTTTTTTACCAATGAGATGGTTTGTTTTTCCATGGTTTGCATATCCACCGTTTGTTTTCTCATTTGTGTATCCTCAATTTGTTTTTCCATTGATCAAAAGAAAGAAGGGCGAAACAAAAGCTAACAAGAGCAAATATATAAAACAAAACCAAAAAGTGCACCTTGAAACCCCTGGCTTAAGGCCTGCCACTATCTTGCTCTGGGCTGGGCCCCAGTCTTCGTTTTACCCTTGGAAACGGGCCTACCTAGGATCTGAACCCTGTCTGGTATTGTGTCTGCTGCCCTGGTCCCACTGTTTCTTACAGAAGCGCCCACGCTGTTTCTTGTTATTTCCTTGTGTCTGCTGCCCTGGTCCCACTATTATGAGATCTTTCGGTCAAACCCTCAACAAAACTTGGTACACACTATTGTACTCCCCTCCGACAGCCGCAACCATAGCCTTTACGGCAAAAGCCTCGACAGAGTAAAACCAAAATATATATACTACTGAAAATAACTGTTCAAGCTGCGAATGGAATGAGGGCCGTAATAATGGAGAAAGCAAAATCTGCAATGCCGAGACCCTGCAATCATTACCATATCTGGCTGCGAAGTGGGACCAAGTTAATCTTTCATGGAGATAAAAGCCACGACTCAGTGCTAAAAATAGCCATATGCTAAAAATAGAAATGTTAAAGCCAATAAACTAAAGATGTTTGCATGCTAAAGCAAAGAGGAAATTGTAGCTATGATCGTATGCACAATATAACACTTACTATAAAATGTAATTGCTAAAAATAACAACTGCTAAAATTCATGTTATCCAAAACTTCTAGATGAACAATTGGTGCCCAAATTAAAACTTACTACAAATAGTAAGTCCTAAAAAATGTTGCCCTAAATCACTCCAGAATGCATCATTCACCTCCATTAATTCATTTGATTACTCTACACGACATTGAAATAACCTTTTGATCACTGTAACGAGACCCAAACTTGCTTCCGACTAGGAAAGTCAAAATTGGGCTTGGACTCGGACTTGGTGACATAATATTAAAGGGAATTTCTAAAGGAAAAACACTAAATAACATAATATAAAGTTAAACATAGTATCACTGTCAGATGTCTACAATATTCATGGATTATGAAATCCATGGAATAAAAAGTTAAAAACATATATCAAAATAACTGCTAGAGTGTAGAAGACTAAGGCTTATAGTAGCCTATGTCCTCCTGCGAATACGCCTAAGATAAGTCATGGGAGACTATATAGCCATCCTCTCTCCCCGTGTCTAAGGTTGAAGCTCAGGGGCATCCTCATCCTCAACCACATAATCGTCATCATCAGACTCGTATCTATCACTCCTAACTTGAGGGTCCTGCACTCGGTCTCTTCGCTTTTGGCCTCCTCAACTGCCATCGCTACTACCTTTGCCTCCCAATCCACCTAATCAAACCACTCCACGTCTTCATCGTTGAAGATAGGATAAGAAACCTCTTTGTTCCACTCTACACGTGGATCAACAGTCTCTAATACAATCGGTGATGTATCAGTGCCTAAGATCTATCTATGGAAAAGGTGAAGGTTGTAGTGAACAAAGATGAGATCATTCAATTTTTTCACAAATAGTGGAAGTGCAAGTATGTATGTAGAAGCTTCCTCCAAATGCTTCCTTTAACTCCTCTCAATGCTTAAGCAGAAGCTCCTTGGGAATATGCCTAAGATAAGTCATGGAAGACTCTAGAGCCATCCTCTCTCCCTGTGTTTGAGGTTGAAGCTCAGGGGCATCCTCATCGTCAACCACATAATCTGCATCATCAGACTCATATCCATCACTCCTAGCCTCAAGGTCCTACACTCGGTCTCCTTGTGCTCTAGCCTCCTCGACTGCCATTGCTACTGCCTTTGCCTCCCAATCCACCTGATCAAACCACTCCACATCTTCATCATTGAAGACAAGATCAACAATCTTTGTGTTCCACTCTGCATGTGGATCAGCAAACTCTAATACAATCAGTGATGTATCGGTGCCCTAGATTTGCCTATGGCAAAGGTGAAGGTTGTAGTGAACAAAGACAAGATCATTCAATTTTTGCACCAACAATGGAAATGCAAGTTTGTAGAAGCTTCCTCTGAATGCTTCCTTTAGCTCCTCTCAATGCTTAAGCACAAGCTACAAATTTGCACAAACAATCATCAATCGATATGGGAGAGCCAACCAGTTTGCTAACTTCTCTCTCAAAACTCCAATGCTTTTCTCTAACTCTTTTCCCTCTATCACAAGCACTAGCAAAGGATGGAATGACCTTTTTAGGTTGAATAGATGTTATACAAAACACACACAATTTACTTAACCCTTTTATTATTTTTTGCACTTTATGAGTCCTGCTGTCGTCGAGAGTCCAGAGCTTGGGACTTTGCGAGTCACGAGAGTCCCTGGACTCAGTGAGCCCATGGTGACTCTTCCAGGACTCTATTGAGTCCGAGGCCAAAGGCAATCTGCCTCGTTTTGATGGACTCTGGCTCAGACTCAGTGAGTCCTGCTGTGATCCACAGAGTCCTGGAACTATGCTTTTGATTGTGATGACACCAACCCAGAAAGCCAACACCAGCCGCACTACAAGAGAACCTGAAATTGGAGACATTACGGGGATCCTCTGGTTTTAACTCCTTTGCATCCACCTCTAAATCTAAGAGTCTCCCTGTTGTTAATTCTGTTAAGGAAAGTTGTGTGCAAGTCCCGTTGCAGCAGACTCTTCTAAACATCAGGCTATTGTTCATGGGCAGAACAAGAATAGCCAGGCATTGGCGCTTTGAAAGATTATACACATAGCCTTTGAGCCTAAAAGTATATCCGTGCAAGATGTAATGAAGAGTCTCATATGTTCTCTCTTAGAGGCAGAAGGGGACATTAGATCTTTGCTGGTAAGGGTCTTAATAAGGATATAGTTGAAACTTGAAACACTAATGTTGAGTCTTGACAGTTCACTCTTCTCAAGTGATGATGAACAGCCTAAGGAAAGTAGAAACTCTCTTCCAAACCTGAAGATTAAAAAAGAGGAAACAAGTAGTAAATGGGATACTAAATCAAGAAAGAAGGGGAAATAGGGAAATATTTTAGAATGCTTTGACAGACTGTACAGAAATTCTGAATGTTCCAACACTACACAAATGAATGATGAATCTAAGCTTCATTAGCTGAAATGTCTATGGGTTGAAAACTTGAAATCATTTGACAGAAGATATGTCATTAGAAAGTTTATAGGCTAGTTTAGATATCTTGACATTATCTTTTTCCAGGACATCAAAGCTGCGGGCTTCATGTAAGAAGCCAAATTGAGACTCATTTGGGAAGATGTCTTTCAATTTTGCAGTAAGCACTAGAAAGGGAAGAGTGAGATTTGCAATTTGTCTCAACAATAAATGATCCAAGCATATAAACATTCAGGCTGCCCTCCTACCAATAGAACTGTTTGGGTGATTTTGGAATCAAGTGAATTCAAATTTGGAGCATGCTTAGTTTATGCTTTTAATGACTAGAGCAGAATTAATTTTAGAAATGGCCTTTTACATGTATTTAAATTTTGATATTAACTAATCATTGTGTGTTTAAAAATTGTACCATACATTGTGTGATTCAAGTGTTTTAAGCTTGCAATTTCAACCTTGAACAGCAATGGAGTGTTTTTTCAAGCTTAAAATACATATGCAATATTTTGTAATATCTTCATATTGAATACATGTAGGATTGAAAGTTAGGAGTCACATTGTACGTTCTATAGCTCATGTGACATTTGCATTTTAGGTGTTGAACATAAATATTTTCTCAGGCTTAATGAGTTGTGGTTTAAAATACATAATTCGAAGTTTACACAAATTATTTAAAGCATTTTGACATTCCTATGATTTGCAGCGCAACACAATCTATGCACGTGTCGATGCAACACTTCATAAGATCCGTGACACAACAAAGGTATTGCGGGGATTTCATCCGTTGTATATTAGTGGTGCAGCTGTGTGAACTTTTTCATAAAATAAATTTTCTTTGGGATTCTATATTCATTTGCATGGAGAAAGACGGCTGCAAGTTTATTTTTCTTGTATCAAGGGCTTAAATGATGATGCAATTACTGTTTAAATTTTCTAATTTTTACATGGTATCTATAGCTTGTTCAATCCTTTGCAAATGAGCACTTGAAAACACCTATTGGTGAGCCAGTGAAGGGGCAACGAAAAAAGACAAAAGTGGAATTGTGGCTTGACAAGTTTTACACAAAGAAAACCAACTTACCAGAACCTTTTCCACATGAACTGGTTGAGCGCCTAGAAAGTTATCTCAGTGTATGGTCTTATACTGTATTGATATTTTTTAATTATTTTCTACCTGTCGAGATGTTTTGGCAGCAAACATAAAATTTAGGCTGTTTAGTTTGATACTTGAAGATTTACCATTTGAAAACTTATTTTTTCTGCAGAATTTGGAAGAGGAGCTGGTGGGTCTGTCCTCACTGTTGTATGACCATCGCTTGGAAGATGCTCATCGTAATTCCTCTGAAATCTTACAAAATGCACTATATACCGAAGAGTAAGTGTGGTACTGGAAATAAACTTCAGTTAGATCTTTTTCATTCATTAAGCTTGTCTTGATCATAAGACTCGCAACATTGAATGACATGTTTCAATTAAGAAAAGGAGCCTTTTTATTTTGAAAATAATTTATGGCTACAATGTAATAAACTTGTTGGTAAGGTATTTTGAAGCTCAGACATGCCACATTTGGCTGGTACAAAAAGGTTAAGTGGAAAGAGGAATAGAGGATGGGGTGTACACATGATTTTACTTCATTCCTTTCATTACATTGCAGGATACATCACATACAAAGGTTTCCTAAAGCAATCACATTAAGTCAAATTAGAATTCTTCAAATTTCACCATACACTTGCATAAATCAGAAATGAATTGAAAACTAACATTTGCAGACCTGGGAATGAAGTCACTGGAGTTATCATCAGCTTATACCAATAAACTACTTGTCATAATGTTGCCTTAACATAAAATCACAAGTATCTCCATGACATTTTACATAGGTCACTTGTTTGGGTTTGGGTTCAGATTCAGGTTCAAGCTTAGGTTCCAAGAACCGGTTCACCAGTAGGGCAAACTTTTGAAATGGGCCTGGGGTTTGTTTGTTCTTAAACATGTAAGTATTATATATATAGACACATATACAGTGCAGCCTAGTAGCATGAACTAATATTAGAATGTAACAAGTGTCATAAAAACAATGAAAAATACTATAATCTTGTAATCATAGCATAATATTAACATCAAAATATTGAAATAATATATTGAGTTCGAGTATCATTGTTTTGACTTTCACCTATTGGAACTTTATACTAAGTTTCAACCATCTAATGGATTATCTCAATCTTCTTCTTCTTCATCAAAGGCATTTGTTGATTCACAAATAGTGGAAATGCCAATCGGATCAGCTCCACCAGTAAACATTCTTGCTTTCCAACTCCTCAAATACTTATTACTTCTTCACTGTAGAGAGATCTTGTTTGTTTGTAATTAAGGGCTGTCTTCTCAACTTCCTCCTCTTGAACTCTAATCTAATGGTAACCTAATCTCAAATCTATTTTTGAAAAGAAACAAACATCATACAACTCATCGATTTATTCATCAATGTATGGTATTGGATATCTGCTTTTAATTGTTCTCCTGTTCAATGCCCTTAAATCAATGCACATCCACATTGTCCCATCCTTCTTTTTAACCAAAACCACTGATGAGGCAGAGGGACTCTAATTGGCCTAATATGTCCCATTTCCAACAGCTTCTTGATTGCCTTTTCAATTTCATCTTTGTGTCTTTTGAATGCCTATAAGGAGCAGTTATTACTCCATTTAGCTCCTTTCATCCACGTGTCAGCGACAAGTAGCAGTGATGGTGGCTCTGAGGGTTAGCAGAGACAGAGACTTTGTCACCATTACTAGCGATAGAGGGTGTAGTCAAAGGTTACTATCACCAACGAATATAGATAGAGAGAAACTTTATCAATGAAGGGATCACATTTTCAGCGATGTGAAATGTGGGTTTTGGATTCTATGGGAGCTTCAAAATTTTTGTCAGCCATAGACAGTGGCCGAGGTGGGCCTTTATTGTTTTTTCCTTGTCTTTTTATATTCATCACATTTGTTTCACCTGCACTTTTTTTAGGCTAGTCACATATAATACTGCAATCTCTACCTCGATATGAATACCAAAGACTGAAAACTGTGCGCACAAACAAAACAAGAAGTGATACTGTATTTTTAAACATTATGGGGCCCAGCCTTGGTGCGACAGATAAAAACCTATGGATAGTATGCCATGGACCTAGTTTGAAGAGGTCCCTTTTCACCACCGGAAACAACAGTTTTCATCCAAATGTTGGGAAAAGGGTTATAGATTCAATTGAAGTCTTCAAACCTAGCAAACACACCTAATGGTAAATCTTCTACATCAGCAGTGTTGGAAATTGGAATCAAACTACTGGTAGGCCTTCAACACCTTAATATTTGACAACTTTAGAAAGTCTAATAGGGGCCTGAGAATCTGTTATGATAAATTTTCTCAAACAGCTGGGTAGTATAGGTGAGAGACTAATACTAGTAAATGTGAAACATTATAAAGCTATTCTAAGACACAGACATAACCAAAAGTTCAGGGAAATGAATAAAAAACAATTTTGCAATGATTTTGCCAAGAATTAATGGTATTCCGGACAAGACCTACCAGTCAATTATGAGGTAAGTAGAACACAAAGAGAGGGAAAATGAAGTATTAGAAGTATAGGTGGAAACAAAGTACACCAAGGCAAGTTTGATTCAGCTAGAAATAAGTGTAGCAAGCAAAGGTGACAGCACAAAAGGGAAACAAGATATAAAGATCTTTCATAGTCCAACCAGAACCATCTGGTCTTTGAAGCCATATGTGGAGCTCATGGACTTAAATAAGAGGATGGAAAATATCACAAGAAGGAATTTGGAAGAAGAGAACAATGTATATGAACCCATAGAATACACAAGCAAAATCGAAAGAGAAAAACATCTGAAAGAACATATCTTGAACATGCATATCAAAATGGATATAGGGAAAGAACCTGAGATCATGAAAGAAGAATTGGAGCAATTGAGACTAACGGGCTGCAAAGGAAAAAAATTGTGAAAGAAATGGACTCCATGAGTCCATACAATTGAAAGAAATCCAATCAACTTTGGCGGACATAGAATCTACAGAATCTCAACTAAAGGAATGGACAGACAAAGCCAAATCTTGGTCACAGTGGCAAATAGTTCTGCAAACAAACAAGAAGGAATCATCGAATAACAAATCAAAATTCAAATAAGGGAAGAACTGGATAAAAGGGGGTGAGGCTGCAAATATCATTTTAAAAGAGCTGAGGGAGTTTAGAGAAAAAAGAGAACTGATATTCTTGCAGGGGACTTTCTCAGAGATAAGCTAAAGTAGACAGGTGGTATTCAACAAGCAATCATAATAGGTAAGAGGTTGGATGGAGGAAGGGATAGACACATAAGAGTAATTCTGAGAAACCTAGAGGATAAGAATATTATCTTTAAAAACAGAGGGTTACTCAGAGGAGCACAACTGTATCTAGATAAAGATATAACTTTTTCTCGACAAGAGGAACAAAGGAAGGAATGGGTCAAAGTAAAATTAGCAAGAAATGAGGGAAAGTGGGCATGACTGTAAAATGGGAAAGCTCAAATCAATGAGCATTTCTTAAATAAGAAATAGGAAATAGGGGTCCCACATGATCACTTGAACATAGTAAGATGGAAGTGCAGAGGTTATTCATGGAGAGGAGGTCCTGGGTTGGGGCCCATAGTAGAGGGGAAGGATATTATTATTCTTGTGGAGACTAATGAGCATGACAGTTGCATGGTCCCAGATTTTGACGGTGACAAGAAATTTTCAGATTGGAACAATGGGAATGAAACAAGTAATGGACATGGTGGAATCATAATGTTTATAAAAGAGAAATGGTATGACATGGCAGAGTTTGAAAAAGAAGACCCAAATAAGGAATAGGCATGGCTGCAAATAACAGTAGAAAAAACATTTTTCAGATTGGTTGCATGTTACTTTGCCCCGAAAAACTCTAGGTTATACGAAAAAAAGTAACTTAGACAATGAGAATCTGTTTGCATCCATTAAAAAATGATCTCTCTTTATTCAACACTACAAGTGACATAATGCTTGTTGGGGACTTCAATGCAAGGACAACCAACAATCAATCTTTACATTTTAACAATGGTGAATAAAGAGAGAGTAATCTATAATGGTTGGAAGAAAGTGGTGACCAACCTTGCGAAAGAGCTTCACAAGATGGAAATGGGGGTGGTTCTCATTTTGGGGCAGAGTGATTGGGGTTGTGCAGTCTGTTCAACATGGTTATTGTAATGGCACGAGAGTTTGGCCAACTTCGTGGAGGGGGATTACTTTAGTTGCTCACAAAAGTTTACTTCTAGAGTGATAAGAGTTTGACATTGGTGAATGTCTTATAGAGATGAAGTTTGATCACATGCCCCTCTATTTCAGATTGGACTTTGCTCCAAGTAATTCACATGATAAACAGGACTTCCACAGGCAAGAGATGACTGCTAACAAAGATAGAATACTCATAAATCAAGAGAAGAGGTCATATTCAGTGCTGCTCTTAAACAACAATTTTTTGAAATAGATTGATGAAGAGATGATAAAAGACTGAATGTGATTCAAAATATTCACAAGGCGTTTAAGTCATGTAAAAGATCTTGCAATAGGAAGAGGGTTGCCAATACGTTTCCAGAAAATCCGTGGTATGATGAAGAATTTAAGGCAGCCAAGAATTATAAGAGGGAAAGATCAGAGAAAAGAAGAAGCTATTTATGAAGTTAATCCAAGCATAAAAAAGAGGAATATGTTAATGCAAGGAGGGAGTTGATACTTCTTGGCAAACACATTCTTGAAGACTTTTGGAAGGAACTGCAACATAGGAAAATGCAAACAATGAATAATACTATAGATGATCAATTGTTAGAGTATGCTAAGTTAATTAATGAGGGAATGCTCGAGAAGAACTCTCCCCACATTGTTAACACCTTGGTGGCATTGCTTACAATGGATGACATCAAATCAGAAATAAAGAAATTGGTAGTTGGTGTGGCAAGTGACATTGATGAGCTTCAGGCTGAATTTTTTAAGTGGAGAGTTGATCTTCTTTCCCTCTACATCAAGGGAGTCTTCAATAGTGTCATTCGGGATGGGTTTCTGGTTGACTGGACCACTAGTAGCTATCTCTCTGTTTAAAAGTGGGGACATCAATAACCCATCTAATTATCAGACAGTTATGGTCAATCCTCTCTTCAACAAACTTTTTGGGAGCATGGTGGAATGTAGAATCAGCAGTTGGGTAGAAGGTATAGGATAAAGAACAAAAGGGCAAGTGAGTTTCAGACCCAGATATTCTACTGTTGACCATTGCATCACTCTTCTATGTAGAGAGATTATAGGACAATTAGGGGGGAAGAAGCTTATTGCTGTTTTGCGAACTTCAAGAAAGCCCTTTGAGACAATCCCTAGAGACAAGTTGGGGAGCAGAATGGAAGAATTAAGCATTCCAAATGTGTATAGAGAAGAAGTGCACAGGACATATGAGAGAGTTAGAGCCAAAATCAGAACTAGAGAAGTAATGTATGAATGCTTCGGTAGTGACATTGGTGTTAAACAAGAATATCCATTATCTCCCACTTTGTTTGTCTTATACATTGGTAAATTAGAATCCTGGTTAGATAAGATAGATGGTAAAGGGGTCCATTTGGTAGGGTATGCGATGAAGCATATGCAGCCGATCTTATTCTGATTTTAAAAACAACTTTAAGGGTTCAGAGATCATTTAGGAGCTCAAGAGCACTTTTGTCAAGAAGTGGGGATACAAGTGAACATCACAAAAACAAAAATTATGATTCTTTCTTTGAAGATGAAGGAAAATCATATCTCCTTTTGTTTTAAGGCAGCCTGTTAGTAATTATGAAACAATACAAACACTTGGGCATAGACTTCCATTAAAGGCTTAGCTGGGAGGCTTGTAGAGCGAAAAGGATTTAGGGAGGGTGGAAAGCGTCATACCTACTTCAGAATAGATTAAGAAACACTAAGCTTTGAGATTGGAAAACCAAGAAAACTCTCTTTGGTTTGCTGGTCGCACCAGTTGTCCATGGCTGTGAAATTTGGGGAGGAAGCAGAAAAAAATGTCGTTGCAGATAATTAGAGAGGATTCAGAAATAATTTAGGTAGACAAGATAGACTGGTGGAGACAATCAGTCTTAGCTATATTAAATTCTCTGAGCAAAAGCAAGTAGTTTGCTATTGGAGGCAACAACACTTACTCAGCTAATAAGTTACCTAAAGAAACTTGGAAACATGGATAACCAACAATGACCCAAAATTACAATGAAAGAGGACTTGGTTTGGAGGAAGAAAACATGAATGAAACAAAACATGAAGTGGTTGAACAAGTGGAACATCAAGTTACAGGAATGCCTTATACCAATGTTGAAATAAAAAGGTTTGTCATGGAAAAATTCTAGACTGCCATGTGGACTAACATGGTTGAAAAAACACTCATTACATCAAAGTTTTTAAACCAAGGGCAGCTATTACATTAGCAGCCCAATTAAGGACGGGTTGTCATCACCTCAGATGCAAGACAAGTAGATGGAAAAGGCCTAAAGAGGAAGAAATGATTTGCAGGTTCTGTCACAAAAAATAATCTGCCTAGGGAATTTGCACGAAGCTGCCTGAGGTGAAAAAATTTAATTACCAGTAATGGCCACTCGCACAGTTTTTGAAAATGTACATCAAAATCCATCTGAACCTTGTCTTGAAATCATAGTGAATCTCATCTTTAAGAAGAAGTCATTGGTTGAGGAAGTTCATTAAGGTTGAATGAGTGTGTGTGCAAAAGCGATTTTTTTTAACTCCACTTTCTCTTCAAGTTATTCATGGTCAAAGAAAACCCTTCCAAAGTATGCAGACATCAAACCTATGTAAACTCTGTTTGCTTTTGGCTTTAAAATAATACCAAACTGATTGTTGGGGCTCTGAAAATGAACAGAGTATGCAGACATCAATTAAGGACACGTTACCATTACCTCAGATGCGAGACGAGGAGATGGAAAAGGCCCAAAGAGGAAGAAAGGATTTGCAGGTTCTGTGAGTTGGGTGTGATTGAGATTGAATGACACTTTATCATGGAGTGCACACATCCAGGCTTAGTACGGATTCAGTTCAATTGCACAGTTTATTTGGGGAGGATAAGATCAAGCATACTGCTAGTTTGATTGTCCAGATTCATAGAAGGAGGTCAGTCATGGATAGGAATTTGGAGTTGAGATTTAGCTTCGATGGTTTCTTAGACTGTTTGGTCTTGTGGACGTCATTAAGATCCATTCATTCATTCTATGCCCTGCAAGCCTGCATTGATTTGTGTCTTGACTGCTTTCATTCTGTTGGACAGTGAGGTAGGCTTTTGTATGGCTGGAAAGTTGGATAGGACCCACATATATTTGGTTTTAAATTTTATATAAAACATTGAAACTGTCTTGAATAATTGAAATACAAATTATAGAGAAAATTCTTGATCTTTAATTCCCCCGTGGCCAAACTGGAATAATTTCATTTTAGGCTAACCATGTATTTTGGGGCCATAGAAACTTGCAAGTGTATATGACAATTAAAATAAAACAAGGTTTTATTGTCTATTAGCAGCTCGCAAAATTGAGGTACTTAACCGGCTCTATCAACCACATCACTAAACAGAGAAAAGCTAAAAATAATACGCCAGATGAGCTTGGATGGCTGAAGTGAACGAAAACAAAAGTATTTGAGGCAAAAATATTCGGAAAGTTACTCTTGGATTTATGGTATTTGCAACATTTTTTGGATGCATTTTTAGGTTAGGTAGAATCAGAAAATAATTATATGTCATACCAGCACTCACCCAGAGACTATGCGACTGAGCCAATATATTCATCTCTGTCACAGAAAATAATCTGCCCAGGGAATTTGCATGAAGATGCCTCAGGTGAAAAAAATTAATTACCAATAATGGCCACTCCACAGTTTTTTGAAAATGCATGTCAAAATCCATCTGAACCTTGTCTTGAAATCATAGTGAATCTCATCACTAGGAAGAAGCCACTGGTTGGAGAAGCTCATTAAGGTTGAATGAGTATGTGTGCAAAAACAGTTTTTATAACTTCACTTTCTCTTCAAGATATTCATGGTCAAAGACAACCCTTCCAAATTATACAGACATCAAACCTATGTAAACTCTTTTTGCTTTTTGCTTTTTGCTTTAAAATAGTACCAAACTGATTGTTGGGGCTCTGAAAATGAGCACATGAGTACATTAATATGAGGGCAATTGGCCACCAATTTGTTTGAAATATCATCTGGCCCTGAAATATCAGTCTTTGAAGTGAGTAACTTGGACAGACTTAACCATGCATAGGTTACAGATCTTACCAAAATCCTCTAAGTTGGTATTATGAAAACTTATCAAATCTGATTTCTGGGAAGCTGCAAAAGACTACAGGCGCTCATTTATATCACATGAGTAGGACCCTGAAGTGGTCTCTCATGAATGTCAACAAGTTTCAAGTTACTACTCTTTAAAGAAGGCCATCTGGCCAAATCTGATAGGTGTGCGCCATCTGGCCAAATCTGATAGGTGTGCTTCCGAGCACCACAATCACATTTTTCATCATAAGAATTGCCAAAATTTGAAGTTGCAGATGAATGCATTTTGCTTATACTCTTATATTTTCAGTTCATTGAGTGCTTGTTGGAAGGGTAGAAGTTAGTATGCAGTTATTTATTAATGACAACTTGAATTGAACGAACAAACGTTTGACTGTTGCCAGGAGCAAGTGAAGGATTTGAGCAATACAAATCCACAAAACCTGAAGAACCCTTGCATGCAAGAACCTGCCATAGAGAAGAAGCAAAGAAGAGGCAAGGGTTTTGCGCTGAGAATATGCAAAATTATATTATCAAACTGAAATAATGATAGATAATTACAAAAGATCAATCCTTATAGAAGGAGATTGAAAACCTAAAAAAGAAACCCTAAGAGGTAAATGACATTTAATAATTACTAATTAATTATTAAATGGAAATGCAAAGTGTGTAAAGTGAAATCTTAAGAAGGTCGTAAAGGTAATTTAATAAATAAAATAAAATTAACGCTTTACTCTTAGCACCTCCAATTGAGACGAGCAACAATACAGCTACAAAAAATGCAGAAAGAGAAAGGAAACTACAATGGAATGCTGAAATCAAACTTGGGTCCTGGTAACAAGGCCTAATGAGGTACCCAATCACAACTAAATCTCTATGAAATGGAGAAACAGGGAAAACCACATGGGAAAAACCCTACTCCAAAAAGAGATAGCAAGAAAAGAAGGAAGGACTCATCATTGAGACCCCCCAAGGACAACTTCCTTCACCCCAAGCATAGAACGTAGCTGGATATACCGTAGGGATGCAAAAGGTTTAGTGAAGATGTCTGCAACCTACTCAGCAGTGGGAATGTACTCCAAGCTCAGAGAGTCATCATGAATTAGATACTTGATGAAGTGCATGTGAAGCTCAATGTGCTTGGTCCATTGATGCTCAACTGGGTTGTAGGAAATGTGTATAGCACTTTGATTGTCACACCATAGAAAGGTGAGACTACTAGGAGGAAATCCAAACTCTGTCATTAACTGTCAAAGTGACAAAACCTCCTGACTGGCTTGCACAACTGCCCTCTACTCTGCCTCTATAGATGAAAATGCATGAGCATGATGCTTCTTGGAAGACCATGTGATAGGACCAGAACCAAGACAAAAGACAAATCCAGAAGTAGACTTGCAATCATCAATATCACCAACCCAATCTGAGTTTGTATAACCAAAAATGTGAGGATCCCCTATGTGTAGTGAATGCCATAACATGTAGCACCCCGAATGTACCTCAATATACGTTTGGAAGCTTGCCAATGACTCTCATGAGGATCATGTGAGAATCGAGAGACAAGTCCAACCGCAAAGGAAATATCAGAACGTCTGTGTGTCAGGTACAACAAACTACCAAGAAGCTGTTTGTATAAAGTGGAATTCACTGTAGGAGTAGTGCAAGTGGTAGATAAAACAACACTCAATTGAAAAGGTGTGGGAGTAGGCTTGTAATCAAGCATGTTGAATCTTTGATGCATATCAAGAGCATACTTTTGCTGGAGTATGGCTATCCCATCCGAAGACTGAACAACCTCTAGGCCTCAAAAATAATGCAAAAGTCCAAGGTCTGTCATCTCAAACTGCTCTCTCAAGGCTTGCTGAACACTCTATATCATGGAGGATAAATTACCTATAATGATGAGATCATCTACATAAATCACAAGTATCAATAAGTTAGCCTCATGACGGTGAATGTACACTGTAGGATCGAAATGACACCGAGTGAACTGTGAAGCAAGCAAGAAGGAATCCATGTTCTCATACCAAGCTTGAGGGGCTTGTTTGAGACCGTATAAAGAACTTCAAAGCCTACATACTAATGAAGAGTCGTGCATACATACTAATGAAGAGTCTTGCACAAAACCACGAGACTGTTCCATATAGATCTCCTCAGGAAGGTCTCCATGCAAAAAGACACTCTTCACGTCTATCTAAAAAATTGTCCATCCCTCTAAAGGTGCAAGAGAGAGTACAAGGTGAATAGAATTCATCTTGGCAACATGAGAAAAGTTCCCAAAGTAATCAATACCCTCAACCTTGAAAAACCCTTTGCAACAAGACATGCCTTGTACCTGTCAGTAGAACCATATGCAACATACTTGGTACGATACACCCACCAGCACTAAACCAACTTTCTTCCTTTCGGAAGGGGACAAAGATCCCATGTGTGGTTCTTCATCAAAGAAGAATACTCCTCATCCATAGTCCTATCCCACTCTAAGTGTCCTGTCGCTTGTGAAAAACTCTGTGGATCATCTGAAATGGCATGACTCAAGAGTCCAGTACCATAAGTCTAAGCACGAGTGCGATGAGGATCTATAGGATCACCTGGCATAGATCCTGCTGCATCAATAGTAGCATGAGCCCACTTGGGCACTCGTTGAACAACTGGTGGAGGTGGTGAAGGAGGATCAATATCAAGATCTTCCTCAAAGGATGCATAATCTTGTAGAGTAGAGGAAGTACTGGGTAGTGAGGGAGAAGTTGGTGACAATGGCTCCATCTAAGCATAACGCTCATCAAACTGAACATCTCACCGAAACAAGACATCTCTGGAATTAGGATCAAACAACCTGTACGCCTTCACATCCTTAGTAGCCAACAAACATGAGTGGTCGGCTCTTCCTCTCCATGGCTTTCCGTTGAGCATCTGGAATAAATGCCCAAGCCTAACTACCAAAAATGGGGAAAGTAGAAACATCTGGCTTGACATGAGTCCAAGACTCCTCTTGAGTCATGTGTCACAATGACTTTTGAAGCATCCGATTTTGAATATATTTGGCAGAATTGATAGCCTCAGCCCAAAATGAAGAACTCATAGCTCGAGACTGTATCATACAATTGGCCATCTTCCGTAATGTCTCGTTCTTTCTCTCTGCAACCCCATGCTGTTGAGGAGTATGGGGAACTGTAAACTGATGCTATAAAGCATGCTTAGTGCAAAAATCTCTGAAAGACCGATTCACATTTTTCTCCCCATTGTCAGTGCGTAGACGCCTGATAGAAAAACCAGACTGCTTCTCCACAAATGTCTTCAAGATTCAAAATGAATCAAAGACATCAGATTTGTACTTCAAAAAGTACGCCCATGTGCGTCTAGAGAAGTCATCTATGAAGGTAAGCACATATCAAGCACCTGAAAAAGATGGAGTGGGAAATGACATAAGATCATTGTGTATCAACTCCAATGGTGCCTTAGCATGTGTGGATTTACCTGTCGGAAATGAATCTTTGTAATGTTTGCCAAGTGTACAACCTTGACAAACATCGCTAGTACAAGAGACTTGAGGTAGCCAGTCACTAGCTCCTGTGCACTCATCTGCTATATATATTTGTAGTTGACATGGCCAAAACACTCATGCCAAAGCTTTCTAACTATGTATGCATGAGCAATAAGAGGAATGCCTGTAGAATTGGAGCTCTCAAAGTCATCAAATTGATATAAGTGAGACTGAATATCAACACCCCCAGTAGCAACAACCAAGTCAGGATTCTGGAGGTCTTGAATAACCACATCATGAGGTGAGAACTCAATTGTCTTACCAGTGCCAAAATGACAAATCTGAAAGACAGACAGGAGGTTCATAGAAATGCCCAGAACCAAGAGAACATCTTGTAGTGAACCACCCTCTAAAGAGATAGTTCTTGAACCTGTGACTCAAAGTTGTGTAGATCACCAACTCCAATCTGTGTAGTAATACTCTGAGCAAGTGAGGTAACCAAATTGGGTGAGTGTGTCATATGGTGTGAAGCACCTGAATCAAGAATCCAAGTAGCTGTAGAAGACAATGCTGGTGTAGAAAGAGCATGTCCTTTACCTGAAGGAGGAGGTAGTGGCTTCGAAGAAGCAATACTGTGTTGTTGCATAGCCACCTCCAAAGTCTCAAGATGTTTCCAACACCTAGAAATTGGATGTCCTTCCTTGCCACAGAAAATTGCAAGGATCACCTGTGTACTTCTTAGTCTTAGAGAAAGACTCATTAGACTTAGAAGATTTACCCTTCCAAAAGGGTTTTCGAGCATCTCATTTAGGACTAGGCTTTGAGGAACTCTCACTGCCTGCTGAATCTGTCTTGGGCTTCGATTTCTGCTTCGGCTTCCCTGTTGATGTTCGAGCAACCAATGGCTGTGTCGTTGAACCGATGATAGTATTCAACTGTGTAAGCTTGGACTACTCTCTAGTCAATCAATCACAAGAGATCTCAAGAGTGGGCCTGGTAAATCTAGCACCCAAGGCATCCACAATGGAATGGAAGGTAGAAGAGAAAATCTGAAAGTTTCCTCGAAGCTTTGATAGAACCAGATAGATGCACTCCTTATCTATCTTCTCCTTCTCGCATCTTTGTAACAAAATTCTTTGTTGTTTGAACCTCATAAGAAAGTCTTCGATAGAGGAGAAAGCATCGGGTACAAGAGAAGTAAGCACTGCCTCAATCTGAAGTGCTCCAAACTCGTTGATGGTACCAAAGAAGTCGTTGAACTTGTCACACATTTCTTGAGGAGTGGAATACTCATAAAGATGAAACTGTAAGCTGTCTAAAACACTCAAAGAAATCAGACCTATAGCTTCATCCATCTTATTCCTGTGCTGCAAACTTAGATATTGACTTTAAAATACTGGCTGTATTGTATTGAAACAAGATCACAAACTCTTTGAATGGAGAAGCCGTTGCATATGAGATTTCCATGTGTGATAGTTGTGTGGGTTTAGAAGTACTAGACAAGAAGAGGTCTCGGCCATTGTTTTAAGAAAGTGTTTTGAAGTTTTCTGATATGCTGATATTATGACAGAAAATAATTTTAAAAAACCCCTCACAATGCCAAAAGTCCAAACTCAACTTGTATAAGGAATGTGTACACAAGAATAGAGAAAAAATACTTCAGTTGTGTATCACAAATACCTAGTATAAAATAATGGTGAAATAACAGAGAATCTAGTGAGTGTTGGAAAAGAGCTTTTCGATGCTTTTTCCGGATCGGAAAACAAAGCTATAACGAGCAAGTTACGCCCCTCGGAAGATTGAAGACATCATCAGACTTTAAAAAAAAAAGGGACTAAATTGGAAAAAAAAAAAAAAAAAACCCCTGTATGCTCAACTTAGAGCAAAAAGACCGCTAGGGCCTTCGTAAGGCTTGAATTTTTTTAATTTTTGAACAAAATATTATAAAATACCCCAAATGGAGCTTGGGCAGCACTACTGGTGGCATTGGCTCACGGGCAGTGCACAAGCAGAGCATGGGCGGGGCAGTGCTACGGTGGCGTGGGGGCGGAGGCCACTGCAGCTAAGCTTGATTGTAGACTATGACTGCGGCGGCATATGTAGACTGTGGCGGCTTATGCAGATCGCAGTGGTGGCCGCTGTGGTTGGTGTAACCACAGCGGTCAAAAACCTGCCAATTTGCATTTTTTTTTTGCGATTTTTTGTATTTTATTGCCTTGGATTGCATGCACAGGCCGTACAACCCTGTTATACATTATTTTTTTTGCCTCCCCAGTCAACGATGTCCAAAATCGACAAATTTTGTATGAAAATGAGGGTTTTGACAGCTTCTGAATCCAATTGTGAGGTCTGTTTGGCCTCAAAGTGCTTTGAAAATCAAAGACCCCCATATTCTCATAGAAAATACCTAAAAACATTAGATCCGTTTTGTCAAACCCTCGTTTTTCTTTTTCTCTAAATATTGAACAAGCTACAATAGATCCGACTTTGATACCGCGAAAGATTTGAGCAATACAAATCCACAAAATGCGAAGAACACCTACATTCAAGAACCTGTCATAGAAAAGAAAAAACAAAGAAGACGCAAGGGTTTTGCTCCGAGAATATGCAAAATTATATTATTAGACTGAAAGAATGTGAGATAATTACAGAATATCAATCCTTATAGAGGGAAATCGAAAACCTAAAAGGAAAACTTTGAGATGTAAATGACATTTGATAATCACTAATTAATTATTAAATGGAAATGCAAAGTATATAAAGTGAAATCTTAAGAAGAGAGTAAAGGTAAATTAATAAAAGAAATTAAATGTATGCTTTAGTCTAACAGCAAGCTGTTTGATTTAATGTGTGTAGATGCTTGTAATTAAATATGGATTAGTGTATCTATCTATCTATATATAAAAAATCTTGACAATGAAAGTAATTTGATTTTGTTCATTTCTGTGAAAAAAGGTGAACTCTCAATTCAATTTATATAATAAGGTTCTAAAATGTATTTATGAATGCCTTGCAGATTGTCAAGGGAATATTTGAAATTTTCCCATTTTATTAATAGTTGTCCCCTGCCGTCCTCTTAGAAACACTGTCCCAAAAAATCCATCCGTCGCTGTCCTCATCCAAAAAATTTGATGTAAGATGGCTACTATCTTTTCTTTATAATTATTGAAAAATTTAGTAACCAAGGGAAATTTTATAAGCAACTAGCATCCGCACGACAGTCCCAAAATATATAACCGCTCATCTCAGAAAAGCGAAAGATATCGCAGTGTTGTTAAACAGCTGAGCTTTAGAAATGAGTATCACAAAAAGAGGAAACCCTGCTTTTTTTCAGGAAACAAAGTTAGGAGAAACCATGAATAAAAAAGATTCGGACAAATCTGGCTACAAGGACTAAATCGATATGTCCCACCAATTTCTTATTTAATTATCTTACTGTATCATATAATAGTTTTTTGATAGATATTTTTCTGCTGGTGAATTCCTTTTTCTGTATGATGATGGAGGATTAGAAGATATATTTAATAATATATCATATACATAGTTTTTTGATAGATATTTTTCTGCTCGTGAATTTCTTTTTCTGTATGATGATGGAGGATTAGAAGATATATTAAGCATGAAGAACATTTGTATTCTGGAATTACATTTGTTTCTTTTCTTTGGTTTCAGATATGCGCACCGTGTGCTACTATCCGAGAGGGACAAAATGAGATGTTGCTCAGTGAAATACGAGGTTCCTGTACAATCCTCTCAAGCATTTATCTATGGTGGAATTTTAATCTCTGGGTTTATTGTGTACTTCGTGGTTATATTTTTCTCTTCTCCTGAGCGCTGATCAGTATAAGCCTTGGATTCCAGCTAAATATTTTGGAAAGCATATTTGAAATAAAAACATTTTAATCATTACGGACGCCCTCGTTCAATCGAATGGATGGATTAGTTTGCAAAATAAATAGAGGGTTCCAAACAGATTTTTTACATGCAGGAAGTGGGATTTATACCCGTTTTTCGCAATCGAGCAACAGTTGGTATTTTTCTATGCAGAAATTGTAGTAGCTGATTACTACCGAATCCTGAAAGTTAAATTGCCTTGTAAGATCTCAACAATTTTAATTAGCAATTCGTAACATAGGCGGGAAGTTCATTTCAACATTCAATGTCCGTATCCCATATTTCAAATTGCTCGTTTCCAGATCGTACTCCATATTGAAATTTTGGCAGCGAGAAGGTATTTGCCATTATTTTGATATAAATATAGTTAAATAAGCTCCACCGTTAAAAGGCATTTGCTAAGATAGCAATGAGTTACTTTCACTCAGGTTGAATTTTTGGTGAATCTAATTTTAGATTTTAAACTATGCTAAGATAGCAATGAGTTACTTTCACTCAGGTTGAATTTTTGGTGAATCTAATTTTAGATTTTAAACTATCTTTTTGTTATTAGCATTTACATTACGGTGTATACATAATCCAATAAAAGGGTAATTATATGCATATGATACATTTCAATCAAGGTAACTTGCTTCACCATTGACAGCGCGCAAATGTTTCAATTCACTTCATGAATTGGCCAGCACGTGCTATCAGCTAATTAGATTGTTACTTGTACCCAGGAATATAGCTTTCCGATCTCTAGTTTATCACAAATATTGAATAAGCTTCAGTGGAGGCATTAGCGCAGATAAGTCCTAATCATTGAATGTAATATATTTACTTAGCATTGGTATGTTGTATCAACCAAGGCTATGTATTTACGTGCATGGTTGATCTTTTTAGCATTCAAATCGTAGGTGTTTTACAACAGTAGTGATAATTTTGGACTTAAGACAGTATCTCGTTGGTCTAAATTTTTTAAAAAAACTTTTAAATTGTCAAAAATATATCAAAAAATGGTATTTTTATTGAATATTTGAAAAACACTTAATTTCTTAAAAATATACATATACACCAAATTTGTAGAGTATATATCAATTTGAGATATTTTGAGTTAAAGACAATAATTAAACCTAGCATAAAAACAAGTTCTGTGCATATAGAAGTCACTCATTGAAACTACAACTTCATAATACATATTAAGTTCAAGTTCAATATCACTAAAAATTTGAAGTAAAAACTGTAATTATATCTATGACTAAAGCTTAAAAGAGATCATTTCTATTGCATGGGTGGTGTTGAAGTAGGTGTAAATCCTCACCTTGTATTTGAATAGGTGCCTCAATAAAAGCCTTTGATGGATGACTATTATCACTTTTCCATCCTAGTCATCTATCTCCATCTCAAAGCCAACTAATTGCTAATAAGCTAAGAAAGGATCTACATGCACATTTGCATCACTACCATCAACTAGAGCAATCTAATATGTTGAATATGGATCAGTCTCATCCTACTCAATTGCTTCGTATGAAATTTTCCCTTGCACCTCTTCATGCAAAGGATGGACCATACATAAACTATCATTTAAGTGCTTCCGAGTCAACTATAGAATTTGTATCTATGTGCGCGCTCTAAAAAACACTCTAGTTTTTCTTGAAATCATAAGTACTACAAGATTGCAATAATATTCAGATGACAAACTTTTGAAGATTAAGTGTTGTGACTCTGTAATCTTCCAACCACAGATCCATGAGCATTTAAAAAAGCATTTGTAATGTGATGAAGATTCAAATAAACTTAATGAGTGAAATAAATGGTATAATAAAACTAAACACATGTTCTTGTTTACCTGAATGAAGGGTGTATCTCCTATGTTTAAAATTAGGTGAAGGAAACAATGACCCATCTTCCCTCTTGTCGCTTTGTAACTCATCAAGTATGAGGTCTCAAATATCCAAATCAACAACCAATCTTCGAATACAAGTCTCCATGCCAACTAGAGCCGTTACAATTGCTCTGAAAGTGTTAATAGCAATAAATCTTGGGGTTCAAGTAGTAGGCAACAAGATGAATATGTTGGTGAAGTTGCCAATTCCATCAATAATTGATTATATTTCATAAGGGTCTATATTTGGTCTCATTTAACCTATAAAAGTCATCTCTTTGGCCCTATATGTGGTCTCATACAGATGCATTGTGGTATTTTTATCTCAATCCACCATTCGTAGAACCCTCACTAATGGTTGACACTTGGACAAAAAAACTCTAGAAAATTGTAATATTTAGAAATTAAATAATAAATCATCAATTAGGTTTGAAAACTTATATTGATGATCTCTTCCATTAGCGTACCAAATCTAACATCAAACACACCCTTCACAACCTTCCCTATTTCAAACTTCTTGGTATAAGGACTCTCCAACTATTTCTCACTTGCAAGCATTTGCCTTAGGTCAGGCATTGTGGTTGATATACTCTGAAACATGAGACAATTAGTAGCAAAGCCTATAATCCATGATCACATGAGATCATTACCATTAGTGCATTCTCTCATTAAACTCAAGACTCGTGTGATTGTAGATCTACTTTGTCATATTCCTTCCATCTCCAAGCACCACCTTCGTTTAACTCATTTTACCTTGGTCTGCAAGGAGTAAGTCAAAATAATAGGTATTACAAAGGCACCAAAATAATGTGGGACACCTATACACTAGAAGTCAACGGATTGCCACAAAATAATGTGGGACACCTATCCAATAGAAGTCAATTGACTGCCACAAATGTAGCTAGATTATTGGTCACAATCTAGATGACATTACTCACTCTCACTTCCACCACCTCTGCATCCAACATGTTGCACAAAGTCTTTGCGTATTTCACTTGATCAAAGACATCAATTGATCTTTGAAACACTAACTGTCCCATTGAAGAAACTAAAAAGTTGATGAACATCTTATTCATACCATTTTTCCACCCATCAAATATAACAATGTAGCCTCTTTGTTTCCACACTCTTCTTTGCTCTTCTACAATACAAATGCTTTAGACCATATCTTGTAACAATGGCATACGAGGGAGAGAAGAAAGCACTGATAAGATGAATCGAGGTCACTCTTTGGGGGAATAAGAGTTGTAAGGTGTGGTTGTAGAGCTACATGGTCTCTTTGAGGTATAGTGCAAGGCATCTCTAGTTCGTGTAGATGAAAAAGGTTGTAAGGGAGCTGTACTCCCTAAATAAGCAATATAATCTCCCACAAATTGCCTGGTAGGCGAGATAGTAAAAAATGAAATGGATGTTTGTCTTGGTCATGCCCAAGGTACACAAGTGACAAAGACTGGTCCTTTTTGTCCATGTGGTGATCTGTTTGAATTTGAAGTCAGTGAAGCCAACCCTAAAGGAACCCGGAGAGATACGTAAGGCACGACACCAATGCCAAGACAAGTAGCTAGGGGGCATAATAATACCATCTTTGATAACCAAAAAATGCTTAGTATAAAATGCCATCTTTGAGCATAACCAGCTTGTAGGGTTATACCAGGCCATGGTGATATAATGTCTATAAATGTCAAGTCTAACATGTTGGTTCAAATCTTGCTATGAGGGGAGGAGGTGGGTGGGAGCATTGAGAGAGAACTAGAAGGGAGGTTGGTGGTCAATATCAATCCCAATCAAGTTCAACAAAGATGAAGCTTGTGCGAACCAACAATGGGCCTGGGAGGTCGGATCAGAATCCAACACAATGATAGAGGAGGAATAAGCCAAGTAAGAGTATCTAAACCAGTCACCTATAGAGTCAAAAAACCATGAAGATGGTGAAGAAACCAAATCAGGTCGAAAATGGCAACCAACCTATATGGATGGGCTCCAAACTCGACCAGAACAATACTATGGGGGGTGAGCTGACGACATCTGATAATATGTCGAAGAAAAAGGGTCTAGACACACTTGATGGGAGCCCAGTTAGAATCAAGGTGAGGGGCCTCCCAAACACCAAGCCATAAAGAACCATTAGTTTGACCAAGGAGTCCAGGAGGGACAACTTAGATGAAGTGTCCTGGAAGTAATCTCTGAAGCATTGTCTCTCAAGCATGGCGAGGGAGCCCATAACCTTGCAAACCCTAGGATGGATGGCAGGTCTTAAACTGAAGCACAGTCTAGACAACTTGACCCCAAGGTACACATATGATGTGGTGATCTTGATCTCATGCCCTAGAAGTAGAAGTGCAGATGAGAGGTCTTCAGGCAATTGAAAACCATTATTTGAATCTTTCTTAGGCTCACCGAGAGACGACGAAGGTCACAAAAGGAGGCCAAGCCATCAAGAAGTATCTGAAGACTCTTAAGAGAGGAGACCAAAAGGATCACGCCATTAGCAAACAAGAGAATGGAGATCAAGACTTGATGTAGGTAGCAACTATCCACAGGGAGTGAGTAGTCTCTGAGGAAGGTCGCCAACTCATCAATATAAATACCAAACAAGGTGGAGGAAAGAGGGGAACCTTGTTTCTCCCCAATGTTGCTTTGAATAGGGGTTGAGAAACCCTTTGGCATCCTAAAGCCACTAGTAACACTCATATAATCTCATAAAGGCAATCAACAAAATTTGTGAAATACCAATGTTTCTCAGTCTCAAGAAAAGGGAAACCTTCAAGATAGTATCGAAGGCCTTATGAAAGTCCATGAAGAAAAAGTATAATTTTGTTGAGTGATGATGAGCCTCCTCGATGATGACCCACAATGTAAAAATATGGTCCATGGTCTAGTAATCAACTTGAAAACTAGCCTGACCTCTAGCTCTGCATGCTTTCTTGTCAAGCTCGCTAGAAAGAATAATATTCAAAGTTGTACCATACAGCTTAGCAAATGTGTGCCCAATCATGATAGTTTTTTTGTTACTTGGATCCAAAGCTGAGGCAATCTTGAGAATTAGATAGATGATGTGCCTCGACCATGAGTCGGGGAAACTGGTTGAAACAACACTATTGAAGGCTATAGAAAGAAAGGAACTAGGATAGGGACACCGAACTTGAGGAGCTTAGCATGAAAACCCTCCTCATGTGCAACTTTGTTGGAGCTCATGAATCTAATGGCCTCATGAATGATGGATGGGGTGAAGAGGTGGTAGCTAGGAGGTGGGGTAAAGAGGAGAGGAGGTTGACTAGAGATAGCGAAAGGCATGGGTGGTGAGGGAGCGGAGGTCAAGGGTGGAGGGTAGGGAGGAGCAACGGAGGAGAAAAGTACACTAGAAGAGCTTCGGGTTATGAGATAAAGTGTCACAAAGGGAATGACATTGGGAAGAAATTAATGAACCATTCTTATAGTCAAGGAAACAACTATAGGAGTAGAGAATACTAATGAAATTATCAAAGTTTAACAAGAATGCATAGCACAAACAATGGTGGAAGGATTTATAGTCATCATTGAACCGACAATTCATAGGAGAAGCGCTATGACAGAAAGCATGATGGTAAGGGAAGTGGGGGATGAGGAGGAGAGAAAACACCTAGATCACAGTGGCCAAAATGTCAAACATGGAGGAGACCTCACAAGACAAGAGGGAACCAACTAGGCAAAGGAGTTGTCAAGGATGAAAGAGGAAAAGATCACCATCACTCTCAAGGAAGCGAAAGTAGACAGGGGTGCGGACAGGCACCTGCTAGGCACAGGAGGGGGGTTAGATGAGGAGAGGAGGTGACAACGGTGGGAGAAGAAAAGCACGAGATTGAGAAGAGCATGGTTTGTCAGGAGAAGGTGGCTGATGGTGATGTGACGAATTAAGGGAATGAATGGGGCACAAGTGAGGGCATAATCTAGAACATTGGCACCCCCACCATGGGGCCTACAAGTGAACAACTCAGAACCATAAAAGAAAGGGAGGCCATTTAGAATCACCACGTTGAATGATTCGCAGAGCTAGAGGAGGTGACAACCGTAAATAGAGAGTGGCCCCTAACAATCTTCCAAGGTGCATTGAAGTCCTAGACTAGCGCGATTTGTCTTAGAAGTACAAAGTCCAATTAGAGTGGCGGTCATGCATATGAGTTTGCAAATATCTAGTCTGGGCATTAAAATCCCCTAGTGAAATGATATTGCACATAGGTGAAAACTTGGAGATGCACTCTTACAAGTCAAGGAATGGGCCCCCGTCCTATACAATGTCAATGACATATGGGGAAGAAGCAGGCAAGAAGTAGTGAACAATGATAAATATGTCCCTCTAACGCTGACTAGTAGGACTAATATGGATCCACATGAATCTAGCATGGATGTCAATGTGGACCCACTTGAGCCCCAAACACCACTAGAGGCCCACACCACCTCCTTGATTTGGTCATTGTTTCCTATATTTTCGTAAAGGGTCCCTCCTTATGCAATGAAATATTAGATAAGTTTAAGATCATTTGTATATTATAAGGTTATGAACTATGTATATATATTTAAAATAAAAATTACAAATTAAATACAAGTTATATAAAATATTAGTTTTTAATGTTTATATAGATTTAAATATGAATAGCTCTTTTTTCTAGTATTTTACAAATTATTTATATATAATATTATTACATTTTAACTTTTGTATATATAAAATTATAAATATAAAAAGTTAAAAATACATAACTGTAATGTAAAACTATCATGATTGTAATGGAAGTAATTTTATTTTTCTCGATACAAGATATTTTACAGATATTTAGTAATCTTGATTTTAGAACTTTACATTTTTACCCTGTTCAAAGTCTAGGCATCGGGGGGAAAAAGAACAAGGAAGAAAACCCCCTGGTGTAGCCTTGGACATTGTCTTGTTTGCTATAGATTACAATGATCCCATCTTAATTTGGGGTTTCAAGAAGGCCTACCTTCTCTTACACTTTTTGTGCTTCCTCTTAAAAGGGATACACATAAATGAAACATGATTTCCATAACCCTCTTTATGTTAAGGGGTCTCAAAAGGCATTTATTCTTTCTAATGAGAATGTACAATATGTAATTTGTCATTGTTATCCGTCCTTTTGGACTTGTAAGCCTTCTCTTGTGAATTGTGTAATGTTGTAAAATCGTAGTGTGTAAATAATATTAAAATTAGTCTAACATTCACAAACTAAACTAATATGACAATACATATGAGAGGAGAAAGGAGATGTGGAAGAGGAATGCAAACCAAGTATGGTAAGCTCCACAAGTGTGACCTTGCTACTTAGATATGTCCACAATGATGGTTGGATGTGTGCTCATATATGATCAAGCTTCAAGATGGGTAGGATCTTTTAAAAGGGTGAAACATGATGTGTAGGGTGAGTGAGAATTCCTACATGGTAATGGTGTGATTCAATGATTTTTTCTTCAAAGTAGCATTATGAGTTTGCATGAAAGTTGATGATATTGTGAGAGGGGAAGGGTCCAATTTATAGGCCAAGGGGTGGTGAGATGGATGGCTAGGATGCAAGAATGGAGAAAGGATGAGAGAGGGCTAGGATGCAAGGAAAGGGGAGCACATGGATTGTGCTTCTTCAAATCCACAGCCTTGTGACAAGTGTCACAAGGGGATTGGATGAGAGAAGTGGGTCAAAATGGGTGGTCAAATGGAGTTATGAGGGGGAAGGAGTATGGAAGAGGGATGTAAGAGGCTTTAAAGAGCCATTAATGATTTGTAAGAGCATTAAAGTCTCTTGGATAGGAATGTAAAAGGGATGAGATAAGAGTTTGACTTTGGTTTGGGTTAGGAAGTCTTAACCCTTGCTTAAAGTTGTGCACATGTCTAGAAATGAGATTAGGCTTAGCTTATAAGGGGTTTATGATGCAAGTGGATTATCATTAATGAGATAGGTTAATTAGCTGGCTAAGTGATGTTAGCATGGGCGAATGGATTGGATTTGGATAATGATAGGGTTTAGGAATAGTTAGGGGTTGACTGTTGATTTATTAAATAATTTATTTAATAAAAGGGGATGCGAGATTAAAATAAATATGTATGGTGAGCTTATTTAATTTAATACAAGAAATAGGGATTTAATTGATAATTTGACTTTTGGTTGTCATTTAATTTTATCAATTGGACTATAGTTAATTAAATAAATAAATAAACTAGGGGATGCCAATTAATTAATTACATATTAAATACTTAATCAATAATTTCCTAGGAGATGACTAAATAAGACTACTTAATGATGTAATCAAATTTAGGTGTCTACATTTTTCGCCTCTTTGACATAGTGTTGGAACAACAGTATGATAAAGAAGTTTGAATGTAAATGACACAAAGAATATTTTTGAAAGCAACATAGTTTCCCCATTCTTGAATAGAAAGAGGAGAGCCTAGACTGTGTGATGCCCCCTCAAGAAGGCAACAAAGAGAGAAGATGAGGGTTGATGACTTCTTGAAAAGGGTGAACAAGTTGAGGTGAGGAGGACATAGATGGACTAAAAAGAGGGTTAAAAATGCAATAAAATTGCAAAAATGATAGGGTCAGAGTGAAAAGGGTCCACAAAGGTTGAAGAGAGAGAAGTAGGGGACCATAGGGGGCCTATAAGAGGGTCTAAGAGGGCCATACATGTAATTTGGTCTCATATTCAAAGTGAGATATTGTCATTGGTATGCTTTGGATTAGATGATGCAATGGCTACACAGGGATGATCAAAGCATTGGGTGGACATGGTTTGACATGTGTAGACACAACATACACCAGATGGTTCGGTAGGCCCTAAGAATTTTCTTTTTCAATTTTGTATTTTGATGTTATAGTATTCTCGTAATGTCAAAATTGCATTCCCACTAGCACAGTTCCAATAGGATTACTTTAGGGATTAGTGGGAAAGTGACCTTGCTGAAGGGCTGAGGGAAAGGGGTAAAAAGTGGGGTTCCAACTAGGTTTTGCAGGAAAGTAAATCCGATTTAAATTTTAGGCAACCGGAAAGCATTTTCGTTAGTGGGAATGTAGTCCCATAGGTTAAGGAATGGCTAGTGGAAAATCAACAAAGGAATGATGGTAAGGTTGACTGAGGGGCTTAAAAAATGTGAGACATCTTCTCATTGTAATCTATAGTTGTGGTAACACGGGGACATGGATGGGTCTTGAGAATGCAAACCTGCTTGTGAGAATGTGGTCATAGTGTTATCTAGATGGGTAAAGGCAGACATGAAACATAGGAAGAAGGGGTTCAGTGGAAAAATGAACTGACATGGGTTTTTTTGGTTACAATTGATGTAGTGGTCATTGGATACATTGGTGTCACACGAGTGACGCGTCGCGGTGCTACGCATGGGAGAGAAGTTCACACAAGCCAATTAGGCAAGAATCAATACAATTGGGCTAGGGTATTTCGTGAGGTTTCCACATACACATAAATACATGGTGATGGTGACATCATTGTTTAAGCACTAGTACAATGACATATGGATGTTTCATTTAGCGACAAGTAAGATGACCATCACTTTAGAGGATGTATATAGGATCTTCAGGCTGTGAGTGCAGGACATCCCTATGATGGAAGCTAAAGGAGTGACAAGTGAGAGGGTGGTGTAGAGACTAGAGGGACCTAGGGTCCAATTTTGGATCTAGAGGGGTTAGTTTGCATTAGATGAGCACTTGTATCGGGTGATGCTAGATGGTCAGATATATTCTTATGTGTGCAGATTAGTGTTGGGATACATTTCCCCAGACACAAGTGGGATGGGAGTCATAGCGGCCTTGATCCCAACAATCATTTGGATCGTCAACAAGGGAGTCCTAGCTACATGGGGCTTGTTGATGCTTGTGGAGCTATAAAGAGACTTACATCAGATTGTATATCAGGGCATAGGGCGCCATTAGGGGAGGAGCGTGTGCTTCTCAACCCTGTTACAAGTGTGGGCATGAGAGAAAATTGTTGCATTCAGACCGATCAGATGGAGGGATAGGTAGCTTGAAGAGTTGGTGGTGTATAGCTAGGGAGATCCATTGACATATCACCACATAGAGGAGGTGGACTACTGGAGAGTCCATATAGATGAGATCCGAGCAGTGACCTGGAGGCGACACATAGGTCTCAAGCCATGGATAGAGGAGAGGCAAAAACTACCATACACGATCTTGCCATGCTTTGTTTTAGGGTGATGGGATTATATTGCCAAGCAATATCAACTAGACAGGGTGTTGAGATAGTTTGATTGGCCATGGGATGTCCCAAGATATCCAATTTGGTATTAGCAGGTTATTAGGGAGTTAGTGACTCTTTTTGGGCCACCACTATAGAGAGAGACTTTTTTAGGAACGGTGGGACATGGAGTCACATGATTGGGATTGGTTCAGTGGGCTAGTAGATGCAGGTTCCACACAGGGTTAGAAAGACCAATTTCAATGTTGAGGCTTGTGGGGAGGGCATAGGTTACGAGGAGGTGGGGAGGCAAGAGGCGAAGATGTCACAATAGGATAGGCCTCAATAGGAGGGTGGAGTGGGGTCCCAGGGGTCAGTTAGAGGAGGAGGAGGGTCTTCAACTATAGGAGAGGATGGTGGATTGGTGGGGAGGTATGCCTCTCTACAATAGGCACATGAGGCAATGATTCAATTCCAATGGGAGAGGGACTAACTAAGAGATGAGTGAGATCAGTTTCAGAGGTAGTGTGATGCTACCTAGGGATAACTAGATAGAGCTCATATTGAGCTGGGGGGACTACAGTTGGAGTCTAGGTAGTTGAAGAGGAGGTTGGAGGTAGTGGAGTTAGAGGGGGATATACTCTAGGGTTGGGTAGATGTTTTACAAGAGGAGAGGGATAACATGGTGGTGGAGGTGGCAGCCCACAAGGCACAAATGATAGTGGGGGGAGGTTTCAAGGAGTTGAGATGATTGATTGGGGAGGTGGAGGATCTGCAGGAGAGGGTGAGTTTTTATAGGGGTAGACACCATGTAGTTGTGCCAAAAGATCAAATTCAACATTACAAGTGTTTGACACGATTAGGGACAACTGACATGCATGTAGGGTGGTGGACAAAGTGGGTGGAGCAGCGGGGGATCCTAGCGGACTGGCAGGTCTCAGAGGATAGGGCAGAGCCACATATCAAGGTAGAGATAGAGGCAATATAGGGGGACAATGACGAGGAGAGATGAGGGGGAGAGCTTGGGTAAAGAAGGAGGGGATGGGCAGAGGATGAGGTCTCCACCACCACCACCACCGGCATAGAGTTTAGAGAGGGACCCTTATGAGTTCCATGGAGAAGAGGCGATGGAGTACAAATGAGTAGTGATATGCTGCACGTTTTGATTTATAGTGTATTTCTATTGTACAATCATGTATTTCTGCAGGGACATACTTGCATGTACTTGTATTGATATATTTGCTATATGGATGCTATATTGGATGTTGTCTATGATGGACATTTTTGTATTCTTTCAAGGGTGGGTGATGTATTATTTATTCTTTGGAGGATATGATATATATGATGAGCATTCTTTGGGGTGGGATGTGTGTAATGAGTAATGTGCCCATGTGATTTTATTGTATCATATGTTTTTATGAGGTGTATTTGGATATATGTATGAGGTGGACTGGCATGTGTTATGCAGTATGTGATGCTTTATATGAGCTCCATGATGGTACTGATGTGTGTGAGGAAGGATGTGATGTTGTTATATGAAATATAATGATATGCATGATTTTGCTGATGCATTTTGATGCAGGATGTGATGTTTATGTGAGATATACAACATGCATGATGGTACCAATGTTTGTGATGTAGGATATGATATTCTAAATGGATGTAATGATGTTGGTATTATGTGTAGCAATGCATTTATGTGTGAGATGTATTGAGTGATTTATGATATGAAAGATGTAATCAACATGAAAATGGATAAGATGACAATGCATGTGATAAAAATGAATGTAAGAAGATAACAATAATGCAAATGATAACTAAAAAATGAACCTTTGAGGATGCAAATGATAACCAAAATGAATCTATAAAGACTATGGTAATGAAAATGCTAACTAAAAATGAACCTAAGAAGACTATGATAATGCAATGGACAACTGAAATGAACCTAAGAGGACTATGACAATGCAAAATGAAAATGAACCTAAAGAGACTATGATAATACAAATGATAACTAAAATGAATCTAAAGAGACTATGATAATGCAAATGAACCTAAGAAGATTCTGATAATATAAATGATAACTAAAATGAGCCTAAGAGGACTATGATAATGCAATGGATAACATAAAATGAACTGAAGAGGACTATGATAATGTAAGTGAACCTAAGAAGACTATGATAATGTAAATGATAACAAAAACAAATCTAAAATAAAATGATAATGTATGAAATTAATGGGTGCAACATATATGCAAGTATAATGATAGGGAAACCAATGTAGGAGTAGGGGGATGGGTAGGATGGACTTGTAGCATATACTGATTGACTATAGTCTCGGATGGTAGGGTAAAAAAATGTACGTAATCTTTGATCATAGTTTGAGATAGGGGATTGATGGGTGAGGGGATTGGGTGGAAAGGAAGGGGATGATAAATTGGACTTGATACATTTTGAGATAGGACCCTTGCGGGGAGGTGGAATAGGGGGTGTAGGATAAACAAGAACTTTGGATTTTTTGGAGATAAAGAACTGTAAGATAGGTATGAAGGATGTGTATGATAAGATAGGAGCTTGTAGGATTGGTAGGACTGATGTGGTAAGTTGAGATGAGAGAGATTTTCTTTCATGAAAATGAAGGTTTTGGGGGGATGAAATTTTTCTTGAAGCTTGAGGGTGGGGTAATTCGTAAAGAAGGGCCACCATGAAGTTTGAGCACTTGGTTTGATATATGAATATTGGGGATATGCCAAGGTTACCAAGAACATTAAGGCCCGTTCACCAATATTACATAGGATTGACTTGAAACAAACACATGAGGATTGTCCTTGTAGTAAACATGAATCCTAGAGAAATTAGAGTGGAAATGATACTAGGCAGTCCACAAGAAAATAATATTTCCCAATTGCACCATGTGATAAGAGATGGTCATAATTTTGGAACATGCAAGGGTCACATCCGAATGACTCACAAGAAGAAACAAACCCAATCAAGACCTCACTCTCTAATTGCCCTATTCACAACAAACCATGATATAAAAGATCATGGAAACCTTGAAGAGGGAACAACCAAATTGCTTGGAAAAGACAGTTAAGAACCAAAAAGTGAAATCCAATATCGAAAGAAAAAATAAATCCATAAAAAGTAACCTTTTGCAAAAGAGATCGGTAGGACAAGATACTGATGGACCAAGATCATACATGAGGAAGGATGCATCTTGCAAGGACCTATCGGTAATATGTGAGACTATGACGAATTTAGGAAAACATAACTATTGTAGGACAACTCTTTGATGACAAGGAAGCTCGCTAGAGGGTTCGAATATCACCTATTGAAGAGAAACATGGTTTGTGACTAGATACAACTAACCTGAAAGAGAAAATATGGTATGTACATAGAGACCAGACAAGAAAGGACTTAGACTAGGATATACAACAAACTATCTAAGATATTCACAAGGATCACTATATAAAATCTCAGAGTGATGGGAGAATTAGTACAATAGGTTAGAAATTTTATTTATAACAAAAAAAGTCGAGGATGAGGAGATAATGAAGTGGTATGATATAGTACAGAGTGAAAAAAATTAGAATGAGGAGATAGTGTAAATTGATATGATAAAGTAAAATGTGAAAAAAAAAGCTCAGGATGAGGAGATAGTGTGATTAAAGATATGGTACAATGTTTTACAATACAAGGGGTATGATACATGGATATGATACATGATATAGGATACATGTGATAGGATACATGAACATGATATATGTGGGAAGTTCCATGATATAATACACTATTTTTTATTCAACTTCCAAGCCTAGGAATGGGGATGGGCATAGTGATAGTGTGGTAATAAGATCTTTGGAACACCTTGGCAAGATGGGGAGATGAACAAAGAGATGTAGAGAGAGATGGTGGATGGATGTAGATCAATGATAGATAACGGGAAGGCCAAGTAAACATGGCACCTATTGCTAGGTTTTTGCCAATCTACCTATCCAAGGTACTTGACTTGCCAAGTTTTCACCATCAGATGCTTTTTTTTCTTCACTATTTTCTTTTTCTTTTTTGGATATTTTTCCTTTTTTTGGTTATTTTTTGTGGGATTAGCAATATACACTGAGGCTCTTAGGGATATAACTTCTTGAGGTAAATGATGTTGGTAGGATCATTCAATGTTTCACCTTCAAGTGTTGATAGCTGATAGGCTCCTAAGTCGAAAGAGGCTGTGACAGCGTATGGGCCAAGCCAAGTAGGCTCAAACTTGCCCTTCTTTTCTCGATCTACTTGGAATTTCATGTTTTCTTTGAGGACCATGTGACCTACTTGAAATTTCCATGGGTGAACCTTTTTGTTGAAGTTGTTCTTGAGGCAATTCTGATAGATTGTGAGATGGTCATTGGCGAGTGGCATTTTTTCATCAAGTAGATATAGCTGTGTGAGTTTGGTGACTATAATCCTCATCTAAATTTTTTCCTCGTAAAGAGATGTACAAGGATGAGAGTTAAACCTCAATAGGTAGGACTCCTTTGGGACCATAGGCTAGGTAGTTTGGAGTTATGCCTGTGGATGTGCAGAATGAGGTATGGTAAGCCCATAATGTTGGGTTGATTTGTAGATGCCAATCACAGACAAAATCATTAACAACTTTCTTGAGGATTTTGAGTAGGCTTTTGTTAGTTTTCTTAACTTGAACATTACCTTGTGGAAAGTATGGGCAATAAAAATGGTGATGAATGTGGAGGGAGTTGCATAACTCTTCCATATTGAGGTTTTCAAAGTTACTACCATGGTCTGTAAAATAGTAGCAGGGATACCGAAGTAGCATATAATGCGATAGAGGATGAATTTAGATACTTGAACTCCTATGGAAATGACAAGTAGGACAGCCTCCACCCACTTGGTGAAATAATCTATTGCAGTGATCATCTATTTGTGTCCTTCTTAAGATAGGGGTATAATAACACCTACAAGGTCAAACCCCTAGCATGCAAACAACCATAGTGGTGCAATGGGTTGAAGATCTTGAGCTGGAGCTTGTATTAAATTTGCATGTTGTTGACAAGGTACCTTTTGAAAAACTCACAAGAATCATGTTCCATAGTAGGCCAATAGTATCCAACTCTTACTAGTGTTTGTCTAGCTAGGACTATATGAATCGTGTGAGCACCACAAAGTCGGGTGTGTACCTCTTTGAGAGCCATTGTTGCCTCATTTTTGTCTAAGCACTAAGAGAGAGTATCATGGTAACTTCGATCATATAGGGTGTTGGCTATGATAGTGTAGCGAGATGCTCTATGAATGAGGTTTTGGCATTGGTTTGATGTGAGATGAGTAGATATGATACCATTTTTTAGATAATCATGAATTTGATGGTAACACGGGGATTGAGGACCAACCAAAATGCATACCCATGTTGATTCATCATTCTCATATGTGGGCTCTTTTAGCTACTCAAGAAAGAAATTATACTATGTAGCTTCTTGAGGGATCTCCAAGAGTGAGCCTATAGTGGCCATGGCACCTGCAACCTTGTTTTGCAACCTTTGCACTTGTGTGAATTTGATCTAAGTGAAATGTTGCTTTAACTGATCAACCAATTCTTTCTGAGGTTGGAGTTTATCATCCTTTGTTTGGTAGTCATCAAGGACTTTCTTGATAATTAGTTGTGAGTCTCCAAAGACTTGTAGCTTTGTGATGTTCCATTCAACTGCTATCTTGAGCCCTACAATAAGAGCTTCATACTCTAATATGTTTTTTGTGCACTAGAATTTAAGTTTGAAAGATTTAGGAATGTAGTCATCTTGAGGGATGACCAAAAATATTCATTCTTTGGAGACATATCATGTATAAGATCTACGAAACTATATCTTCCATGATGGTTGTTCTCCTATCATGCAGAGGTGTCCATCTGGAAACTCCATGACTAGAGGGTGATCAATGACTAAGGGTGCATTAGCAAAGTGATCTATGATAGATTTTCCTTTGATTGCCTTTCTATTGATATATTTAATGTCAAATTCACTAAGGAGAATAACCCATTTTACTAGGCAACTTGTGAGTGTTGTACATGATAACATGTATTTCAAAGGATTGATGTTGGAGATGAGTTGTACAATATGACTTAGTATCTAATGGAAAAGGTTTTGAGCGGTGAAAACCATGGATAACAAGCTTTTTCTATTGGCATATACTTAACCTCATAACCAACTAGAGTGTGAATGATGTAGTAGATGGCTCATTCTTTCCCTTTGTCATCAAGTTGTGCTAGAAGCGTACCTAATGCTATTGGGGTAGCGGTTATGTACAATATCAATGGTCTCCCAATTACTGGCGAAACTAGGATAGGCGAGTTATTCAAATATTTCTTGATCTTCTTGAAGCCATGTTGACATATAGGATCCCATTTGAAACTCTGATCCTTTTTGAGAAAATGTGTAAACAATTGGAATTTATCTACTAGCGATGAGATGAACTGTCTTACTAATTGCAACTTTCCTTGGAGCAAGGATGCCAAAGTGTCTTGGGAGGAGGCATATCCATGATAGCTTTTACCTTCTTAGGGTCAATCTTAATGTTGTGCCTTGATACAATAAAACCTAGGAGCTTTCCAGATGTGACGCCAGAGACACATTTCTTGGGGTTGAGCATGAGATGATACTTGGCCAACCAATCAAACACTTCTTCAAGGTGAGATAGGTGATCAAGGACATTAAGATATTTGACCAATATTTCATCCACATAGTCTTCAAGGGTTTTATGGATGGGGTCATGGAAGATGACCATCATAGCTTGCTAATAGGTTTCCTTTGCATTCTTTAACCCAAATGACATCATGTTGTAACAAAAGGTCCCCCAAGGGGTAGTGAATGCTATCTTATGTTGATCTTCTTCTACTTTCTATATCTGATTATACCCATAGAAACCATCCATGAGAGATAATAGTGCATGGCCTACTATGAGATTGACAATCATGTTGATATTCAATAAAGGGAAATCATCTTTGGGACAAGCATTTTTGAGGCCCTTGAATTCGGTACAAATTCTAATATCACTTAAGGGCTTGGTGATCGGTACCATTTTAGAGATCCAATATGAATAATCAATTGGGTGGATGATCTTCACATCCAACATCTTTTCTAACTTTGCTTTGACTAGTAGAGCAACCTTGTGATGCATCTTTCAAAGTTTTTTCTTGATTGGTTTGACTTTTGGGTCTACAAACAAATGGTGTACTACTAAATAAGGATCTACCCCTAGCATGTCTTGATAAGACCATGCAAATTAATCAATACTTTCTCAAAGTACCTCTATGAGAATATTTGGTTATTCTAGTAGTAAGGATGCTGCAATGTATGTGATCCTTGCTGTCTCTGTTAGACTGACATTGACTGGTCTAGTGTCTCCTGTGAGGATTGATGATACTGTAGACCTATGGTCTTGTGGGGGAAGGATGAAATCTCCATCCTCAAGTGCTTCAGTGAGGTTCTCACCATTAGATATGTCCTTTATTTTTATTTCATTTTGTGAATGATCCATTGGTGCTCTAGAAGCATTTTCATTGAGGGATACCTTTGTTTTTCAATTTTGATTCTTATTTTCTATCTTTTGAATATTTTTGTGACTAGAGATTTCATCCTCCTTAAAGTAATGTTTAGGGTCCAATTTGTAGATGTAAAATGATTGTGGTGGTGGATTTTTGTGTGGTATCTCAACTCTGATGAATCTAAGGAGTGCATGCTCTGTAGAGAACTCGTCAACATGGATAACACTTGGTTGACCCTAATTAATGAGTTTAGGATGAGTGAGGGGTAGGTCTATGAGGTTGATGGATAGTTCAAAGAGCATAGAGACACTTAAGATAAGTTCACCAAGGAAAATATTATCATAGGCTTTCTTTTCAACTTACTCAAGGTGACTTTGACTTCTATGAGGTTGTTTTGGATGTTTAAAAAGGAATATGATCGTCTTTAGTAGTTCCCCTAGTTATAGGGAGTCCATAGTCGAGACCTTTCTTCTTCTTTTCTTTGTACGCCTTTACTAGTTTTCTGATGCCTAACTCTTCACGTCCTAGGCCACCTCCTTGATAAGCCCACTATTTAGTAGCAAGGTGATGTAAGTGTGGATATTTTTGTTTGAAGTAGTCAAGGAGCTCTTCACACTTTGGAGGTGGATCTTTGTATAACCATGAACTAATATAAGAGGTTATTTCCTCTCCATTTAAGATCCTGCTGGCAACAAATGTGGTGGGCCCAAGTTGTTTGAGCTAGGGAGTTTTGTCTGGCTTTGGCCCTTGATAGGTGAGGTGCCCCCGAGTATGTGGGTCAAGAGGTAGAGCACTGAATAAAAAGGCATCTAAAAGACTGTATTCACCACAATCTTGGTATTTGATCGTAACAATGGAAAGTGTGGAGGCTAAGATGGTGTTGGGATCATGGCAAGTACCAAAGGATCTAGCCATGGTGTTACTAATCTCAATTCCAGGGAAATGGTTATCATATGATACATCTACCTCATTGCAATAAGAAAAGGGTTTAGGATTAGTGTGGATGGTTATATCAATGCCATGATGTGAAAATTTGATGGATTGATGATAAGTGGAGGGGATAACCTTCATACTATGAGTCCATGGTTGACCAAGGAGGATGCTGAAGGGTAGGTTAAGATCAACTAAATGATAGATTGTTTCTTGAGTAGTGGAGCCAACTTTGATTGGTAGAAAAATGGTTCCTTCGATGGTTTGCTCCAAGTTGTCATAGGCTTTGATAGTGATGAATTTGTTTATGATATTTGCTTTAGTGTATCCTACTTGTTTGATGAAATTTAATGTACACAGATTTAAAGCCAATCCATTATCTATCATGAACCTTTTGACAACAAAGATAGAAACTGTGACATCTATGTGGAGTGGAAGGATATGATTTGGCTCAACAATTGGGATGTCATAGGTTTTGAAGGAAAATGTGCATGATGTGGAGAGATGGCCTACCATGCTTTGAAATTTAGTGGCATTAATATCAGTAGAAATGTGAGACTCATGATGGTCACTATCAAGGATTTCCTTGTAAAGTGGACTAGTGTGCAGAAGATCTTATATTCCCAAGGTGTTCCAAGATATTATACTATGCTCCTGATAGGGTAGGCATAGATGGCCCTATGATGTTGATTCAATTCCTCCTTGTGGTGACTACACATTGGATATTTGGGCCTTTGATATTTATAACATTTACAAAAGGTTCTATTTGAGCTATGCAGTCAATCAAATTACCATATTCCAAGTACGTCGATGATAGTTCAATGATTTATTGTGGTTATCACCTTGTTTTTTATGAACATTATTTGGTTTGTTAGTGTTGTTCATAGTGGTATTTTTTAGAGGAGCCTTGCCTATATTTTTGTTGTGTGGGGGAAATGTATTTTGGTGAATCAATAATCCTGCATTTAGAGAAGCTTGTGCCCCCACTATGATTTTCTTTTGGTTCATGAGGTCTTGTTTATAATCTTTGAGTTGTATACACTTAAGGGTGGGATGTCCTTCAACATAGTAAAATTTTCAAAACTCACTTTCTCTATACTAGGATGCCCTTGAATGATTGTGATCTAATGGTTGCATCTGTGGATACCAAATAAGATTGTCTTTGGATATTTTTTCAAAAATGACATCAAGGGGCTCCCCCAAAGGGATGTATACTCGAGACTACCTTTGGACAAATGAATTTGGCCTAGCCACGATAGTAATGGCATTGGTTTGATTTTGAGGATTGGGCGCTTGTGTATTCAGTTGATTGTGTTGTGGTGGAGATTGTTGGTAGGATCATTGGTATGCACTTTGTTGATAGGTTGACTGTTGTTTTTGTTGGGGTAATTTTTGATAGGGAGTATTTGGTGCGGTCAATGCTGATGCAACTACATGAACTTGTTGGGTGTCTATGGCACCATTGGTGTCTATGTCCTTGTTCTTGTTCTAAAACCATGGTTTGTCATGGTATTGCACCCATTCTTGAGTGTTTCCTTTGTAGTCTTGATGATTCCACCCTTCATAAGTCATTTCTCATGGCCCATGGCCTTTCCTTTGGTATCTTTGTAGGTTTGAAGGAAATTCATTATTAGAGGATGGGTGAGACTGTAATGAGCCTTGTCGATAAAAAATTGGACAAGGTGATGCTCTAGGATAGTACAAGAGATCTAGGTTGTGAGGGTTTTCCATCTTTACAAGTAATCAAAAATTCTTTCTCCCCCTTTTTGTTTTGTGTGGACTAAATCAACCACAGATAACTTAGTCTCAACTAGGTGAGCATGTTGGGCCACAAAGGCTTCTGACAGTCCATAAAATGTTTTAATTGTGTCATAGGGTATCTGATAGAACCATTCAAGAGTGGGGCCTCCTAAGCTTTTAGAAAAGAGGCACATGAGAAACACATCACTATAAGCCACTTCTTGGCAATGCATGTAAAATTATTTAACATGTGTGATTAGATCTCCTTTTCCCCTGAATTTATCAAATTTAGGGACCTCAAAATGTTTGGGAAAGGGTGTCATTGTCATTGCTCTATCAAGTGGATACTGACAGACAATTTCAAATTTGAAAATCTTGGATTCTGTTATGTATTTGAGTTCTTTTAGGGAAACTTTCATCTCTTCCCACTTATGGTTGATAGGTGTTAAAGTTGATGCCCTCAATCCTAGTGCAGGGTATGTATCAAATTGGGCAGGTGAATATGAATAGTTTTGATGGGTGTATTTTGTCAAGTGGAATGTGGATTGAACTACAATTTGGATGGGATTTATTGGTTGTTGGGATGATAGTTAGATGTACTATTTCATCTATTGGGTAATCTGTTGGTAGTGTAGTTTTTGTTGGGGCGAATAAGAATGTGATTGCTATCTAGATGGATGATTATGTATGGGTGCTTGGACATACTATTGTTGTGGTGGTTTTTTCTAGAGAGGTGGTGGTGGAAATTTTTGGGCTATGCTTTGAGGTTGTACATTCTTCTCAACATATGTTGGTTGCACTCCTACTTGAGAAGGCAACTGGTTGCTAATAGGTGCCAAAAAGTTAGTGTATAGAATCATCCCTATCGGTGGTTGTTGTTGTTGTGGGATTGTTTGTCTACTTACTAAGGGTGGCATATAAAAGTAGCTGGTGATGGGAAATAATAGATGAATTGGTGGTGGTAATGGTTGATGTCCTTGGAAAGTTGGCATGAATGAAGTACTAAGTGGGAAGCTCATGGTTGACCCTTGTATTTGTCCAAAACTCCAAGAACCAAGTGGAAATAAAGTGGCGGTGTTTGGCATAGATAAAAATGGATTAGGAGTGAGAAAAAGTGGGTTGGTATGTCCAACTAGTAGCATCCTTTTAGTAAAATGTGATTTTGACTAGATTTGGAATGCGCTACCTGTACCACTAGTAGGTATGTACAAAGTGGAAGCATCAATTTAGGAGGTGGATGGTCTTGCAATATTGAATGAAATCGATGTAAATTGTGAAGTAGTAGCAGCAATAGTGCTAGAAGCAATATCAAATGTGGGTTGTGTGATTGTAGGTTGCTAAGGTGTTGTGTGGACTAGTGATTGTGCGATGGTGGGTTAATTATTTTGGGGAATAGGAGCACTGAGTTGGGTTGATGGGATATATGGGTCTATGGGTTCTATTTGTACCATTTGATTTCATCTTTTTGGTATGAAAGTGGGATTATTAGGATCAGATGGACCAATGGGTGGTGGTAGTCTTCCAAATAAGGGATTGGCAGGATCAGATATGTCCAAAGGCAATGGTCTCCTGAAGCCAAAGACACCGACTTTGTCTCTTAGGAGGTTTTCCATGATGGTTTCCCTATTCCTATCTATAATGGCATTGACAATGGCTACATTTCCTAGTTGATTCACAAAGGCATCTATATCTATTGAGGGACCTAAATCTTTTGGATTGTGTGGTAGTGGATCATGTGTGATTACATATACCATTGAGTATGGCTGTGTGCTAGCTAAATTACCACTAAGACTAGGATCCATCTCTTTCTTCTTCCTTTTGTTCTTAGTGAGAGATATGGTAGGTGGCATGAAATGATGATGTTCCTAAGGATGAAATGAAAAATGGTAGGACAATGAGTGCAAGTATATGTGGACAAATGGTTTTGTAAAAATTTCTAAGGATATAACTATGATGTAGGGGTTTCTTAGGATATAAAAGATGTATGATAGATGCGCAAGGAGGGTCTTACTCCTAATGATTTGATACCTAGGAAACCTAAAGGAGGAGTGTTGTGATGTCAAGGTAAAAGAGGATATTTTTTCCCCTATGTGTAAGCTTGAGATGTGATGGTGATGTCAAATCCAAGATAGGCTTGTGACCTTTCAAAAGACAAACGATGATCAAGTTTGGAGCCCAATCTTTTTCTCAAGGTGATGAGGGATACAAATGACAAAGATAGCTTACCCTAAATAATGCTTAGTTAAGGAATAATTGAGATAGTATGATGGATGTAGGATGAAGGGTAGATAATTCTCAACAAAGTGACATCGAATTCGTAAGTATGATGGAGATGGTGGAGGAATTTGGTATATGATTTTGATTTGGATGGGGTTAGATTTCTAAAATAAATGCTCTAAAAGATGATGGATCTATAAAATGCCCAACTAGGATGAGAACCTATATGACGACCTAAGAGGACAAATCTATGATATGATAAGTGCAAAGTGTGTGTGGGAGAAGAGGAACCTAATCAAAGTGGGTATAGCTAGTGTAGTCGATGAGGCTCTAATTGACTCCACATCTTAAGGTCAAGCTTTGAATGTTATTGTCCTACTTATTTTGTAGAGAGAATTCAATACCTTCTTTCTCAATTTGATCTAGTTTAGAAAGTCTTGGATTAGGTGTGTGCTTCTTACATTCTACTTCTATTTCTCTATAAACTACTGGTTAAGGAAGTTTGACTTTTTTGAACTTGGGTTTTGGTTGGTTTGACATAAGGTTTCCACTAGGCTTATCTCAAATTTGGGTTGAGCCAATGACTACACTAGGTATGCCTTTTACTTTAGGTTGGAAAAAATGAATCTTCTGGATAATAAATGGGCTGAAGTAGATAAGAAATGGCTTTTATCAAAGGATGGTATAATAGTTTTGTTTTAAAAGAGTAAAGAGGTCAAGTTAAAGCAACTAGACTTAGGGTTGTTGCAAATAAACTTGCTAAGAACCATTTTGAAACAAGGATAAGACTCCTTCGATAAATGTATATGGCATATTGTGAGAAAACAATCTCTCAAAGGACAAAGCAACTTTGAGAGAGAGAAACAAGTGTTCTCTTTAGAAAAAGGATTTGATAGTAACCAATGTGTATGTTTTACAAATGTTTTACATGAGGTCTTTTCACAATTAAAATAATTCAAGAACACTTTTATCTCTAAGGTCAATTTGGTTTCAATGTGTTACTCATTAGGCCTACCAAGCAAGGCCCATCTTGATGTTTTATGGATCTAGTGTGATATTTCCCTCTAATCAAAGAGGTGAGTCATTACATGAGTTGATCAAAAAACTTACACATCAATGATTCTTCAAGGTATAACAAACATAAGCCCTCCTTTGGTGGGGAAAATGACTCTTGAAGATGAAATCCAAACATCCTTATGCCTCTGCCAGGGAAAACACATATGTTAGGTAACTTCAAAGAAGCCCTATATTCTCTTGTACCATGAGTAACACACCAAGCATAAAAAAGCTAGCAACTAAGTTGGCTAATAATTAGATCTGTAGAGTTAGCCAATTGATTATTGCTTATGTGATTCACTTAAGAATCTATTCTAGACATGTTGAAATTGTGGGAAAGTTTTTCCATCTCAGGCTACCCCCATAAATGCACCGCTTGAACTTGCCTAATGGAGCAAGAAAGTTTACCCTTCTTCTCATTTATATACCGGCTAGAGGATTTTACTGGTTTAAGCTTCTATCCAAAGGGGGATGCCCTTCCTAGAGGATGATGAACTCACTAGAAGAACTCCTAGGTCATTACAGATGATCTTGCTAACAAATTTTGATACACATGTCATGTATTTAAATGTTTATATTTTGCAAGAAAGAGAGAAATCAAATATGTGCTAAAAGACACAATCTTAATACACATAAGGCACTTGGTTCATTCTATTTTTGACACTTCAATTTTTTTCCTATTTATGACTTGAAAACACTTGTGATTAGTATGAAAGGTTCATTCCAACTGAACAATGATGGTCAACATGTCATGTCCCCTTTTCAAATAATAAAAAAATAATAATCTTTGCTAAGACAGGCAGGCCCAAGAAAGTGAAGTTTCGGAAAAAGGGGGGGTTAATCTTTGGAAACCGTTGGACTAATAAATGAAATTATTATTAAAATATGTTTCATTAACCTCTCTTGGACGTGAGTTATGGTTATGGCCCCTTTTAAGGGGTTTGGAGGCATTTTGGGGAGGAGGAGAACTTGATTTTTGCTCATTCTTTGTTATTCTTCAGAGGCTGCCAAACCTGTGGAGGAGACCCAAGAACGGGAGTTTGCAGGTTTCCAAGGAGACCCAAGAACGAGAGTTTGCAGGTTTCCAGGAAGGCTAAAGACGGGAGTTTGAAGCCATTCCATGTGCATGCTCATACAGAGTTTGCCTTTGTGCTGAACAGTGTAGATTTGTGGGTTTTTGGGTGTGTTTTTTGCATGAGTTTGGTGTTTTCAGTTGAGCATTTCATATCAGTTTTGGTTGCTGCTGTATTTTAGACTTTAAGCTGTTAAAATAGAGCTAAATATATGTATTGGGACGTGATTAAACTTTTGAGATAGTTTATTAGTGTTTTTGTGGTGTTTCCGGGCATTTTTGTGTTAATTTCGGGAGCCCGATGAGCATAGTTTTTGTCCTACATTTGTGAGCTGTTGTGTAAAGGCTATATAGATCTGGAAATGTCATTTTTTAGGCTGTTATGCTGCTGAAAAATCTGTAAAAATGGACATTTTTAGATTTATTAATAATAGGTGAAGCTATGAAGCTTTTGGCACCATTTCTGGCATACCCGATTAGGGGTTTCTTGAGAAATTTGGAGGATCTTTGTGATATTAGTTGTTTGATCTTAAAGATCTGATTAAAGATTGGAAATATCATACAAAATCAGAAAAGGGAAATTTCACAACATAAGAAATCAAGTAAATATAGAAAATTGGGTCTGTGAAATTTTTGAAAAGAATGAGAATAAGAACAATTTACCTTTAAGTTATTCAAGATTGTATGAATTCCTTTTAAGCACTAATTTGAGGTGTTTTGATTTGAAATGTTCATCACATTTGTTTCTTGATTACCCTTAGCATTCAAGACTTTGTTTGCTATCTAACCAGTCATTCCATTGAAAGTTGGTAAGTTTTCTTAGGGCATTCAAGATTGAAATTTTTTATTTAAAAATCAACGTAAAATCTTTAAATGAATTGTTGAAAGAACAAAAAGTAAAGTACCACCTACATGTTGTTCCACTTGTAAGAAGTCAACATAAATAGTTAAAAGTACTAGTGAACCAACATGAGTCAACCCATGATCTCGTAATGCAGGAATGAGGTAAAAAAAAGTGAGACCATTGTCCAAAAACTGGTGAAAAAGAACAAAATGTAGATTGTGGACAAATAATTATAGAGAAATCTTGCCAAAGAATTATTTTGCAACTATTTTGAGTGTTGCCACTAATAGGTTTAACTGTGGGTTTGAGGGAAGAAGTTCAATAGGGTTTTTTTGTGACTAGACTTTTGTGCAGAGTAATCTCGCATATATTGCAAGCAAACTCGATAGAATATATAAGTGATCCCATGGAAATAAGGAAGGTGGGAATAAAGAAAGGGGACTTAAATGATCACATGGTAGATATGATAAGTTTTGAAAGTAATCCCGCCTTTGCTGGTTCACGATTCTACAAGGATTCTCCTTCAAACTCATGGCTATAGGTTCACAAAAATAAATTTTTTTAAGGTTTGGTTGTGCAAAAATGGATGATATGGTTGGGAGTACATTTCCTATATTGGGATTGATAAACCTACAAACAAGGTTAAATACCTAATGTGCAAAGCAAGAGGCACAACATGTCAATTTTTAGATTAACAAACATAAGTGCAAACAACTAAGAATGACCCAAATGTGGGGTCCCACCAAGCATGCCAAAATGTAATGTTGTAAAATCCTAATGTGTAAAGTATATTAAAATTATTCTAATATTCACAAACTAAAATAATATGACAATACATATGAGAGGACAAAGGAGACATAGAAGAGGAATGCAAAAAAAGTATGGTAAGCTCCCCAAGTGTGACCTTGATGCTTAGATATGTCCACAATGATGGTTGGATGTATGCTTAGATATGCTCAAGCTTCAAGACAGGTAGGAACCTTCAAAAGGGTAAACCATGATCTGTAGGGTGAGTGAGAATTTGTACATTGTAATGGTGTGATTCAATGATTTGTTCTTCAAAGGAGCATTATGAGTTTTCATGAAAGTTGAAGATATTGTGAGAGTGGAAGGATCCCGTTTATAGACCAAGGGGTGATGAGATGGATGGATAGGATGCAAGAATGGAGAAAGGACAAGGGAGGGGTGTGATGCAAGTAAGGGAAGCACATGGATTGTGCTTCTTCAAATCCATAGCCTCACAATAGGTATCACAAGGTGATTGGGTGAGAGAAGTGTTAGGATAAACCACAGATAGAAATAAAAATTACATGCAAATATAACCAATAACAGAAAATAATAGATCACACAGAAATGAACACAAGGCACCGAGATTTAATGTGGTTCACCCAATGCCTGGGCTACATCCACCAAACAGCAAGTCTGATTTTATTACATTCCAATGATTATAACCTGATTACAGTCTGTAATCCCTTACAACTCAATACTGCCACAAGAACCAATTTTGCATCACCACATAATGAAAATACCTAACCCTAAACTCTTTTATACAAGTATTTTATCCATTTTAGGGTTACAACATGTCAGCCATATGTTGGCCATTATATGTCGGCTACAGTGTCAGCCACGACCCAAAAATTATGAAGTATGTACAATACTTTCCTGATCAGTCACCATAATCTAACAATCTCCCACTTGGGGACTGGTCAGGCTCCACACTAAAAACCAATCTCCCACTTGGAGACTGATCTTGTAGCAATACAACTACCACATGGGGCTTGTACTGGATCAAACCACCCTGAACTCTGCTGTTCTTTGATTCATGTTCAGTCTAAAAGACCAACCAAAGATGAAGAGGAGGTCAACTTCTCCCTTGTTACAACCTTTGTCAACATATTTGCTAGATTGTCATTTGTATGGATCTTCTCCAACTTTAACTGTCCATCCTCCAAAACTGACCGAATGAAATGGTACCACAACTGTATGTGTTTGGTCTTAGAATGCAGAGCTGAATTCTTTGCAAGATGAATGGCACTCTGACTATCTGTGAACAAATAATTATCCTTCTGAGGATGTCCCAATTCTTCCAAGAAGAACTGAACCCATATCATCTCCTTGGCTGCCTCTGTAGCAGCAACATACTCTGCATCTGTAGTGGATAGAGCATTAATCTTCTGTAACCTAGAAACCTAGCTCACAGCTGCCCCACCAACAATAAAGACATAACTTATAGTACTCCACCTGGAATCAATATCCCCTACCAAATCTGAGTCAACATAGCCCTATAAATCAGTAGTAGAGCCCCCAAAGTGTAAACACTTATTGGATGTTCCTCTCAAATATCTGATAATCCACTTGACAACATTTTAATGCTCAAATCCTGGATGACTTATATACTTGCTAATGACTCCCACTGCATGGGCAATATCTGGCCTAGTGCATACCATAACATACATCAAGCTTCCTACAAATGAAGCATAGGGTACCTTGGACATCTTATCCTCCTCTTCTTGTGTCTTAGGACACATCTCCTTAGTCAACTTCAAATGACCAGGTAAAGGTGTGCTGATAGCTTTAGCATTCTCCATAGAGAATCTTTGCAACACCTTCTCAACATAATCAGCCTGAGATAGCATTAATGTTCTATTCTTCCTATCTGTGCAAATCTTTATACCAAGGATTTGTTTTTCTACCCCCAAATCCTTCATAGAAAATGCATGTGCTAACTGGCATTTTAGCCCCTTAATATGATCCATGTTAGACCCAGCTACAAGCATATCATCAACATATAAACATAAAATAATGCAACTATCATTATCCAACCTCTTAAAATAAACACAATAATCTGAATGACACCTATATTATATCCATGCTCATGCATAAAACTGTCAAATTTTAGATACCATTACTGAGGTGCTTGCTTCAAGCCATATAAATTTTTCTTCAATTTGCACACTAAGTCCTCGTTACCTTTGACCTCAAATCCTTGTGTTTGAGCCATATATATTTCTTCATCTAAATCACCATGAAGGAAGGCCATTTTAACATCCAGCTACTCTAAATGCAAATCTTTAGTAGCCACAAGACTTAAAACAGTATGAATAGAAGTCATTTTAACAACAGGAGAAAATATCTCATCAAAATCAATTCCCTTTTTCTGTGCAAATCCTTTTACAACTAACTTGGCCTTAAATCTTTTCTGACCTCCTTCCTCTTCTTTCAACCTGTAAACCCACTTATTCTATAAAGCCTTTTTACCTGCAGACAACTTGCATAGATCCCATGTCTTATTCTTCAACAAAGAGTCCATTTCATCTTTCATTGCAGACTCCCACTGAATCTTAGTATTCACTTGCATAGCTTCATCATAACTTTCAGGTTCACCAGCATCAGTAAGTAAAATAGAATACAAAGAGGGAGAAAATCTTTGTGGAGGTCTAATTTGCCTTGTTGACCATCTAACATTCACTGGTGTGTGTGGTATTTGTTGTTGCAGTTGTTGCACATCATGAGGAATGGCTAGAACATAAGCTTTTAGAGTATCATCCAGCACTACATAATCATCTTCTTTCTTCTCATGTTGCTACAATAGATCTTTGTACAACACTTTCTCATTGAATATGACATCCCAACTTCTAACAATTTTATGATTTTCAAAATCCCAAAGCCTATAACCAAATTCATTAATTCCATATCCAACAAAGACACATTTCTTTGATTTAGCTTCTAGCTTGGTTCTATTTTCAGAGTCTATATGAGCAAAAGCTTCACAACCGAAGGTCTTGAGAAAAAAATAACTCACCTTCTTACCAGTCCATGCCTCATCTAGAATACCACATCCCAAAGGAGTAGAGGGACCTCTATTAATCAAATATACTACAGTATTGATAGCCTCCGCCCACATGTGTAAGGGAAACCCAACATGCAACCTCATGCTCCTTGCACACTCCATTATAGTCCTGTTCATGTGTTCAACCACTCCATTTTCCTGTGGAGTCCTTGGAATAGTTTTTTGTCTACGAATACCATTAGTGGAGCAATAATCTTCAAATTCATGACTGCAATACTCACCACCATTATCAGATCTGAGACATTTTAATTTCTTACTAGTCTCATTTTCAACCAAGCATTTCCATTTCTTAAAAGTTTGAAATACATCAGATTTCTTTCTAAGGAAATAAACCCATACTTTTCTAGTTGCATCATCAATAAATGTAACATAATAATGAGAGCTACCAAGGGAAGGTACCTAAGCTAGTCCGCATACATCTATATGCACAAGCTATAATTTCTCTTTTTTGTTTTCCTTCCTAGTCTTTACAAAACTCACTCTCTTTTGTTTTCCATACACACAACTTTCATAGAAATCCATATTAACACATTTTAGACCTGGTAAAACTTTCTTTGAATGAAGTACTTTCATACCTTTCTCACTCATGTGCCCAAGTCTATTGTGCTATAACACTGTATCAGAATCTACAATAGCTATTTGTTCTCCCTACTCAACTGCAAAAATTGTTCCTGAACATTCATTTTTCTTTGAAACAATTAAAGTAGAAGGAATGATATGACTTGTACAAAGATATAAGGTGCCTACTTTCACACCTTTTGCTACTACAAGGGAACCTTTTGAAACCTTCCAATTTTTATCATTAAAAGTAACTACACAACCCTCATCACCAAGTTTCCTTGCTGAAATTAAATTTCTACTCAGCCTTGGAACATGTCTTACCTCATTTAGTAGCCAATGATTCCCATTCTGCAACTTAATCTTAATTTTTTCTTTTCTAACAATTTGACAGGGTTCATTATCCCCCAAATAAACAAGCCCAAAATCCACTTGGACAGAATCAATGAAATAACTTCTATAAGGTGTAGCATGAAATGAAGCACTAGAATTTAAAACCCATGAATCATCAACACTTTCTAAAGATAGAAGCAAAGCATCCTCTTCAGATTTGTTACATACCACATTTGCCTCCTTGTCTCCATCTGATTTATCTCTTTCATTTTTCTTGCAATTCCAGCAATCTTTCTTTTTGTGCCCTAGTTTCCCACAGTACCAGCAGTCGTTCGGTCCTCTTGATTGATACCTCTTCCCTTTTGACTTTCCTCTTGATTTCTCACAATTTTTTAAGTTACTTTCTCTCTCAGTTGTCCTACCCCTACTTTGTGCATTCAAAGCACTTCCTAATGTAGATCCACCTGAGGATTTCCTACAAGTTTCCTCACTCAAAACAACACCGATCACATCATCATATTTTAGGGTACTAGATCTAGGAATAGAATTACTCACCACCATTACCAAGCCATTCCAGCTTTCAAGAAAAGAACACAAAATCAGGAGAGCCCTAATTTCTTCCTCAAAATTGATACCCACAGAAGATAATTGACTAGTAATAGTATTAAACTCATTTAAATGATCTGCAACAGATCCACCTTTCGCCATTTTCATATTAAATAAATGCTTCATTAGAAATACCTTGTTTGAAGCAGAAGGCTTTTCATACAATGCCACTAGGGTTTTCATCAAATCTTTTTTCATCTTTTCTTTTGTAATATTAAATGCCACCAATGGTGCCAAGCATAACCGAATGCTTCCAAGTGCCTTTCTGTCCAAAAGATCCCATTCAAATTTTGACATAGTTCCCTGATTCTTGGCTTTGCCTTCCAACGGCTTCCATAAATCCTTCTGATATAGATAGTCTTCCATTTGCATCTTCCATAACTGGAAGTTCTTCCCATTAAACCTATCAACCCTTAGCTTACCCTCATCTACCATCTCTCCCACTCAACCATGAGACTCCCACTTAATCGTGAGACTTTCCTGCAGAGGATAATTGAAAGACAACCTCGCTCTGATACCACTTGTTAGGATAAACCACAAACATAAATAAAAAATAGATGCAAATATAACCAATAACAAAAAATAATAGATCACACAGAAATGACCACAAGGCACCAAGATTTAACGTGGCTCACCCAATCCCTGGGCTATGTTCACCAAACAAGAAGTTCGATCTTATTACAATCTAGTGATTACAACCTGATTACAGTCTGTAATCCCTTACAGCTCAATACCACCGCAAGAATCAATTTTGCATCACAACATAATGAAAATACCTAACCCTAAACCATTTTATACAAATATTTTATCCATTTTAGGGTTACAACATGTCGGCCATGACCCAAAAATTATGAAGTATGTACAATACTTTCCTGATCAATCACCATAATCTAACAAGAAGAGGGTCAAAATAGGTGGTCAAAGGGAATTATGAGTGGGAAGGAGTGTGGAAGAGGGATGTAAGAGGCTTTAAAGAGTCGTTAATGCTTTGTAAGAGCATGAAAGTCTCTTGGATAGGAATGTAAGAGGGATGGGATGGGATTTTGACTTTGGTCTGGGTTAGGAAGTCTTATCCCTTGCTTTAAGTTTTGCACATGTTTATGAAGGGGATTAGGCTTAGCTTAGGAGGTGATTAGGATGTAAGTGGGTTAGCATTAATGAGATAGGTTAATTAGCTGGCTAAGTGAGGTTAGCATGGGTGAATGGGTTGTATTTGGATAATGATAGGGTTTAGGAATAGTTCGGGGTTGGGTGTTGATTTATTTAATAAAAGTGGATGTGAGATTAAATTAAATAGGGATTTAATTGATAATTTGACTTTGGGTTGTCATATGATTTTATCATTTGGACTATAGTTAATTAAATCAATGAATTAACTAGGGGATGTCGATTGATTAATTAAATATCAAATACTTAATCAATAATATCCTAAGAGATGACTAAATAAGATTACTTAATGATGTAATTATATTTAGGTGTTTACAAATTGAGCTTCTTTTTGTGCCTTGCAATTACTCTACATTTTGGCCAAGATGTCTGTTAGAAGAAAAATATAATGAGTGATAAATCTTTATAAGAAATCCTTAAATTTCTTAGAAGACCTTCGTTATATTAGTTATAAACCTTTTTTCTATCATGATTATTCATAATAACCTTATATGGAAGAGTTTGAGTTGATGCTATTATCCAATTACTTCTACCAATATTATTTACCTTCATAGAGATTTCCCACTAATACTAATTAAAACTTGTTCTTTCAATATATTGGTTAAGATAACTAGCTCAATTAGAACACGCACATTCTAATTTGGTAGAAATAATTGCATAGGAGGATTTTAGATTCTTATTCTTTCCTAACTTCCTAAACAACATTGGGTCTAATTTACAATAGAATAATTATATGAAGTAAAAATATACAAACAAAAATAATTTAATGGCCATTAGATAGGATAATACTGCAAATATAACTTTGTAGTTCACAATATTTTGTAGATAAGAAAAATGGAACAACTACATAGTTAACTAGTAAGAAAACACAAATCACAACTTTAATAAATTAAAGCAATGTGAAAGATTTCTCTACTACATTCTTGATATAAAAAATACTTGGAGCTTGACGACATATAATCATTATAAACAAGGTCAACATAAGGCTAGAGAAACCAAAGATAATAGTCTAAACCAAAAAAGGGGAAGAAAGATGGGAAACATATAAAAAATCACCCAAATGATGGGCAATAATGAACCAAGGATTTAGGATATAGGTAAATAAAAAAAGAAAAGAAAAGAACCTATCATGATTCTTGCTCATAAATTGAAAAGTTTATAAGATGCAACAAGAAGGGTTTAAAAAATAAGAGAACAACTCATAAGATAAAATGTTAAATAGATAAAAATAGCCATTTGAGAAGAAACATACCCTACCCACATGAATATTTCTAGCAGAGAGTCTTTATTAAGAAGACTAAACATAATTGCAATTTTTCCCTACTCAAATGATATAAATGAACATAGCTATTGACCATTATGCATTTATATAGTCAAGTGATAAGTCTTTTGAAGGATTTCCTCAAAAAATAGAAATTACTTCATCAATAGTTCATGAAAGTTAGTATCTACCCATGATTATCTATTTATATATAGTTATAGTAGTATTATAGCCATAAAAAACTAGACCCCAACAATCCTTGTTTAAATAGAAGATTGGCCACCCATCTCTATTTTTGAGTCATCATCATTGTGATCCACCTTATTTGCATTGAGGAACTAGTCTAGGCCATTCCATTCAACCTTATACTTGACATGCATAATACTATAGAAACCACTAATTGCATTAAATGGTTGGGAATGCTTTGAAAATTCCATTTGATCCTTGATGATGAGAATAGAGGATACAAATACTGGATGGTTTACAATCCTGAGAATTGAGAGGTTATCATCTATATTGTTTAGGATGATGCCTAGCTCAACTAATTGGAAATTCTTAAATGAACTCCTACAAATATCATAAACACAAATTATCATCTCTTATTAACATGAAGGATTGATGCTAGAAACATTGCAATTACCCTAGTACTCATTTCTAGCTTGTCAATTAAAGAGGAAAATTCTTTACCTATAATTTTTGTCAACCCTAATAACAAAGAGTTCTTGGCATTTATGATATTCTTCAGCCTAATCTCACCAATTTTCCCCCAAAATGCCATCTTTGTATCTTACTAGCTTTTATATTTATTGATGTGTCCATCTTGCCAATTTCTCGTTGTGGAAAAATTTAGCTATTAACTTTTTATTTAAGCTTAGCATCTTTTAGAACCCTTCGATCATTGCTTATAATCATAATGACTAGTTAGCATGTTGAGCTATATAATTTTAAGGTATTAGTGAATCATGGCATACAAATGTGAATATACCTTGATTACAAAATCTTTACATGTCTATATTTTTTTTGACTTTTTATCTTACATACTAAGATTTGAAAAAATAATAATTAAGTGCGTCAGCACAAAATTAGAGATTATAAATAGCTATAGAGGTCTTTTCTTTCCATACCACATGTTATTAGCTTAAGAGGTCCTTAATTAACATGTTTAAATCATACACAGTCTTAACTAGAAGAATGAATATAAAATTTAAATAATTCAAGGTAAAAATTAACATTATCAAATGATAGGGTAGTACAAAAGGGTGAGTCCAATTTCCACATCATGTATAGAAAAATAAAATAGAAATACATAAAATACAATTACATCAATTCATAAATGTATAAACATACAAAGGAAGATATATTAATATGTACACAGACATTTATTACTATGAAAATGCATTTCCCTATATATTCTTATACATGTGCAAAATTGAAGACAACATGAGAAATGCCAAATGAAATTGGGAGGAGTTAGGTAATGATTATGAAAAGAGTATGACAGAGTACACATAGGTCATACACACATATGTATAGATGTAGATACAAAAATATATATTTAAGTATACATATACATACACATATATATATTTGTATATGTATCTGTTTGTCTATACCTCTATATTGTTGGACTAAAATATCCCCTTTTGGGATTTGTGACATGGAGTAACCACCTCATATGTTCTATAAGTGTAGTGGTTGTATTGAGCATTGCCATGTCAATCTTTTGGTGCAATGACAACATTAATTTTTAAAAAGTGGTACCATAGCTTGGTTGCAAGTTTGAATCTCCTCAAATAATGCTAAGTGGGGATCATTGGACTAACCACCAACATTCCCCTTTAGGATTCGCGACATGACTTAACCATCTCTTATGTTCTATAAATCTTGTGGTTGTACCGGGAATTAATATTTTAATATTCTATGATGCAAGAGCATCCTAGGTGTAAGAGCAACCTTGCATCACCCAAAAAATATTTTCATTTCATTCTTCTCTATTTTAATAAATGCAAGTAGATAGGGTGGTTACTATTTATGGAAACTTGCTATTTTTAGTAAGTTTTTCATACAAGCTCAAAATGTTCTTATTTTCTACATGAATTTTCATTTTAGAGTTATAAGCCTAGCATGAAATTATTATTGCTCCATCTTAAGTATAAAAGAAGTTATTGTGGATTTTTGGTGGAAAAATTCACAGAAAAATCTTCAAGCTCACCAATGGTGGCCTTAGAGTGCTTGAATGAGGTCCAAAAACTTGAAGGAAGGGCTCTTGCACCATTCTAACCCTCTAGATTAGGAGCTAGCATTTTTGGAAAGTGTTTATAATAACCAATCAAAGCAATGGTTTGAGAGTTATGGCCTTTCAAAGTTGGGCCACCTGAAATTCCTAAAATAAATGTAAAAAATGTATTTGGATGATTCTATATGTATTGTTAGGGTTCATCAGCCCTAGGTATTAAGTTTGGGCATCTAGAACCTTCAAGGGTGACATAAAATTGCCTATTTAAGAAATGCCCAAACATTGTCTAGAATAGCTCTAGGTGATAGTTTGCAGCTTGTCTTACAAATTATTTTAATGAAGGCGCCCATGTGGGTTAGCATGTTATACTTGAGAATTCTATAATTCCACATTTGTGGTGAAAATAAGAAGTCCATATTTTATTCTCGCATTTTCTGTTGTTTCTTTGTTTTATATTATGGTTTATGGTATTAAAGGGAGCACCCTTCGTCAAGTTGTTTTAGAGCTAGAGTTCTTGAGTGTTTGGGTAGATCATTGACTGTGAGGTGGTTCGCACCAATACTGTGGTTTGGGTTGAGCATGTAGATATATCACTGATTGTGAGGCAGTTTGCACTAGGGTTTCAGTGGAAGCATGAAAATGCCTCCACAAAGAGAAATTGGTGGAAGAGTTGACAATGTTACACCTGAGGATTTTAGAGCCCTCTAGAGGCAAATGCAAGTGATGCAAGAATTTTTTTACAAACAAATGAATCTTTCCATAGGAGATGATGAAAGAGAAGAAGGAAATGCGAACCCAAACATAGTAGAGTAAGTTCTTAACCTAGAGGAGGTGAAGCTTTTTAGGGCCATTTCAAGTATTGGAAAAGACCTAAGTTTGATGTTCCCACATTTTTGGGAAATCTCAACCTAGAGGAATTAATTGACTAGATCAATGAATTAGAAGAGCACTTTGAATATGAAGATATTGAAGATCTTGATATGGTCAAGTTTGTGAAGGCCAAGCTGAAGGGTCATGCAAAGATCTGGTGGTAGGAGATCCAATTGGATCAAAATAAAAGAGGAAAGGAAAAAAATACTAAATGGGATTATATGGTAGCTAAAATGAAGTGAAAATTCATTCTCATAAATTATGAGGTTGATCTATTGAAGAAAATGTGAAGGTTAAAGCAAGTGAGAAAATCTACTCAAGAGTACCTGTAGAGTTCTACCAAGTTCTCATTAGAACTAACCATGCAAAAGTTGATAAGGATAAAGTCATCCATTATCTTAATAGGTTATGACCAAGCATTTAGGATGAGATGAGTCTTGTTCAAGTGAAATATATTGAGGAGGCTTATTAGTTTTCCCTAAGGGTTGAGGAGAAACTAGCAAGAAGTTTGATAACAAGAATAGTGGAAGAGGTCATGGTGGAAGATCTGGTGGATGATCTTATGAAGGTCATAATGATGATTAGAAGAATAAGGATGAGGCTAGAAGTAGAAGTCAAAAACAGAGGGTAAATAATTCCAATCATTTCCATGATCAGAATAGAGATTAGAGAGGAAGAGGTATAGGACAGCAATTTGGAAGAGGAGGCTTCCATGGGAAATGTTTTCACTATGGAGAAGAAGAGCATAGAGCATTTGAATGTTCCTAGCACCAAGTAAGAACAGATCAAAGAATCAAAATCTAGGCTAAAGTTGCACATGTTGATAAAGATGCTAGATCATTGCATTCTAAAGATGTTGAAAGAGGAGAGGTCCTAGATAATAGAAGAGTCCTACTATGTGGTGAGAATGAACCTAATCAAAGAAGGAGCTTGTTTCACACAAGGTGCAGATGTGAAAATAAGTGTTGTGATGTGATCATTGATGGTGGAAGTACTAACAATTTGGTGTCAGAAGTGACGATCATGAAGTTGAACCTAAAGAGACTATAACATCCATTTCGATACCATATTGCTTGGGTGCAAGATTACCACAACGTCATGGTCAATGAGCAGTGCTCAGTGATGTTCAAGATTTGAAGCTACTAGGATATCATAACTATGAATATGTCATATGTTGTTGGGTAGGTTGTGGCAGTTTGATAGGAATTTTGTACATGATGGCTGAGAAAATACCTACACTTTAACCAAGGATGGAGTGAAACATAAGTTGAAGCCATTGAAGGAGAAAGAAGAAAAGGTATGTACTGCTACCAGAATATGTTTTGTTGATGGAAAAGAGTTTCTCAAAGGTATGAAGCATGAGAATATATGTTTTGCTATAATGTCTAAAGATAGTAAAGAAAAAGTAGAGGAGATACATGTAGAAGTTGTAGATATGTTGGGAGAGTTTTTGATATTGTATCAGATAATGTACCTGATGGATTGCTCCTAACAAGGAAGATCAGTCACCAGATGGGTTTGGTTCTAGTAGCTAGTTTTTCAAACAATGCAGTGCACATAATGACACCAATAGAAAGTGAAGAGTTGAACATGAAAGTTCATGAGTTGTTACATAAGGGGTTGATTTGAAAGAGTCTGAGTCCATGTGTTGTACCAGCCATATTAGCACCAAAGAAGAATGGAGAATGGAGGATGTGCATAGATTATCATGCTATCAACAAGATCACACTCAAGTACAGATTTCCATTCCCAAGGATGGATGATGTTATGGTCTATTTGAGTGGAGCTGAGTATTTCACAAGGATATATCTAAAGAGTGTATAACATCAGATTCATATTAGATAAGGTGATGAGTGGAAGACTACTTTCAAGACAAGGAAAGGACTATATGAGTGGTTAGTCATGCCTTTTGGACTAACCAATGCACCGAGCACTTTTATGCGGCTCATGAATGAGGGTACTGAAGGAGTTTCTAGGTAGATTTGTCATTGTTTACCTATATGATATCTTGATCTTTAGTAAGACATTGGAGGAGCATTTGATTTCACATTTGCAAGGTGTTTGATAAGTTAAGGGAATACAAGTTGTTGATAAACTTAAAGAAGTGTAGTTTTGTAAAGAAGGAGTTGGTGTACTTGAGATTTGTAGTCTCAACAAAAGGTTTGAAAATGGACCTAGAGAAAGTGAAGGATATCCTTGAATGACCTATTTCAAGGAGTGCAAAAGTGGTAAGATCTTTTCATGGATTGGCTAGTTTTTATAGAAATTTCATATAAGGTTTTACCAGTATTTGTGGACCCTTGACTAAAACAATGAGAGGGGATAGGAAAGAATTTAAGGGGACTATAGGAGTAGATAAGAGTTTTAATCTATTGAAATAGAAAGTTACTGAGCAGCCTATTTTAGCACTTCCTAATTTTAACAAGGTGTTTCAAGTAGACTGTGATGCTAGTGGTACTACAATAGGAGTTATTATGAGCCAAGAAGGTAGACCTATTGCTTATTTTAGTGAGAGGTTGAATGATGCAAAAAGAAAGTATTCTATTAATGATCAAGAATTTTATGCTATAGTTCAAGCATTGAAGAAATGGAGACACTATCTTCTTCCTAAGGAGTTTTTTTTGTATACTGATCATCAAGATTTGCAATATTTGAATAGTCAAGGAAAATTAAACCAAAGGCATTTTAAGTGGGTTAAGCTTTTGTAGAGTTATATTTTTTTTTGAAACACAGTAGTGGGAAATCTAACAGAGTTGTTGATGCTCTTAGTAGAAGACAAATTTTATTGACAAAAATGCAGATAGAGATGGTTGGGTTCAAAGAACTTAGTGCTTTGTATCCAGATGAGCCCAATTTTGGTGAAATGTGGAAGGCTTGTACAAAACCTATTACACTTGATAGGATAAAGTGGTCAGATTTCATGATCCAAGACAGTATGTTGTTCAAAGGAAGTGCATTGTGCATTCCAAGAAGTTTAATGAGGGAAAATTTCATAGAGGAGAAGCATAGTGGAGGATTGGCTAGACATTTTGGCAAAGATAAAACCATAGATTTGGTTGTTGAGAATTACTAATAGCCACAATTGTAGCAAGATGTGAAGAAGTTTGTACAGAGTTGTAGAGTATGTTAGATAGAGAAAGGAGTGAAGTAGAATGTGAGTTTGTATTAGCCATTACCTATACCAAAGAAACTATGGAAGGATGTCAGCATGGATTTTGTTCTTGGATTACCGAGGACACATCAAGATCATGATTCTATTTATGTGGTGGTTGATAGGTTTTCAAAGATGACACATTTTATTCCTTACAAGAAGACTAGTGATGCTATTCATGTGGCATAATTATTTTTTAGGGAAGTGGTGAGACTACATGGTCTACCCAAGAGTATAGTTTCAGATTGAGATACCAAAATGATACATTTTATTCCTTACAAAAAGACTAGTGACACTATTCATGTGGCATAATTATTTTTCAAGGAATTGGTGAGACTACATGGTTTTCCCAAGAGTATAGTTTTAGATCAAGATACCAAATTTTTGGGTATTTCTAGCATACATTGTGGAAGGAGTTGAAGATAAATTTGAAGTTTAGTTCATTGCATCATCCAAAGACTGATGGATAAACATAAGTTGTGAATCACAGTTTGGGAAACTTGCTGAGATGTTTGGTTGGAGATAAGCCAAAAGGATGGGACATGATTTTACCATAGGAAGAATTTTCATATAATAATTTTTTCAATAGGAGTACTGGTAAATCACCATTCCAACTTATATATGGGAGTAGTCCTAGAAATGCTTATGAATTGAGACAATTGGATAAAGGAGAGATAAGTAGTGCTAAAGCAAAAGAATTTGCTAAATATTTGAAGAACATCCATGAGGAGGTATAAGGAATTTAAAGTTGGAGATAAAGTAATGGTTCATTTGAGAAAGGAGTATTTTCTAATGGGTACATATAATAAGCTAAAGATGAAGAAGTTTGGACCATGCAAGATAGTGAAAAGGCATGATTCTGAAAATGCCTATGAAGTGGAGTTGCCTACTAAATTGACATTTTCACTAGCATTTAATATTTTAGATTTAATAGAGTATTATGAAGGAGGTGATGGAGATGAAGTTGTAGAAGCATAGTGGAGTATTCCAGTAGCTAGTTTGGCTATAAATGAGATTGAGGAGATAATGGATAGCCATGTTGGAGAAAGTACAAAGAACAAAACTTATGAAGAATACCTAGTGAAATGGAAAGGAAGGCTAGTAGAGGATTCATCATGGCTAGCAAGGGAGGAGGTTAACCATCTTGGTTTTACTCTAAACACTTGAGATGTGATGAGGTGACTTCTCACATTACCCTAGATGTCTAACACATGGGCATCTTGGGTGTAAGAGCAATCTTGCATCACTCAAAAAATATTTTTATTTTAGTCTTTTCTATTTTAATAAGGACTAGTAGATAGGGTGGTTATTATTTATGGGAACTTGCTATTTTTAGTAAGTTTGTCATAGGAGCTTAGAATGTTCTCATTTTCTACATGAAGGTTCCATTTAGAGTTATAAGCCTACCATAAAATTCTCATTTCTCTAGCTTAAGTATCAGAGAATTTATTGTGGAGTTTTTGGTGGAAACATTTGCAGAAAAATCTTCAAGCTCACTATTGGAGGCCTTAGAATTCCTAGATGAGGTCCTAAAACTCAATGAAAGGGTGCTTATGCTATTTTGAGCTTGTAGGTCAAGAGCTTGCATTTTTAAAAAGTGGTTATAATAGCCAATCAGAGCAACGATTCGAGAGTTATGGCCTTTCAAAGTTGGGCTACCAAAAATTTCTAAAATAAATGTGAAAAATATATTTGGACGACTCTATATGTATTGTTAGGGTTTTTTGGCCCTAGATATTAAGTTTGAGCATCTAGAACCTTCTTGAGTGGCATAAAATTGCCTATTTAAGAAAGGCTTGAGCATTGTCTAGAACAACTCTGGGTGATAGTTTGTAGCTTGTCTTGTAAATTATTGTAATGAAGGAACCATGTGGCTTAGAATATTGTACTTGTGAATTTTGTAATTTTGTATTTGTGGCAAAGAAGAAGTCGATTTGTCAGATTAATTTTTTCCCCTTTTGGATCTCTTTTCTTGCATTACCTCTTGAATTTAGACACTAGGAAATCTTGGAGGCAATGGCTAATAAACTAGGTATATTTTTGAGGCATGACTAGATCTCCTTGGATGATTTCAAACTCTCACCAAGGTTGTGCCTACTCCAAGATGTCACAAGGAAATGGCCTTGAGTCTTATGTTTGGAATCCAAATTTGGTTCCCTTTAACAAAAAATCCGTCTGGATGGTCCTCATACTATTATGAACAGAATGGATTCACTTGGCCATTTGGTGTCTTAGTGTAATCAAAGAGATAAAATATCTATACAGATATGTTAAGATCCTTGTTTACATGCTTGAAAGTGCCAGGCTCTCAGTAGTGATTCCTGAATTCTATCAAAGTTTTCAGTTTCCTTTTACCTCCACAATTCCCATAATCCTCATATAATAGCAAGTCCTAAGGGGATTGGTCACTTTCTTGATCACATCATGGGTGATTTTGGGGCATATTTCCTTTCCCAAGAAGAATAGGGTAACCCACAGGTAAATCTCAAATTAGGATAACTAAGTCCCATTGAGAGTTCTAAAGGGGTTCAGAGGGATCAGAGTATTCAATTGGGGGAAGAAAATATTTTGAATATTTTAGGGGATCAAGATTGTTAGTCTATTATATTATCTCTAGATAGAAATCAGGATTCTTTGATCATTGAAGGTACTAGATGAGGCAAATCTAGATGGTATATTTTTAAATAAAGAATTTGATGATATTAAGGCAGTTCCTTCTCCTCATAAGTCTTCAGTAATTGAAGGATTGCATTTAGACCATGAGCTTGACTGGTCTTCTATCAATGGGGACTTGGTTGGCTCCTTAGTTAAGAAAAATATTTAGCATAGTTTCCTCCAAGAATTACAAATTAATCAAGGGGTACAACAAGGCCTCTAGGATTCTACTCCATTTCATTCTTCTCATAAGGGCTTTCAAGATTATATCAATAAGGAGAATATTAAGGATATATCTAAAGTTAATTACCTTTCTAAAGTCGATCAAGAAGGTTATGTTGACAACCTTGTTTTGGAAGTGCCAGATAGACTATTTGATGAGATTGCAAGAATGGAAGAACCTAATTATGATAAATTTATGGGAATTCAGCAGAGCTCAATTAGACATATGACATGAATGAGAATGTTTTCCCCTTGCATAATGCTTGTTCTATTGTTCAAACAGATGCAGACACTTCAAAAATTTTGTTATGTTCTTCTTCAGAAAAACCAAGAGGTAGGCCTCCTAAGGGGAAAAATTCATGAAGAAATAGCTTTGGGGATCCATCCTACCCTCTCTTTCCCCAAATTATCCAGGAAGACAAAAGATGTGGCTATTGCTTCAATAGCAAAACAAATGAAGCAAGGAAGGAGAGTAGTTGGTTCTCTAAGGCTCCAATGAGAATTATTTCTAGGAACGTTAGAGGCATTAATGCCTATAACAAGGTCTAACTTATCAGGGACCAGATTCTGATAAGTAGGGTAAATATTGTTTTAATGCAAGGAAACAAATTGTCTAGGGTTAGAGGTGATAGGATATTTGGATCTTGGAAGAGTTGGTCTTTTCTCCACATTCCCTCTTTAGGAGCTTTGGGGGGTTTGGTGATTTTATGGTAGCCTCATAAGTGTAAGGTGGAGTTGGTTTCATCAAATAATAATTAGTTTCTTGTTCAAGTATTTATCTTTGTAGTCTCCTTTTATTTGGCAAACATTTATGGCCCGATCTTGATTGTTAGTAAAAAAAGATTGCAGATTACACTATCTCAAATTCTCTCAAACCTTGGGGACTTTAAGGTTATTTTAGGTGGCGATTTCAATGCTACACTACGAGTTAAGGAAAAGGTTGGAGGGGCTGATCCATACTACTAGGTTACCCAAGATTTTAGGAATTTTGTTGATGGTAATGCTCTTTTTGATTTCATCCCAACTAATGGTAAGATAACTTGGACAAATAGGAGAAAGAGATCTTAGTATGTAGGAGTTAGATTGGATAGGTTCTTTCTTAATCCATTATGGTTATTGGAACATGGATGTTGTACTTCTAATATTTTGAGTTTACCTCGATCAAATCACTTTGCAATAAGTTTAAAGGATAAGCTGGAAGCTAATTCCTTTAAGTCCAAGTCAACTTCAAGATAGAAAAAAGGTGGTTTAGAGATAAAGATTTTCTACAGCCACTTCATTAGTGGTAGTTGGGGTTCCCCCCTTTCAAAGGGTATATAATGTTTCAACTATACAAAAAATTGGCTTTCATGAAAGTGAAGATCAAGGAATGGACTCATGTTGGTTTTGGGAACATGTTTAAAGAAAAGGAGAGCCTTCAAAGGAAATCAAAGGATTGGAATGCTCATGTTCTTAACAACAGTTTCTCACAAGAGTCTATGATATCCAGAAGAATCTACAAGGCAGATTGGATGAAACTCTCCTTAGGGAAGAGACTTACTAGAGACAATGGTCTAGATAATTTTGGCTTAGGGAAGGAGATAGGAATACCAACTTCCTTCATGCTTCAATCAAAATTAAGAGATAAAAGAATGTTATTTTTCAAATTAAAGATATTAATGGAAACATCCTTACTTCGAATAAGGATATTCAAATGAAGGTAGTCCATTTTTTCCAAGACCTTCTCAGCCAATCAGCTAACTCTCTTATCCTTCCAGATTCCATGAATTTTATCCCTTCACCTATGACAGAAGAAGATAATAACCTTTTGCTTCAACCTTTTACTCTAGATGAGATTCAACTAGTAGTGTTTGCCATGGAGGATGATAAATCTCCTGGCCTAGATGGTCTTACTCCTTTATTTTTTCAAAAATGTTGGGATTTCATGGGAGAAGATATTCTAGCAGTAGCTGAGGAGTCTAGGAGAAACTCATGTATGTTTAGACTATTCAATAATACATTCATCAGATTAATACCTAAATGTTTGAATTCATCCTCCTTTGAGGATTATAGGCCAATCTCATTATGTAATAAAATATACAAAATCATTACTAAATCTATTTCACTTATGTTTGGGAAAAATTATTCCAAAAGTCATCTCTGATCAACAAGGAGGCTTTGTTCCAGGAAAAGACATAGTTGAGGGAGCTTTTATCACTCATGAGGTTCTTCACTCCATTAAATCTTAGGGTCTTTAGGCTATGATTCTTAAACTAGACATGATGAAGGCATATGATAGAGTGTGCTAGCCTTTCTTAAAGAAAATTATGCAAAAAATGGGGTTTTCATTTAAATAGATTAAGTGGATTATGGCATGTGTCAAAGGGGCAATATTTCTAGTATTGGTGAATGGTTCCCCTTGTGGTTTCTTCCCTTCTTCATAGGGAGTTAGGTAGGAAGATTCATTATCTCCCTTCCTCTTCATTATTATGGTAGAAGGCTTGAGCAAACTCATCACTGCTAAGAATGCTTAGGGTACTTGGGAAGGTATTTCTCTTCATCACTCCTAGCTATTGGTTATTCACACATTATTTGCAAATGATTCTTTGTTGTATGGTAAGGGTTACCTTTAGGAGGCTCATGTCATCAAGGAAACCTTGGAGGTTTACTGCTCTTTCTTAGGCCAAATATTAAACAAGTCAAAATCAAAGATATTCTTTTTTAATCTCCCAAGATCAATTCAATCAACTATTCAAAAGTTACTCGGCTTTGACCTTGATCTGACTCCTAGAAAATATCTTGGCATCCCCCTTTTTCAAGGTTCATGTAAAGATTCATTTTGGGACAACATAGTTCAATCTATAAGAGACAGGATTGCTTCTTGGAAGGCAAGATGGCTCTCCCTTGAAAAAAACCTTCTAGTCAAGTTTGTCCTTTCTTCCATTCCTAACTACATTATATCAGTGCTCTTAGCTCCCAAGATAGTCATGGAAAAGATCAGAAAATACATTAATTATTTTATTTGGAAGGGCAATAAGGATAAGTCATCTAAGTCCCTTTGGTAGCATGGGATAAGATTTATTTACCCAAAGATTGTGGGGGTGCTGGTCTTGATAGCTTTTTTGAGAGAAACATTAGTTTAGGATCCAAACTATCTTGGAAAATATATGAGAATCCAAGATCTTTATGGGTTTAGATCATTAGGATGAAGTATTTGGATTCTGATGATCCAACCAAGATTTTCACAATCAAACACCCTCACTTGGGATCATCCATGTGGAATTTTTTAATCAAATGTAGACAAGTTATCCTTCCCCATTTATCCTAGGTGGTAAATTTGGGGAATAAGGCTCTTTTTGGGGATGACTCATGGAATGGCTTGCTCCTCATTTCTTCCATCCCAAACTTTGATCCAACAGTTAAAACTCTTCTCCAACATCAATGGGGGGTTGGCAGTACAAGATTATTTCATTCAAACTAGAACAAAAGATGATGGGTTCCTAGCAGTTTGGAAAGATCTCTCGTAGCTTCAACTTACATAGTCACATAAGAACTTCTTGGTTAATATCTTGAGACAAAGGCTCTTGTATATTAACCATAATGAGGAAAAGTTAGTTTAGACATTAGCTCTAGATGGCAAGTATTCAATCAAGTTTGGTTATCTTTCTTTGACTAGCAATAATCTTCATCCTAGTAGACATATCTTTAGATTTTGTTGGCACCCTACACTCTTGCCAAAAGCAGGTTCTTTTTTATGGTTGGTAATCATTAAAAGAAATCTTTCTAGTGATCACCTTTTTAGATTAGGCATTGTAGATAGGTACCAATGTGTTATGTGTGAAAAGGATCTTGAAGATTCCAATCATCTATTGGTTTCATGTTCCTTTGCTCAGGATGTTTGGTATTGGACAATTGGTAAGTTAGGCTGGAATGGCCCCTTGCTGGCTGACCTATAGGGCCTTCTTGAACAATGACCTCTTCTTTATAAAGATTTTTTTTTTTTTTCTCAAATTTGGTGACATTTTAGCAGCTGCCACTTGGAGTATCTAGTGGGAAAGAAATAAGAGAATTTTTAGACAAGAGAGTTGTTCAGTAGCTCAAGTTTGTGAGTTTGTGGAAAAATAAGTGCCTGAGATGATCAATGCATATACATCCAGATCTAAGTCAATATTTACACTTTTCTCCTCTCATGATTCTAGGATTTTGAATTGGTGGCCACTTATTTCTATCCCCTTCAAAGGAGTGTTAATAGGAAAACAAAATAAGAAAGAAAGAAGGATGGGCATTAATTTGGATCTGCCTGATAAAGATTTTGTAAAACTAAAATTTGATGGAGCCTCAAGAGGAAATCCTAGGATTTTAGGTGTGGGTTATGTCTTACGAGATTCTAATTCTTGAGTTATTCAGGCAGCATGTTCCAGGAGGCTCTAATAACATTGCTGAGGCAAGGTATTTACACTTGGGAATGGGTCTTGCAATTTCTAATGGCATTTGGAGAATCCACATAGAAGGGGATTCTCAAATTATAACTTTAGCCATTACATTAGGACACTCTACTAGTTGGGAGATTCACTACATTGTCTAGGAGGTAAGGGCATTACTTTCTAAATTTGTAGAATTCAAAATTTCACATTGCTTTAGGGAGGCTAACAAGTTAGCTAATCGGCTAGCCAATAAAATGGTTGCTTTGGATAAAGGCTTGATTGAATGGGATCTGACATCATTAGCCACTTCATTGAAAGCTGATGAAGATTTGGCATGGGTGTTGGGTGAAGTCTCTTCATTTAGTATCTAATAGATGACTAGGGGGTTTTAGGCTTCTCATGTAGTATTTTGGTTTTGAATATGCTCTCAATTTGTTTTTTGGACAGATTCTAGTTGTTTCTCATTATATATCTATCTATCTATATATATATATATATATATATATATATATATATATATATATATATATATATATATATATATATATAATGAGAAAGACGAAGGGAGGTTTTCTTCACTACTTCTTTCCTCCAGGAGCCTTTTGAAGTAGTTTAGAATAAAATTTAATGGCCTCATGCATTTTTTACCAAAAAAAATAATCATGAATTTTCCAAATAAATATAGGTATTCTTTTCTATATTTTCAATAAATTTAGTTACAGAATTTATTTAAAAAAATAATTAAAATTTTTATTTGCTAGGATTAATTTTTGGTTAGATTGTGTTGGAAGATGCTAGTTATGTATGCATGTAAAAGTGTGTGTTTGTGTGAAGACAAATACATTCAAGTTAGAAAAGTAAATATATTATTCTTGCACGTTATAATAGATCATAAGCATGTGAAAATAATAATTGCATTCTTATTTTTTATTTAAAATATGTCTATATTAATTTTCAAAATTATTAAAAAAATTAATAGTTATTAATCTTGAAAATTATTATTTTTAATAATTTATTAAATATTTTTATATTCAAAATCATTTACAAACCTTGTGCTCATTATGAGAAACAACATGAGATTTACAAGCTTATTTGAACTTCATACGAGCAACCATTTTAGAAAAAACAATTGGAAGACCAAGAGTTGCAACTTAGAATCCACCTTTTACAATGAGATAAATAAAAACATGGAAGACCAAGAGACACAACTTCAAATTTCACAAATACATCCCTCTTAGGATTTGAATAAGGGTCTCCACAATGAGAACTCATTGGTTCAATGAACTAAGATAGACCTAGTTTAACAAAAGTTATAGTAGAGTTTAGTATGTAATCATTTAGTTAATGATTATTTGATATTATGTGTGAAGTTATAAATAATTTAATTAAAATGATAACTTTTAATTTGAGTTTTATTTTTGATAGGTAATAGGCTGAAGCCAAGATTAGTTATTATTATTTTATGTGATTACTTATTAATTTTTGTTAAATTCAAGTAGATTCAAATCCAAGACCTCCTAGATAAGAGACAATTTTTCCATTGTGTTGTAGACCCTTTCCTCTAAATTTGAGTTATTTTAAATTGCATTGCTAGGTAAAGAAAAAGTTAATATTAATATTGTACTTAAATGGAAAAATCAATATTTTAAGAATGGATTTGAGTTATCTAATTAATACTTAATAATTTTATCTATAATTTAAGATCATTTCAATTAATAACATGATGATATTATATCACATTTTATACACATAAGGAGATTTAACATTTAAATTCATATTCATTAAATAAAAGTATTAGCTTGAATATTCATATGAACATATCTCTAGTCAAATTGGACATCAGTAAACACTTGATTTGTTTTATGCATCTGAGATTGATTTTTTGTTTTGTCTAGTTAGACTTATTTATTATTATATTTGGTATTGTTTATATGGAATTACATCATCTTTAGAAGTCATGCACCATAGTCTTTGAGCTTTTTTGCCTATGTGACATGTGTACTTTTAGTATTTTTTGTGATGTTGAATAGGCCACTATTATTCATCCCAACCAGATTTCTTAAGTTCATTAGTTTGTGAACTCCTTGAGTGAGTGTGTTTTATGATGTTATGGCTTAAGGACCAAAATGTATTTAAGAGATTTTGGTTTGAGAACCAACATTTATTTAAGAGATTTTGGTTTGAGAACCAACATGAGCTCTAGTTATAATTTTATGAAACTAAATTTGATTATCATCTCTTTTATGATTTTTGAGATTTATTATGATTTGTGAAATTAAGGGAGGTTGTCTTGGTACATCCTAAGGGAGTGGTTTACAATAGGGGTTTAGGGTCCAATGTGACTGGTACTAGGGTAATCTATCGTAAGTTATGTAATAAGTGATAACATATTAATTAAAATTAATAGAAAATATTAAAAAGATAAATAGAATTGTTTCCCTACCCATGCCTTGAGTGCTTGTATAGGCTATGGATGAGAATGAGGTAATACCTAGTGTGAGGTATGACTAATATTCCATATCTTTATGAGAGGGTATATTAGTTACACATGAGTCATGTTGGGGTTCAAGGTCTAGAGTGGCCAGTCCAAGGTAACTTAATGCTTGTGGGTCTGGGGTCTAGTGAGAGAGTATTCTAGGGAAACTCAAGTAGTTTGAGCATGTAATGAAACTCCCTAATATGTAGCATAAGTCTCCTCAATAGATTTTGTATTTTCCTCTGGTGGGTTTTATTAATTATTGGTGGTTAGTGCTTAGTGGTGGTTATTATTTATTTATTCATTGGTCATTATTATTTTAGTGATTTCTATTTTATTTTGAAGTTAATATTCATTGGTATTGGTCAAATTTTACTGTTTCGACATTTATTATCTTTTCTAATTAGTAATTTGTGGTACCCTTGAGGTAGAAAGACCTTCCAAAATCCTTTTCCTGGGATTTTCTTTGTACTTTGATATTTGTGTTTGGATCGTATGTTAGCTCCCCAACATGATGGGAGTGTGCTCGATTATGCTACTAGAAGGTTAGGAGGTAACAAATCTCTTATCATTGGGATCCCCTACATACTTGTAGTGGAGTTGGATGATCTAATGTTGTAGTTGAACTATTTTTATTCTTATATCTTAGAGAATTTATATTCAAATGTTGTATCTATGTACTCATGCACTATGTATTTGTATCTTGAGGTCCTTATGGGATGGTGTGTTGTAATTTATTTATCGTTACACACCCTATGACATGAAATGGATGTTGTTTATTTTAATGTACTTCATTGTATTAGTTGTAATATCTTCACTAGGAGATTATACATTTGTTATTCATTTATAGATGTGCACATTGTATTTAATATTAAATCTAATAAAAAATAATTATTCAAATGCCATTCAACATTAAGGAATCATTAAAAAATAGAAACTATTATTGTAATGTATATTGTGTATTGGGCATGTTCATGTTATATTGCTTCCACATTGTTATTTTGATGTTCGATAAAATTTAAGGAAACAATGTTCAATAAACTTTGTGTTAAATTTGCATTATTTACTCTTTAATTTCCTAGCAAGCTATTACATGTGGTATTAGAGCTTGAGTTTCTACATGAGAAATTTGGGAATATTTTATGCCCATTAGATAACAAGTAGTCAAACTTGCAACAAGTTTAAATAACAAGACTTAAACAATTGAAAATATAGAAAACAAGATTTAGACAACAAAATTGAAAATAATAGAACTTTTGATAGTGAAATTGGATTCATAACACTTAGCGTTTCAAATACTTACTTTTGTGACTATACATTATAGCTTTATTATCTCTTAGACTGGTTGGATATTTTCTTTGTTGAATTTAGCATAATATATTATGAATGTTAATGTCTAAGATTTATATGACCTTCTTTGGTGTTGGGTACCCTAGTTTGAAAGTCTTGTAGGTGGCCCTTACCTTCTTGAGAACTATACATACTTGTTTGATCCTATTTCGTAGGAACCTAGTAATGTGATATTAACTTCTATTCAATTCCTAGGCTTTTGTCTTATTGATTTAGATCTTATCAAGTATTCATTGCTATTTTTCATTAGGGCTGAATTTGAATGAAAACGGAAAGGATTCATTTTGAGATGCATCTATAGAATAGGACATATACATTATCATAGTAGGTCAATTGGGTCAAGGACCTAAGTCTCTTAAGCAGAATATGTATTTCATCCATAGGAGAATAATCTAAGTTAAAAACCTTTTGTGGCATTTTATGGGATTGAGTTAGATACATTGCATTACTTGCATCATTTAGATTGTTGCATATCAATAACATCAAGAACATCAAGAATTATAATAAATAATTAATGATCTCAAGGAATTAGGGCTCATAATTGGATATAAATACAAGAAAGGATAATTATAGTAAACATAAGTAAAACTAATTGTACATTTAGTGTTTAGGGTGCATTCTCTACTTCATCTAGTATACTAGATTCATTGATATCATGGAGAAGTTAATCCATTTGGTGTGACTACCACTAGTCACCTTTTTATTTAACATATGTTATGATTAATGAATTTATTTTAGTTATTTATGACCTATTCATGTTTTTCATGGGCTAGCCTCAAATTTTTTGAACTTTCTTATGCTTGAATTAGTCACATTACTCTCATTTTTCTATATATTTTGTGGCAATGGTCACACTTATTTGACTATTGAGATCCTTGCAAGGTATTTTATGCTTTACTATTGGACTTAATATTCACCCACTTAGGTTTTATCCTTTTTAATTTTGTAGTGACTATGCAAATATTTGGTATGGTTGGCCTTGTTGTTGACAAGTATCGTTTCTATCATGTTCACTCTCTAATAGTTAGCATAATGGATAAAATCATAATGATCCAAATGTATTTGCTTTCTATATTTAAATATATAAAGAAAATGCATTTGGATCATGTAGGCTGAGCGATTTTTGTACTATTTTAGTGATTGTGGGGATGTTACATCAACTAGGATTGCTTAAAATTCTCAACTTATTATTTAATGTAACAATTTTTTTAATTTTTTAAAAATGTTCTTTATGATGGTTAAGGAAAAAAATTCTAGGCATATTTAAGGAATTTATAAAAGCTGAATGTTTGATCAATGTAGTTTTTAATTTATGTTTAAACTAGAATCATATTTCTCTTAGTGACTAGATGTTTATATTTCATAAAAATATTGTATTAGTTTCCCATTTGAACTTTTTATGACATTTTAGGTAGTATAACAATCATGCTATTTAAAAGTGCATTGCTTAAATAATATGAGAATAAAAATAAAGTAATAATTTAATTTAAAAAAGTTCTTTTAGTGCACATGAGGGAAATTAGTGAATTATAACATTTAATTGTATTATTTTAAGTTGAATTTCTTTATTTATATAATTGGAGATATAGAAATCCCTAGGAGGGATAGGTTTTCCTTATTAGAGATTTCTCCTCTCATTTAGCATACATATTATTCTGGGGAGAAAAATACAAGTTTTAGTAAAATTGAAGCAAAAGAATATTTTGAAAGCTTAGAAGTATTCTGGATCATGAGATTTATCCTTGTTCTTCAAAATTTTAGCTAGTGGATTGAGATAGGAATTTCCAAACTTGTATAGAATTTTTGAAAGTGAAGCTTAGTTTTGATTTTTCATTGTATTTGAGGAATTGAGAAAAGATAAATTGTTGAATGATTGAGTAGAAAACTACGTAAATTCATCTGATCTATCAAACTCTTTCTTGAATATTAGAGAAACTATACCTCATTAAACATTCTTAAAACTCAGGGAGCTATTGCAAATTCTAGAACAAAAAATTTAACACATAAAAAATAGGACCTGCTACTATTGACCAAAAGATTCTAATACTAAATCCATTCTATTATCATGAAATTTCTAAATAAAAATCTATATTAATTTTAAAAATTATTCAAAAAATTAATTATTAATTTCTTAAATCAAAAAATAATAGTTACTTACTTCGAAAACTTAAAAATTAAAAAAATATTACTTGTTTTTCTTATAAGTGATTTTTTTATTATTGATAAATGATAAGAGCCAAAATTTTATTAATTTTCATAAGATACATTATTTTTTTCCTAGTTAAAAGTATAGGCACCAGGGGGGAAGAATGGGGAAGAAAACCCCTGGTCTACTCTGGGGCAAAATTGCCTTATATATTGTGTTGATACAATTGCATCTTGAAATGAGGTTTTATAGGAATGCATTCCTTTCCTTACAAGTCATGATATAAATTATTAAAAGTCCATATAGATGTCCCTTTTATACTGAGGATTTAGGAAGGCATACCTTCCTTTCCATAGATCAAGCTTATCCATATCAAGATTATACATATTCTTGTAATAATAATGATTCCCTTTTATAGTCTCAATGAAACTAATGCTCATCCTAAACCAAGATCCTTTATAACCTACATATTGTTTTGATTAAAGATCATATGTTAGAGTTATCTTTATTTTAAAGAAAGCTAATGCCATTAAATTTAATATTTACTTGTTCATAAAAGTATCCTAAAATGTACCATTTTGGAATTTTTCTTAAGTAAATTGAACCTAAGCAATAAAAGATCTAAAAATACCAAAAGTTTTTTTTTTGAATTGGTAAGAGGTCGAAGTCAAGGTTAATTATTATTATTTTTCATAATTAATTATTTCAATTATTAGTTAAGCTTGATTAGATTCAAACTCAAGACCTTCTGATTAAGAGGATCACAATTATCACTATGTTGTAGGCTCTTGCCTCTAAAACTATCAAACTTGATAACCATAATACCATAAACTTTAATAATCAGATATAAATACCTTAAGTGATCATCTACAAATATTTCTTCATGAAAAACTTATTTTTTCTTACTACAATTGAACCATGGTAATGTAGATTTGGAGGAAACCCAAAATACATGATTAACCAATTTCATGTACTAGATTTCCTATTTAACCAATTATTTCCCAATCAAGAAATGTTGTTACAATATGATAAGTTACTTTCTTAGAGCCAAATGTGAATTAAATAACTCAATAGGAAAATTAAACATCCTCATCCATCTAGGTCTCTAATAATACAAAGACAAAGATAATTTGTTGTTGGAAATCTGATCAAAAAGCACATTGTTGTTAAAGATCAAAGAGGGAGATTGTTGTAAAAGAATGTTTTCAATCATTGTTTTTTCATTGATGTGAAACCTACTATTTGTAGGGATGATATTTTCTTATAAGATCCAAGTACTATCACTTAGTTGATTGATGAAGAGGATTTGATCAACAAGATGTAACAAGAGCACCTAAGGGAAAGGTTGAGTTATGATGTTGTAATGAAGTGCAAGGATCAGTTAAGACAATGGCTAAGTAATTTATTCATGACATACTCAAGGATACAAAGGTAAGTCACACTTAGAAACATTGGAGGAAGAAGTTGTAACAAGGTTGATTGCAAAGCTTAAACTAAGATCTTTAGTGGGTGCCAAGCAAGTTAGTTGAAGCCAAAAAAATTCATAGTAGAAGCCAAGTAATAGAAATTTCTAGTGTGTGCCAAGTGATCTTCAGGTGTCGAGCATTAGGAAAAACACAATTGATGCCAAGTAACACAATATGTGTTAAGCACCAGTATTTCAATAGTGCTGAGCTGCTGCATTATTTCAAAAAATGAAGATTCACCAAATCTAAGTCGACATAGTGATTACATTGAATTTTGTGAATGAGTTGGAGGATAAGGATGATGAGTTAGTGGCACAAAATCCTATGTAAACCATTTTTGAGTGAATTCTAAAGGATTATTCAAGAAGTTTCTAGAGGATATAGAATATGGGTTAGATGCAATGGATCCTACTTAATCCATGCGAATTGGAAATTAAAGAATGGAAGAATCAAGTAGTAAAAGGTACTCCAAGACTTTTATTTAAGGAGTCATAGACCAAGAAGTAAAGAGCTACTGATACTGTTGCTACTAAAGAGCCACATCTACAAAGTAGTTAGAAAGGTGTCAAGGAGGAGACATCATCTAGGAGAAGGAAGAGCATAGAGGCTCTACTTATATGAGTGGTCATGAAGAGATGATTGCACTGGTACATTGAGTGTGGAGACTCAAGGAGACAAAGCTTGAAAGAAGGGCAAGTTGTCAAGAGCTACAGAGATTGAAGGCCAGGCAAGGGTATGAGCTGAAAAGTGATCTGAGATCTGTAAGATAAGTTGTATGTTGTAGTTAGGTCAAGATTTTCTAATACTCTCTAGCAATTGTATTAGATCTAAAAATCCTATGGACTTAGGTTGGCCTAACAACCATTTGTAAATCCTTTAATAGGGTGGCATTCCAAGTGAATGTTCTAAAGTCCTCTAACTAGGCCCACTTCTAACAGGGTGGTTAAATCCTCTAACAAGGTCACATTTAATAGTGTGTTGTAAGCCTTTAACAGGGCATCACTTTAGAAGAGTGAGGATTGAGTAGCATGTTATTGGTGGTTTTTCCCAAATTGGGTTTCCACGTAAATCACTATGTCATGTGTTGATTTCTTATGTGTTATACTTGCATGTTGATTTACATTCTGAATAACTGATTCACCCACCCCCCCCGTTATTCTAAAGGAATTCTAACATTTGTCTCACTAGAAAGAAGGCCATTATTAGAGAATTGATTATAAATTAAAGTACTTATTCCTTGAGCCCTTACTTAACCTAGACTCAATCACTAAAGTTAAAAAATCAAGATAAATCTCATTAGAAAATACAAAATGTAAGAAACATCTTCCAAATGCCCTCCTAAAATGTTACATTTAATAGAGGTTAGAGTAGTCATAGAATTTTGTAACATATCCAAATTTCTAAAGGCAACAAAAACAACTATGCATCCCTTGCAAATATCAAAAGAAGTTTTATCTATCTATAAATTCCTCTAAATAATTGAATCCAAATAATATATTTAGGATATACACTAGAGAGGCTACAAGAAAATAGAAGAAGGGTAAACCTATCAGAGCCAGAATAAATTGGATTGTTGAAAATCGGAATGCAACCAAAAAATAAAATGAAAGGTTTAAGAGGAAAACCATTATTAATTACAAAGGAAAAACCATTGGGCCTCTAAGTTTATGTGAAACTATAACTTTCTCCATAGCTAAATAGAAGAACACCATAAAGGTCCAAATTCTCTACTCTGTTAAAAATCCCTATCACATAGAAACCAAATTTCTTTATTACCAAACTAATTTTAATTATGGATTATATGCTAAGTAATTGATGTAATTATTTAATTTAGAAGACTTAGGGTGGTTCTAAAATGTACATCCCATCTACTCCTTTATTTGCTAATGAGTCTACTAGAAATTTTCCTTAATGATAATCATGGGAGACTATGAAATTTTGAAATTATTTTAGTAAATCACAAATATGAGTTATTTTTAAATTTAGAGTCTAGTTAGTAGTTTGGTCTTTTCTACTTGCACTAATAATTACTTAGTAATATCCTTCTATATCTAACATTTGCACACCCAATTCTAAACATATTTTTATGCCTTCTAAAAGAGCTTCTAATTTAGCTAGATTATTAGAGGTGATTCCTATAGGATTAGTATATCTATATATAACCTTGCCATTATTATAACCTTGACATTATTATAATGAATTATACCTCCTATACTAGAAACACTAGGATTTCAACTTGAGACTTCATTTAAATTTATTTTGAACCTCTCTATTTCAAGAGGTGACAATTTACAATCCCTTCTTGACTCTTTACTAGCTTTTCCACCTTTTACCATAACAACTAGGAATTATTAGACTTGGTAATTTCTTTCTAATTTATTCACCCCAATAAATAAAGGTGCACTCAAAGTGGTTAGTATTCCCAATTCTATTATTGGCTACTTCTATAATACTACCTTTATTTTTTAAAAATTCTCTCCACCTTCATACTTTTATCTTTAAAAATTATCTCATTTCTTTCTTTACAATTTTCTCATGGTACAATGGATGGACATATAGGCCATTATAATATGTAAGTATTCTTATTTTTATGAATTGGAAAAGAGTTAAGGTGATTGGCGAGATTTTCATCTAAGGCTGATTATGAGCCTAGATCTTGAGATAACTATTGCTAATTTTTTTGGGTGGAGTGACATTCTTAGAGGAGACGATTGATATTTTCTTATTTTATTCACAAGTTAGACATTTGAAGGGCCCTCAAAAACTATTTTATGGAACCAACAACCTATTAAATTTCTCTCTTTCATCACTGCCCAAAGAAATATACCAAATTTTTGGAGACAATTCTTGTTCCAATTGAGGTGAAAGGGGAGGTTTTTAGTGGGAATCAAAGATTTTTTTATCAATTAATCATAATCCTTCCTTGACTATGTATTCCCCCAAGTTGGACTGACACCAAATTAACCTATTGGGCTTGTCTTAGGATTCATAGTTCTAGATGTTAAAATTTCTAATAATTCTCATTTTTCCCTATTTGATAGGGGTATTATATAAAAAATTTCATTACCTTCCCAGTCCTTGATTATCTTAGGGAATAGACATGTAGTCATAGCACTTTGTACCCCAAATATTCTTCAAGATATCTATGCTTGTTTTATGTATAAAGTATTCATGAATACTTACCCTCCCAAAGAATATTCAAAAAATAGAGTTGCATCACTTTTTCCTATATCCTAGGTTAAATGCTCTACAAATTCTCTACACTTCAAGATGAAATTACATACCTTCGATCCTTTTTGGGGGTTTTGGTTTCTAAAGATGTTAGTAATGTCATCTGGTTCCAAATACTTATTGTAATGAATTTTAGCCCATTTACAATTAAAGTCTTAATAGAGTTTCCACACTAATTTAGGTCCTAGTGCTAAAAAATTTAGTTATGCATGATTTTGATTCCTACTCCTCCGTGTTTGAGAGGTTGGAAAATGTTATTTCATTTGCTAAGAGCTAGCTTTTTATTTTCTTCCACCACTTGCCAAAAGAAATATTTGAATTTCTTTTGCATTTTTCAATTCATGTTACTAGATAAGGGGAGACAAGTTATTTGGTAAGAAGGAATGGCAAAGAGAACCAGTTTGATCATAGTAGATCTACCCATATTTGTAATCCATTTACCTCTCCAACATTCTAATTTTTAATCTATTTTGTTTAGATTATGAACCCATGATTTAGATTCCTTAGTTCCCATTAGTTCCTTTTTGTATTGGAATATCCAAATAATGACAATAAAATTTACCTATCCCTCTGCCAAGAACTTGGTTGATTTTGTTTGATGTTTGTTCTTGGGTATTAATTAAGAAAAAAAATCATATTTATCTACATTTAGCTTGTGGCCTAATTCTTTTGATAATCCAAACAAAATTAGCTATAGTTTTGTGTTTTCTTGAATGCTACTTTTACTTAAAAGGATTACATCACCTGTAAATTTTTGATGAGTTACATTCTCCACTCCTTCAATAGTCTTGATGCCTAAAATCTTCCCCTTCCACCCAACTATCTTGATACTTCTACTGAAATCTTCTACCATTATTAGAAACAAGAAAAGAGATAGAGGGTCTCCCTATCTTAGACCTTGAGAGATATCAAAGAAACCTTCGGGCATTCCATTTGTAAGAATTGAAATCTTTGGTGTTGAAATATACTTATAATGAGGTTAATCCACCTTAAGAAAATTTAATTTCTTCAAAGAATTTGAACATAAATCTCTAGTCAACCCTATCATATCATGATTTTTGTTTATTGAACTTAATCATCATTCTAAGCTCTTTCATTTGTTTCATCATGTCAACTAATTCCTATATAATGATGACCCCATCAAAGATAGATCTTCCAAGACCAGACCATATTTATTATTCTAATATTACCTTCCCTAGAAGAGGTTTGAATCTATTTATTGGATAAATCAGATGGGGGATGAATCAGTTATATCGCGTTATCTTACAACCCTTTCAAATATTTTACTACCAATTCAAATTTCATTAAATTTATCAAGACTAAATCTCTAACCATGTTCAACTTCAAATCAAACTTTTAATCATTTATCACCAAACTATTATCTTAGTATTCCTTACTATTATCAAGTATTAGAGATATTACTTAGTGTTTAGTGGTAAATGGAACCACTTTGATAAGATGAAGATTTCCACTTTATGGGGTCACTAAGGTATTCAAATATTTGTGAGAAGGAAAGAGGAGAATTTCAAAATATGATTCCAGTTCTAATCCAAGTTAGATTAGCTACGACCCAAAGGAAAAATGGTGCCAATACTAAATTTGAATTATAAAGAGGAATGCAATACAAAGATATGTACTCTCTTTGGCCCTTGATAGGATAATGTGAATGTGAATTTGAACTAAATGCTTAAATAATATAAATATAGATGCTATGTGTATATAATTAGTCCAGTTAAGATGTAGATCTATGGTAAAGATATGAAACAAAATAAAATATAAATGACACACCTTGAAATGTGTAGAGCAAGATGTATTTTTGCTCCAAATCAGTAGATCTAAATTGTATCTAAATATCCATCTGTGGATCTCATAATGAAATGACAAAAGGAGCAAAACCAAAAAATATCCCTGAAAATGGAGATTAAAGGACTAGGTCAACTTGAGAAGACATCCTACAACTAGGTTTATGTAGTTCACTAACATAAAACTGGTTGCTACTACTCAAGAAAGACCTCAAAAAGTAGGTTCCAAATGTGCAATGCTTTTGCTGATAATCCTATAAATCAATACTAAAAAGAAAGGTTTTAGAATTGGAGTTTGATGAGGGCTTGCCTTGGTCAAACCCCTAGCTTAAGAAATTAACCTATTGGTAAATGGATTTATCTTTCTAATAAAATAAAGTATTAAAACTCTTAATGCCCAATTTCTCAACACAAATACAACTTCCCAAAAGTTGAAAAATTATTATTTTAAATTTTTTTCTAAATTTTATTAACATTTAGCTCCCTTATATCATGCCCAAAATTTGAACAAGACACACACACATACTATTCAATTTTAATTTTTTGAAACATTTTAAGAAATCATATCAAATCATTAACAAATTATTGCTAAAAATTCCAATTACTTTTAATCATATTCAAGGAAATATTTAAAGTTAAATGTATTCACAACATTGAAATCTCTCTTCAAATATTACTATCACAATTGGATCTTTACAACAAATCAAAATTATATAAATAAAGATCTATATGTGATCTTTTACAATACAACACTTTTACAAATATCTAGAATAAATCATCTTGAAATCTCCAACAAAAAATGAAATCTTCGAAGATTTTCTTTAACAAAAATCCTTTTGGAAAACCTATAGAAAAAAACACTAAAAAACATGGAGAACTCACCTCCCAACCTAGGTCTCTATGAGACCACCCACCAAGCTTGGAGAACTAAGAACAACCAGGTAACAATCAAACATAACCACATAAAACAATAATTACACGATACAACATTTAATACTCTTTTTGATCTTACATAACAGCTTACCATAGCAACCAATATAATGGGTGAAGGTGTGCTTAAAACCCCAAGGAGAAGCCAAATACATAAAACCAAATCTGCCTTCACAAGGCGTACAAAATAATTACCAGCTCTCACATAACTTCTCCCCTTATCACCCCCAAAGTGCATAACAATATTGTACTAGCACATGCAACCCATACTACATGTGCATGCCTCTTCCTTCTAGGGAAGAGATTTTGCACTCAAGGGAAAGGCCCATCTAACCCCTTCACCCAAAGGCTACTTCTTCCCTCCCAAGGGTGAGTGATGTCCATCAACACCCATAACATCATACTCTCAAAATCAAAGAGAAAAGAAAAAAAGAAAAATAATAGAAATTCATTCACACCCAACAATACAACATGAATAATACACATGTGCATTTGTAGCCAAATTTACATAACATTTATTTAGTAAAACAATACAATACACAATTCCTAAAACATGGCAAAAGCTCCAACCTTTTTCCAAGCTATGGCAAATGAACCGATTTGAGAAGAGCCCTCTATCCTTGATCAAATCTCCAAAAAAATATAAAATCTCTAAAACTAGATAGTGGGTGAATGAAAACTCTATTTTCGACTTTCCTTCCTTTTCTCCATCATGAAAGAGAAAAAATCACTTTAACTCCACCTAAGTTTCTCAATTTTATTGGAACTCCAACTCAGTGAAGATAAGGTGAGAAGTTGGGTAAGATTTCTTTCTATTTTCATAATACTTAAAAAATGAGATTTTAAAAGGGTTAGAAAAGTGATTTAAACTAAAGTAAAGTCAAAATTAAAGTCCTAACATGTAGGTAACTTAATTTTACCAAAAGAACATCCTAGGACTCTAATAAGGCCCTCTAAAGTCACCTTAAACTTAAAATCCAGATTTAATCTAATAAAAGCCTTCACAAGATATTTTTATCCAAGGGGATAAAAACTTAAAAATTTCTAATTGGTTAGGAATAAGGTTGGGTGTCTTTTGCCAATATCTCAACCTAACTTGCCACTTAAACAAATAACAACACAAGTGTCAAGTGACACTATAAAATACACATTTAAGATTATAAGTGGCAAATCAATTTTCACAAAAAGAATCTAATCTAAAACACTCATTCACATTACCTTCACAAGGTAAAATACTTAACAATGTGGTTCAGATCCTTTCATTAGATCCAACCTTGACATTCTTAGTTAATACAAAGGTATAGTCTTGGTTCTCCATTTTACCATGATTACTTCTTGTACACTCACCACATATCAATAGTCCAAGATAAATAAATCTTATGCATATATAAATCTTATATCAAATCTATATTCATAACTTAATCAAACATACAATATTTACCAATTAAATTTCAAATAACATATTTCTATTTCTAAGCTATTGTGCATATATAGTACTAACATAATCAAACTAAACACAATATGACTATTTTACAACATGTCATGATTTTCACATATATAATCCATCTGATGTTTTTATTAAAATGTACTTTCCTACCCATTAATAAAATCACCACCCAAGTACATGAATGTAAATAATTATCAAGCATCATCAATAAGTTCTAACATCATAAATAATCACCATAAAATAAAGTGTCTCATAGTATCAAATAGTCTAAATATAAATCCAAAATAGTCCAACATATAACAAATTTTCAAAACATAAAGTATCTAAAATGCAAATAAACAACTATGCTATGATGGGTCTGGGTGAGGCCTCACATCCTCCCTCAGGCATGAACATCCTCTTGGAGTTCATCAAAGAGATAAGGGTACTTTGATCTCATTTGAACTGCATTCTCTCATGAATGCATGGATTTTTTTTCTTGATACTCCATGCCTTAATGAGTTTGATTTTATAGATCATGTTCTTGGCTAGAGCCCATCTCATAATAAAAGAATACAGGGTGATGAATGTCATGCCCAAAATATGGGGCAAAAACACACATACAATTTTTGTTATTTTTAAAAAGAGTAATAATAATTAAATCTACTAAGTTGATAAGTTTAACATAGTTAAGGCATAGGTACATTGCAAGACAACAATAGGTTTTCCTATCCACACCTAGACATTCCATTTAGGTTTAAACTCAATGTGTAGGACTAGATCATTAAATTATAATTTCGTTATCAAATTGATTTCGACATTTATTCCATTTAAGTTTAAAACCAACTGAGAGGTCTACTCATAAAAATTTAAAATTTTTATTATAAAATTGACCTTGACATTTGCTTTGTATTACATTAATTTTAAAACAATAAAATCACTAACATAATAAATCTAACTATATTTGAAAATGGGTTAAATAAAATAACTATCTTATCTTAGGCCACCTTTTAAACCAATAATGATACTGACTTTCCTAAATATAATCTAACATAAAACATTCTAACTGACATATACTAATTAGCTAATATTTAAAAGTGCAATAATTAAAAAACTACTTAAGAAAAAACATTAACTAAAACTTTGACAACATATATGTTAATTAAAACATACTAATTCTATTAATTATCTTTACTAATATTTAAAACATTTAAATTAATTCACATAATGTAACAATCTACCATTTAAAAAAAACTTTATTTAAAGTATAGACTAACCTAATACTAGCTTACTAACCAATATTATTTAAGCTAACATTTTATTACATACTAATAAAAAAACAAGCTTTATTACTAAATATACTAACTACACTTAATTTAAAACTAAATCCCAAATAAAACATTACTAACTAATATTTAAAGTCAATTACATAACATGATTATCTAAAATTTTAAATCTCTATTTAACATATAAATTAACCTAAATCCTTACTAACATCTAATCTTAAAATAATACTAACCTAAACTTTTAAAACTTTATTTAAATAAATCCTAAACTAAACTAACTACTAACATCTTACTTAATACTAACCCACCCCACTAACTTCTAACTACCCCATACCCCCTAACACTACCCACCCCCATTCCACACACGCGGCGCCCCAAATCCCAAACTTAATAACCTTTCCTACCCATTCCCTTAGCGCTTCCCAAGTGCTTCCACTCCACCCATGTCACATCCTCCCTAAGCGCCTTTCTAAGTGGAGGCGCATTATCCAAGGTGGCCAGGCGCTGACCAAGCCTTTCATTGTGTAGGTCTTGTCCCCTTCCATGCATGACAAGACCCTCTAAGGTTAGGCGCAGAAAAAGGAAGATGGTGGGAAGTTTTTTTTTTTAAACAATTTCATTTGTATTGGCTTTAATGCCCTCTAAAACCTTGCCCCACTTTTCATTGGCTAGATAATGGTTATGTCAAGCATGACAGAGGGCACATGATCCCAAGCTAGGTAGAGAATTCACATGGGAGGAGAGGGATTAAAGTCCCTATCAAATCGAATAAGGCCATAGGTTAACTTGGCAATAAATACAAAGGCTAAGTTTTAAACATCATTACCATTCAAACTAGTGCCTAGGATAAGTAAGATAGGAGTTAAGAATAAAAGTAAAGTAGTTGTGGTAGGATATTTTTAGAACTTAACATATATATTGTTCCCCCCTTTTTGGTTTAGATTATTATTATTTCTATTTTTATTTGAATTAATAAATATGTTAGAAGGGATAATTAGAGAATCTTAAAGATTCCCTATTGCAAGGAAGGTAGTTATTCTTTCTCCCATACAAAATCCAGTGAGCATTTTTGCTCTTGGGAGTGTGTGTGTGTGTGTGTATATATATATATATATATATATATATATATATTTTTTTTTTTTTTTTAAATTTTTTTTTCTAATTGTTATTTTTTGAATGCAAATTTTTCTTTTATATTTTATTTTTGATAAGGGGTATATCTTTTTTTTCTAAAAGGGTCTATAACTTAGAGTTCAATAGTTTGTTTTCACAATAATGTAAAATTAATTTTATCTCCTAATAAGCATGAAATTGAATGTAAGTTCCAACCATATCAATTTTTCCTTAACACAATTGAACTCAAAATTGCATAAATTGCATGTCACCATTTTATCTATCTTTTAATACACATGTGCATATAACTAAAAATACAAGAATCTCTTAAGCAAAGATATTACTCAATCATTTTTTTATTGATCACCTAATTCAAAAGCTCCACCGAGAAAGAAATAGTAAAAAACCCAACATCGTTGCCATTTCCATAGTAAATTAACAATAACATTTTACATAGGATTTCAATCCCAAGAAGAAAACTCCCAACATAGCTAAATTTCAATGACAATTTGAATTTCCTTCTTGGCCCTTAACAAGGGACCCATTACAAATTTTTCAATACATCACAGTGATCATGGAGAGAACAAAAATTGACTGGGAGACAACTAATCATAACATGAAGACAAAATCAAACATTCACTCCCATCCTGGTTTGCACAATAGGTTTGACATCAAACCAAACTAGGGAGAAGGTGGATTTTTTCAATAGGAAACATCGGCCACAATACCATAACATATGCCCTTTCAAGGCTAAAATCTCAAGAACTTCCATTCTTCCATAGATGCCTTTTCAAGGCTGATATCACAAAGACTTTTGTTCTTTCGTTTCTCAAATTCAAAAATTTAAAACATGGTTTGTGCTGATGAGTAGGGGCCCATAACACCCTACTTTCTTTCCCTCTTCTCATCTTGAGAAGAGACTCTATACTGTTGGAGTCCAACTAAAGACCTCCTCCCATACATGGCCACTTCTTTCCTATCTGAGGGTGAGTAATGCCAATACACCCACACAATCCCTTTGAAAATCAAAGCAAAAATACACAGAAAAACCATTCAAGAAAGACCCATTTCAATCCCTCCCCAAACATACTCAACACTCACACACGAACATACATATGCAAACAAAATAACTTAAGCATGAAGAAAAACATAAACAACATGAGATGAGGGATTCCTACCTTCAAAATTGGGTTATGGAAATTACACAAATTTGAGATGAGCATTCCCTTCCTTCTCCTTCTCCTTCAATCCTAAATTCCACTTTAAAACTATAGGTTGGGTGAACACTCAAACCCTCTCAAATTTGCCTCTAAATAAGATCCTAAACTCAACCACCTTCAAAATGTAATAACTCCCCCACTTGCCTAAAATTTCTAGAGTCTTTAACTCAACTAGACATAAGGCTAACCTCAAGGTGAAGTTATAGTTATCAAACTCATGAAGAAACACTCAATTTTCGCAATAAAGAAAAAATGAGATATTTTGGTGATCATAAAAGTCAACAAAAGGGGCTAGGGGGGTGGAAAATGCCTCCAACCATACCCATACCCCTTAGGTATTTATTTTTCATGATTTTAGGCCTTCAAGACTAATTAGGGACCTAACACATGCTAGGAAATTTTAGGACTTTCTAACAACCCTCAAAATGAAAATTAAACACTAGTCCAGATTAGGGGTAATTAATCTTGATTGTAAACTAATTAGCAAAAAGGTTACGAACCTAGTCCAAATTAAATCTTTAGGTTACTCAGTTAATCCTAAGTGACATGATTAGAATGCATATACAATTCACGAGTGTCAAGTGACACTGAAAAATCACTATTACAAAACATTAACATTTAAAGATTACAAAATGATACATTCATTCAATCCATGATACAAATAAAATATGAACAACAGGGTTTGCAACTTTAATAAGATTCAACCTTGGTTTCCACAAATGGTACATAGGGTTCAGTTTCATTTCTCTGTTAGATTTCTTGGCTAAAATACCCTGCACACTCATTGCACACATTAGTAGCTCAAGAAAATCACATACACATTCAAAACTTTTCTGGATAGTTACATAAATCCAAACATGAATCTTTCATATAATTAATTATTTAATTCATTTCTACTCGCATTTAATCATTAGTAAACACATAATCAATATAACGTAACTTATTCATTAATTCAGATTAACATACTAGAATAATCATCGTTAGGCATGCATATACCTATCATAATAAACATCACCAATTAAGGAATACTGAACTATCTAAAAGCATAAAAACCTAATCATCGAGGTACCAAAATCAACACCCTTATCATCAGGTGAAAATGCCTTGTATCATTGTTAGTGAAATTTTAATGTTTAAACAGTCAAGATAATGTAGTAGTTCTTGAATCACCAAGTATTTAAAACATGAATGTATCATATGATCTCAATATTCATTAGGACATCTAAAACATACAACATTACTTCATATCCGATTCAATTTCCTATAACAGTTTTAACAAAGGATTTATATTTGATAAGTACATGCGAGGAGGGACCTTACAATGATTTTTTTTTTTTTTTAAAGGAGTAGTCTGAATAATCATGATGTTTTTAATTGACATTACATTTTGTTGCTAAATCTTGATATAAACATTTACATACCAAAATTGACTTAACCATAATTCAAGTTTCAACATTAAAATTATCACCTGAATAAATAACATCAAAAAATAAAATAAATAAATAAATAAGAAATAGTTTCTTAACATCATCAAATGATCACTTGAATTGATAAATATTAACACATGTGAAATAGGTTCTTGTCTCATTCTAATACTCTAGTTTTATCAATTATACTCTATAAATATATAGACACAATGTATACATAGGTGCCTCAAGCATAATACATCTAATATTACCTTATCTAGAAAATTGCCAAAGAAAAAAAAAATTTAAATAAGTACTAAATAGGAGGGGTCCTACATCCTCCCCATCTTTCCTTTGACTTCCTTGTAGGAGTCACCCAATTTTTTTATATAAGGAATACTCCTCATGCTAAACCTATTACCACTTACAAAAGTCCTTTACCTATAACATACTAGGTTAACCTATAATCCTACATTAATCTTACGTGGTGATTTGACCCTTGCGAATATTCAAAGGAGGCTAACTATTCCTACTAAAATATAGTAGAGGGTGAGAATATATAGATCCACTAAACTTTACACCCTAATGATCTACTTCCTACCTAATTCATTAGGAATTTGTCATGCCCACACTATAGGGCAAAAACACAACAATTTTTTTATTTTTTTTAAATTTATAATAATTATAATGCTCAAGTTTGATAAGTTTGCGATCATAGTTTAAGTAAGGTTCTTTACAACTCATCTTAAGTTACATGTCTTGAGAAGGAATAAATCGTTAAATTGAAGCTCTCGTTATTAAATAATATTCAAAGACTAATTTATCATTGACATTAAAATTAACTAATCTTTTAACTACTCATTAAGTTATAACTTTCTAAGTTAATTAAACAACTAAATTAATCTAAAAACTAAACTATCTAAATCTAATAATAAACTAGCCATAATTCTATCCTTAATTACATGATAATCAAATTTTAATGTAACTCAATAAAAATTTAAAGCAATAACTTTTAGCAAATAATTATTAAACAAACATAATAAAACACAACTAATCCTAAAGATGAAACTAAAAATATAACTTTAAACTTTAAAACTTAAATAAAATTAAAACTAACTCCTAATTGTAATGCCACACTAAACATAAACTGAAAGATATGAAACAAAGAACAAATACCATACTCGTAATAATTTTTATTATTATTAAATCATCTTAATACAAGTACAAATACACAGATTGAATCATTCTTAATCTGAAAACCTCAATAAGAAATATAATATCATCCACATATGTTTCCATAATGATGCTAATACAAATCGAGTTCAGTACAATAATGTAATACAACATCATTTCTAAACACCTATGTCTAACATAGGAACCCTAAATGCTGTTTCAAAAGTACTTCAACAGTCATCTTTGGTTACTTGCTAAACAATCTCGAAGCACCTGGAAAACATACAACAATGCAACACAACACAACAAGGGGCTCAATACACACTGATTTAAAAAGCGTAATCCACCTGCATACATGTTAGAATAAACATATATAAACCATAATGCAGATATCTGAACCACTTTAAGATAGTCCAGTTTTAAATTAATATGCAAGAAGTAAACATTTACTTAACAATGCAAAATTAAACTCACACTAAGAATAACCTGTAAATGAATCATATATATACTGAGGTGTCATCGTTACAGCACTAAGATTCTTCATCCGTGTATGGTATGCCCATAGTCAACACATAACAGTAATTTCTATTATACTTGTCATTGACAGAATAGAAATATGCCTTTTTCTCCGTACTCAACCATATAGGTTTAAGTCATAGGTAAGGCCAATTATATTTTATATGCAATTAACCCACCCCAAATTTTTTTTTTAAGGTTATCACTAAATTAATCAACTGAATAGAATAAATCAATATTCAGCCACCTCGATATACGTTTATTACAGTTATCCTTAAAATACACATCAAACAAATATTCTAAGAATGCACAATTATGAATAACTAATCAGTTATTACATTCTTCATCTTTTGAAAACAAACTCATCTTTTACTGCCAAATTCAAAAGTAAACTTAGATTATTTTAACAACAAAAATAAGTACTATAATATTATGCTCTCGTAACTATAACTAAACTATTACATCTGTTTAATGACAATTACCAGTGGTAACACTATAATACTTACTCCTACTATCAAAGTAAACTAAACTTATCCTTTGAAAAGACCAAGATAATAAAATAATGCTCATATGATATTCTTGTTTAAATTGACAAATTGCCTTTCACAAAACAATTATCCATTTCATTTATGAACTGAAATACATCTAGATAAATTAAAAAGAATTATGTTTCAACATAACATCCCAAACAATCCATATTTACTATAAAGATACTTCACAACAAAATCAAATATAATTAAATCCAAATACATCCAATTTTTTTTTATATTTTAAACAAATGATCCTTTACCATGTTATTGTATATCCAAAATACGATTCACAAAAGTGCAATTTAACTTTTAGCATGCCATTAACCAAAAGTCATTAAGCTATATAATCCTTATACTATAAAATACATACCATCTGTTCACATGACGACCATACAGATATTGATAATACAACATCCAAAACAAATCAATTTCCACAACCATAAAAAGAAGTTTATGCTGTCACAACTAAACTTATACTTTAAATTCAAGTTCCCATATAACTATTTGACGAAATGTCATGTCAGATATTAACCGACAACGAGATCTAAATTTCTAATTATCAAATGAATAATTTATAACAATGATATGAATTCGAACCACATTGCATTTCCATGATAATGACAGTCGATAGCTTTACTATGCTATTAGGCATTATACAACTCTAAAATCATTTTAACCTTTTTAGTACCCATTTTATAATCTTGAAGGTCAAACTCGAGTTTTATCCCTCCAAGCCCATACAACCGAATAAACAATGACAGTACCTTAAACAACATACAAGCGATTCTATGTTATAGCTTAAACCTTAAGTCCATGCAATAATATGAAATTGTAAACACATAATGCCTACTGATTTAACTCAATGATACCACATAAAAGCTCAAAAAATTCACACAAACATATTCTTATATAAACTCTTTTACATACAACCGAACTCAAACAAACACCATTATATTGAAACTGTCTCCTATGTCGTTAATCCTAATGTCATTACCATCAGAAGTCACATACAGTTCACTTTGTTTTTTCCACGTCTTTTCAAACAATGGTTCTAGTTAGCTAATTCATAAAACAGAGTAACTGTGCCCTCAAACAGTTGTGAGACTGCAACCTAATACGTGCACATGATTGTGGCCGAACCACACATACCAATAACTCAAGATATGGGTTCTATCCAAGCTTGGCCCTGACAAAGCCAAAATGCCAAAACCACATATAGCTAACTGTCTCAAAATGAGGCCTCGACTGGGTTTAACACAAACAGAATAGTATAACTAGGGCAAAACCCGAATATAAAACTCATAACTACACCCAATATGATATTCCCATACTCCACATCCAAAGGTGGGTATCTACAGGGCATTGCATATAGTGCCTTGCTCTGCACATATCCATCTTTGAATGTAAATTCACATTATAAGATCAAATAACCATTTGCAAAATGCTAATCGATAACATAATAAAATTACAAATAGAAAGAGAGTAGGGTAAGGAATTTCCCCTACATGAGTAATGAAGATGGAAAACACTTCTGCAATAAATCTCGAAGCCAAAGCCCAAAAACTCAAGTCCAAACCGCACTTCCACAAGATAAAGATTGAAGAACTTGCTTGCAACAGAGGAAACAATTTCCAACAACAAAACTTGAACAATGTATCAAATGAATTGACTGTAAGCAACTTCTCAAATCTCTGTCTCATAAACACAAAATCTCTTTCCACAAGACCCTCCATAATGCTGATTTCCCAGCATCAAGGGCTACAGATGCTTAAAGATCAAAGCAATGCGGCCATATTTCTGGCCCTATCTCAAAAGATAACCCACTCAAATAATGAAAAGATCAACAAAACCCATAGGGCCATAATATCTCATTAAGGCGCAACTGCCAAATTCATTGCACTGAAGTTCACCACAGAGCCGTGGGTATGGCAGTTCCATTTCCACCACCATAAGTTTGGCAACGTTAAAAAGAAAATATCCCATTAAAAGATATGCTTTGAAAGCAATGCAAAACCCCTTAGGGCTTTTAGTTAATAAAACCTCCTTCCAAATACCAATAAAACAATTTGATATGCCATAAATCCATTAATGAAAGGTAATAGCCATGGGTTTTAAGCCCATTCCAAAAATACAACACAAAACATATTGAAGCCATTGGTATTTTTAAAACCCTAATCAAATTACCAAAAGAATATATATATATATATATATATATATATATATATATATATATATATATATATATATATATATATATATATATATATATATATATATATATATATATATATATATATAAACAAGAGAATAATATAATACTTATCATCATTTACAACAACTGTAACATAACATCTTAACAGAATATAATTCTTTTAATTTATTGAATCAGATCGAACTGTTTTATAACAATATGCCTAAGCAAGGAAAACTCTTTCTGCATATCATAGATTTAACATTGGCAAATGAATAACCTAGCAATGTTTGCAAATTAAATACACCATAACAATCTGAAGTAAAATTTCTAACATAATTCCTAATAGAATTATTAAAAATGTTTACACAACAATATTGCAAAAACAGTGAAATCAAACATAGAAATCTGAGATAGTAATATGTTTTGAAATAACACATGTCCCAAGACATTAACACCAAGTTCAACAGATAAAAAGAACATATCATCAGAAAGATACTATAACCACAAAATTTTGATAAGCAGTAAAGTCCAAGAAAAGGTCAGGCATGACACTAATACTATAATCCAAACTAAATTACATTTTAAACTAATTTAAATTTAAAAACTAATACTAAACTAAACTAACCCAACAACACAACTAAACATATAAAAATAACACTAAAATAATAAATCAACTAACCTAAATTACTAACTAAACCTACCTACTAACTATCCCACCCCTAAGCTACCCCTACACCATGGGCAGCGCTTCCCAAGCGCTATCCTTGGGACACCGCTCTGCCCAACCTAAGCTTAGCGTAGACCAAGACAAGCAAACACATGTGCATGCCAAAGTTATGAGGGATGGCAACCAAGTTTGCCAAAAAGATTCAAACAAATATTACTCTTTTTGCATGGTCAAAAAAATTAAGGGGAACAGAGGGTGATGTCATCTTTATGATGACCATTGATTTGCCCAAAAAACTTTCTAATAAAACTGTTTTATAAAGCCTTTTAAAAAAAAAAAGGGCATTTTGAGAAGTGACACCCAAGGTAAGATGGGTATGAGTTTAAGGCAAAAATTTTATTAGGTAAGAAGAGATATTAGGATATTTTAGAAGGTATGTTATAATATTTCTTTTATTATTATTCTTTTTAATTTTAAATATAATTTTCCAATAAAGCAAAAGGGATTTTTAGGGAATCTTTTGATTCTCTATTACCAAAGACCATTTAATTGTTTCTCCCATACAAAAGACAGAGAGTTTTTACTCTCTTGAAACTCTCTTTTTTTTTTTATAACAAAAATTTTCTAAGGTTTACAAGGCAATGCATTTTTTTTTCAAAGTGTATATTTTTGAATAGATTTAAAACTGTTGGTGTAAATAAGTATTTACTTATTACACTTACTTACGTTTTACTTAGGTTAATGCATTATTTAATTATTTTGCATTATTTTATTCTTATTTTAGGTGAGACACTTAGGAGTTTGTGAACTCTCATTGAGTTATGCAACTCTAATTAGGCACATGGTGTCTACAACACAGGAGTATGCATCATTCACTGAGTTGTCATGATGACAACACAATTTTTTGCACTCCTTATTTAGCACATGTTGTCTATTGCACTGATTTGCGTGCTACACCATTGTAGGCTTATCCTCACATCATCACACTTAATCCTGTGCTTAATGGAAGATAATCCATATCTGGTGGACATGTACCTGGTTGCATGACATATCATGATGCTGACTTCTATGCATTCTAGAAGCTCTTCTGAGGCCTTTATATTTAGGCACTCCTAGTGTACTCTCATGTTGGTTGTATCCAATTATTGAATGAATATCGTCATTCTGATCATACTCTACCTATTTTGGTCTACTGTGTGCTTGTGTTGAGTTCTTTAGTTCTTGGGTGAATTCTGGCCTAAGCCAAATTCTTACAAAAACATTGATACAATAGTTTGTGTCACATTGACACCATATTTATTTGATCTCCTATACAACTTGAATTGAAATATATCAACCTTAGCCATTATTTTCTTTCCTTAACATAATTTTCATTTTTGAACATATAAGGAAACTTAAAAATTTTGCTTAATTAAACCATCATCATAACATCTTATTTCTGATGTGCATTCATCTAACTGAAAATTACGATTAAATCACATGATAAACAAATATGCTCAATCACCATTTTTATTGGCAAACCTGATTCAAAGGCTCAGTCGGGAAAGAACCAGGAAGAAAACTTGGCATCGTTTCCATTACAAAAAGGTTTTGAGATACAAATTACATAAGATTTCAATCTCGAATTACAACAATTTAATTGAATTTCCTTCATAACCCTCATCAAAGGTTCCATAACAACTTCTACAACACTTTCCTAAGAATCGTGGAGGGAATAGAATCTGATCAGGTGACAACAAGCATGACCAAGAACAATTCAAACATGCATATTCATACAAGGTTATCACAATAGGATTCACAATGAATCAAAACTAGGGAAAGGTGGATTCTTCCAACAGGAGAAGTCAAGCACAACACCAAAATAGATGCCCAATTGGGGCTATAAACCAAGAACTTCTGTTCTTCCATTTTAACATGCTATACTCATACGAGGTTTGTGCTAATAGGTAGGGGCCCATAACACCCTACCCTCTCTCCCTCTTGTCCTCCTAAGAAGAGACTCTACACTGGTTGGAGTCCAACTAAAAAGACCTTTCCCAAAATTGGTCACTTCTACCCTATCCAAGGGTGAGTAAAACCAAAACACCCATACAAAAAAATCTCAAAATTCAAACATAAACATGAAAGGAAAACATTCAAAAAACATGGTTTTCAAATCTTCTCAACATACCCACAAACATACAAGCATCCAAATAACAACACCATAGCAAAGCATGAAAAAATGAACAAGGGAGATGAAAATTCCTACCTTCACAAAGAGGTAATGGCAAATGAACAAGTTTGAGTAGAGCTTTTCCCTTCCTTGTTTCAATCTTCCAAGACTCCTTTCTAAATGTAGAGATTGGGTAACAACCTAAACTACTCCAAGAAGGGCCTCTAAACAAACCTCCAACTCAACCACCAAAAGGATCAATAACTTCTCCCACCCACCTACAAATCTAGAAGCTCCTAACTCAACCCACACTATGGTTAAACACTAAGTGGAGGTGAGGTAAGGAAACTCATGGTAACCACTTGCAATTTTCGGACAAAGGTAAAATGAGACTTTTTGAGTGATCTCAAAAGTCAACAAAAGGGGCTTAGGGGTTGGAAAAGACCCCCAACCCATATCCATACCCCTTGGGTATAAATATTTCAAGTTTTAAAGCCTTAGGAATAGGTTTGGAACCAAACAAAAGCTAGGAATAAATTAGGACCAACTAGCAACTCTAAAAAGCAAATTAAGCACTAAACTGAATTAAGGGTAACTAAAATCGATTAAGAACCAAATTAGGAAAAGATACTAACATAATTTGACTTAGGTCCAAAGGTTACATAGCTAACCCTAATAAGCACACTAAAGAACATAAGAAAATTCACGAGTGTCAAGTGACACTAAAAGAACATAGTTACGAACATTAACATTCACTGATCACAGGAAAATACATACATACATCTCACAATAAATTTAATTATGAACAACAAGGTTTCCACAATGAGCACATAGGGACCAATTTTGTTCCTCCGTCGAGTTTCTCGACTAAAATATCCTACACACTCATTGCACACATCAGTAGTCCCGTAAAATCACATGTACATATATATATACGTATCAAAAATTCACATAAATTGAAACATACATCAATCAGGGTTTCTTTCATCCTACTTAATTCTTAACCATTTAAAATCTCTTAAATCAAAGTATTAATCCTATATTTACTGATTTCATCAACATACATATACATAAAACATTAAATGACAAACATCAAATATTTGAAAATAACATCACATAGCATGAAATAATATAATATATTCTAAGCATCAAGTAATGTCTTGACATCTTGAGTCGTGAGTATCAAAATAATAGTAATGTATCACTATGTTACGATGGGTCAGGGTGAGGCCTCACAAAATCCTATTATGGTCTAGCCATTCACAAGTTACTTTGCCAACATAGTTTGCAAGAAAATACCTCATAATGAAAAATAAAACTAAAGATAAAACAAACAATTAAGAAGTAAAAAAAAATAATAATAATAAAAAAAATCAAGACTGGCCATACTAAAAAACTTTTAATCAAGAAAATAAGGCATGTCCTAGAGGCAAGATAGGACCATCATTTAGAAAATTTGGCTAAGTAGCCCAACATCACATTTTACTTTTTTGACATGAAATAATGAGAAACAAAATACCAAAAATAGAAAACAAAAGAGAAAAAAACACTAAATCACACTGATTACATAATTTACATCACAATCACAATGTGGCCATACCTGAGTCACTAAGGGAAAGGAGGAATTTAGTTGTCTCCTAACTGCAATTGTATTGACCATATGAATGACAATGTGATTGATCTACATAGTGAAAGACTAGATAAATGAGGAGTCCTATAAGGTGAAAAAATGATACATGACCATTCGGTCCACATACCAACAATAAAACTATCTTCTTTGACATCCTCCAAGGCTAAGGTTTAGTTTAACTAGTAATACCATAGTAGTCTCTTAATGCAAGGTTAGCTAAAGGACGAGTGTCTTTAACAATCGTATTATAACATATATTTTCCTAATATAACTCATGTATAGATATAAACTAATACACAATGAAATATTGATAATGCGATATAGTGTAAGTTGTGGTTGTAACACACACCCCTCCATCCTTATTTCACTAGAATAATATATAGGGCGCTAACCCCAAAATATTAACTATACATTAATCTCTAAGATCTACACATTTAGACACATCACCTCATAGTTAGGTAAAATACTCTCTAAACTAAACATCCATGCAATATTAAGAAAATATACTCAACCTCTACAATTCATAATATCATCTTACAATAAGACAATGTAACACACACCTTACAAGAATAATCATCAATGGGAGGGTCTAATGTACTATGAACTAATAATAAAATTTATAAAAATCTTTATCATCTATATAATCTCACATATAACACAAGACTCTAACTTAAGAAAATTATAAAATGCATAGATAGGGATCAACTTATATTCATATTAAACTTGTTTACATTTTAAATTATTTTTGCAACAAAACTAGATAGTTATGATAGAACAATAAAGTGCATGGCTTCCTATGCATAATAAAAAATTCAAAATAATTAAATCACTCAATTCTATAGACCAAGAGACATGATCAAATGTATTTAGCATCATATGATACATATATAAAGAGTGGAATTAACTAAATTCACATGATTAATCTACATAATTGTATTATTTTAATCATATTAATTATCTCTTGAAAAATGGTAATAAAATATATAAATAGTCTAAAAATAGTCAAACTCTAAATACATTTTTATTTACTTATCTAATAATATAAATATATTTCTTAATTTAAATATTACTTATTTTGAGTTTTAATATTACAACTAATTATACTAAGATAGAATCAAAACTATAATCTTATAAATCATGCATATCTAATAAATGGTCTATATTCCTATTATCTAGAATCTTCCTAATAAGGAGAGAAATAAAAGATTATTTAGTAAGGGAAAGTTAAAGCTTACATGAGACAAAAAAGATGACTCTTTATTAGTTTTCCAAAGGTAGGATACTAATGCTTTCATTCAATTCAATTGACCAATCAACTCATAGCATTTAAAAGGTTAAAATGAACTTCAAATGTTTATATCTTTTTCTAATTTTTTATTATTTTATAAATCACATTTTTCATTCATTCTATTGGACTATAATATTTTTGGTGGGTAGAAAATTCAATTTTCTTTAATAAAAATACAAATATTTTCTAACAACTTTATCATGCATTAATTACAACTTTATCTTTTCCACACATTTGTGACAAGTTGGTTAGATTTGAAAAAAAAATTATTTTATCCTCCACCTCACACAACTTTACAAAAATGAATGTCTAGTCAATATTAATTATCACAATCTATTTTTCTTACCAAGTCCAAATATAGAGTTAAATATTTTTTATTTCTTATATATATGTGTGTGTGTGTGTGTGTGTGTGTGTGTGTGTGTGTGTGTGTGTGTAGTGCCTACCCTCGTTCACATCTTTTCTAGACTTATTGTTATCAGACTATGTAGACTAGTTTTATGTTGATGGTTTAGTGGTGTTGTTTTGACACTATCAGATATTATGATAAGGATTCAGTTGATATATGATGAGATCATTTAGACTTTACATTTCATGTATGTATGATGATCATTACATCATTTTCAGTTATTAATGATGATTAGTTAGATGGTTTATTATCTCATGTGTTTTATTATGGTTACTTACCCCATACTTGCATGTGTATGGTGTGCGTGTTTTCTTATTGTATGGCGTTTCTGATGTGGTTAAAGAAGGGAGTCGTAGTCACCTGCTTAGTTGGGATCTACACGATGCACCACTTCCTACCAGTGTCTATTTATCTTAACATTATATATTGTATATACATGCATGGTTTTTCTGCAGGTTGCAGGTACCGGGTATCGACTTTCCTGAATTGCCAGGATGAGCGTACCCTATTATACTATCTCAATGATAAGAGAAGGGAGATAAATTCTCAAGTCCAAATCCCAAACCTAAAAACTATTTTTCCTAGTGAGTTAGGACAAGTATCAAAGTTGAATACCCACCGAATGTGTCAGATGACATATTTCGTGATTTTTAACCCTTTAGATTTATTTTGTATGATTTGTTCTATGATGAGTTTTCATATTTTATCTTGGAGGTCTATGGTGAATTTTTCATTAATTAAGTCTTAACAAATAGATTTAATTAATAAATTATTTATTTGAGAGGATTAATAAAATATCATGATCTTTGATATTTTGATTGTAATGTGAATTATTGGGGAAAAGGAATTAAATAAAAGAAAACTAGAAATTAAAATTAATAATAATTATAAAATAATAATAAAGTAATAAATAAAATAATAATAATAAAAGTTATAAAATTTAAATAGAAATTATTAGAGTTATAAGCTTGCATGGGAATTAACATGTGTCAACAACACGGGGGTTAGTGCATCAATTAAGCACAAGGTGTCTACAATTCTATGACTCATCAAAAAGAATTGGAAAAGACCCATGCTTAGTTGGTGACACCTTTCAGCGGTTTCAAGAAGCATTCCAAAGGTTTCTTGAGAGCTCTTTGTATTCAGGCATTCATAGAAGCTTAGGGAGAGGGTGGAAAGCAAATGGAGCATTGGAGGACTCAAGAACTTTGAAGAAGGGAGCTTGCTCTGCGGGTTTTCTGAGGAAGAGCGAATTAGCATAAGAATCTAGGTAGATTCTTGTGATTTTACTTATCCTATTTCCGCATCATGCATTCCTATCTTCATCGTGTCTGTTATATGTGTCTGGAACTTCTCTATAATTGAATCTGTAATTTGAAATTGGAATCTAGATATGCTATTTGGTTGAGAAGAAAACAATAGAAAAACCCTAGATCCAATTAAGGAGAAATAATTAGATATGAACCGGATTTGGGTTCAAATTTATATTAAATTAGAAAGACAAGATTTGGAATTAAAACAGAAATTTTATGGTGAAAATTCGAATGATTAGATGTAATCTTTCTATCAATTATATTTTTAGATGCGTATGAATAAACCCTTTTATGGTTAAATTTAGAGAAAAATTATTTTAAGAGAAAATTTTTAATTCATCACAAACTGCCCTGTCGCTGCCCCTTGGATAGACCCGAACTCAGTCATTCATAACTTTTTATTGTGATCGAATTTATTCAATCGCTCCAATCAAAATTGGCGCGACTTGGCTCTCTCCAACATATTTCAATTTCAGCCCAATCCAACGGTTCATTAGGGAGATATGACCGTCGTACTGAGACTATTTTATTCAAGGACAGATATTTCTCCATTTCCCATAACCAAGAGTTCTTTATGCTAAAACTTCACAAGAAAAAAAATAATATATCAAAGCATGGAATGGATTAAAGATATTATTGCAAACTTCCCTTATTAGAATCTTATTAATATGCATTAGTTTTATATGGTTTATTATCTAATCTAATTAAATAAAATTTAATTAAGATTAGTTAATAGTAGAATAAGTGTAATTAATTATTAGTCAATCTAAGTAAATGGATTTTTTAAATGAGAGAAAATTTAAAAAAAAGAGATTTTAATATAGTGGAATTTTTATAATGTATATTGAATACTATTTAATATATATTAAACAATTTTAGAGTTGTTTAATGAAGATGATAATGTTAAAAATTTGGAGATTATTCATGTTAAAATCTACAATGAGTCTTATTGGTTTGGTGATAGGGATTTTTTTCAAACAACGTTTATATAGACAAAATATTATTAGTACAATTAGCAAATGGAGTCTAGTAGTTTTGAGGAGAAACTTTTATCTATCAAACAAATACATGGGTTAGGAAAAACGTGAAATTTCTCCACTTAATATAATTTGGGAATACGTAAAGTGAGACTTCTAAATTCAAATTTGAAAACTTAGCGAAACCAAAACATGTGTTTGCATCGTGTATTCTATATGCTTCTTGTTTTGGGTTTTGGGTTAACTAGTGTTGACCAGTCCTAGGTTGTTACCAGAGGCTCGGGGGTTATGAGATGTGTTGGCATGTTGATCTTATTTGGTCTCGATCTTTATAAGCCCAACCATGGTAATGTGATTGTATGCTCTATGAAATGTTTATATTTACTGTTTGTATTTGTTCATCAGTCTTCATGTGTGAAGCTGAGATGTATGTGTATGAGACACTTGAGCTAATCATTTTTGAGTTATCGATCAGTTATCCTTGATTATTTTCTAGTCGCCATGATGGGACTGAGATGTGGATTTATTCTTGATGATGTCATGTTGTGACATGTTTGACTCAACCATTTTTGGAGTCTTTGATCAGTATGATTGAGATATATATTTTGGTTATTGAGAACCATTGGATACTTTGATTATCAGTGATACTTCAGTTGCCAATAGAGAGCTGTTGTGTTCATGTTTTTCTATGGATGTTTGCTCATGGAGATTTGATGCTTTTATGCATATTTGATGATTTTATGGATTATCTTTTGTGATTTTGAGATTTATGAGTCCATGAGCATTAGGGTAGGATATCTGCATGTAGTGACAGGAAGTGGCTTGCAATGGGGCCCGGGGCCCTAAGAGGCTACCAGGGTAACTCATTGTAAGTTGGATTAATAAGTGATAACATGCACACCTAATACTAACAAAATGAACCTAAAAAGATAAGTGTTTTTTTCTCGCCCATGCCTTGAGTGCTTGTACAGGCTAGGATGGGAGTAGTGAGACGCATGGTTGTGACCTTGCATTCCGTAGTATGCCTCGTCAGTATGAGAGGATACTAGTGGCCGCATGAAATTAGTATGGACCCGTGGAGTTTAGCTAACTGCAAAGGTAACTTGTACGTGATAATTGCGATGACACTTTCTCGCTTGCATAGTAGGTTCCTACATGTCATTGTGTGCCTTTGAAAAGTAGATGTCAGTTTCGTGATTGAAACCTTTGAGTTAGTATACTTTTAGGATTCTTGGACTATAGAGATTTGTGCTATGTGTTATAGATAGCCTGTTTGGGACTTGAGATTATCTCCTCAGCACGGTGGGAGTGGACCACTTAGGTACCACGTGGTCGGGTGGTAGTGTATTTTTCACTCTTATCATTTGAGATTCATCGAGACATCGTGGTTGATGCGTCGTTCGTGATGGTAGATATGTATCCTTTCATTGATGATAAGCATATGTTAGATGATGTTATCTTATGCTTATATTTGCGTGTTAGATTACTTTCTACATATGATGTTGTATATGTTAGGAGTGACATTCCTACTATGTTAATACCAATGATCCCTTCGGTGATTTGGGATGTTATGCACGGAGGGATGGCTAGGGCCCACGATGGTCTAATGATGCTATTAACGGTTGGGAGGAACCATGCACTTAGTTTATTTTTTTTGATCTTTATGATGGATGTATATGTCTTCTATGATGATGTATCATGTGATTGTCTTTGATGTATCATGGATTAGAATAGGATGATGTACCTTATTTCACATATGTATATTCTTTTAAGCCTTCATACCCTGTGACATGTACAGTGGATGATTGAGCATTTGGAAATGTAATGTATGAACATTGGACTTATCATTATTATTTCATGTGGTTGTTGTACTAGATGGATTCATGTATGTAATTCAAGGTTAAGAGATCTTAAAGAATGTAATCTATTATGTATGTTATGTTTACTTTTGAGATGGACATTGCTATTGCTTTCGTTATTGTGAATAAGTTATGTATGGTATTTACTTTCATGTAAAAAAAAAAAAAATGTTACCAAACTTAGTGAAATTCTAGGTTAATTCTTTGGATCCCTTGGCGGGGCATTACAGTATATATATATATTTCTAATTACTTTTAAAATATTTATTTTACATTGATGTTTATTTTTGACAATTGTAAAGTGTTATTTTAAAAAAAAGTTTACACTATGTTTTACTAGCTACTATTTTACATTTTTGTTCAGTTTAGTTTTTTAAATTAAATATTTCAACTTATAATTGAATTGGTAGAAATGATTAGTTCATTCATATAATATAATTTTTATTTTTATTTATATATTTCTTAAAATAATAAAATTATTAATATTTTTAAGTTCCCTTCAACTCTCTCTATTATTCTACCTTTACTTATCCTTATAATAACTGTCATGCCCATATTTTCTTACCCAAAATAAAACATAAATTCTTTTAAAGGAAGACATGGTTTAGATAACTATTTTCTACTACAAATTTTAGATCTGCACTATAAGGAAACAAAACTTTGATTAACTAATTTATTTCAACTCGAAAGAGCATTAGATTTAGATTTCCATTTTAAAGTCTTTCAAATAAAAATCTTAATAAGACATAGAACTACTTTTTTTTGTTTTGTTTTCTTGTATTCAAATAGGAAACCTTTCATACATCACAAATATAAGATCACAAACTTCTCTTTTTCATAGACTCATATACACAAACTTGAATCAAATGACAAGACTTAGCTTTTATAAGTTTTATTTACATTTCTTTGCAAGATACAATAAAGAAAACTATAAATACTTAAACAATGCTCATTTTCCACCCTACCAATTAATGGCATCATGAGGCCTCTTGAGCCCTAGCCATATCCCCAAGCAAGAACTCACTACATCTAAGTATCATAGATGTTATCATATGACTGAGCTCCTAATACAAGAACAATATTTTGAACTACACTTGTTACACATTTCAGACTTACATGAATCCAACTCAAAGAGAAATATTACAAAGGGAAAGTGATAGAAGGGCTCATCTCTCTCTCAAGTTCCCCCTTGATCTTCTTCTCCTCATACTGGTTCTACCATCATCCCTTCCCTTCTCCCTTCTCCTATTCTGCATATAACTTCCCCTTTTCATCTCCAACAATGGTGAATGATCCATCCTCCAAAGTCTTCCTCCCTTTTAATGAAGGCACATGGCTCTCTTATCAATGTGTCATAACCCATTATTTCCCACTATTCTGTCATGCCCAAACTATGAGGGAAAAAACACAATTTTTTTTTAAAAATTATAATTAAAATGCTCTAAGTTCGATATGGTTGTGATCACAGTTAAAGTAAAGGTTCACTACATTTCATCTTAAGTTTATAAACTTGTGGAGGAATACATTGATAAGATTTGAACTTTCGTTATTAAAATGATATTGATATGTGTTACGTTACTACATAATTATACTTAATTTAAATTGCTTTAATTGGAATCTAATTTTTAATAATTACTAACCAATTCTCAATTATAACTAACAAAATTACATTTAAATAAATATTTAGAATACTAACTAAAAACATAAACTAACTTTACAAGCAACAATGAAAATCTAAAACAACTTAAATAAAATACTTACTAACTAATACTACTCCAAATAACATTAACTAAATCTTATTAAATTTAAATTTAATTAAATAACAACTAACTAAATTTAACTAATCATTAAATTAAAACTTTCTAAAATAATTAAACAACTAAACTAACTAAATCTAATACCCACTAACTAAATTTAAATGATCTAACTACATACAAAAATAAAGTAACTAATTTTAAGTAAAACTTAACTTTAACATACTAATCTTATCCTAAACTAACACAACTTTAAAACTACTAACTAAAACTATTAAAAAATAACAAAAAATAACTAACATAACATATATACTAACAACAAAATAAAAATTAAGCAATACTAAACTAAACCATCCCAACCCTTAACACTAACTCACCTACTCACCCCTCACATCCTACCTTACTCCCCCTAACATGTCACATCGACCACTCAAATCTCATGTGCTTTCCAAGCGCTTCCCAAATGTTTCCCCCTAGGCACACTGCCCATAAAAATGTGCTGACCAAGATGTGTATGGTGGCACCAAGGACAAGGGAAAATAGTTGCACATTTAATTCAGCTTTAAAACACACAATTACACTCTCCATCCAAGCAAGAGGTGAGCACCCACTTTAAAAAAGGAGGAAGGGGATGGGATGTGGGGACAGAGTGACGTCAGTCCCCCATAATGGCAAATTTGACTTGCAATACAAACAACTTGTTTTTAATTCATGACCCCAAATTGACGCCAAGTTGGAGGAGTTAATGCAAAAGTTAAATAGGTAAGAATGGATATTTTAAAGATGGTATGTTAGATAGTTATTTATTTATGCTATTTAATTTGTTATTATAAACATATATATCTATGTTTCCCCTTTTTTTTGTTTTATTTCCAATTTTAAATATAAGAATATTCTTTGTTGCAAAGAGAAATTTAAATCCCAAGCCCATACAAAATCCAGAGGGCTTTTGCTCTTGGGCAAACAATTTTTTTTTTTTGAAGTCATAATTTTTCTAAGTATACATTTTGAAGTTGATATATTATCCAAGAGGGGATTTTTTTATTATAAAAAAAAGTAAATCTAATAGGACTTCTTGCAACTAAATAAACCAAGAGATTTAATTATCCATTTAAAACACAATGCAAGAATTGATTTAATTCCAATAATCACGAAAACTGAACATTCATTCATAACATAATTTTTTTGTTTTCAACATATAAGGAAACTTGAAATTTTTGCCTAATTGAATCAACACCATTTCCATCCTATTTTTGATGTGCATCCATATAACTAAAAATTATGATTAAATCACATGATAAGCAATTATACTCAATCCCCATTTATTGGCAAACCTGATTCAAGGGCTTAGCTAGGAAAGAACTAGGAAGAAAACCCAACGTCATTGTCATTACAACAAAGTTTTGAAATACAAATTTAATAGGATTCCAATCCCAAAATTTACAACAATTTAATTGAATTTCCTTGATGACCCTCATCAAGGGTTCCATATCAATTTTTGCAACACATTTCTACGAACTGTGGAGAGAATAGAATCTGATCAGGTGTCATCAAGTATGACCAAAAGATAAATCAAACATGCATATTCATACTAGGTTTTCAAAATAGGATTCACAATGAATCAAAACTAGTGAAAGGTGGATTCTTCCAACAGGAAAAGTCAGACACAACACAAAAATAGATGCCCAATTGGGGCTATAAATCAAGAACTTTCGTTCTTCCATTTTAACATGCCAAACTCATACAAGGTTTGTGCTGACAGGTAGGAGCCCATAACACCCTACCCTCTCTCCCTCTTCTCGTCCTGAGAAGAGACTCTACACTTGTTGGAGTCCAACTAAAAAGACCTTTCCCCAAATTGGTCACTTCTACCCTATCCAAGGGTTTGTAATACCAAAACACCCATACAAGAAAACTTTAAAATTCAAACATAAACATGAAAAAAAAGCATTCAAGAACATGGTTGCAATCTTTCCCAACATACCCAACACACATACAAGAATCCAAATAACATCACCATAGCATTTAAGCATGAAACAAGCATAAAAATTTAAACAAGGGAGATGAAGAACTCCTACCTTCACAAAGAGGTAATGGTAAATGAACAATTTGAGTGGAGCTTTCCCTTTCTTGCCTTCAATTTTCCAAGACTCCTCTCTAAAAGTAGAGATTGAGTAACAACCAAAACTACTCCAAGAAGGGCCTCTAAATAAGACTCAAACTCAACCACCAAAAAGGCAATAACTTCTCCCACCCACCTACAAATCTAGAAGTTTCTAACTCAACCCATACTAAGGTTAACCACTAAGTGGAGTTGAGGTGATGCAACCCATGGTAGCCATATTCAATTTTCGCATGAAGGCAAAAATAGACTTTTTGAGTGACCTCAAAAGTTAATAAAAGGGGCTTAGGGGTTGGAAAATGCCCCCAACCCATACCCATACCCCTTGGGTATAAATATTTCATGTTTTAAAACCTTAAGAATAGATTTGGAACCAAACAAAAGCTAGGAAATATTTAGGACCATCTAACAACTCTAAAAAAAATGTAGATTAAGCACTAATTTGGATTAGGGTGACTAAAATCGATTAAGAACCAAATTAGCAAAAAGACACTAACTTAATCTGACTTAGGTCCAAAGGTTACATAGCTAACCCTAGCTAGCATGCTGAAGAACATAAACAATTCACGAGTGTCAAGTGACACTATACGAATACAGTTACAAATATTAACATTTACTAATCATAGAAAGATACATACATACATCTCATAATTAATTTAGTTACGAACAACAAGGTTCTCACAATTAGCACATAAGGATCAATTCTGTTCTTACGTCGGGTTTCTCAGCTAACATATCTTGCACACTCATTGCACACATTAGTAGTCCCATAAAATCACATGCACATACATATATATGTATCAAGAATTACATAAATTAAAACATACATCTATAACACAATCAGGGTTTCTCTCATCCTATTCAATTCTTAACCATTAAAATTTCTTAAATCAAAGTGTAAATCCTACATTTACTTATTTCATCAACATGCATATACATATGACATTAAATAACGAACATCAAATATCTGAAAATAACATCACACAACATGAAATAATATAATATGTTCAAAGCATCAGATAATGTCTCGACATCTCAAGTCATGAGTATCAAAATACTAATAATGTATCACTATGCTACGATGGGTTGGGGCGAGGCCTCACATATTCATTTTCGTCACATTTGAAGTGGGGCCCTTTTGAGGTGTCATAATGTAAGTTTTAACCATGATTTGACCCTCAACTAACCCCCAACCTTAGGTAGTATAAGTGGGTTAGGTTATTTTAACTCAGTATGCACTCTAGGATCTGTTTTAACCCCTCTAAAGTCCAACTTTAGTTCATATCCGATTTTACAAAAAGTTTGCATTGAGGTTGACTTTGATTGTTGTACAAGAGTTGGCATAGTTTTCTAGAACGTCTTCATATTCATCCAATTAGGCCTTCATAATCATCCACTGCACAAATTCAAATTTAACATCTATAACTCAAACATATAAATATAAGACTGTAAACATTAATACATATCCCTGAATTAACCATAGATCAACCCATTAGATCAATATCATATTCCAACATCATTTCTTTAGAATCATTTGCATATAGAATTCATTTACAAATAAGTATCATTCTTTCTACTTTAACTACTCTAATTGCAAACTTTTCAAGAATAATAACCACATTAATAATTCATAGCATATGTATCAAAATACCTTACACATACATTAATCAAATTCATCAAGCATAAGTACTTACTCTCACTAATTATAGGATTCAAATCATAACATCTCTTAGAATAATACAACAAGTATCACTAGTATTCATTGTGTTATCTATATTCTATTCATTTCCATACTTCTTTATTTTGAATTAAATGATACATAATTTATTTCAAAACAATAATCACATACCCAAAATATAATTTCCATTTTCACAGTGTAGTGCCTACCCTCGTTCACATCTTTTCTAGACTCATTGTTGCTATTATTATCAGACTTTGATGGACTAGTATTATGTTGATGGATTAGTGGTATTATTTTGAGACTATCAGACATTATGTTATGGATTCAGTGGTTATATGATGTGATCATTTAGATTTTACATTTCATGCATACATGATGATCATTATATTGTTTTCAATTATTAATGATGATTAGTTAGATGGTTTATTATCTCATGTGTTTTATTATGGATACTTACCCCATACTTGCATGTGTATGGTGTGCGTGTTTTCTTATTGTATGGCATTTTTGATGTGGTTAAGGAAGGGAGTCGTAGTCACCTGCTTAGTCGGGATCTACACGATGCACCACTTCCTGCCATTGTCTGTTTAGTTTAGCATTATATATATTGTATGTACATGCATGGTTTTTCTGTAGGTTGCAGGTACTGGGTATCGACTTTCCTGAATTTCCAGGATGAGCGTACCCTATTATACTATCTCAATCATAAGAGAAGGGAGATAAATTCTCAAGTCCAAATCCCAAACCCTAAAACCATTTGTCCTAGTGAGTTAGGACAAGTATCAGAGTTGAATACCCATCGAATGTGTCGGATGACATATTTCATAATTTTTAACCCTTTAGACTGATTTTGTATGATTTGTTTTATAATGAGTTTTCATATTTTATCTTGGAGTTCTATGGTGAATTTTCTATTAATTAAGTCTTAATAAATAGATTTAATTAATAAATTAATTATTTGAGAAAATTAAATATCATGATCTTTGATATTTTGATTATAATTAATTAAATGAGAATTAATTGAGGAAAATGAATTAAATAAAAAAAATTAGAAAATTAAAATTAATAATAATAATAAAATAATAATAAAGTAATAAATAAATAATAATAATAAAAGTTATAAAAATTAAAATGAAAGTTATAAAATTTAAATAGAAATTATTTAAAAAGTAAATTGGAGTTATAAGCTTGCATGGGAATTAATGCACTTTTCTATTTCTCATGTGTCAACAACACAGGGGTTAGTGCATCAATTAAGCACATGGTGTCTACAACTCTATGACTCATCAAAAAGGTTGAAAAAGACCCATGCTTAGTTGGTGACACCTTCTAGCTATTTCTAAAAGCATTCTAGAGGTTTCCTGAGAGCTCTTTATATTCAGGCATCCCTAGAAGCTTAGACATAGCATTTGGAGTGCAATTGGAGCATTGGAGGATTTGAGAGTTCTGAAGAAGGGAGCTTGCTCTGTGGGTTTTCTGAGGAAGAGAGATTTAGCATCAGAATCTAGGTAGATTCTTGTGATTTTACTTATGCTATTTCTGCATCTTGCTTTCCCTGTCTTCTTCGTGTCTTCCATATGTCTTCTGAGGAATTTCATATTTTTATTGTATGCATTCTCAATTTGAGCAATTAAATTTATTTGAGAATTTTATATGCATAGATCAAAAAGGAAAACGGGGCTAGGGTTGAAATTCATAGTCAAACCCATTAGAATTAATTATTGGAAATTTTGGAGATCAAAGGTCTATGGGGGAATTCTGAAAATTAGAGGTTTTTAATAAACTGTGTATATACATGTTTATATTGGTCAAATTTGCATACAGAAAACATTTATATATATATGCTGTAAAACTTGATTAAAGTCTACGAATGCATATATATATATATATATATATACTGAACAAGGGAATTTTATTATTCAATTTCGAACCGCATCAATGGGGAAACGTTTTATTAAAAACATTATATTTTATTAAGAAATCGCATCGCGATTTATCTCTGCAAAAAGCGTTTTAAAAAAAAATGTTGTTTAAAAAAAATAATAAATAAATATGCCTGGGCGGGTATGTACCCCCCCACCTTTATCTGTCCACCGATATTTATATTGGCGGGTCGTAGGGTACCTGCAACGCAGTGTACTCGCGACAAAAGAACTGCCATATGGTAGTGGTCGCAGGGTACCCGCGACGGGTATGATTGTACGTCATCGACGGCGATTCAAATATATCAATTGCTTTCGGCTTTGGTTATAAATTGTGATCAATTTTTATATAATTTTAAAAAAAAGTTATTATCAATTGATATTAATATATAAATATATATTTATGTGTGTGTATATATATATATATATATATATGTATGTATGTATATAAGTATATGTATAATAGTTATAAATAATTATTTTATTTAGAATGATTTATATAGATGGATCATTTTGTAAAGATAAAAGATTAAAATAATATGATTAATAATTATAATGAGGAGATAATAATAATTAACTTAATTTAGTTAATTAAGGTTAATTATTAAAACGTGATATAAGTTTTGATATATGCAAATTTTGTTCAATGGAAATGTCATTATTCAAACAAAGTTTATATGAATAAAATATTATTAGATCAATTAGAAAATTGAGTCTAATGGAGAAACTTTTTATCTATCAAACAAATACATGGTTTAGGTAAAACGTGAAATTTCTCCACTTGATATAGTTTGGGAAACGTAAATTGAGACTTTTTTCAAATTTGAAAACTTAGCAAAACCAAAACATGTGTTTACATTGTGTATTCTTTATGCTATTGTTTTGGGTTTTGGGTTGACTAGTGTTGACCAGTTATAGGACATCTACCAGAGGCTTGGGGGTTTTGTGATTGTGATGTCATGATGATGTTTTAATATCGATCTTTATAAACCCAACCATGGTTATGTGATGGAATGCTCTATGTATTGGATGTGAATACTGATTGTTATAGTTGAGATTTTTTTATTTATGAGACACTTGACTTAACCATTAATTTTGGTCATCAATCAGTTATCCTTGGTTATTTTCTAGTCGCCATAATGGGACTGAGATGTGGATTTATTCTTGATGATGTCATGTTGTGACATGTTTGACTCAACCATTTTTGGAGTCTTCGATCAGTATGATTGAGATATATTTTGGTTATTGAGAACCATTGGATACTTTTGATTATCAGTGATACTTCAGTTGCCAATAGAGAGCTGTTGTGTTCATGATTTTCTATGGATGTTTTCTCATGGAGATTTGATGCTTTTATGCATATTTGATGATTTTATGGATTATCTTTTGTAATTTTGAGATTTATGAGTCCATGAGCATTAGGGTGGGATATCTACATGTAGTGACGGGAAGTGGCTTGCAATGGGGGCCGAGGTCCTAAGAGGCTACCAGGGTAACTCATTGTAAGTTGGATTAATAAGTGATAACATTCACACCTAATACTAACTGAATGAACCTAAAAAGATAACTGTTTTGTTCTCGCCCATGCCTTGAGTGCTTGTATAGGCTAGGATGGGAGTAGTGAGATGCATAGTTGTGACCTTGCATTCCATAGTATGCCTTGTCAGTATGAGAGGATACTAGTGGCCACATGAGATCAGTATTGACCCGTGGAGTTTAGCTAACTGCTAGGGTAACTTGTACGTGATAATTGTGATGATACTTTCTCGCTTGCATAGTAGGTTCCTACATGTCATTGTGTGCCTCTGGGAAGTAGATGTCAGTTTTGTGATTGGAACCTTTGAGTTAGTATACTTTTAGGATTCTTGGACTTATAGAGATATGTGCTATGTGATTTTGATAGCCTGTTTGGGACTTGAGATTATTTCCTTAGTACGGTGGGAGTGGACCACTTAGGTACCATGCGGTCGGGTGGTAGTGTATTTTCCACTCTTATCATTTGAGACTCATTGAGACATTGTGGCTGATGCATCCTTCGTGATGGTGGATATGTATCTTTTCATTGATGATTAGCATATGTTAGATGATGTTATCTTATGCTTATATTTTCATGTTAGATTACTTTCTACATATGATGTTGTATATGTTAGGAGTGACATTCCTACTATGTTAATACCGATGATCTCTTCGGTGATTTGGGATGTTACGCACGGAGGGATGGCTGGGGCCCACGATGTCTAATGATGCTATTAATGGTTGGGAGGAACTGTGCACTTAGTTTATTATGTTTGATCTTTATGATGGATGCATATGTTCTCTATGATGTTGTATCATGTGATTATCTCTACTTTGATGTATCATGGATTAGAATAGGATGATGTATCTTATTCTACATATGTATATTCTTTGAGCTTGTCATACCCTGTGACATGTACAGAGGATGATTGAGCATTTGGAAATGTAATGTGTAATCATTGGACTTATCATTATTATTTCATGTAGATGTTGTACTAGATGGATTCTTGTATGTAATTCAATTAAGGGATCTTTAAAGAATGTAATCTATTATGTATGTTATGTTTACTTTCAGATGGTCATTGATATTGCTTCTGTTATTGTGAATAAATTATGTATGGTATTTACTTTCATGTGAAAAAAAAAATGTTGCCAAACTTAGTGAAACTCTAGGTTAATTCTTTGGATCCCTTGGCGGGGCGTTACACACAGTCACCTTGTGTAGAATGTATTCACCACAACACACTATCTATTCAATTCAATTGGCCATACTTTCAATTACTAAAACTATCTAATTATCATGATGAGATAAGATGAACAATATAAGGTATTTATCCATAAGGTAACTTACATTAGCTAATCAAGATGTTAACACAAATTAGACAATCCATCATAGTGTGAATTAGTTCTAATGTTACCAGTCTCATAAACTATCTAAACTATCATATCATATGTAAAGAGGACTAACCATTTCTATCTGTAATCATTATCAATTGTATGAACAAAATCCACAGTTGATCATAAGTTGAGTCTAACTTTGCACATTAATTAAACAAGTACAATTCTACTATACAAAGTATCACATACACATTTGCACCTAATATTCAGATGGTTATAAATGATAAGTCAATCTTATTTAAACAATACTAATCATAGCAAGTCACATAAGGATTCTCCCTAATCATGTTATTGCATAAGCTGTATAATATTCTCTAATGAAAAAATTAATATTTACTTCTAATAAAATTATATTGTAGACAAATTAACAATCCTTCTAGTCCTTACTTGGATGGGACCTTACAATAACATAGCATTCTCTCTTTTAGCTCTCTCTTCATATACTTCCTTTCTATCTATAAATCTATATTTTCCTAGCAAAAACTATGATGCATTGCATCTCTTGTCTTATTTTATTTTTTGTTAAGCCTAGACATGAAGGGGGTGATAACACATGGATGCTAAGGATGATATTTGGTGTGGATGGATAACATATGAACAAGAGTAAACAAGAGCCACATAGTAGCATGCACTTGCCATAAAATCATTGTAATAGAAATAGTTATTAATTTTTATAATAAGTAATTAATATAGTAAACTTAAAATGTAAAAAAATAGACTTATAATATTAATTTATTCATTATGTATCATATAATTTTAATATTGTAAAATATATTACAAAATATCACATAAATAATTAAATTTTAATAATAATAGATAAAAGTAGTTATAACTAAATATAAAAATAATTTCATCAACAATATAAAAATATTAAATATTAATAAAAGATAATTATTATTGAAAATATATCCAAAAAATAAATCAATAGGGAGGAGACATCCAAAAAAAAGGGTCCTATAAGATCAAATGAAATAAGTCAATCATCATACAGAAAAATAGTTTTAATAATAAATTATATTAATAAATCAATATAAAAACTTGATAAACATTTGATAAATCAAAAAATAAATTCAAAGTGATTGGTTGATACATTATAAATTAATCCTCTAATATGTTAAAGTGAATGCAATAATCCTGGCCTACAACAAGTACAATAAGTACTCTGTAAATTAAGTTTGAAGACACATTTCAGCCTACTAAAAAAATAATGGAAAAATAATATATGATGGAGAACATGAGTAGTTTGTTAAATATTTTAGAAACTAAAAACTTCTTATGTAATAATGTAGTTACCAGCTAGAATAAAGTGTAACCAACAATTATTCTTCAACTATATTTTATTAAATTATATATGTAGGATACTAATGCTTTAATTCAATTCAAATTTTTGATTCAATTGACCAATCAACTCATAGCATTTAAAAGATTAAAATGAACTACAAATGTTTATATCTTTTTCTATTTTTTCATTATTTTATAAATCACAATTTCCATTCATTCTAGGACCATACTATTTTTGGTAGGGAGAAAATTCAATTTTCTTCAAGAAAAATACAAATATTTTCTAACAACTTTATCACGCATTAATGCATGCATTAATTACAACTTTATCTTTTCCACACATTTGTAACAAGTTGATTAGAATTTAAAAAAAAATCATTTTATCCTCCACCTCACACAACTTTACAAAAATGAATGTCTAATCAATATTAATTACCACAATCTATTTTTCTTACCAAGTTCAAATATAGAGTTAAATGTTTTTTATTTCTTATATATATATATATATATATATATATATATATATATATATATATATATATATATATATATATATATATATATATATATAAAATTACTTTTAAAATATTTATTTTACATTGATGTTTATTTTTGAGAATTGTAAATTTTTTTTTTTTTAAAGTTTACATTATGTTTTACTAGCTACTATTTTACAAATTTTCTCAATTTATTTTTTTAAATTAAATATTTCAGCTTATAATTGAATTGGTAGAAATGAGTAGTTCATTCATATAATATAACTTTTATTGTTATTTATATATTTTTTAAAATAATAAAATAATAAATATTTTAAAAATTCCCTTCAACTCTCTCTATTATTCTACCTTTACTTGTCCTTATAATATCATAGCATTCTCTCTTTTAGCTCTCTCTTCATATACTTCCTTTCTATCTATAAATCTATACTTTCCTAGCAGGAACTATGATACATTATGTCTCTTGTCTTATTTTATTTTTTGTTAAGCCTAGACACAAAGGTGGTGATAACACATGCTACTATTTTACAATTTTTCTCAATTTATTTTTTTAAATTAAATATTTCAACTTATAATTGAATTGGTAGAAATGAGTTGTTCATTCATATCATATAATTTTTATTGTTATTTATATATTTCTTAAAATAATAAAATAATAAATATTTTAAAAATTCTCTTCAACTCTCTCTATTATTCTACCTTTACTTGTCCTTATAATAACATAGCATTCTCTCTTTTAGTTCTCTCTTCGTATACTTCCTTTCTATCTATAAATCTATATTTTCCTAGCAGGAACTATGACACATTATGTCTCTTGTCTTATTTTATTTTTTGTTAAGCCTAGACACAAAGGTGTTGATAACACATGGATGCTAAGGAGGATATTTGGTGGGGATGGATAACGTATGAACAAGAGTAAACAAGAGCCACATAGTGGCATGCACTTGCCATAAAATCATTGTAAGAGAAATAGTTATTAATTTCTATAATAATTAAGTAATATAGTAAACTTAAAATATAAAAAAATAGACGTTTAATATTAATTTATTCATTATGTATCATATAATTTTAGTATTGTAAAATATATTACAAAATATCACATAAATAATTAAATTTCAATAGTAATAGATAAAAGTAGTTATAACTAAATATATAAATAATTTTATCAACAATATAAAAATATTAAATATTAATAAAACATAATTATTATTGAAAATATATCCGAAAAATAAATCAATATGGAGGAGACATCCCAAAAAAGGGGTCCTATAAGACCAAAAGAAATGAGTCAATCATCATGTAGAAAAATAGTTTTAATAAGAAATTATATTAATAAATTAATATATAAACTTGATAAACATTTGATAAATCAAAAAATAAATTCAAAGTGATTGGTTGATATATTATAAACTAATCCTCTAATGTCATGCCTAAAATACAATGGCAAAAATACACATGATTTTAATTTAAATCCACTAAGTTTGATGTGTTTGTTTCCACAAGTCAAAGTAAAGGTATTATGTAAAATAGATACAGGTTCTCCTAACAATGTCTTGACATTCCATTTAAGTTTATAATCAATGAGTATGAATAGATTGTTAAATTTGAACATTTTTTATTAAATCGGTTTCGACATTTGTTTCATTATTACATTAATGTTAAACAATATATTATTTTTCATTTACTTTTCAATAACTCATACGTAAATCAACAATCTATTAAATCTGCTAGAAAACATAATTTGCATCTAATATAAAATTATGATAACATTACTCATCATAGCGTCATTTAAGCAAAATATTAATGAACAATATATTAAAATTATTCGATTAAGAATTTATAATTTAAATAAGATAAAATGATAAATCTATCTAATCTTTAATTATTTTAAACAATTTAAAACAAGTCATAAATCTAACTTAACTTTATAACCTCTACTAATTTATAATTTTTAAAAAATAAAATAACACTAACTTACAAATTAGGTACAACATAATCACTAACGTTTAAATAAAAGATTTAACTAAACTCTACTACTAACTTTAATTAATACTAATTTAAAATATTTAAAGTATATCTAAACTTAAACAAAAATGTACCAAGTACTTAAAATTTTAAACTAACTAAAACATAATTAACTAAAACTAAATACTATTTAAGAACTTAAACTAACTTAATAAAACAAACTAGAAAAATACTAAAATTAATTAAAATCTAACATTTATTACACTTATTTTAAAAACTTAAAATTAAAACTAATTAAAAACTTTACTAATACTAAATCCTAAACTAACAACTAACTACATCCTAATACCTAAACTGTATATCAAACATTTAAAAAAAAAAAAACTAAACTTAAAACATTATTTAAAACTACTAATCCAGTCCCCCAAAAAAAAAAACTAAAACTTTAAAAAAGCAGCCCCAAAAATATCTCCCAAAAAGATGTATGCTTGGCTAAGAAGAAGGTCATAAAAAAGTAGAACTAAAAAACCATAAAGTTTAAAACAAACCTTCATACCATAAATTCCCCACTCAACTCATTGGTCATGTCACATGGTCTAATATGGCTGCAAATTTTATGGGGGTGCAGGGGTGATGTCATCTCCCTTAAAAGAATTAAAGACATTGACTTTTGTTATTTTAAAAAAAAACTAAATGTCATGCCCAAAATATCGAGCAAAAAAAAACACACCAAATTTTTTTATTTTTTAAAAAATTAACAACACCATTATATTTGATATATATTTTCACAAGTTAATGTATAGGTATAAAGTGAACATGTACGATGATCACCTAATGATGTCATGACACTTCTATAACAATCTATACTCAAAGGGGTAAGAAGAGATCGCTAAATCTGAACATTTGATATTAAATTGATTTCGACATTTGTTCCATTATGAATTTAATTTTAAAACAATATATTATTGTCATTTACCTTCAATAATCCTTACGAGATTCAACTAATAAAACATTCTAATTTAATCCAATGATTCTAGAATTTAATAATATGCACTAGCATAGCTTAAAACTACATAAAAATAAACAAGGCGTAAATTCGACTTAATAACCATAACTAAACTCAAATTTTGAGAATTAAATAACACTAACTATTTTTTTTAAAAAAATATATAAAAAAATTGGTGTGTTTCTACTTGAAATTTTGGGCATGACATCTCATTGATTTCAAACTGGAATATGCAAGGGGTAATAAATGTTAAAACTTTATTTGGTAGAGATTAGGATAGGCTTAAGATATTTGTTATATGTATATATATTTTCTAGAGTTCTAACTCCCCCACTTGCCTAAAACTGAACCACCTTCAAAAAGTAATAACTCCGCCACTTGCCTAAAAGTTTAGAGTCTTCTAACTCAAGTAGACATAGGCTAACCTCAAGGTGGAGTTAAAGTTATCCAACCCATGATAAAATCATTCAATCTTCGCAATAAAGTAAAAATGAGGTTTTTGAGTAACCATAAAAGTCAACAAAAGGGGCTGGGGGGGGTGGAAAATGCCCCCAACCTACACCCATACCCTTTAGGTACTTAGATTTCATGATTTTTGGCCTTTAGGATTAATTAGGGACCTATCAAAAGTTAGAAAATTTTAAGACTTTCTAACATCTTTCAAAAAATGCATATTACTCACTAATCTTGATTAGAGTAATTAATCTTGATTACTAATTGATTAGCAAAAAGATAACTAACCTAATTCAACTTAGATCTTTAGGTTACTCGATTAACCCTAACTGTCATGCTGAAATGCATATACAATTCACATGTGTCAAGCAACACTAAAAAATCATTGTTACAAAACATTAATACTTTAATGATTACAAAATGATACATTCATTCAATCCACGATATAAATAAAATACAAACAATAGGGTTTGCATCTTTTGTTAGATTCAACCCTAGTTTCCACAATAGTACATAGGGTTCAGTTTCATTTCTTTGTTAGATTTTTTAGTTAAAATATCTTGCACACATCAATAGCTCAATAATTCACATACATATATTCAAAACTTATCTGGATAGTTACATAAATCAAAACATGAATCTTTCATATAATTAATTGTTTAATTCATTTCTACTTATATTTAATCATTAGTAATCACATAATCAATATAACATAACCTATTCATTAAATGGGATTAACATACTAGAATAATCATCGTTAAGTATGCATATACCTAGCATCATAAACATCACCAATTAAGAAATGCTAAACTATCTGAAAGCATAAAGCCTAATCATCGAGGTACCGAAATCAACACCCTCATTATTAGGTAAAAATAACTTGCATCATTGTTAGTGAAATTTTAATGTTTAAACACTTGAGATAGTGTAGTAGTTCTTGAATCACTAAGTATTAAATATGGATGTATCAATTGATCTCAATTTTCATTAGGACATTCACAACATAAAACATTACTTCATATATGTTTAAATCTCCTATAATGGTTTTAACAGAGAATTCATATTTGGTAAGTACATACGAGGAGGGACCTTACATCTAATCTATTAAAGTGAATACAATAACCTTGGCCTACAACAAGTACAATAAGTACTCTGTAAATTAAGTTTGAAGACACATTTCAGCTTGCTTAAAAAATAATGGAAAAACAATATATGATGGAGAACATGTGTAGTTCGTTAAATATTTTAGAAACTGAAAACTTCTTATGCAACAATGCAATTACCAGCCAGAATAAAGTGTACGCAACATTGAAAATAGAAAAATTGTGTTATGTAAAAGATTTTATTTACAATTATTCTTCAAATATATTTTATTAAATTATAATATATATATACACATATATTTATATACACATATATATATACATATATATATATACATATACGTATATGTATATAGGTATACATATATGTATATGTATATAGGTATACATTTATGTATATATATATACATATACATATACATATATATATATACGCATATGTATATCTATATATGTATATACATATAGTATATACATATACATATATGTATATGTATATGTATATAGGTATACGTATATGTATATAGGTATACGTATATACATATATGTATATGTATATGTATATAGGTATACGTATATGTATATATGTATACCTATATACATATGTATATACATACATACATACATACACACACACACACACACACACACACACACACACACACACACACACACACACACACACACACACACATATATATATATAATTGAGCTTGTTATACATGATTTAAGATAGAATTTAAATTTAAAGTATATACAAAATTAATTCATCAAAATTTAATATTAATGTTTTATATAATATTACATTTATTAAATTAATAATATATAATTCACCACAAATTAAAATGCATTATACATTATTTAATATGTATATAAAATAATAAATATCCTTAAATAAATAATTTACAGATAATAAATAAAAACATATAATAAGGTATACTAAAAATTTAACTTGAGATAAACAAAAAACTACTTACTTAAATCAGCATTCATGTTACATGGGCTACTTTTTGGAATAAACAAGACATTACCTTGAAAACCACTCACTTCTCCAAGGATTTCGTTTAATATGCTCTTTTTTTATAAAGATTTAAAAAAAATGAATTTGCTATTCACTTTGTATTTTAGGGATGTGGGGTGGCGGGTCCTGCTCTAACACCACCAACAAACATTTATTCTATTATTATTATATTTTAGAATAATAAATATTTATAATTATATTGAAATTTCTTTTAAATTTAACTGCTACTACTAATTTTCCCACAATCATAGGCAATTATGTAGGGAACAAATAAAGATTGGTTTATATTACTAAAATTAGGTTCTCATATGCACAATTTATAAATTACCATGTCAAAGACTTCATCATGCATTTAAATATTAAATATATTAATTAATTTTTACATTAATATATATACACATTTCTATCTTTCAAAATTATAAACATAAAATAAATTAGGATTAAAATAGCTTAAAATGTAATTAAATCTTTTAACACTTAAAGTTTTGAATATTTAACTTTATTAAATAAATAAATAAATATATATGTACATATATATTATTAAAAAAAATTATAAACAGTATATAAATATATATAATAAATTACAAATATATTAAATATTACATACAAAATTATATTTAATATATTTATAAAATAATATGTCTCAATTTAAAAAGAATAAAAACTAATAATAAAAACAAAATATATCAAATATAAACATATTTTTAAGAACAATGATAACATATTTAAAATAATGTTTTTTGGTTTGATATATATGAAAGTTATATATCCTTGTCATGATTTTAGGATGCATTCTAGTTGATTGATTTTGTTTCTAAATAAAGATTCTTTTTATAATAGGAATATTGATTTGAATACATAAATAATTTGAAAACTTCACTTTTACAACTAATGTTTGAATTTATACTTTATGTCTCTACCATTTTCATAGGATAAATCTAGGAGTTTATTTAGGAATTTGTAGTGCCTGCCCCTATGTCATTTTTTTTTATAATCATTGTCAAACTCTTTTAGGGCTAGTTTTATGTTGATGATTATTAGTAACATTATTTTGAGATTATCAGATATTGTTTCAGATTCAATTTATTATATGATGAGATTACTTGGTACTTTATAGTTCATGTATGCATGATGATTATTCAAGTGATTTCAGTTATTGATGATGATTAGATAGATGGTTTATTCTGTGTGTGTTTTCTTATGGATACTTACCCCATACTTGCATGTGTATGGTGTGCATGTATGTTTTCTTTCTGTATGGCATTTTTGATGTGGTTAAGGAAGGGAGTCATAGTCACCTGCTAGCCGGGATCTACGCGATGCACCACTTCTTGCCATTCCCTGTTTAGCTTAGTATATATATTGTGCTTGTACATGCATGGGTTTTATGCAAGTTGCAAGTACTGGGTATCGACTTCCCTAAATTGCCAAGATGAGCATACCCTATCGCATTATCTCAATGGTAAGAGAGGGGAGATAAAATTCCCAACTCCAAATCCCAACCCTTTAAGCCATTTGTCCTAATTGAAAATTAGGACAAGTATCTAAGTCGGGTACCATTTGAATATGTCGGATGACGTAATTCGTGATATTAACCCTTTAGGTTTGATTTTGTATGTGTTTTGCTATGATGGGTTTTTGTATTTACTTTATAAGTCTTTAGTGTATTTTCTATTGATTAAGCCTAATTAAAAGATTTAATTAATGGTTTAATTTAATGAAAAATTAATATAATATTTTAATATTTATTTTATTTAATTAATTGGGAAATTAATTGAATAAAAGAATTAAATTTTGAAATGAAAGTTATAAGTTTAAATTTGGAACATGACAATAATTATTTTAATAATAATATATTTACAGTTCATTTTTAATAAATGCTAAATAATATTATTATATATTTTATCAATTAAATTTCAAAAATAAATTTATAAATGCAAAAAAAATTAATTTACTAAAATTTCATGACCACATGACGAGCGCATGAGATTTAAAATTTATAAATTAATAAAAAAAAAAAGTGAATGTTAAATAAATTAATGTGCATTATTTTAATATTTATTCACATAGGAGTATGCGAGCTCTTGGGAGTTGTCATGTTGACAACACAAGAGTTTGCACTCTAATTATGCACATGTTGTCTACATTTAGGAGTTAGCACATTATTTGAGCACATGGTGTCTACAACATTCTAGAGACCTCATCATGTCTATCTTCTTGTTGTGGAAGTTACGTGCTTAGTTGTCATGCTTATCTCCTAGTTCTTTCTAGACACATTCTAGATGCATCTTAGAGGCCTTTATATAGAGGTTCTCCTAGTGTGTTTGGACAAGCTTACATGCATTTGAAAAGCTCATATGCTTCTACAAGCACTTCTAGTCACTTGGGGGTTTCGGTTGGTTTGATTCTTGGAGGAATAGAAAATGTTGGAGAAGGAAGGGATTTTTTTATGGACTTCTGAGGCATAGTAAATTAGCATCAGTACCCAGGTGCACTCATGATTTTTGCATATTCCATTTGCACTCTTTCTCTTCTTGTCTTCATTGTGTCTGTTATATGTGTCTGAATATACTCCATAAATGAATCTTCAATCTTGAAATTGGAATCTAGATATGTATGTTAATTTTTTATTTGGTTGCGAAGAAAACATTAGAAAACCCTAATTTTATTTATGAAGGAAATTCATCACAAACTGCCTTGTCACTGTCCCTTGCATAGAACCGAACTCAAAAATTCATAACTTTTTACCTTGACCAAATTTATTCAATCACTCTAGTTAGATTTGGTGCAACTTGGCTCTCTCCAACATATTTCAAATTTGGCTCGATCCAATAGTTCATTAGGGAGATATTGCCCCTGTACTGGGACTATTTTATTCAATGACAGTCATTCCTCCATTTTCCATAACCAGGAGTTCTTGTGCTTAAACTTCACAAAAATAATATATCAAAGAATGGAATGAATTAAAAACTAAACCAACATAGATCTAAGACATTTCTAAGCAATATTTTATCCAAATTAGGAGTCTTTTCAATACAAAAAGTAGATTGTGCCCTTACGAAAGCAAGCTAGGACTTTGCAGAGAATTTGATTTGGTATTGTATAAAATTTTGTTAAATTGCATCATTTTGACCACAGACACCCTACAAATCCCTACCATTCCTCCCCTCCTAAAACTCAAGCTCATCAATGCTAATAATACATTTCAAACTAGTTGCAACTTCCTCAAACTGGTTACAGTCAGTTATGATTGTTTACATTTAGTTGAATGTTTTGTTGTGTAGTTGACAACATGGTTGTCAACTTTGATAGCCTTACATCATTATGCATTTTATTAATATTCCAAAGTATTTTCAAGATTTTTATCCCAACTTTAAATCCTCAAACCACTCTTAAATCCCATAAACCCTCTACGAGCCTTCTAGGCTTCATTTTGCCAATTTTTGGTAATTTACATTTTTAGGCACTTCAAGTGCATTTGACACCATATAATGGCTCTACTTTCCATATTAAGATAAATTGGACCTTTGAAGGTCTTTAAATAACTCATCTACCTTAGAATCTTGAAGTGAACCCTAGGTACACTAACTCCCAAAATGCCATTAAGGCTACATCATTGATCCTTTTACAAAGTGATCAATCAAAACATTTAAAACATAAACAAAACATTTTTAAGTGACCATTATGAACTTATTACAGTCAAATGAACCTTCAAGGTTATGTTCATCCTTTGATTCCCCTAGGATCTATTTAGTGACCCTAGTTCCTCTAGGCCTTTTGTCCTTGTCCCTGGTGCTCCTACACCAGTTAATAGTTGAAGAAGTGTAATTAATTATTAGTCAATTTAAGTAAATGGATTTTTAAATGAGGGAAAATTAAAAGAAAAGAGATATTAATAAGTGGAATTAAATAATTGAATTATTAATGAGATTGATTTTACTAAAAATCAATGAGGATTATTTTAAATAAATGATTGTCCTTGAAGTGTTTAAAGGAAATTGTAAACTAATTATTTGAAAGTTGATAAGTATTATTTTAATGTTTTGAATAATGTCAATGATTTTATCTAAAAGTCAATGGGAACTAGTTCAATGATTTAAATAAGTAAATAATTATCTTATGATTATTTTAGAGAATTGTTTTAAAATAATGGAGGAATAATTCTATGTTTTATTCAAAAAATAAATGGGTTGAGTTGTAGATTAAATGAAGAATCTTATACACTTGAAATGTACTTGAAAATGAAAACTAAAACCTAATATTTGGCTTAACCATGTGATTGCAAAAGCAAACTAAAATATGTGTTTGTATCTTGTTTTTTATGCTATCCATGTTTGGGGTTTGGGTGGTCCTAGAGTGTTGACTAGTTATAGGACGTCAACCAAAGGCTTGGGAGTTATGATATGTGATGGTAATGTGATGATATGCTCTATGAGATGTTTGTATTTATTGTTCATTGATATTTTTTAGTCTTCTTATGTGAAGCTAAGATTTATGTGTATGAGACACTTGACTTAACCATTTTTGAGTCATCGATCAGTTATCCTTGGATTACTTTCCAATTTCCATGATGGGACTGAAGTGTTGATTTATTTCTTGATGTTGTCATGTTGTGACATGTTTTGACTCGACCATTTTGGAGTCTTCGATCAGTATTATTTTATTTGAGATGCCTTTTTGGTTGCTCGCTGTGAACCAATGGATATGATGATTTATCATTGATATGGATATTGAGATTTATTTTGAGATACTATACGGTTGCTCGATGAGGACTAATGGATATTGTGATTATCATTGATACCTTCAGTTGCTAATAGAGGACTATTGTGGTCATGATTATCAATGGATTCTTTTCAGTTGCTCATGGAGATTTGATGTTCTTATTGTGGATTACCTTTTGGTATTTTTCCAATCACTTGTTTAGGACTGGGGTGATTTTATGTGATTATGGATTTGTGCTTTTATTGAGCCTAGGGTAGGTTATCTACTTGTAGTGTTGGGAAGTGGCTTACAATGGGGGCTGGGGCCCTAAGTGGCTGCCAGGGTAACTCATTGTAAGTTGTATTAATAAGTGAAAATATTACACTAAATGGGGATTAAAATGAACCTTATAAGATAATTATATGTTCTCACCCATGCCTCGAGTGCTAGTACAGACTAGGATGGGAGTAGAGAGAATGCTTGATTGTGACCTTGCATTCTGTAGTATGCCTCGTCAGTCTGAGAGGATACTAGTGGCTGCATAAGGATCACTAGGGGGCCAAAATATATTGAGAGACTACTAGGGTAACTCTAGTGTGATCCATGCAATGACACTTTCCCACTTACATAGTAGGTTTCCTACATGTCTTTGTTGTGCCTTTGGGTCTAGATGTTGATCTATGTGTTGGAACCCTTGAGTTAGTATACTTTTAGGATTTCCTAGACTTAGAGAGCATTTGTGTTATGTGATTTGATATCCTATTTGGGACTTGAGACTATCTCCACAACATGGTGGGAGTGGGCCATTTAGGTCCCACACTGTCGGGTGGTAGTGCTTTTTCACTCTTACCATTTGAGATCTGTCTAAGACACCATGGCTGATGCATTCCTTGTTGGCATCTATCTTCATTCTATTCTTAGATTATGATGATGGACATGTATCCTTATATTGATGATTAGCATATGATAGATGATGTTGTATACTTATCTTATGCCTTATTTTGCATGATTAGATTTATGATGCATATGTTATAGCATGTTAGATTGCTTTCTGCATATGATGTAGTATGTTTTAGGAGTGATGTCCTTACTATGATAATACCAATGATCTCTTCGGTGACTTGGGATGTTATGCATGGAGGGATGGCTAGGGCCCACGATGGTCTAATGATGCTGTTTATGGTTGAGAGGAACCGTGCATTTAGATTTTTATGTGTAGTGTTTATGATTTATGGCTATCTTTTACGATGGATGTTTATATCTTCTATGATGATGTATCATGTATGAAATTTGGTTTCATTTACTTTATTGCACTTGCATCATGGATTAGAATAAGATGATGTACTTCATTTTCACACATGTATATTCTTTTAAGCCTTTCGTACCATGTTTCATGTACAATGGATGATTGAGCATTCCGAATTTAATTGCCATGAGGCATTCAGAACAAATGTGTAATATGGATATTGGACTTTCTATTTATTCTTTCATGTGGATATAGTAGTGGTTAGACTTAGTATTAATTAGATCAAATGTGACTCAACGTCTTAGGATCCTTAAGGAATATAACTTGTTATGAATATTTTTAGTTGTATGTATGTTATTACTTTTTCTACTATGTGTTTGATATGAATGGTTTATCTTTCATGTTTTAAAAAAAAAAAATTGTTTGGCAAACTTAGTAAAAAATTTAGGTTAATTCTTTTGGATCCCTTGGCAAGGCATTATATTATTTTATTTTATCTTATCTTATTTAGTAGGCATCTTTTAGGAATGAATTTAGGAAGTTAATAAAGATATATAGTGGGTAGATTTCTTGTGTAGGAATTTAATTTAAAAAAAAAAAAATTGTCTTTTTTACATGGTTCATCTTTCTAACTAAAAACTACTTTTTTTTTAATTTTCTGATTTTTGAATTTTGTAACTAGGAAAGGAAAGTTTTCTTTTGCTATCTTTAATCTATTCCTAACATTAGTACAAAAATCAAATATTTCAAAATGAAAAGATGTAAAATCTTTCTTTTTTTGTTTTTGTTTTTGTTTTCTATCTTTTTTACATAGAAATAAAATTATTGAAATAAGAAAATTGATATATTCCTATATTCCATTGAACCCACTTTTTTTTGTTTTACCCTAATGTTTGTGAAAACTTGGCTTTGATACCAAAATTTCATGACCAAAATTTGAACAAGACACACACACAAATATACTATTCAATTTTAATTTTTTGAAACATTTTAAGAAATCATATCAAATCATTAACAAATTATTGCTAAAAATTCCAACTACTTTAAATCATATTCAAGGAAATATTTAAAGTTAAATGTATTCACAACATTGAAATTTCTCTTCAAATATTACAATCACAATTGGATCTTTACAAAAAATCAAAATTACCTAAATGAAGATCTACATGTTATCTTTTACAATACAACACTTTTACAAATAGTTATACTAAATCATCTTGAAATCTCCAATGGAAAATGAAATCTTCCAAGATTTTCTTCAACAAAAAACCATTTGGAAAACCTATAGAACAAAACACTGAAAACCATGGAGAGCTCACCCATAGAGCTTGGAGAACGAAGACCAACCAAGTAACAATCAAACACAACCACATAAAAAATAATTACATGATACAACATTTAACACCCTTTTTGAGCTTACACAATAGGTTACCATAGCAACCAATATAATGGGTGAAGGTGTGCCTAAAACCTCGAGGAGAGAAAATTTTCCTTCACAAGGAATACAAAATAATTACAAACTCTCACAAAATTTCTCCCCTTATCACCCCCAAAATGCATAAAAATATTGTAGTAGCACATGCAACATAGACTACATGTGTATCTCTCTTCCTTCTAGGGAAGAGAATTTGCACTCAAGGGAAAGGCCCGACTAACCCCTTTACTTGAAGGCCACTTCTTCCCTTCCAAGGGTGAGTGATTTCCTTCCACACTCATAACATCATACTCTCAAAATCAAAGATAAAGAGAAAAAAAAGAAAAAAATTAAAATTCATTCACACTTAACAATACAACATGAATAATACACATATGCATCTGTAACCAAATTTACATAACATTTATTCAGTAAAACAATACAATACACAATTCCTAAAACATGGCAAAAGCTCCAACCTTTCTCCAAGCTATGGCAAATGAACCAATTTGAGAAGAGCCCTCTATCCTTCCTTGATCAAATCTCCAAAAAAAAATAGAAAATCTCTAAAACTAGAGAGTGGGTGAATGAAAACTTTATTTTCAAATTTTCCTTTAATAAGAAACTAAACTCCTTCTTTTCCTCCATCATGAAAGAGAAAAAAATCACTTTAACCCCACCTAAGTTTCCCAATTCGATTAGAACTCCAGCTCAGTGAAGATAAGGTGAGAAGTTGGGTAAGATTTCTTTCCATTTTCGTAATACTTGAAAAATGGGATTTAAAAAGGGTTAGAAAAGTGATTTAAACTAAACTAAAGTCAAAATTAAAGCCCTAAAATATAGTGCTAACATGTAGGTAACTTAATTTTACCAAAAGAACATCCTAGGACTCTAATAAGGGCCTCTAAAGTTTCCTTAAACTTAAAATCCGAATTTAATCTAATAAAAGCTTTCATAAGATATTTTTATCCAAGGGGATAAAAACTTAAACATTTCTAATTGGTTAGGAATAAGGTTGGGTGTCTTTTGCCAATATCTCAACTTGACTTGCCACTTAAACAAATAACAACACAAGTGTTAAGTGACACTATAAATATACATTTAACATTATGAGTGACAAATCATTTTTCACAAAAAGAATCTAATCTAAAACACTCATTCACATTACGTTCACAAAGTAAAATACTTAACAATGAGGTTAAGATATCTTCATTATATCTAACCTTGGCATTCTTAGTTAATACAAAGGTATAGTCTTGGTTCTCCATTCTACCATGGTTATTTCTTACACACTCAAACTGCATATCAGTAGCCTAAAATAAATAAATTGTATGCATATATAAATCCTATATCAAATCTATATTCATAACTTAATCAAACATAAAATATTTACCAATTAAGTTTCAAATGACATATTTCTATTTCTAAGCTATTGTGCATATATAATACTAACATAATCAAAGTAAACACGATATGACTATTTTATAACATGTCATGATTTTCACATATATAATCCATCTGATGTTTGTATAAAAACATACCTTCCTACCCATTAATAAAATCACCAACCAAGTACATGAATGCAAATAATCATCAAGCATCATAAATAAGTTCTAACATCATAAATAATCACTGTAAAATAAAGTGTCTCATAGTATCAAATAGTTTGAATATCAATCCAAAATAGTCCAACATATAACAAGGTCTCAAAATATAAAGTATCTGAAATGCAAATAAATAGCTATGCTATGATGGTTCTAAGTGAGGCCTCACATCCTCCCCCTTAGGCATGAACATCCTCCCCCCCAAGCATGAACATCCTCCTGGAGTTCATCAAAGAGGCAGGGGTACTTTGATCTCATTTGAACTGCATTCTCTCATGAATGCATGCATTTTTTTGCTTGATACTCCATGCCTTAATGAGTTTGATTATATAGATCACCTTCTTGGTTGGAGTCCATCTCATGATAAAAGAATATAGGGTGATGATATATTTTTTTTCAAGTAGTTTGAATAATCATCTTGTTTTCAATTAACATTACATATTTTGGATAAATCTTGATATGAACATTTACATACCAAAATTGACTTAACCATAATTCAAGTTTCAACATTAAAATTATCACCTGAATAAATAGTATCAAAAAATTAAATAAATAAATAAATAAGAAATAGTTTCCTAACATCATCAAATGATCACTTGAATTGATAAATATTAACACATGTGCAATATGTCCTTGTCTCATTCTAATACTCTAGTTTTATTAATTATAGTATATACATATATAGACACAATGTATACATAGGTGCCTCAAGCATAAAACATCTAATATTATCTTATATAGAAAATTACCATAGAAAAAAACCTTATTGGATGTTGAATAAAATCATTTTCAAATATGGATTACTTTTAACTAGAAAGCAATAGGGCATCCTATCTACTCTTTGATAGAGGGAGAAATCAGATAAATACAATTGAAATACTACAAATCACACAAATAACAATGGAAAGACACAAATTTTCCATCAGCACATGCATACAAGAAGAACAATAATGAAATTAACCAAATGTTCAAGATCTACATCATATATGTATCCAATAATAGAAAATAGCTCCACAATTCAAAAGTGATTCAAAAATAAATGAACAACAAATAATTCAAAGCACAAAGTCTTTGAATAGTTTATGAGACCTTTTATTCATTCAAAAATCATTTCATTTCTGTAAGTTACTGACTATGCAAAATACTTATAGAGAATTCCAAAAGTAAATACTAAACTAAAGTCTTCAGTTTGATAACAATCAAAAACTGCCCACTCCTACTACTACTGAGTTTCATTCATAAATAGAGCTATGCCCAAGAATCTCCATTAAAGCTGAATTCTCAAACAATTTAAAAAAGTAGTTGAAATAATAAATCCATGGGTACGCAAACCCAAAAACTAACTTCTAAAAGTTTATCTTAAAAACATAAAGCAATAAATTTTAAAGATAATTATCCCCTGGTTTAATTGACTCCTCGTCATCCTCATCGTCTTGATAATTATCCTCATCATCCTAATTGGTCCTCATGACAATTTCCATCCCCTGAATGCACTCATGAACTTAGACATCATAGTTGAATTTGGGCTCTTGATGCTCTAAAGTCGATTCTTCCATGTGTCTTTATCCCATTTCATCTTAGTGGTAATGTATAGGTACTCTAGAATTTGTTGATTGGATATGTCTATCATTTTGTCAACTTTGGCTACCTTGGTAGGATTAGAGGTGGTAAGATTAGTGCTATTTTTAATTAGGTTTAGGTGTCCTTCATACTTAATTAGTGTCTTAGTATCAGGGCCTCTTTCCTTGAGCGGAGTAGAATGAGTTGAGCTAATTGTCTAAAATTCTTTGTTCACACTCTCCATTGCAGCTTTGGACTCTTTCTCAAAAAAATTCATATAAGAGATGCTTAAACCATAATTAGACACTCTCCAAGCTATGTTTTTTTGCAAAACATGAATCAACCCCACATCAACATGTTGTAATAAATTCTCCTCTAGGAACTTGTTTGAATTGTAATCTTCTACCTCTTCCAATTGACTAACCATGGCCAACAAACTTTCAAATTCTATTTTTTAGATTGTCACTTGAAGGTGAGATTCATTAAGCATGACCTCAACAAGAGTGAATATTTTTTAAATCTATCATGAGCTTAGCAACAAGCTTTACCATTTTATCAATCTAGTTATAGACAATGATGGTCATAAATTTTCCCTTTTTCAAATCATCCATCAAGTGGTGATTCTCAGACATGCTTGGATCAAATGTGAATTATGATTGGTCATTGGATTTTGAACTCTGTCCTTTCAATGACCTTATATACTCATCCATTGTACTTATTTCTACCTTGAAGTTTTTCCTCTCAATTCCATCTTTTTGAGATTGCAAATTAATTTGTTGAGTCGATGCTTCCACCCAATGCTCTTTCATTTCATGATTGATCACTCCCAAGTCCATGCGAGTAACTTCAGAGTTACTAAAATCAAGCTCATATATACCTTGTGATTATATTTAGCTACTTCAACAATGCTTTTACCTATCATGTTGTCAAATACTATCTTGGTTGTGCTCTTAGTTCTCTTAGGTTTGTGAGTTCTAGTAGTGTACTTTCTCACAATATCGTCTACCAAAAAGAAAATAGGTACCAAACTTCTCTTTTTGATCATTGAAGCATCTAATTAATTTGGAGTGGAAGCTATAGCTTTCTGAGGTTCATTACTCTTGGTTGGGATATTCATAACATCAACCCTTCGAGGAGATGTGCCCACTATCATCTGAATTCATTGACAATTGTCAATAAGTTCCTCACCTTATTTTCTATCAGGTTCACTGTTGGCCTAAATAGCTTCATTAGGTCCCATTGGTGTTGACATTTCAACTTTTCTCTTGGAACAAGTTTTGCATACTAAGGAAGTATCAATACCCTTAACACTGTTAGCTCTTGAAGATCTCTTTTTACCTACAAGTTTAATGGTAGCATTAGAACATTGAGGAACATGTTTTCTCTTTTTCATCTTTAGCTAAGAATTTTCTTTAAAAGACAAGTTTTGTCCTTTCAAGTATTTTATCTTCTTCTTTATAATCATATTTTATGATAGCTTGTTTGGAAAATAGGGATTCAACTTCTTGAGTGTCAATAAGATCTAAATCATCCTCTTTGACACTTGTGGTATCCACATCCATACTTAGCTGATATAGCTCAACCTGAGAAATGGTGAATCTTGAGGATTCTCTTCTACATTCTTCCAACTGATCTGCATAATTCTCTTAGAAATCTTTGACATTGTGAATAGGTAAAAATTCTACATGTGTTCCAAACAATCTATGAAATATCCCCTAATTATCAAAATCACAACTAGTATGATAGAAGCTAAAACAAAGGCTGACTAAGTGTAAACTTATACACATGGCATCTTCCTTACCTTTACAGGTTAGTTTTCCTAATTTAAGTGGGAAGATGATATCTAATGCTTCTTTGGTAGAAACCTTGTTTATGACAACAACTATTTCCTGAGACAACTTTGTTAGGATAAACAAATCTAGAGCATATCTAGTGAGTCACATGGGTTGATCATCAAAGCCTCCAATCCTCAAATAAGTAATTTTAGGATACTGAATGTATATGCTTCCATAGAATTGAACAAGTTTTTTAGACTCATGAGAGAATCTATGATGAGGAAAACCCTTCATTAAAAAACATAGCTTCCCCAAGAAAATATCATTAAATTTCCTAAAATTTTCCAAAGCTTTGTCCTTATGCAAAACATGGAAATAATTATATATGGTGGTATCTTTGGTCCAAGGTTCATGAGGTAAACGTTGCAAATCTTGGGTACTCGCTAACATGTAAATCAAATATGAAGACATGTAAAAATATTTCTTTAGGTTCAATGTCCACTTGAGCTAGTTCCTCAAAGAGCTAGCAATTCAAATAGCCCAGTCCAAAAATTGTGACCCTTCTAACACTATTTGGATATAAACATACATCTAATTTTCAAATAGACTCACATATGGAGAACCACATTTATTGTCTAGAAAATTTATTATGTCATGAAATCATGGGGACATATCTTCCTTCTTAAGAGTTTTTGACAACCTAGCACCACCTTTGTAAAATGACACAGTCCATCTTTTTGCAATGGCATTCCTATAAACATCTAAACTTGCTGAAACATTCACCAAGGATGATGTAGGATTCATGTTGGAAAATTTGGATAAAAATTCTCTAGTAATACTTAGCAACACACTTCCATCCATTATTAGATATTACTGCTGGGTACATCATACATTCTTGGATCAATTCTAAACAAGGATATGCATGTGGAAAAGTAGAAGCCATAAGAAAATTACAATCCAGGACTTTGGTGGAAAAGGGTTATGAAAGCCTTTAACATACCCTCTCTATTATTCCCCTTAAATTGACCCTAGGAGATTTGTATCTAATATGAAAGGTGACCTACTATACAAACTATGAGTATTTCCAAACATATGTAGAGTAGACCTCATGACTCAAAACCTCACTTTTGGAAATAAAAAAACCAATCACTACCATGTTTATTAGAAGATAAAATGTAGGAATGAGAAATATGAAGTTATGTGGTGAACAATAACTATGGAAACTATGAAAGTTGATTCTTTCTCTCGACCCCTATAGCTAGCATTTAAATTACATGAGGAAACTTATGTGTCTTTTTGTAGGGAATGATTTAATTCATATAAACTTCAAGAAAAGGAAAAGGCATTAATTATGAAATGAGCATAATGAATCCGTACATGCTATGAAAAAGAGGAGATGGGACTATAATGAAATCTAGCATCAATTATCAAGCAAGGGGTTCAAGTGGTACTTTGCTTTCACATGCACCAAATATTTACTTTTAATCCATAAATCAATATTTTAGTGTGATTATTAATGAAGATACTATCTCAAAATGTTAGCCATCCATCACCTTTCCATAAATTATTAGACTACACACAAGTTTGTTAGTTCCAAAATGGTGTCTAGTTGTAGCACAACTTCTCCTTGAACTTCATAGCATGTCCAACTAGGGCTCACCATAGAGTTTCGTGTGAGAATAAAAAAAAAATTGAACCAAAGGAACCATTGAACTATTTGTTAGAGTAATTATTCTTTTACACTTATTAGTTAGATTGTCTTGATTTAATTAATTAAGTTGTTTATTTCTCTAGTTACTTAAGCTATTTCTTAGGTGCATATAATTAATATTTTATATTAATTATATTACGCAACCTAGCTTTATTTCCATTTAGGGTTTCCTTCACCTTTAAGGTTGACCTTTTGTATTTTTATTTTATCATTTTGGAATAAAGTTTTTTCGCTCTCACTTCGTTGAGATTTTCCAAGCTCTTCTTTTTCCTTTTCGAGTTTCTCTTCAAAATAGGTTATTTGCATGCACATGTTCTTAAAAATTTGTGAAGTTGGTTCTCACAACTTCTACATGGTATCAGAGTGTCCCTACTACTTCTTAGTTTGAAGAGTTTGAAGCCATGATTTGAAGTTAGAAACCCCAGCTTTTTTGAGGTTTTTTTCTTCAATTAAGAGGAAGTGCATTTTTTTGGGGCACTTTGGGCATATATGGACACTGCCATTACACTTAAAAGGCTTGTTATAGTCAAAATCCATATTTTTTAAAATTTTTTTGGCTACTATAGCATGAGGCAAAAAAATTTTGGCCTCCTAGAGGGCTGTACAGATGATTTTTGAAAAAAAAAAAAAATTGTATTGGGCGGCTGTAGAAGCCACTCCACCCAGTAGCCACTATGACACCACCCTAGTGCCACCATAGTGCTTCTCACACTCAGCCCTGGCATTGCCTCCATGGGTAGTGCTACTATGGTGTAGCCACAACCTGGTCGCCACTCTACAACCATCACCGCATTGCTAGGCTTTCGCCTCCTCCACAACACTGCCTCCATCCACTGCAACCTCTGTCAATGGAACCTTTAAAATGCTCTACTTAGGCATGATGTCATTCTTCAATAGGCATATGTTAGCTTCCCAGCATGTCTGTGTTAGCATCTTGGTGTCCACGTCATCTTTCTATGTAGTGACATCATCATTTGACCTACTTACATCATTTGCTTGAGTCCCCTTGCTAACATCATTTTTCAATAGGATGATGTCATAATCAGGCAGTTGATATCAACATTCCAATGAAAAAATATTTTTCTAGTGATGTCCATTTGACAGCCATTCAGTCGTCAATTTTTTTGCCATGACTATAATTTTCTAGTGAGCTTGTCTTTTGGAGCAACAATTGGTTTTTTGGCCATAACTTGAGCATATAGAGGTCTTTTTTCAATTAAAAGAAGCATTGAAAAGCTGATCCCAAGGCAAAGAAAATGATGCTAGTTTCATTTCATTTTGAGTGTTTTTGAACTCTCATTTTTGGTGTTGAAGTAGAGGTTTTAGTTTCCTCCCTCTCTACATATGGTGTCCAATTTTTTCTCAATTTTTGTGCTTCTAGTAGTTGTTTCTTTGGTTTTTGAGGGATATATTTATACGTTATGCTAGGGGGGGGGATAATTTTCTTATGGAAAATGGATTATGGTCATGCCTCGATGTGGTTTAGCCAGTTCTATAGAGTCCTTATGAGCTCCTTATGTAGCACAATAGGATGGATGAGGCAATGGGCCTCATTGCCATGAATATTTCAGATGGGTTACTATTTCACCTAGATGGTTTGACTACACCCAATGCTATGTGAGACAAGTTTTCCACCTTGTTTGGCACAATGAATCAGTTTAGGATTCTATATATAGATGTAGAATTTACCTCCTTGGTTCCTAAATCATTCACCAACATTGAGGACTTCTTGATGAAATTCAAGTCTCTTGAATCTATGTTATAGGTTGCTAGAAAGACAAAGTCAGATGATGAGTGTATCTTTTTAATACTCTCAAAGATTTGAGGTCCTTATCAGATTTTCACTTCTACCTTCTACTCCACTATGGATGCTCTTTGTGCATGACATGTTATGCCCTCTTTTGAGACATTCTGTGATAGGTTAAGTCATGAGAAATCCAAGCTCACTTAGATGGATTCACTTATAGGTTCATAGTCATAGGCATTTCTTTCCAAGTCACCTTAGGATACATAGAAGTAGAAGCCAAAGCAGATATCAAATTCCTCTTCTTAACACTTTATTTGTTCATCATCTTCTTCTAACAAGGTGAAAAAGAAGATAGAGACTCCTACCTATTCCTATTATTAGAAGGAACCTCATGATGAGTCACATTGTTTTCAAAAGATATTTGATGTCTATGAGAAATAGATTGTAGATTTGCAACCTCTTCTTTAGAAGAGCATTGTTTCATCTCCATCCTCTTCTACCTTATAGGGGTCTACCTTTCAGTCTTCTTCCATCTCTTAAAAATTTACACTAGATTTTGGATAGGATCATATATTACAGGCATCCATTACATCCCCTTCCTAGGTCCCTTGGATACTAGATTCAAGTGCTTCTCAACATATGGCATCTTCTCAAGGGGTCTTCTCCTCTATTGAGGCTTCTCCCATTCCTCATATTCTCATGGGGAATAAAAATGCCCTAATAGTCTATAGAAAAGGTTTAGTTCACATTAAGGATGGCACATTCAATAATGTATTGTATGTTCCATCTCTATCTGCAAACCTTATCTGGATGTATCAGATTACACATAGTGGATCAAGGAAGATAGTTGAGTTCACTATAGATTCAATATACATTTAGGATAGTGCAATAGGAGGCCTTATTTCTATAGGGATAGTTGATCATACCACCTATCTCTACACCTTCTTGCACTTTGGTCCACCATCTCCATTGTTGGAGCACAACTCTTCTCTTTCACAAGAGCATCATGTGGTGTGGTCAGCACACTTGAACCTTTGTATTGTTCTTGAGATCCCTATTTTGACTACTACACCACATCCATTTGAGGTATTTTCTCTTCAGCATGAATCTTCTTTAGCTCTACTTGAACCTCCAGCTCCTTTCGTTGAGCCTCTAGGTGCACTTGTTGAGGATTCTACAGAGGACATTCATTTCCTCTTTCATGATAGTGTCAGCATACTTGCATTGGGGATTACCTATTAGGATCCACATGTTTTCTCCTTTAAGCATCAGTTAGGCCTTCCAGTTTCACCTCTCTTTCTAGGGTTTCCTTGTTCTATTCCCTTGTTTCTCTTGCATTGGAGTTCCATTGGTTCAATCAATTTTAAAGGGGCTTTGTCATTCTGGGGGGCTTTGGTGTCTCTTTCCTCTCTCATGGGGGGGGGGGGGGGGGGGGGGGGTTGGTTGTACCTATGGTTTTGAGAGAGTCTCTTGAGCCATTTTTTTTTTAAATCTCTTTTTGGAGAGGAGTTTTTCCCATTGGGATTTCTCATTTATCTCTAGTTTATAGAGATTTCCTCATTTTGGGTACCTGATAAGGCCTTGTTGTCAGGACCCATTTTCCTTCTTTCATAGCTTTTCTAGGTTAGCTTACCTCCTAAGCTTCACTTAAGGGGGAGTGTTAGAGTAATTATTCTTTTACACTTATTAATTAGATCATCTTGATTTAATTAATTAAGTTGTTTATTATTCTAGTTACTTAAGCTATCTCTTGGATGCATATAATTAATATTTTATATTAATTATATTGCACAACCTAGCTTTATTTCCCTTTAGGGTTTTGTTCACCTTTAAGGTTGAACTTTTGTGTTTTTTTGTTATCATTTTGGAATAATTTTTTTTTTGCTCTCACTCTGTTGAGATTTTCCAAGCTCTAATTTTTCCTCTTACGGTTTCTCTTCAACACATGTTATTTGCATGCAGGTGTTCTTGGTGATTTGTGAAGTTGGTTTCATAACTTCTACACTATTGAACTAGATACAAGGGGTAGGAAGAGGTTTGGGACTCCTTTGTACCACTCGAGAGTGGTACAAATTGGTTTAAGATTACTTAAAGAAAATTTGAACCTCTTAGCATGATAAAAATAATACACTTGGCATGAAGATTTCATAGGTCAAACTTGGTCAATAATAGGAAAAGGAAGGAGAGAAAGATACCTTTAGGATAAGGTTTATAAGTGAGCTACTAGGAGTTGTTTATTGCATCTCAACTTAAGAGACTAAAGAGAGGTAGAACTGATGGTTCAGAAATGAACAACTCAAGTAGGAGTGGATTAGAAAAATATAAATAAAAAAGAAAAAGGAAATTTTGAAAAATCCCAAACTAACATCAACATTGTTTGGGTATTGACTTTCAAATTAAAACTAGAGAACACAAAATCTTGGATAGGAAGACCTAAAGCAAGGAAAAAAAATGAGAACAAAAAGAAAGAAGCCAAAAATAGGATTCTAAGCTAAATATGTACAATGAAATGGAAAACCTTCAAGACTTAAATAACTTCAAATCTTGCCCTTTGTAGGTATATGGCATGATTTCACCATCTAGATAAGACAATTTCATAGCATTAGGTCCAATTACTTGCTAAACTCTGAAAGGACCTTTCCATAAGGACTCAAATTTTTTGTGGCTCCTTTTTTTCTCATTTCAATTATCCCACAAGAGAACCTCATCACCTAGCATGAAATTTCTAGGTCTTGTATTCTTGTCAAAAATATTCTTCACTCTCATCTATGTTGTGTTATTTTGTCTACCATCTTTTTCCTTTCCTCCTCCAGCTTTGTTAGGTACATAATCCTCTTTTATAGGGATGATTGAAAATAATAATCTTCTATTTTTGTTTACAATTTTGAGGCTACAAGGTTTAGGGGTAAAGAAACTTGTGTATGAATCCCATAAACTAGTTCAAATGGAGACATACATGTAAGGAATTCACAAGTCATGTGGGTATTTTCCTTTTTGGTTGGAATGGCCTCAACCGATTTAGTGAAATAATCGGTTGTTTGCAAGATGTACATGGGTCTTGCACTTGAGGTTGGACTTATATGTTCGATAAAATCAATTCCCCACTATTTGAAAGGTGCATAAAAAATGATTGGTTTGAGAGACAATGTAGCTAGCTAGGGTTTACCTATGAAACATTTACATTTTTCACATTCTTTTACATATAGATAAGCATGTCAAAATATCCCAGGCCAATAGAAATAATTTTGAGGATTTTACAAGTAGTGACATAAGAAAAGAAATGGCCTCTACATACCTCATCATGAAAAGTCTTGAGCAATTTTTTTTGCTAAGTTGTGTTTACACACCTTAATTAGGTACCATCCAAACCCCTTTTACACAAAATATCTTGGGCTATCACATACTTTGCAACCTTTAGTTTCAAATCTCTTTTTTTCTTGGGTGTTATACCCTATGTGCAATCTCCATAAGTCAAATAATAAGCCACTTGACAAAAGCCATGATTTAGTAGTCTTATCAATAATACTTGTGGTTGTTCTTCCTCTTCTAGTGAAATGGAAGTGCTTTTAGCAATAAACTTACATAAACACTTTCCTCTTACTAACTTCATTGGCTTTATATCAATATCATATTCTTTTAGCTTAGCCACCCATGTAACCCTTTTATTCAACCCCATGTCTTTCTAAGTCAAAATACTCTTTACAAAAATTTGAGGATGACTCTGCAAAGGACAACTTCATTCCTGATTAGGACCAGGGGAATCAAAGGGTGCAAAAGATGGAAACGGAAGAGAATCAACTGGCCTTTGAGGTTGCTTAGGTTATGCATGATCTGGAGCGAAAGAATGAGGAATAATTCTCACTTGTTCTTTTGTTTATCATTGTCTTTTGGCTTTTTGTTCATGCTTTAGGCTGTGGCTTTGCTTGTTTTTTTTTTTCCTGGTCTTTTCTCAGAACTCTTTCCTTTGGCTGGGCTTAATGCTTATTATCAGCCTATCAACTTAAACTTTTTTGGTTGGGCTTTCACACTTTTTATCAGCCTTTTTCTGTTTTAACTATTGGGTTTCAGGTTCCCTGTAAAACCTGTTTATCTAATCAAAAAAATTTTGAGGAACATAAACAGTAGAGTGTGAATGTAAGATATAGTACCTAAATTGTTTAACTACTTTCATCATGACAAAATCTTTGTTTTCAATGAGTGGGTACTTTAATTCATTCTTTTTTAAGGGCACTCTCATTTATGAAATAGGTGACTCTATACCTTGATCATTCTTTTTTGTAAGGATACCTGACATTATGTGTTTAGAGGCATAGCAATAAATAATAAAACTTTTCTTAAAATCAAGAGTCACCAATGTAGAAGCGAGTGCAATGGATCTCTTAATCTCTTCAAACACTTTCTTCCCATCTCCATTCCATTTGAACTCTTCCTTCTCACTCATCATTTTTATTAGATCTTTGGTAAGTTCAGCAAAGTCTGGTACAAAGGATTGAAGGAAATCAACTTGTCCAAAATAGGACTTCACACCACTCTCATTCATTGAAAGACTCAACTATTGAATAGCCTTTATCCTTTTAGGATCTATCTAGACTCCTCTTTTCGACACAATGTGTCCTACTAATTTTCCCTCCTCAACAAAGAAAATTCATTTTTTAGGGTTCAAGGAACTACCATGTTCTCTGCACCTTTGAAGTACAATACATAAATCCTTCAAGTGATCCTTCCTCTTTTATGAAAATGTAGTCAAATCATCAAGGTAAATTACAATGATGTTTTTCCTTAGATATTTTAGAGAAGAAATCATGGCCCACTGAAAAGTAGCACCAACATTAATGAGACCAAAAGGTACTCTATTATAAGAAAAAGTGCCCTAGGGGGTTATAAAACAATCTTGTTTTGATCCTACTTAGCTATACTGATCTAACTGTAACCTGAAATACCATCTAGCATTGACATCATCTCAACACCCCACTACTTGAAGAAAATGTTCCATCATGGGGAGGGCATAATTATCCTTAAGACTAGCCCAAATTAGGTTGTAGAAATATACACAAATCCTAATTTATCCATTCTTCTTCCGTACTAATACTATATTAGGTACCCAAGTAGAGTGGTCAATGGGGTAAATAATTTCAGCTTTCAACATCTTCTTAACTTCTCTTAGGATGACTTTAGACACTTTAGGATTGTAGTTTCTCAATTTCTATCTAGAAGGAGTAACGCCTTGCTATAATGGAATATGGTGCTTCTATTCCCCATTCCTATTTTTTTAAAAATAATCATAACTCCATACAAAAATATCCTTGAAGTCTATCAATAATGATTTTAGTTTATCTTTTTCCTCTAAGGAACATGCCTTTCCAATACATATCCATTTTGGGTAATTTTCACTTCCACCATCAATCTTATCATATTCCTTGTTCACCCCAAGATTAGGATCTTTCTTTGATATATAGACTTCATTATTTCATGAGAACATATTCTCAAGGGAAACTAGGCCATGAGGAATTTTATTTCCTTTTAGCTAAAGTATCTTCTATTCCTCATTAGGCTCCAAATGATCTTCATTTAGTATTTGTGAAGAGCCTTCAAAATAAGAATTAAAAAATCACCCTATGGAGATCATGAACTATTAAATCTTTTTGTCATTATCAAAGACCTACTAGTGATTTACATTGTTGGGTACACTATGGTGATAAATCATCTCAATTCAATATTGCCTTTGATCAAATTCTAGATGTGGGAGAAGTGATGAGGTTGATACAGCTAAATACTCTACTCAGGAATTCTCACTTCTAGGGATTTATTTGATATTAAATGCCTCAAGAAACTTGATGTTATCCAACACCAGGTTTCGGTATTCCTTCACAACATAGAGACCTCAAAATTTCTTTACAATTAGCTCAACATCTCCTTTCATTGTGAGATACTTTATCCCTTTCAATTTTTCGTCATGTAATCCCAAAATAAGAGCTTCATGTTTAGAGGTATTATTAGTATTAGGAAAGCCTAATTTGAAAGAGTATATAGAAATATCCCCTTTGGATGAGATTAGTGTGACCCCAACTACTAAACCAAAACTAGAAACACTCCCATAAAACTCCATATTCCACATTTCTTCTTCTTTTATAGGGCATATTTCTTCATCAAATCATATGAATTAGTTTCCAAACTAACACTCCTCATATAGGATGTGAGACTTGGAATCATCTGAAGGAAATATTGTATATTTATTCTTCACTTCAAGAGCTAGCTAAACCATCTTTCACCAATCAAAATCACTACTTTAGACCAATACATTTTTATCTCCCCTCCCATGTCTTTGAAATTTTTTTAGCTAAGTAACATTCCATAGCTCCCTGGTATCTCATCTACTAAAATGGTTAACTTCAACCTTCTATTAGGATATACCTCCGACACTACTTGTGCATCCTTCACTTTTCCTATGAGAGGAACCTGCTTACCAACTATAGAATAACATTTCCTAAAATTATTGGTTAGAGTTAGTCCTAAAGATTTAGCAACTGAAGATGGCATAATGTTGTCAAAAGAAAAAGAATCAACAATACAATTGCTGAGTTTTTGCTTATTTAGCAACAATGAGATGTAGAATGGATTAGGCTTTTTATCTTGTTTATCTTCTTCAAGAACCATTGAAATTTCACCATTTATGGGTTGCTTTAAGGCATGTCTAGTAGTTGGAGTGGGAGACTCAACAAAATTAGAGGTTTCTCCTATAAGTTGGGAATTAATATAGGATTCACTTTTGATAAATTCAACCAGTCTATCTAATCCTTTGGGATTGGATTTTAAATAATAAACAATAGATATAGTAATAGAAGAAGATTTACAAAATTGAACTATATTAAAAGAAGGATAAGAATTTGAATTTACAACATTATTTTTGGGAAAAGTATTTTTAGTACCTTTAGGGTATCTTTATTAGATTGGGATGAGTCCTTCCCCATTGCACCTTATGAGCTTGAACTTTCTCTAGGGGTGAACTTCAGAGTCTTTTGACTTCTTGTTAATACAAAATAGGATGGGTCATTTGTGGCTAGTAAGATATACATTTGTTTGTTAGAATCAAACTCATATTCCAGAAAGAAAGCTGCTGAGGTACTTGCATCAGATGGACCATATTCCTCTTCAATAACCATACTGTGCTAAGATTGATTCTCTTTCATTTGAAAATGTCTCAACTAGTTACTGCATGTTTCACCAATATGATCTATTGTAAGGTGAAAAGAACACATTACCTCTTTCGTAGGAAAAGCTTCTATCTATAACTTATTTTGTAAGCTAGGCAATTGATAAGCACTTCTGCCTTATTGTGTAGGAAAATGATTCCATCCAACTTGATTTTGATACTGGTTTGGATAAACATTAGGTTTACCCTATTATCTCTTTAGGGTGATAACATCATTTACTAACCTTTGAACCATAAGGTTTATGTTTGTAGAGGCTTGAGAACTAGATCTTTGTACATCTTTCCTCCATTTCCCTACAATTATCAGATCATCCTCAAATTTTATGGCTAACCTTTGAGACATATCATTTGAAAATAAATATTGGGGGACATTGAACCTAAGAAGAATCATTTTTGATTCTCCATATTAGGTCTTGAGGCTACAAGGATTCTCTCTAAAAGATTATTGTATTTAGCCATAAATTCCTTCATAGACTCATGCATTTCTTTTCTAATTTGTGTCAATTAAATGAAAAGGGAATTTATAGAATTAAGGGTTTTGGACCAAGCTTCAAATGAAAAAATCATGGTATCCCAATTAGTTATGGAGGCATGTGGTAGATTATTAAACCAATCAGCTGTAACATAAGTAAAATTCTGAATTAAGAGTCAAACTATGACATCTTCAATAGGAACATCCAAAGTTCTGCATGCTACTTTGAAGAAACTCAGATGATCTTTAGCTAAGGTTTTTTCATCTCCATTAAAATTAGGTAAGAAGTCCCTAGAACCCTTAGGAATGGCTCCAAGATTTTCTTTGAGGTGCAGAGGTCCAATTTGTTGACCCAAAAATATCATGTTTGGTTTGATAGTATTCAAAGGTTGGACATTTAGGATGGAAGGAGTAATAGTCCTAGGCATAACAAGAGATTATGAAAGAAGGGAAGGTTGTACTTAATGTGGTGGAGATGAAGGTCTGTTAACTGACTAGATTTTATTTTTTCCTTCTTAGATTGTGATCATGTTTAAGATCAATCAATCTCAAAGTTTGAAGTCATCATCATTTAAACTCGTATCCTTGCTTGTCCTTGTATATCTTTTCTCAACCAACTTTCTCAATATTTCCTATTTAGTTCCTAACTAGTTCTTGGGCTAATCTATTTAGTATAAAAAATTCTTAAACTATAGGGACCCCTCTAAGTCACTCACTTATTTCTTCTTCCCTTTCTAGGAGTCTAGAAACTTATGAGTATTGTTGGTCACTTACTCTTTCTCTCCAAGATACTACATTCAAACTAGATATGATATCTTTTAGGGTGTTATTAAAAGAAATATTTGGTTTTAGAATGTGAAAAACATCATAATGTGGGAGTACGATGTTGGAGCATGATATCTTCTTCAAGCTTAATGAAACACTAGATCTTCTATGCTCAACTCCCTGAGAGAGTCACCAAAAATCTATTGGTAAACATATTTGTCTTTCTAATAAGATAACCAAATTAAAACTCTCAATGCCCAATTTTTGAAGAAAAAAAAACTTCCCAATAGTTGAAGAATTATTATTTTTAATTCTTGTCTAAATGTTACTAAGGTTCAATTCCCTTATCAGATGTTCAATAGAATCACTTTTAAACATGAATTACTTTTAACTAGAAATCAATAAGGTATCATGTCTACTCTTGGATAGAGGGAGAAATTAGATAAATACAAATGAAATAGTATGAATCACACATATAAAAATGGAAAGTGTTGGGACTCAAAATTGTAGCTCCTATTTTGAGTACCATTGAGAAATCAAGCCCTATAAAAGCTTTTAAATGCGCATGTATCTGGCTATCCATTTGAGGTATAAGAGGTGTTTAATGCTTCTAAAACCTTTCATTTAGTGTGTCTATGTGTTACATGAAGATAAATTACCATTCTGAGTCATTTTGTGAAGTCTTATTTTGAGCATTTGTCAAATTTGCATTTTTTCTTTAGTGTCAAACAGTGACAGGAGGTTGTGTTTGTCATTGAATATCTCGTACCCAATAATGTTTCATGACTCACCACTTTGAGAGTTTTTAGTGTCCATATCAAAGAGCCTATTTTTTTAATTTTGAGTTATTTTGAATCCATTTGACTAAGTTTTGAATCCCTTAAAGTTGGCCATTTATTGTTGTCATGCTGATGCAAAATATTCAGAATTCTAGGAAGCCCTGTTTGATGTGTTATAATTTTGACCCAGTTGATTAAAATGCTAAAATTACTTTTGCATCATGTTTTAGAGGTTAGAAAATTGTTATGTTTCAAGTTTGAGCTTATGACGAATCCGTTTGATAAGTTTTCAAATGCAATTCCAAATGCAACTTGTAACTTTTTACTAGTGTCAAAAGGAGTAGATTTGTTGGAATCCCTATTCATGATGTCATATCTTTGATCTCATGATCAATAAGATTGAATGGATTGTACCTCTATTTTTTCCACCAAAAATACTTTAAGTATGTCAATTTTCAAGTTTTGAAAAGTCCATTTGCACACTTTCCTAGGTCCATTCCGTTTGCTAAAAAATGTTTTTTTGCCATTATTTCGAGTCTGCAAAATCCAAGTAGCCCAATTTGACCACTCACCATTTGTGCCTAGTTATTTTTTATGATCCCAAATCATGGATCCATACTCTCTTCATGATAGTGAAGCAATGTCCCAATTTTTGTTTCCCCAAGTTTTAGTTTGCCTAATTTTTGAAGCCAAATCTGAATGCAATTTATGGTTTTTTGAGGTCAACTTTGATAGCGAATATCTTTTGACTAAGAATTTGTTATCAGATGTGATTTTATAGGGTAAAAGTGTGCAGAGCAAAGAGTTAGCATGTCTGATTTCAAAGCTCAGTTAGATGTTTGGGTCAGTTTTTAAAGCTAGTCGACAGGGCTTATTAGCTAAAAGTCATAGTTTGCAAAAAGATATAAAATGAGTTTAAAATTAGTTTCCAACGATTGATTTTTGATCAAATTAGTGCCAGATGGTTAATGGATCAGTTTTGAATATCAGTTGTTTGAAAACAATTTTTTTTTAGCGAAACCCTCTTTTGGGCCTGACTAAATGATATCAGATTGATAAAGCATATCAGGGATTAAAAGTTTCTTAAAGTTGAAAGATTATAATCATTGTAATCATTATAATTTTTGGGGACACATCTCTCAAAATTGGAAAAGTGGAAGATGAAGCAAGGGGATACTTCTAGCAACTCATTAATGTTGTTGATTATTGCCACAATAGAGATGTTTACCATATAGATTTGAAGCTAGCAAGTTTTCCTTCTCCTCCACCCCACTCAGTATTTTTTTGGAATGAACAAGGTGGGTTGTATATGTGACTTCTATGAAGCATTCTTGTGCCATTCAACATGTTGCCTCACAACTCATTGTTGTGCATGCCCACTAACTAATGCAACATGTATTGAATGTGAGAGGACTATTTGGGAGCATGGTGGAAGAATGTTCCAATGTTTTTCGTGTGATCAATGGTTATGTGAAGATGATCAATTTGAGCATCAAACACCCTACCAAAAGCTTGAGAGTGAGACTTTCCACTATTTGTCTTGCAACTGACTTGGGATATATATATGCTTACATTGCAAGATTTGCTTTTGTGATGATCATGTAAAAAGTGCAAACAATATAGTCAAAAAGGGGGAGGGACTAACATGTAAAAAGTGTGGTTATGCTTGGAGAGAATTTAAAGATATATATGTTGTCTTTTAACTTATGGAATCTGACCTACATCAGGTTATTCAGGTTATAAAGGTTAATGATGACCTGACGCCAAAACATTACCAATTTTTCTTATATCAACTTCTTCGAGCTTTAAAGTATATACATATAGAAAATTTGTTTCATCAGGATTTGAAGTCGAATAATGCCCACATCAGGGAAAGAATGCCACCAAAGAGAAAGAATTTTTAAACCTTGGAGATGGTTGCAATTGCAAGACATTTTTTTTTCTCTAAAGGAATGCGGAGCAAATTGTTGGAATGGATATGCATGAGAACAAGACAACAAACATACCATCAAAAAAATCTTCATCCTTAGCAAAATTGAAAAAGAATCATAGTAAGGGGAAAGCATTGAGGGAAGTACTGGTGGCTTGTGCAAGTTGTCAAAGGGAAGAATAATGAATGGAAAGATGCGAGCATAAAAAAGACAAAGCCCCACATTTTTGCAGGTGAGTACGATTGGAGCAACTCACGCTAGAGGCAAAATTGATGAAAGAGGGAAAAAAAAAGAGTTCCCAAGCCAAAAGAGGATAGAGCCACCAAGAAAAGGGAGTCCCATGTGAATGAGGAAGCCATTAAAAGTTTGGGGAACAACTACATTGAAGATTAGGGAGCACATTAAAATAGAGGAGGCTCCATGTTGAGCAAGAATCCCTACAAAGTAAGTATGAAAGCAAGCTATTGCTATTGGAGTAGCAATAGGAAGAAGCTCATGCTAAGTAACCCATAGAAAGAGAGCAGATAACAATCTATTAAATAGAAGAGAACACCAATGTTTGTAGTAGAGGAGTACAACATATAAGATCTACATCATAAACAAATTGAAGAGCATTTCAAAATTCCACGTTGAAGTACCTGTAGCTAGAACTTAAAATTGAAATGAATTAAAATGTAGAATATTTAAACTCCATGCCAAAAAAAGGTAAGCCACCCACAAGGAATGGTAGAAAGTTCACGTGCTAAGAAGGGAAGGCCAAAAAGGCCGTGACATCTGTAGAATTTTTTCCACTGGTTATGGTGTTGACAAGATGATTGAGGGGCATCTATCAACTTCCTTGAAATATATACTAGGTGTAACCACAAATGATTACCCTGTGCAAATGGATTTAATTTGAATATGGAGGAGCTAATAGGAGCTCAAGGTCCTTAAAGAAAATTATGAAGTTACTTGGCCTTTGAAGTATATCAAGAGAGCATTTTTCAGAGACACTTATGCAACTAAAATAAAATAGGATTGTTGCAAAGATCAAAGAGGAACAAGAATGTCTATGCAAAAAGTAGAGACGTTTTCTTTTTGCAGGATAACTTGTACATGTTTTTTCCCACATTGACTATGGGAGGGAAATTTTAAGTCTTTAAATACAATAACAGTCACATGTTAAGCTTTGTGAAAGGAGCACACTTTTGAAAGGTAGTGGCTTCATGGTGGGTCCAACCTGCACAACTGGAGGTGACTGAGAAGAAATTTTGAATGCCCAAGTAGTATGATGATGACATTAGTAGGTCGTCGAGAAACTTGAAAATCTGGCAAGGTGCTATGTTGCCATCAGAAAATGACAAGGTTTTTCAGTAGTGACATAGTGACTTGTCAGAAAACCTTGAAATTTGGCAAAGATGGTCATGGGTCCCATCTCTGTGATGTGGTAGTTTGATAGTGGACCAATGAATGACAAGTGGCAACTAGATAGTAGTTGCAGTGCCATGGTGATGATGTGGAGTTTGAGACCAACCACAAGGTGCCACGTGGCACAAATTCCAAGGATGGATATGATATGGCAGACAGATCTTGTAGATGCACCAGATCATGCTATGTGGCAGATTTGACAGATGTCACTATGTCGCTAACGCAAAGTTGCACACCAGTTAACATAGCGACATAGTGACCATGACGTGGCATGATGAGGTGGAGTGCTAACATGGTGGCAAGAAGACCAATAAGATGCTAACATGTAGTGCTTAGGTGGTAGGGACTGATGATGAAGCAACAATGAGCGAATCACGTGATGACACGTGGCAACTTAGTCAAATAGAGTTGACTTAAAATGGAAGATAAGGGCAAAAAAATGTTTTTTAAATGTTATTTTTGAATATCTTCCCTAGAATCAAGTGCAGGTTAGATTTTAAATAAAAATGGAGATTATTCTATAGTTTTGACTATTGAAAAAGGATAATTTTTTGCAATTTTAAGTGTTGTGAAAAACCATGAATAGAGGCTTGAACTTCAGATGGGCATAACTTAGGCAATTTTTATCTAAAATTGGTGCTTCAATATACCGTCAGAATTGGGAGAAGATGAGCTATTTGTTTATGAAGTTCATTTTTGTACAAGATATCACCGATGTGCGCTATAGGGAGTATTCTATTTTCAATCAAATCCTCAGTTCTAGACAATGATTTCATCAATGCAATTGCATAATTTAGTTGGGATGCATTTGTTATGCTTTGTTGGCTCAATTTGTTCAAAATTTGATGCATAATGATGTGTTTTGCTTTCTTTTTGATGGAACTTCTTAGAACTTTTGTCTTTTTAAATCAGCTATGATTTCCATCAAAATATCTGAGATACTTTATTGTTTGGGAGGTAAAAAGGATCAAGGATTTGATTTTGCAGTTGAGGGAAGAGATTAGAAAGATGCTTTTAACTAGTTTAGAAGGTTTTCCAAGTGTACACATGTTATTGTCATAACAAATCTAGGAATTCACCTCTTGCTATATCTTTCTTTCTTTCAATCATTATGGGGGTTGGAAAATATTGGAAAGTTTCTTTGGAATGAAGACATTTAGTAGAATTGGCCCTAGAATTGATGAAGTCTAAATGGAGATGTGGTGGTTCCAGACCATGAAGCTTTTACATTGGCTATGACACCCCCTTCCCATCCCATTAGTTTATCATTCTTGCCATTTTCTCTCTTGTATGACAACATTTGTTCATTGTATAGTCTAGTTTATTAGGTTTACTATGAGTTAATTTTATGCATTTTTATGTATTATTTCAAGGAAGTCAATACAAAGAACAACAAATGTTGAGTTTTAGTTTGAATCTTGTCTCCTTTCTTAGTGAGCTATGATGTTTTATGATCTTTGAACAAAGAGCTTAGATCATAGTTGTAGTCCCTTAAGGCTGTATGTTGCTTCATTATTGCTTGTAATTCAAGGAATTATGTAAATGCTTCAGGGAAATCAATAGGGTTGTAGGTTTATTTAGGAGGATATCAGGTAAGAATGAGATTTAGATCAAACATTGATATCCAATTTACAAGGTAAATGGATAGATCTAGAGTCTTGGCATAAGATATGTGTTCTAGATATCCAAAATGCATGAGGGAGATTCATGAATTGCCCAATGGACGAGGCATTAATCTGTTATAGGATCATAAGTTTGTTGGTCATACCTGGTTTTCATCCACTTTCCCCACCCACATAAAATCAAATAAAATTCAAATCATCTTTACATTTTATGTTGAAGAGCTAGAAGAGTCTAACCCTCACTCAACTTGTGCATTTCATAGAGTTGTAATTTTCTCTTGCACTTCTTCATTAATACATAGGTCATTGGCAGAAATAAGGGTTTTTATTTGCTTTGTGAGATTCAGGAATATGTTTTGCACTAGTACCATATTGATTGAATCTGAGGTCCACCCACCTAGGTTTTGTAGAGCCTAAAGTAGAAGAAGGGTCAAGCCTTATAGTTGGCCCGATATCTAAAATGGTATGTTGAAAATGGGAGTTATCTACCCCTAGATGTGTCTTGTTCTCATTAGGTTAATTAAAACCTATAGCATTTTCAAACACCAATAGAAAGACACAAAATTTCAATTAGCACATGCATTTAAGAAGAACAATAATTAATTTAACTAAATGTTCAGGATCTGCATCATGTATGTATCCAATAATAAAAAATAGCTCCAAAATTTAGAATTGATTCAAAAATAATTTAAAAATGAACAATTCAAAACAAAAAGTCTTCAAGTAGTTTATGGTATCTTTCATTCATTCAAAAATCATTTCATTTCTGCAAGTTATTGACCATCTAAAATACTTGTATTGAATTCAAAAAGTAAATACTAAACTAAAGTCTTCAGTTTGATAACAATAAAAAAATTCCAACTCCTAATACGACTGATTTCAATGCATAAATAAAGCTCTATCTAAGAATCTCCATTAAATCTCAATTCTCAAACAATTTAAGAAAGTAGTTGAAATAACCAATCCATAGGTACGTAAACCCAAAAACTAAATTCTAAAAGTAATAATCTTTTAAAGATAATTATCCTCTTATTCAAGTGAATCCTCTTCATCCTCACCATCCTCTACATTTATTGGTCTTCATGCTAGTTTCCATCCCTTGAACACACTCATGAAGTCAGACATCACAGTTGTATTTGGGCTCTTTATGCTCTGAAGCTAGTTCTTCCATGTTTCTTTATCCTATTTCATCTTAGTGACAATGTCAAGGTACTCAAGAAGTTGTCAATTACACATGTCTATTATTGCCTCAATTTTAGCTACCTTGGTAAGATTAGAGGTGGTATGATTAATGTTATTTTTAATCAAGTTAAGGTGTCCTTCATATTGCTTAATCAATGTCTCAATATCAAGGTGTCCTTCCTTTAATGAAGTAGAATAAGTTGAATTGATTGCCTAAAATTCTTTGTTCACACTCTCTAGTGCAACTTTGGAATCTTTCTTGAAAGATTGCATATGAGAGATGGATGAACCATAATTAGACACTCTCCAAGCTATGTTTTTCCACAAAACATTAACCAACCTTGCATCAACACATTGTAATAGATTCTCCTCTAGGAACTTGTTTGAACTATAATCTTCTACCTCTACCAATTAAGTGACCATGATTGATAACCTTTCAACTTTTTTTTTCCAAACTATAACTTGAAGGTGAGATTCATTAAGCATGAGCTTAACAAAAGTGAATATTTTATGTAAATCTTGCATGAGCTTAGCAACCAGGTTCACCACTTGATCAATCTAGTTACAGACAATGACGATCATATCTTTTTTGTTTTTCAAATCATCCATCAATTTTTGATTCTTAGGGGTGATTGGATCAAATGTGAATTATGATTAATCATACTCTATCCTTTCAATGAACTTATATACTTAGCAATTGCAATTATTCTTGCTTTCAAATTTTTCTTTTCAATTCCATCTTTTTGAGATTGCAAAAAAAATTATTTGGTTAATGCTTCCACTGAATGCTCTTTTATTTCATGATTGATCACTCTAAGGTCCATGCGGGTAACTTCAAAGTTACTCAGATCAAGCTCATTTGTACCTTCCTTGTGATTATATGTAGCTACTTTAGCAATGCTTTTACTTGTCACATTATTAAACACTATCTTGGATGTGCTCTTAGTTCTCTTAGGTTTCAAAGTTTTGGTAGCATAATTTCTCACAATATCATCTACCAAAAAGAAAATAGGTACCAAACTTCTCTTTTTATTCATTGAAACCACTAACCAATTTGGATTCGAAGCAACAAATTTTTGAGATTTATTACTCTTGGCTGGGATATTCATAACCTCAATCCTCTAAGGAGATGTGCTCACTGTCATATGAACTTGTTGATGATTATTAATATGTTCCCTACCCTATTCTTTATCAGGTTCACTATTAACCTGAATAGCTTCATTAGGTTTCATTGGTGTTGATATTTCAACTTTGCTCTTGGAATGAGTTTTATGTACTAAGGAAGTATCTGTAACCTTCAAACTGCTAGCTCTTGAAGATTTCCTTTTAGTTGCAAGTTTAAGGGTAGCATTAGATTATTTAGGAACATGTTTTCTTTTTTTCATCTTTAGCCAAGAGTTTTTTCCTTTCAAAGACAACTTTTTTCCTTTTGGGGATGTTATCTTCTTCTTTAGAACCCTAGTTTATGACAACTTGTTTGGAAACTAGGTATTCCTTTCTTGAGTATCAATAAGATCTGACTCATCCTCTTTGACACTTGTGGTGTCCACATACATACTCAAGTGATATAACTCAATCTAAGAAATAGTGAATCTAGAGGATTCTCTTCTACATACTTCTAACTTTCTACACAATCCTCCCATAAATCTTTGACATTATTAATAAGAAAAAACTCTACATGGGTTTGAAATAAGCTATGAAATATCCACTTACTATTAAAATCACAACTAGCATGAAAAAAGCCAAAATAGAGGGTGATTAAGTCTGAACTTATACATATGGTATCTTCCATACTCACATAGGTTAATTTTCCTAATTTAAGTAGGAAGATAATATATGATGCTTCTTCGATAGAAAAATTGTTTATAATAGAAAATAGTTACAAAGAAACTTTTGCTAGGATAAAACAATATAGAGCATATCTAGGGAGTTTGTTGAGTTCATCATCAAAGCCTCCAATCCTCAAGCAAGTAAATTTAGGATATTTAATGTATATGCTTTCATAGGATTGAACAAGTTTCTATGAGACTCATGACAGAATCTACGATGGGGAAAACCCTTAATTTCAAAACATAGCTTCCCTAAGAAAATATCTTGAACTTTCTTGAAAATTTCTAAAGGTTTGTCCTTACATAGCACATGTCAATAATTATACATGGTGATTTCTTTGGTCCAAGGTTCATGAGGTAAATGTTACAAATCCTGGGTACTGGATAACATGTACATCAAATATGAGGACATGTAAAAATACTTCCTTAGGTTCAATGTCCACTTGAGCTAGTTCCTCAAGGAGCTAGCAATTAATGCAACCCAATCCACAAATTTTCACCCTTCTAACACTATCTATATATAAAAACACATCCAATTTTCAAATAGACTCACATATATAGAACCATACATTCTATATAGAAAAATAATTATTTCATGAACCTATGGGGACATTTGATCATTCTTAAGAGTTTTTAGAAACTTAGAATCACCTTTGTAAAATGAGATAGTCCATCTTTTTGCAATGAATTTCCTATAAACATCTGGAGTTGCTGAAAAATTCACCAAGGATGATGTAGAAGTCATGTTGGAAAACTTTTTTTCTTCAAGTCAAAATAGTTTAGATATAGGTTCTCTAGTAATACTTAGCAAAAAACTTCCATCCTTTTTCAAAATATTACTGTTGGTTACTTTATACATTTGGACACATTGTTGGAACAATTTTAGACAAGGATATGTGGGTGGGAAAGTAGAAGCCACAAGAGAATTACAATCCAAGACTTTAGTAGAAAAGGTTTCTAAAATAATTTCACATAGCCTCTCTATTATTTCCTCTAAATTGACCTTCAGGAGGTTTCTATCTAATATGATAGATGACTTACTATACAGACTATGAGTATTTCCAAACATACAAAGAGTAGACCTCATGACTCAAAACCTCACTTTTGGAAATAAAAGAAGTAGTCATTACCCTGTTTATCAAAAGATGAAATGCAAGAATGAGAAATATGAAGTTACCTAGTGAACAATAACTATGGCAACTATGAAAGTTGATTCTTTCTCCCAACCTTTGCAACTAGTGTTTAGATTAATTGAGGAAACTTATGCGTCTTTTTGCAAGGAATGATTTACTTAATGTAAACTTCAAGACAAGGACAAGGCATTAATTATGAAAAAAGCATAATGAATCCTTACATGCTATGAAAAAGGGGATATAGGACTATTACGATGTCTAACATTAATTACCAAGCAAGGGGTTCAAGTGGTATTTTTCTTTTACACACGCCAAATCTTTACTTTTAATCCATGAATCAATATTTTGCTGCGATTATTAATGAAGACCCTATCTCAAAATGTTACCCATTCATCACCTTTCCATAAATGATTAGACTACACACGAGTGTGTCACTTCCAGAATGCCATCCGACTATAGCACAACTTCTTGAACTTTGCAACATGTCCAACTAGGGCCCACCATAGAGTGTTGTATGAGATTTAAAAAGAAAGCTAAAATTGAAGGACCCATTCAAATATTGAACCAAATATAAGGGGTAAAAAATAATTCAAGACTCCTTTGTACCATTTGAGAGTGGTACAAAGTGGTTCAAGACTACATAAAGAAACTTTGAGCCTCTTAGCATGATAAAAACAATACACTTGGCATCCAGATTTCATAGATCAAACCTTGTCAACAATAGGCAAAGAAGGAGAGAAACACACCTTTAGGATAATATTTACAAATGAGCTACTAGGGGATGTTTATTGCATGTCAACTTAATAGACCAACGAGAGGCATAACTAATGGTGAAAAAATGAACAATTCAAGTAGGAGTGAATCAGAAAAATATAAATAATAAAGAAAAAGTCTACTATGAAAAATCTTGAACTAACATAATCATAAATTAAAATATAAATAATAAGGGAAATGCATACATATAATAGATCTCATTAATATCAGGGTAAGATACAATTATCTTTGAAGATGTAATATTTAGTCATGTAAGTGTAATAGCCTTGACTCAAAGGAACTATAAGGAAATCAAAGAAGCCAAAACCTCATGTATGGAAATGTATGTGACATGCCATGGATGAATAACATAAGGAATTGAATGGATTGGAATTACAGTTATTCTCCTTAGACACAAACTCCACTACCACCTCGAAGGAAGAAGCTTGTTTCAAGAAGAAGATGCTTAGACTTGAGTGCTTGAAGAATAATGCCTTGAATACTTTCTTTCTTATGGATGTCTTGAGAATTTGTGTTGTGAAAATGAAGGCCCCAATCCTCCTTTTATACTTGTTTTTGGGAGGGAATACAACTTAGGACAATTGGGGAGGTAATTAAAATATTTGGAAAAATTAAGGTCTTTCAGGCCCCAATCCTTGTAGTCATTAATGACTAGTTCAACATGGGTCAAACTTCTCCAAATTTACTAGGCATGTAGGTCATAGAAAGTTCTAGGAGGTGGTGTAGGTGAAATTGAGAGATACTTGATTGAACATGAGATATGGTAAAAAGGATATAAAAAGACACCTAAAATACCATGATGGAAACAAAGAGATGAAAAAGAAGACTGAAATGGAAGAGGAGAGGAAAAAAAGAAACTAAAACTACACTAAGGAGGGCTAAAAGGTCTTAAAATAAAGTGAATCCATTTACACTTAGCTTATACAGAGTTGCAACATTAAAAAAATAATATGGAATAAATTTTGTAACACATAAGAAATGACACATTTGATGTAGATATTTAATGTGGAAACCCTAGAAAGGGAAAAACCACTTGGGAATTAGTAAACAAAATAATTCTAGTCATCTAAAGTCAGATTTGTTAGGAACCAACCTTTTTAAAGGTTACATGCACATTTTTAGTGTGACCTAGTTAGAGTATTTTAACCGAAGATCATCTAGACCTTATCACTGGGTAAGAGCACCAAGATAATGTACAAAAGGGGGTATAAGTAGACACCTTTTTTATAAAATTAGGTAAACCAAAACTTGGATAAGATATTTGAGGGTCATCCATTAAAAATGACAAGATGGGTAAAAAATATAAATTATAGTACTTTGAATCTACATTCTAAACTACTAGATTTTTTACAAAATGGATAAGATTAGGTGGGTCAAACCATATGCACCCACAAAGAAAATTATATTTCTTTTAGAAAACATAACATAGTTGTTTTTGTGTGTGATGCAAAAGACCTAGTTATATTAAATATTTTGCAAATCCCTTTGGTAGGATGATAGGTAAGAGTGATATTTGAAAGTTGTGTATTTTTATGAGAATTTTTTATAATTTATTGAAGTCATTGCATATTGAAATTTAGGTGCATAACCATGCATAAGGCATAACATGCATCAAAATAATTGAAAATGATTTTTTTAAAAATAGTATAGAATGAAGCATAGAACAATAGTATGTAATTTATTTTGCATTTGGTTAAGTATATTAAAATTTATTAAAAATAAGTTTGACATATCTCTTTGAGGACCATGAAGGTAGTGGTAAAAATAATCAACATTTAAAATGTTAATATTGTTGAAAATAGAAAAATATTATATATTTATAATGGTAAAAAGACATCTTAGATTATAGTGGTAATTGTAGAGATTCCCACTTTATCATTTGGAAACCTAATGAAGGAAAAGATGAGAATTCATCGTAGAAGATGAAACAATGTCTGAAGGATTGAAATTGGATAGAAAATGAGCTCCCAAGCATTTTGGTCAACTCTCAAGGCTAGGTCAAACCCATAACCTACTTAGGTTTTATGTTTTCAAATAACTCAATCAACTTATTAGAGACAAAAATTGTGTTGCAATGGTTAAAAAACCTGATCGAGTTTTCATGAGACATAAATTGATAATTTTTTTATGAGACAAAATTCAATCTTTTTTTTACTAAGTAAATGTAAAATTTGATTCACATAACCCTCTCGAGTTACTATGATAGGCATAACCCGATCGGGATATGCCTATCATAAATAAGTTAAATGTTTGTAATTTAATATTTATAAAATATAAACCAATTCGAGTATATTAAAACATCATATATATTTATAGTTATACAAATAAAATAATATATAATTAAATTATATATTTATAATTAAATATCAAATATATTTATATTTATAGCTATATATTTATAAGTATAAAACTAAATTCATATATAATTAAATATTTTTATTCTATTTTTATAAATACAATCTTATATAAACCTAGCCACTATCTCTCACTCTCTTAGTAACCCCTAACACCCACTCCCTTGAACCTAAAACCTTTTTCTATCCACAATAACCCCTAACCCTCTCCTCTCAAACCCCTAACATATATATTTTCTACCTAACTCCTAATCCCACATATCTAACCCTAAAATTCTTTTTCTCACTTACCCGGAACCACTCTCCCCAACTCTCTCTCTCTCTAACCCCTAACCTCTCTACCCCCATCTCAAACCTCTAATCCACATCTCTCCCTCTCTCACAATCCCTCAAAAACCCCTAATCTCTCTCTCTCTCTCTCTCTCTCTCTCTCTCTCTCTCTCTCTCTCTCTCTCTCTAAAACTTGTAACCTACATCTTTCCCCCCTCTTAAATATCTAACCCACCTCTCTCTCTCTCTCGCCATTCCTCTTAAACCCATAAACTCTCTCTCTCAAACCTCAAACCTCAAACCTCTCTCTTTATCTATATCAAACTTCTAAGCCCCCCCTCTCATTGACTCCTAATTGCTAATCACTAATCCATAACCCCCTCTCTCCCTCTAGATCCCTCTCAAACCCCTAATCTCTCTCTCTCTCTCTCCCCCTCCCTTCTACTTACCCCCTAATATCATTTTGTAAAATATTTCTACATAATGTGATTGGGTTTTGTAAAACATGATTAGGTTATGAGATCCTATGTATGTTGTATTCAACACTTAATAATCTGACCACATTACTAAAACTATAAATAAATTAAAAATGTCAAAAGCTATAATACTATTTGACTATGGCCCATGAGATTCTATTCCTGTTTCATATTTCTTTCTACACCAGGTATGCAAATATTTACTCTTTTTTCATTGGAAATGATGCATTTGATTTATTTTACCATGTCCATATGTTATTTTATTTTTGTATCTTGTATTTCAGCATAAACTAAGGATGAAATTTTTTTTAATTATTATTTTTGTTTGTGTTATTGTTTGTAAGGAAAATTGGCTCTATAGTCACTAGAAAGAAGGTGAGAGGAATGATTGCAAAATAAGAGGAAGAAAAGGCACAAACAAGGGAGTGTATGAGGAGATTATGTAAAGATGCATCATCAAATGCCTCTAATGTAAGTGATGAAAATACATTAGTTCAAATTGACATTATCAATGTTGGTATCTCTAACCATTGTTGTCCATTAGTGTCAACCACTTAGTCATTTACAAGGCAAAGTTAGATGGTCATCATTGTGACTGAGCTACTCTATATAGGCCAAGTCATGTACATAAGTGAGTATGTATCGAGCTCTATAGGATCCAAGTAATTTTTTGGTCATAGAGTAATTTTGTATATGAGTTGAGCTCATCAACAATCGAGAAAATTCCAAGTATATAAGTGTTGAGTTAAAAAGTGTGTGCTAAGAACAATACATGCCAAGTATTAGAAAGGTAATACTGACTAAGAAACAACAATGTCGAGCATCAATAAATAATAAAGACCAAACAATGCATAGTTTACATAAAATTTTGGGAATGGAATAGAGATCTAGGTAAAATGATTATCAAGTCAACTTAGAAGGAATATTTAAATTTTGTCAACGTTGTTATAGAACATTTGATATTAGAAGAGGTTGTTACATAAAATTTACATGACATAGATAAAAAAATCCTTATGTTATGTGTTCAATGATCAAGATGGAGAGGCAAAACATGGAACCATTTAGAAAAATCTTTACAAAATTCTTTAAATAGTGATGATCTTAGACTAGATCATAAGCATGTGAAGGAGGAGAAAAGGAAAATAGGTGTATGCATGTGAACTTAAAGAGTTATGCAAGAGAAGGATTAACAACATATACGAAGGGTTATGTTATCATCTAATAGAGAAATTGACCTAGTCATGGCAGTGAAGTGAAAGGGAAAGACAAGCACATAAAATTAGAGGAGAGGAAAAGTTAGTAAGGAGAAGACTTAAAATCAACTTGCAAAGAAAATTTAGAGTTAGGTACTAAATTAGTTTTAATCGACTTGAATTAGGGTAAATCTCTTAACAAAGTGGTCCTAACAAGGCTATGTAAATCTTCTAATAGATTCCTTACTTTATTTTAAGTGTTAAATTCTCTAACAAGGTGAGCCCTAGCAGTCTCTTAAGCCTTTAAAAGGGAAGGCCCCTCACTGGGTAGATCATATTTTATGGTCAAACATTGTAACCTTAAATGGATAACTTTATTACTATAGTAATAAAGATTTTTGGGTGTAATTTCTACCCCATTTTTAACTTCACCTTGGAGGGTTTCTAGGTATTAAATACTGTGTTATGTTTTTTTCTTTCATGCATGTGATTGATCAAATTTATATGTTATAGCATATTTACATTATAAGCTTTACATGCACAAGTTATTCATACGTGTGAATGAATTGGTCAAAAGTTATGAAGCATTATAGATTCTAATTCAACCCCACCCCACCTAGTATCTAGTTGATCCCATTTAGTCCTCCATCAATAAAAAATCAATGCACCTAATGATTCAAATGAAAATGATGAGCATGCACCTATTGATATTGATGTCACAAATGCACCTAATTCGACAACAAAAATATTGAATATATCCCAATTAAAATAATTATGAAAAATAAAACTACATCACCTAACATGACATATCGAGTTGACATGATGAATGCACATAATTCAACTAATGAAAATATAGAGCATGCACCTACATCAACATCTCTTAGAGAAATTCATGGAAAAATAAAATTTCTAATTGACATTAATGACAATATTTTGAATCCAATGCATGATAAAATTTTAGAAAGATATTATAGAAGAATTATTAAAAATATTTGGAATAACTATTTTGAGAAATTTAAATCAAAGTGAAAGATCTCAGTTTGTTGAAAAAATGCTTAAAAATCTGAAATTTAGAGAGACAGTGAGAATTCTTGGGTTAAGAACATTTGAAAATTGTAGCGAAAAATTCACTATTAGAAATATCTTTGATGCATATCAATCCATTGGTTCAAAACCAAATAGTGAAGATGCTAATACTAGTCGATGTGTAATCACATAAAACATAATGGAAAGGTAGACTCCCATGTAAGGAGAAAGTTATTGTTGATGCACTAAGAACATCAATTGAACACTTTTGGCATGCTAACAAAAGGGCTTCACCAAAGAGAAAATATGTTGTAAAAAGTTGAATTGGAAAATAAACCATGAGGCACATGCAAAATATTATTTGGATATGAATCAAACACAATTTTATGAAATGTTTCTTCAAAGATTTCCTAAAATTGAAATCAGCCAAAGGTAATTTGAGATGACCAAACCATTCTATGTTAAGATAAATCATACACACACACACACACTACATGTTGTAGGACTTATGTTGAATTTTATATGAATTATGATCTTTATTTTTTATATATGTTGTAATTTCAATAATAATAGTATATTGCAAGAATGTGATCTACAAGTACCTCCTAAGTTGCTAAGAAAATTTATTGCAAGTGTACTATGTGAATGAGATGATGGGTGTACAATAAAAATTAGCACACTTCTCTAAGAAATTAGCACATCATTCAATTAATGAAAATATAGAGCATGCACCTACATCAACATCTCTTAGAGAAATTCATGGAAAAATAAAATTTCTAATTGACATTAATGACAACATTTTGAATCCAATGCATGATAAATTTTTAGAAAGATATTATAGAAGAATTATTAAAAATATTTGGAATAATTGTTTTGAGAAATTTAAATCAAAGTGAAAGATGTCAACTTGTTGAAAAAATGCTTAAAAATCTGAAATTTAGAGAGATAGTGAGAATTCTTGGGTTAAGAACATTTGAAAATTGTAGTGAAAATTCACTATTAGAAATATCTTTGATGCATATCAATCCATTGGTTCAAGACCACATAGTAAAGATGTTAATACTAGTCAATGTGTAATCACATAAAACATAATGGAAATGTAGACTCCCATGTAAGGAGAAAGTTATTGTTGATGCACTACGGACATCAATTGAACACTTTTGGCATGCTAACAAAAGGGCTTCACCAAAGAAAAAATATGTTGTCAAAAGTTGAATTGGAAAATAAACCATGAGCCATATGCAAAATATTATTTGGATATGAATCAAACACAATTTTATGAAATGTTTCTTCAAAGATTTCCTAAAATTGAAATCAGCCAAAGGTAATTTGAGATGACCAAACCATTCTATGTTAAGATAAAACATACACACAAACTACATGTTGTAGGATTTATGTTGAATTTTCTATGAATTATGATCTTTATTTTTATATATGTTGTAATTTCCATAATAATAGTATATTGCAAGAATGTGATCTACAAGTACCTCCTCATTTGCTAAGAAAATTTATTGCAAGTGTACTATGTGAACGAGATGATGGGTGTACACTAAAAATTAGCACAGTTCTCTAAGAAATTAGCACATCATTCAACTAATGAAAATATAGAGCATGCACCTACATCAACATCTATTAGAGAAATTCATGAAAAAATAAAATTTCTAATTGACATTAATGACAATATTTTGAATCCAATGCATGATAAATTTTTAGAAAGATATTATAGAAGAATTATTAAAAATATTTGGAATAATTGTTTTGAGAAATTTAAATCAAAGTGAAAGATGTCAACTTGTTGAAAAAATGCTTAAAAATCTGAAATTTAGAGAGACGGTGAGAATTCTTGGGTTAAGAACATTTGAAAATTGTAGTGAAAAATTCACTATTAGAAATATCTTTGATGCATATCAATCCATTGGTTCAAGACCACATAGTAAAGATGCTAATACTAGTCGATGTGTAATCACATAAAACATAATGGAAATGTAGACTCCCATGTAAGGAGAAAGTTATTCTTGATACACTACAAACATCAATTGAACACTTTTGGCATGCTAACAAAAGGGCTTCACCAAAGAAAAAATATGTTGTCAAAAGTTGAATTGGAAAATAAACCATGAGCCACATGCAAAATATTATTTGGATATGAATCAAACACAATTTTATGAAATGTTTCTTCAAAGATTTCCTAAAATTGAAATCAGCCAAAGGTAATTTGAGATGACCAAAACATTCTATGTTAAGATAAACCATACACACACACTACATGTTGTAGGATTTATGTTGAATTTTCTATGAATTATGATCTTTATTTTAATATATGTTGTAATTTACATAATAATAGTATATTGTAAGAATGTGGTCTACAAGTACCTCCTAAGTTGCTGAGAAAATTTATTGCAAGTGTACTATGTGAACGAGATGATGGGTGTACACTAAAAATTAGCACATAATTCAAGTAATGAAAATATAGAGCATGCAACTACATCAACATCTCTTAGCGAAATTCATGGAAAAATAAAATTTCTAATTGACATTAATGACAATATTTTGAATCCAATGCATTATAAAATTTTAGAAAGATATTATAGAAGAATTATTAAAAATATTTGGAATAACTATTTTGAGAAATTTAAATCAAAGTGAAAGATGTCAACTTGTTGAAAAAATGCTTAAAAATCTGAAATTTAGAGAGACAGTGAGAATTCTTGGGTTAAGAACATTTGAAAATTGTAGTGAAAAATTCACTATTAGAAATATCTTTCATGCATATCAATCCATTGGTTCAAGACCACATAGTGAAGATGCTAATACTAGTCAATGTGTAATCACATAAAACATAATGGAAATGTAGACTCCCATGTAGGGAGAAAGTTATTGTTGATGCACTAAGAACATCAATTGAACACTTTTGGCATGCTAACAAAAGGGCTTCACCAAAGAAAAAATATGTTGTCAACAGTTGAATTGGAAAATAAACCATGAGCCACATGCAAAATATTATTTGGATATGAATTAAACACAATTTTATGAAATGTTTCTTCAAAGATTTCCTAAAATTGAAATTAGCCAAAGGTAATTTGAGATGACCAAACCATTCTATGTTAAGATAAATCATACACACACTATACATGTTGTAGGATTTGTGTTAAATTTTCTATGAATTGTGATCTTTATTTTTATATATGTTGTAATTTCCATAATAACAGTATATTGCAAGAATGTGATCTACAAGTACCTCCTAAGTTGCTGAGAAAATTTATTGCAAGTGTACTATGTGAACGAGATGATGGGTGTACACTAAAAATTAGCACACTTCTCTAAGAAATTAGCACATAATTCAAGTAATGAAAATATAGAGCATGCGCCTACATCAACATCTCTTAGACAAATTCACGGAAAAATAAAATTTCTAATTGACATTAATGACAATATTTTGAATCCAATGCATGATAAAATTTTAGAAAGATATTATAGAAGAATTATTAAAAATATTTGGAATAACTATTTTGAGAAATTTAAACCAAAGTGAAAGATGTTAACTTGTTGAAAAAATGCTTAAAAATCTGAAATTTAGAGAGAGAGTGAGAATTCTTGGGTTAAGAACATTTGAAAATTTTAGTGAAAAATTCACTATTAGAAATATCTTTGACGCATATCAATCCATTGGTTCAAGACCACATAGTAAAGATGCTAATACTGGTCGATGTGTGATCACATAAAACATAATGGAAAGGTAGACTCCCATGTAAGGAGAAAGTTATTGTTGATGCACTAAGAACATCAATTGAACACATTTGGCATGCTAACAAAAGGGCTTCACCAAAGAAAAAATATGTTGTAAAAAGTTGAATTGGAAAATAAACCATGAGCCACATGCAAAGTATTAGTTGGATATGAATCAAACACAATTTTATGAAATGTTTCTTCAAAAATTTCCTAAAATTGAAATCAGCCAAAGGTAATTTGAGATGACCAAACCATTCTATGTCAAGATAAATCATACACACACACTACATGTTGTAGAATTTATATTGAATTTTCTATGAATTATGATCTTTATTTTTATATATGTTGTAATTTCCATAATAATAGTATATTGCAAGAATGTGATCTAAAAGTACCTCCTAAGTTGTTGAGAAAATTTATTGCAAGTGTACTATGTGAATGAGATGATGGGTGTACACTAAAAATTAGCACACTTCTCTAAGAAATTAGCACATAATTAAATTAATGAAAATATAGAGCATCCACCTACATCAACATCTCTTAAAGAAATTCATGGAAAAATAAAATTTCTAATTAACATTAATGACAATATTTTGAATCCAATGCATGATAAATTTTTAGAAAGATATTATAGAAGAACTATTAAAAATATTTGGATTAACTATTTTGAGAAATTTAAATCAAAGTGAAAGATGTCAACTTGTTGATAGAATGCTTAAAAATATGAAATTTAGAGAGACAGTGAGAATTCTTGGGTTAAGAACATTTTAAAATTGTAGTGAAAAACTCACTATTAGAAATATCTTTGACGCATATCAATCCATTGGTTCAAGACCACATAGTAAAGATGCTAATACTATTCGATGTGTAATCACATAAAACATAATGGAAAGGTAGACTCCCATGTAAGGGGAAAGTTATTGTTGATGCACTACAAACATCAATTGAACACTTTTGGCATGCTAACAAAAGGGCTTCACCAAAGAAAAAATATGTTGTAAAAAGTTGAATTGGAAAATAAACCATGAGCCACATGCAAAATATTAGTCGGATATCAATCAAACACAATTTTATGAAATGTTTCTTCAAAAATTTCCTAAAATTGAAATCAGCCAAAGGTAATTTGAGATGACCAACCATTCTATGTCAACATAAATCATACACACACACTACATGTTGTAGAATTTATATTGAATTTTCTATGAATTATGATCTTTATGTTTATATATGTTGTAATTTTCATAATAATAGTATATTGCAAGAATGTGATCTACAAGTACCTCCTAAGTTGTTGAGAAAATTTATTGCAAGTGTACTATGTGAATGAGATGATGGGTGTACACTAAAAATTAGCACACTTCTCTAAGAAATTAGCACATAATTCAATTAATGAAAATATAGAGCATGCACCTACATCAACATCTCTTAGAGAAATTCATGGAAAAATAAAATTTCTAATTAACATTAATGACAATATTTTGAATCCAATGCATGATAAATTTTTAGAAAGATATTATAGAAGAATTATTAAAAATATTTGGAATAACTATTTTGAGAAATTTAAATCAAAGTGAAAGATGTCAACTTGTTGATAGAATGCTTAAAAATCTGAAATTTAGAGAGACAACGAGAATTCTTGGGTTAAGAACATTTTAAAATTGTAGTGAAAAACTCACTATTAGAAATATCTTTGACGCATATCAATCAATTGGTTCAAGACCACATAGTAAAGATGCTAATACTATTCGATGTGTAATCACATAAAACATAATGGAAAGGTAGACTCCCATGTAAGGAGAAAGTTATTGTTGATGCACTACAAACATCAATTGAATACTTTTGGCATGCTAACAAAAGGGCTTAACCAAAGAAAAAATATGTTGTCAAAAGTTGAATTGGAAAATAAACCATGAGCCACATGCAAAATATTATTTGGATATGAATCAAACACAAAGATTTCCTAAAATTGAAATCAGCCAAAGGTAATTTGAGATGACCAAACCATTCTATGTTAAGATAAATCATACACACACACACTACATGTTGTAGGATTTATGTTGAATTTTCTATGAACTATGATCTTTATTTTAATATATGTAGTAATTTCAATAATAATAGTATATTGCAAGAATGTGATCTACAAGTACCTCCTAAGCTGCTGAGAAAATTTATTGCGAGTGTACTATGTGAATGAGATGATGGGTGTACACTAAAAATTAGCACACTTCTCTAAGAAATTAGCAAGAATTCAAGTAATGAAAATATAGAGCATGCACCTACATCGACATCTCTTAGAGAAATTCATAGGAAAATAAAATTTCTAATTGACATTAATGACAATATTTTGAATCCCATGCATGATAAAATTTTAGAAATTTATTATAGAAGAATTATTAAAAATATTTGGGATAACTAGTTTGAGAAATTTAAATCAAAGTGAAAGATGTCAACTTGTTGAAAAAATGCTTAAAAATCTGAAATTTAGAGAGACAGTGAGAATTCTTGGGTTAAGAACATTTGAAAATTGTAGTGAAAAATTTACTATTAGAAATATCTTTGACGCATATCAATCCATTGGTTCAAGACCACATAGTAAAGATGCTAATACTAGTCGATGTGTAATCATATAAAACATAATGGAAACATAGACTCCCATGTAAGGAGAAAGTTATTGTTGATGCACTAAGAACATCAATTGAACACTTTTGGCATGCTAACAAAAGGGCTTCACCAAAGAAAAAATATGTTGTCAAAAGTTGAATTGGAAAATAAACCATGAGCCATATGCAAAATATTATTTGGATATGAATCAAACACAATTTTATGAAATGTTTCTTCAAAGATTTCCTAACATTGAAATCAGCCAAAGGTAATTTGAGATGACCAAACCATTCTATGTTAAGATAAATCATACACACACACTATATGTTGTAGGATTTATGTTGAATTTTCTATGAATTATGATCTTTATTTTTATACATGTTGTAATTTCCATAATAATAGTATATTGCAAGGATGTGATCTACAAGTACCTCCTAAGTTGTTGAGAAAATTTATTGCAAGTGTACTATGTGAACGAGATGATGGTTGTACACTAAAAATTAGCACACTTCTCTAAGAAATTAGCACATAATTCAATTAATGAAAATATAGAGCATGCACCTACATCAACATCTCTTAGAGAAATTCATGGAAAAATAAAATTTCTAATTGACATTAATGACAATATTTTGAATCCAATGCATGATAAATTTTTAGAAAGATATTATAGAATAATTATTAAAAATATTTGGAATAATTGTTTTGAGAAATTTAAATCAAAGTGAAAGATGTCAACTTGTTGAAAAAATGCTTGAAAATCTGAAATTTAGAGAGACAGTGAGATTTCTTGGGTTAAGAACATTTGAAAATTGTAGTGAAAAATTCACTATTAGAAATATATTTGATGCCTATCAATCCATTGGTTCAAGACCACATAGTAAAGATGCTAATACTAGTCGATGTGTAATCACATAAAACATAATAGAAATGTAGACTCCCATGTAAGGAGAAAGTTATTGTTGATGCACTACGAACATCAATTGAACACTTTTGGCATGCTAACAAAAGGGCTTCACCAAAGAAAAAATATGTTGTCAAAAGTTGAATTGGAAAATAAACCATGAGCCACATGCAAAATATTATTTGGATATGAATCAAACACAAAGATTTCCTAAAATTGAAATCAGCCAAAGGTAATTTGAGATGACCAAACCATTCTATGTTAAGATAAATCATACACACACACTACATGTTGTAGGATTTATGTTGAATTTTCTATGAATTATGATCTTTATTTTTATATATGTTGTAATTTCCATAATAATAGTATATTGCAAGAATGTGATCTACAAGTACCTCCTAAGTTGCTGAGAAAATTTATTGCAAGTGTACTATGTGAACGAGATGATGGTTGTACACTAAAAATTAGCACACTTCTCTAAGAAATTAGCACATCATTCAATTAATGAAAATATAGAGCATGCACCTCCATCAACATCTCTTAGAGAAATTCATGGAAAAATAAAATTTCTAATTGACATTAATGACAATATTTTGAATCCAATGCATGATAAATTTTTAGAAAGATATTATAAATAATTGTTTTGAGAAATTTAAATCAAAGTGAAAGATGTCAACTTGTTGAAAAAATGCTTGAAAATCTGAAATTTAGAGAGACAGTGAGATTTCTTGGGTTAAGAACATTTGAAAATTGTAGTGAAAAATTCACTATTAGAAATATATTTGATGCCTATCAATCCATTGGTTCAAGACCACATAGTAAAGATGCTAATACTAGTCGATGTGTAATCACATAAAACATAATAGAAATGTAGACTCCCATGTAAGGAGAAAGTTATTGTTGATGCACTACGAACATCAATTGAACACTTTTGGCATGCTAGCAAAAGGGCTTCACCAAAGAAAAAATATGTTGTCAAAAGTTGAATTGGAAAATAAACCATGAGCCACATGCAAAATATTATTTGGATATGAATCAAACACAAAGATTTCCTAAAATTGAAATCAGCCAAAGGTAATTTGAGATGACCAAACCATTCTATGTTAAGATAAATCATACACACACACTACATGTTGTAGGATTTATGTTGAATTTTCTATGAATTATGATCTTTATTTTTATATATGTTGTAATTTCCATAATAATAGTATATTGCAAGAATGTGATCTACAAGTACCTCCTAAGTTGTTGAGAAAATTTATTGCAAGTGTACTATGTGAACGAGATGATGGGTGTACACTAAAAATCAGCACACTTCTTTAAGAAATTAGCACATAATTCAAGTAATGAAAATATAGAGCATGCACCTACATCAACATCTCTTAGAGAAATTCATGGAAAAATAAAATTTCTAATTGACATTAATGACAATATTTTGAATCCAATGCCTGATAAAATTTTAGAAAGATATTATAGAAGAATTATTAAAAATATTTGGAATAACTATTTTGAGAAATTTAAATCAAAGTGAAAGATGTCAACTTGTTGAAAAAATTCTTAAAAATCTGAAATTTATAGAGACAGTGAGAATTCTTGGGTTAAGAACATATGAAAATTGTAGTGAAAAATTCACTATTAGAAATATCTTTGACACATATCAATCCATTGGTTCAAGACCACATAGTAAAGATGCTAATACTAGTCGATGTGTAATCACATAAAACATAAGGAAAGGTAGACTCCCATGTAAGGAGAAAGTTATTGTTGATGCACTAAGAACATCAATTGAACACTTTTGGCATGCTAACGAAAGGGCTTCACCAAAGAAAAAATATGTTGTCAAAAGTTGAATTGGAAAATAAACCATGAGCCACATGCAAAATATTATTTGGATATGAATCAAACACAATTTTATGAAATGTTTCTTCAAATATTTCCTAAAATTGAAATCAGCCAAAGGTAATTTGAGATGACCAAACCATTCTATGTTAAGATAAATCATACACACACACACTACATGTTGTAGGATTTATGTTGAATTTTCTATGAATTATGATCTTTATTTTTATATATGTTGTAATTTCCATAATAATAGTATATTGCAAGAATGTGATCTACAAGTACCTCCTAAGTTGCTGAGAAAATTTATTGCAAGTGTACTATGTGAACGAGATGATGGGTGTACACTAAAAATTAGCACACTTCTCTAAGAAATTCTATCCAAGGGATCCAATAGATTAGGAGCCTTGAATGGTGACTTAGAGCTATTTATCTATGATGTGCAAGGGTTAAAATAGTAGTATTGTGGCTCTCAAATGAACCAAGATATGCAACCCTTTCAAGGTACACTATAGAATGAGAGATTCAAAGATAAGAGAAAGATTCCCATTTTCCAAGAATCCACAATGTATGCAATGAAAATGCTAATTCTAAGCTAAATGAAATGTAAGATTCAAGAAAAGATAACAAAAATGAGACTATTACATATCCTTATAATTAAACTAGGTGACCTAATCTAGAGCACAAAATAAAGGCTAAGCTAAGAATTACATGATGCAAGTTCAAAAATGCTCCAAGTTGTTAAAAGATCCAAATCCACCAAGAAAATATGTAGCATAATATTAGCATGAAAGTGTAAGCTTGAAAAAACAAGGAGAGAGCTTCCTTTTGGAGATAAATAAATAGTTGAGCTTAAGAGTTGAAATAGGAATAATCAAGGGTGGAGGATGCATCTTCAGTGATCCATGTGCACAAGCATCTCACCTAAGAAAGATCAACAAATATGTTTAAGATTAAAAATATGTGTGTATGAGAATTAAAGTTCTCTTCAAAATAAATATTTCTCTCACATTAAAAAATGTGTCCTTCATGCGAGATAAAAATGCCTTTTATTTTATTTTTAAAATAGGAATAATGTTTTTCATGCACATACTCAGGATAAGGTGGAGCTCTAAAATTTTATTTAATTAAAAGTGTAAGAATTTGGCTTAGGGAAAAATTTACCCAAGACCAAGGTACTCAAACACAAGCACAATAGTAGACCAAAGAGAGAGTATGATCAGAATGATGATATATTCATTCAATATGCCATATGAAAGTACACTAGGAGTGCTTGTATATAAAGGCCTCTAGAGAGCTTCTAGAATGCGTAGAAGTTAGCAACATGATAAGTCATACAACCAGGCACATGTCCACTAGATATGGGTTATCCTCCATTAGGCACAAAAGTAAGTGTGATGATGAGAGGATAAGCCTACAATGGTGTAGCATGCAAATTAGTGGTGTAGATAACATGTTCTAAAAGGGGAGTGTGAATAACTATGTTGTCTACATAACAACTCAGTGAATGATGCAAACTTCAATGTTGTAGACACCATGTACTAAATTAGAGTTGCATACTTTTGTGTTATCAACATGACAATTCATGAGAGTAAACAAACTCCTAAGTGTCTCACCTAAATAAATAATAAAATAATGCATTAACCTAAGTAAACTTAAGTAAATGTAAATAGTAAATACGTATTTACACCAACACCCCCCCTTAAGTACAACTTAGGGGAATGCCCTTAAGCTTACAAAATCTAAGATGTAATGCATGATGGGTCTTGGCTATTAGGCCATGTGAGGTACCCATGTACATAATGAAATGCAATCTCTCATAAAGCAGAGAAAGAGGGAAAACCTCATGGGAAAAAACCTCCCCCAAAAAGAGAGATGAAAATCACATACGATGTATGGATGAATGGAGTAATCAAGACCCCCACACCCCCCCCCCCCGCCCCCCCCACCACCCTTATGACATACATCCAATATATACATAAGAGAAAAATGAGAAGAGGAAGAGAGATAGGATAGGCTCCACCTCCCCCCTCAAAGAAGAATGCCTACTAGTGACTACTCTAATGAAGGAGCTAATCCAAGACTATAGAATGGTGTTCCTCTCCTTAGGAGGAAAAAAAGCCAAGGGTACAAATGAGATGCTTATGCTATGCATGGAAAGAATCTCATTGATAAGTGATATCTCTGAAGCCTGCTCAACTGGCTTAAGAACCTGTCTCAAAGAATTGTCTATCTCCTGAACTAATGAAGAACCCTTCTATAATTGTTGATCATAAGTATCCATAATCACTTCAAATTGTAATGATCGATCATGCAGAGAATGAACAAGAGGGTTAGATGGAGCCCTCATGACAACTAAAGAAGGTATTGCTACATCAAGAAGAAGAGGTAGATTATCAATACTGTTGCTCAAATCTATCACTGAAGCTAGACCTAGAAGAATGGATGTACCCTACTATGTTGGTCCTATCATTATGGTGATATATGCATGTGGATTGGATTGATGTAGTGATCTCTCATTGCAACTACTGATAGAACCCCACGTGGCTAAATCTGTTGAAGTACTATTGCTGGTGTCACTATTAGTTTCCACATGATATGATGTGTGGAGAGGATTAGAGGACAAGCTTGGTGAACTTTCCTCAAAGTATACATCCTTCTCTACAAAAATTTGATGTGTCTCTAGATCTAGAAGTCTATATGCCTTCACACCATCTTCATAACCAATGAAAGTAAAAGGCCAAGGTGACTATGCCTTGCATCCCCTAGAAGATATCTTTTCCCATATAGGACAACCAAAGACTCTGAAGTGTGTCACAATAGGTTTTTTACCACACCATGCCTCAAAAGGAGTCTTTCCATCTAAGGCTAGATGAGGAGACCTATTAAGAATGTGAGTGGCACTACGAATTTCTTCGACTTCAAGTGATGGATCTAGAGATTTGGCTTGCAACATGCAACTTGCCATAGACTTAAGAGTGCAAATCCTTAATGCTGCAACATCTATCTTATGCAAACTAAATGTTGGTGGATTCTAAAGATCAATTTCCTCAAGTCTGCAAAAGTCTTTTAGTCTTTTGTTCACATACATGCTTCCATTGTCCATTCTTAGAACTTTGATGGCTTTTCTCAATTTCTATTCAACATGAGTCTTGAAGGCTAGAAACTTGTCCAACACTTCATTCTTATGACAAAGAAAGTAGACCCAAGTGTATTTTGAAAATTCATCAATGAAAGTAAGTATATAGCAACCCTAGCTGACTGATGTCACTACAAAAAGTCCTGCTAATACCATGTGAACCATATGTAGAACAATTAGTGCTCTTGAAGACTTCCCTTTTTGTAACTTCCCCTCTAGATGCATATCCACTAAATCTGTTGAACATTCACCATGGGAAAAGTTAATTTGAGGTAGACCCTTGGCCATTTTGTTTGTGCAAAGTTGCTAAAGATAGTATAAGGAAAGATGTCCAAACCATTGATGCCATAATTGGATTTAAAATTTGATTGAGCTAACGAGGCCTTTGAAGGAGACTTGGGCACAAAATGGGAGAAATAATACAACCTTTTGTCATGATTCACTTTCCCCACTGCAACCAAGGAGTCATCTTTCAGACTATGCACCTGTACAAAGTCTAGAAGGAACTCAACTCTATGTCCATCTCCAAGGTGAGTGATTCATAAGATTGATAGGAGATTTGAACTTAGGTTTAGAATATAGAGAACATCTTGAAACTTTCCATTTTCCATCTCCATGTTGGTATCATCTCCCACAAAGATGTTCGGTACCTTTGACTACTTCTATGAAGAAAAATCCTCCTTTGAAGAACTCATATGATAGGAGGCACCTAAGCCAAGAATCCATTCCTTTGAAGAATTTGAATTAGCCATGAGTGCTTTCCCTTTACCCTTTGAATTTGAAGAAGACTCTTTCTCCTTGTAAGCATTAGGTAGTGGAACATTATGTTTCTTCATGATGTTGGTCAACTCATCAATCTTCTTAAGAAAACACTCATGTTCTTCATGACCCATTTTCTTGCAATAGGAACACTTTTTCTTCTCCTTATTGTTGTCATCCTTCTTGTTGGAATTTAAAGAAGACTTGCCTTATTGATTGGATTGTGTTGTTGTCTTTTCTACATCCTCTAATTTTTTCTTCCAGTTCTTATTCTTACCCTTTCCTTTATTTGAAGATTATCCAACTAAATTTTGAGAACCCTCATTGTTGGCCACCAATGCTTTAGACTTAGGTGATTTGAGAATCCTAATTGATTTCAACTTCTTTTCTTTTGTATCCAACAGATCAACATATTCATCAAAGGAAATTTTCTTATAGGCAGACCCTAATGTAGTCTTTGAAGTGTTAAAAGAAGAAACAAATGTGGAATACTCTGATGGCAGCTTGTTATGAATGAGATAGATCAACCTGTCATCTTTGATAGGACTCCCACAATTAGTAAGCTTTACCCTTAGTTCATTCACCTTAATGATGAAATCCTATATAGAATCAAATGACTTAGGATCTAAGGAGACAAGCCCATCTTCAATTTTGAAAACATCCTCTTCAAACACTTTACCATATATTTTTTTGAGGGTATCTAGGTTTCCTTGGATGTAGAACACTTCCTAATCTGATACATGATCTTGTCATCAACCCCTAAACATATATCATGTAGGGCTTTCCTATCCATTGCTACCCAAGCTGAAATGTCACTTGTTGATACATTATCACTTGTTGGTTTAGGAAGGGTACCATCTACATATTGAGAAACTCCATTGTGCATTAAATGATACCACACTTTGATGGACCATGTAGCATAGTTATTGGGAGTTAATTTTGGAAACTTAAAATTTTCCATAATGCAAAAAATGAAAGAAATTATAGAAAAGAAGGAACACAACACCAAGAACAACACCCTTTCACTAAATCAAAAAACCCCCCCCAAAATAGATGCTTTTGGCACTTTATAAGTAGTTCGATAACAATGGCCACTTGCCAATTTTTGGCCATTGTGAACTTTTGATTTTTCTTGTTACAACCTCTATATAAAATACAAATTTGGAACTTTACAATGTACAACAATTCAAAGTAGTACAAAGTAAAGAAAGGCCCTATTTATAAAAGTGACACTTTTTCAACACAACCCTACAATATAATTGCAAATATAGAAAGTAGACAAAAAATAATGCATTTTAAAAAAAATGGGACCTATTTTCAACTCTAGATGTGCCTGTACGAAGCATTTGAAATTGCAAAATGTACGATTATGCAAATATAGTCACCAAAAAATGAAAATTTTGACGAATCTGTACACCAAAACTAGAAAAGAGCTAAACCACTAAAAATTTGAGGAAATTCTACCCAATTTTAAAAAAAATTGCACTTGATTTGGAGTTCGGATGACTAAGATATGGCCTCTTAAAGTTAGACTCCAAAATAAAAAATTAATCTAGAGAAGGGTTGCATCAACAAAAGATGGGGTTAAATTTCACAGTCATACAGCTATTGTAGTAGTTCAAATTTTCCCTAGAATGATAGTTAGATGACCGCCAAATTTGAGTTCCTATAGTTGATGATATCAGTGACTTTCACCCTTGTGATGATGTTAGCATGACATCATGATGACATCATCATGTATGGACTATACAGACATGGGTAGAAAAAAATTGTATGCTGAAGTGGCAATCAGTCTGACAAACATGCAGATGACATGGCAAGTGACGTGTGTATGGATGTAGACATGGCATTGCCTACTGTGCTGTGGACTAGATTGTTGAGTTGGTGTGACGTGGAGCTAACAGGGCAATGTGATTTGGTTTTCTGCATGGATGACATGTGTACTCCATGTATGCCGATGACTCTATATACATGGCTTGTTGATGTGGGCAGGCTGGGTGAATAAAAGGTCACCATGTGGCAGAGTAGAAAGGTCATAGGATTGATGTTGCGTGGTGTGAAGGACTACGTCCAAGTGGGTAGCTTATATGTGGCCGTGTGTCAAAGATGTGGTTGTGCACTTTCCATGTGGTGGGTGGGGGGCACTAGATTATTTAGCATGGGCTACCAAAAAGTATATTTTCATCGTTGGATATGTTGTCGAAAAACCTATCATGCTGGGGGTATGCTTTCTGCGAGTGTCAAGAAAGTGTAAAGTGGTGCTAGGGTGAATGTAGAATATTTTTGCTCATAAAAAATGTAGTTCTTAGTCCCACATTTGATGTGGGGCTAAACCTAAAAGGATTTATAAACCACAACCCACAGCAAAAATAAGAAAAGGTTGTGGCTACCGGTGGTAAGTTGAGCTCGTCAATTAAGTGTGCTTGCCCACCGGTTAAGGATTTTCTTAGATAGATTTAGTAGGGGTCCATCGAGTTTAGGTTTAGTCATGCCCAAAATATGGTATATACCTGCCAATCAAAATATTTTGACCAAATTTGAAGGGCCGAGGTGTGACTACCCAGTTCTGCGATTTTTTTTCTCTAACAATCTGATTGGGTGAAAAAAAATTGCCAAAAATAAAATCTAAAAAAGTGTAGAAATAAAATAAAATGAAGATATAAAAACCAAATAATTAGATCGATTAAATGACCATACTCAGTTTCCAAATTGGTGCCTTCAGGTGCCAGTTTGTGAAAAAATTTGCCTCACAATCAACTTTAGCCTAACATAGGCAAAATTATAGTCAATCTTCACTAAATCGACATTCCAAATGTAATGGTGAGGTCAGATCTAACTCTAGATGCTCCCAATTTCTATGGATACTCTAGATTTAGGTCAAGGTGTTGAAGCATGAATGGTCTTGAATGGCTATGTGTAGAAAATCTCCCTGAGCTCTGATACCATGTTAGAATTTGGCTCAAGGCAGAATTCACCCAAGACCAAGGAACTCAAACACAAGCACAATAGTAGACCAAAGAGAGTATGATCAGAATGATGATATATTCATTCAATATTTCATATAAAAGTGCATGAAGAGTACCTATATATAAAGGCCTTTGGAGAGCTTCTAGAATGCATAGAAGTCAGCAACATGATAAGTCATACAACCAGGCACATGTCCACCAGATATGTGTTATCCTCCATTAAGCATGGAAGTAAGTGAGATGATGAGAGGATAAGACTACAATGGCATAACATGAAAATCAGTGGTGTAGACAACATTTGGTAAAAAAGAAGTGCAAATAACTGTGTTGTCTACATGACAACTCAATGAATGATGCAAACTCCAGTGTTGTAGACACCATGTGTTAAATTAGAGTTGCATACTTCTGTGTTGTCAACATGAGAACTCATGAGAGTACACAAACTCCTAAGTGTCTCACCTAAATAAATAATAAAAGAATGCAAAATAATAAAATAATTCATTAACCTAAGTAAATTTAAGTAACTGTAAATAGTAAATATGCATTTACACCAACAAAAAGGGAGCAAGTTATTTCAATTAAATAAAATACTTAGCATAAAGTGGTCAAACCATAGGTTACAATAAAATTAATAACAAAGTGATGATTTGATCAAAGAAAATCAATGGATGAACTAAGCAAAGATGCTAGAAATGGAGTTCATAATCTAGATGACCATTTTTAGGTGATTACATTTTACCCTCTTGTACTAATGTGTGATCAATTTGGGAACACATTGCCTCAAATAATGAAGAAGTTGAGTAAGCAATAGAGAGATAAATCTATCTCTGACAAATGAAGTACAAGGTAATAGAAAATCTTGAATGCATAGTAAGTAAGAAGAAAAAATGAAATACTTAGCATAAAGTGGTCAAACCATAGGTTATAATCAAATAAATAACAAAGTGATGATTTGATCAAAGAAAAGCAATAGATGAACTAAGAAAAGATGTTAGAAAGGGGGCTCATAGTCTAGATGACCATTTTTAGGTGATTACATTTTACCCTCTTATACTAATGTGTGATCAATTTGGGAACACATTGCCCCAAATAATGAAAAAGTCAAGTAAGCAATAGAGAGATAAATCTATCTTTGAAGAATGAAGTATAAGGAAATAGAAAATCTTGAATGTGCAATAAGCTAGATAATATCAATTCTCAAGATGAGTGCTGATATGTCAAGCCAGGTAGCCAAAGAAAGTAGATTAATCAAGAAAAAATAGATGATGATAGTAGAAAAGTCAATTTGTAACAATGATAGAATATTCCTGCCCCCTCAGGATCAAAATTGAAATGAGATAGAGGAGATGCATAAATGAGCTATATTTGATCAAATCAAGACAAAGAAATGTCAATGATGATAAATAAATGAGTAATATTGAAGAATGACCACCAAGCAGTAAAGATATACCCTAGTTTGAAAAAGTTTGACCAAGAGAGCTAAAGCATCAAAATTAGGTCAAAACAAGAATGAGGGTCAATTGAAATGAATAAAAGGAGTGTAAGAGAACACATATGAAGAAATGAAAAAATGAAGAATTCCTAAAGGGATTTAAAAATAAGCCTCATAAGGTCAATAACTTATGAAAAATATGGAAGAATTTTGAATTACAAATTTGACTAGAAATATGAACTTGAATTTTAATTTTGGTTGTAAAAATGGATTTGTGCCATCAAAATTATGTAGGGATCCAATTTTTGTGCAAATTTGAGAGGTTTAAAAATTAGGTCAAAAAAGGGTCATAAGGTTATATAAGGGGCCCAAGGGATCATTTTTCAAATCATTTTTCTTTTTCTATTTTTAGAGATGAGAGCACATAGAGAGATAAACAATGTTGTAGAGGATAATTCTATTCAAGAGGCACCAATTTGAGCCCAAATAGTTATATAACTTGCCTCCATAGTATGATCCACCTATACATATCCAACATTTGAGGTCTTTTTGAGAATTTTAGCATGTTCTCTTAGGGTTTATGTAGGTTTTGACATAATACCATGCAATAATTTTCAAAGTATGGTATCACAATTAGAGAAACTATCACATGATATATTTGGCACCAACATGATATCATATAATTGCTATGAGCATTATCATATTAGACCCACCTAATAGTCAACATTGGATGAAGTATCATGCCATAAAAAAGTATCATACCTATATTGAAGAAAGTATTTCATGAAACTTATTCAACCACATATCAAAGTTTTCTTAGAGATTTCATCATTTATTAGTTTGAGGATTGAGTTGATTGCTTGCGTAGGTGATGCTTTTTAGTTTTATTCTAATTCTCATTTGAAAATAATTACCATGTTTGTGTATGTTTTCTATGTAGGAGGTGTTCCCAGTGCTTTCTATCAGACCCCCCAAGGTAGCAGGAATACAACTTCTTCCCCGATTGGATGATACAAAGTGGGCAATAGTGGAGACCATTAGATTTAGAAGATCATTATGGTTGACCCCTATCCAAGAGAACCATGTCCTATTGACAACATTAGAAGGGAGGTGACACATCAAGAATAATACCTTCCATCTTCCTACTAGAGATACCATCATCACACTCGAGGATGTGTATCAAAATCTTGTATTTTATAGTTATACTTTGATCAGTCCCTAGAAGATGATAGAGTTTCACTACATGTGGTTTTCAAAGATTAGACCATCTTGGATTGATACATGGTTTGGGACCATGATCTAGAGTAGTATGGGGGTCAATATCTAGTGGTGTACAACATATGCTTCCTCATTGTACATGATTTAATCATTGACAAGAGTTAGAGAGGTTACCATGTGGATGTGGGAGACTAGTTATGGACCTAATGGGGAGGCCAAGATATATGGCATGGGGTCCTTCCATACTAGCATATATGTACAATAAGGTATATGAGATCATGTATAGGGGGAAGAGTTAGGCATGCAGGCTCATTCTGGTATAGGGGTAGACATGTGATCACATTGAAAAAGTATGAAGAAGAGTGCAACTATGAGAGAGGGGATACATACATACATACACACATACACATATACATATACATAGAAAAGCATGGAAAAGATGTAGGAGGAGTTGGGCTACATGTTCTACAATAGACCTTTGCTAGGGAAACATGAAGTGATAATGGAGATATTTGTGATCACCTATGTATGGAAATTATTTGGGATAAGGTAGTGGGTACCTATAGAGACTACCACATAAGTTAGATTCTAGGAGAATGAGGATATGGGTTAACTACCTATGGTAAGATATAAAAAATTTATGGGAGAGATTTAGGGGTTATAGTGAGTAGTTTGGGATCACCTTCCAAAGATAACATATGTGAGGATCTCCCTAGACTATGTGCATGAGATGAGTAGGTGACCCTTCCTAAGGTTTAGGATCCTAGATGCCTTGTCTAGAGATGATGGAGGAGGGGGTGATTATGGTGATGATGGTCCATCTAGTAGTCTTACAAGGTCAAGGAGTAGAGTAAGGAAATATGAGGAGGAGGAGGAGTCTACAGAGGAGGAGAGGCTAGTTAGATATCCTCAGGTGGAGAGGGAGAGGGACAAAGAGAAGAAATAGCCACCACCTAGAATAGCTAGTGGAGATGAACCATGGGATTAGTAGATCAAGGTGTTGGAGGTAGAGCTCCAAAAAATATGTAATACCATCTTTGTGTAGGACTAGCAACTCATATATGAGTGTGCTTTTAGTGAGGAGTATAGGAGAGCCAAGGTATAGAGACACATAAAGGAGAGAGGAAGAGAATCATGGAAAAAAGAGATTCTTATTATTATGTTGCATAAAGAGCTATTTTACCTCCTAGATAGGGACTCCAAAATTTGTCAGAGTGGGCAATGAGATTAGAGGGAACAGTGCCACAATTGGAGGGAGGAAAGGAGCCAATCTTAGGTTTATAGGCTCTATGCCATTGTAATTTTTTTTGATGTATCATTTTGAGTTATTGATCCATATTTTGTACTCATGTTGTATAGACACTTGATATTCCACCATTTATATTTAAGATTTTTGATTTTTGATTTACTACTATATACTTGTCTCTTTATGCACATATGATAGATGTATCTCTATGTTTCAAAACTTATGCTTATGTTTCCATGTGAGGTTTGATATGTATTCTCATGTTTATGTACACTCATCTTATATTGATATTCTTATGGATGTATTGATGCCCCTCTTTGATATTCTTAGCTCTATGTTATGATATGGACTCATTATTTGAAAAATTAGTAGTTAGATAGATTATATATGATTATTAGATTAACCCCTACTAGTGATAGTATAGAAAAGAGGTGAGAAAAATATAAAAGGAGATGATAAGACATGATTGAGAAGAAGCAAGAAAATATGAATGTAGTTAGTCGACACATCAATGAAAGATAAAGAGATTCTCTCAACATCCAAATACAAAGATAACCTAAAATGAAACCCTAAAATACAAGATAGTATGGAAATGTGCAATTACAAGGTTTATAGAAGTAGGTTCTAGTTTTTATTATCAAGCCTTATTAGGGACATCACAAGATCATAGAATCATCACTAGTATAACTATGAGGATATGAATATGATCTATATCTGATAGAAGTGTGGGAACCCAACCTATGAATCAAAGACATAAAGTCATGATGATGGTGGAGTTATATTTTGTAGGTTTAGTGTAGCAAGATTATGCTTGCATTGAGACAAAAAATGTTAAGATGGCCATAAGCATGAACTTGTAAACAAAAATGATAAGGATGGTATGTTGAAGATCCTAAGTGTCAAGAGGGCCAAGCAAGATGCTCAAGAAACCTAAGATTTAATAAAGTACATGTGTAGATAGAAATAAAAGGAAATCATGTTGCATGCCCCTAGTCCTCTAGTTCATGACATCATTGAGAGACTATTAGGGATGGAAAACTCAACAATGAAAGAATCATTGGCAACTCACAAAGAAAGTTAAGGAAACAAATCTCAAAGATTTTTATTTTATGTGTGTGTGTGTGTGTGTGTATGAAAGTCACATGATTATATCTTTAGGACTCAAGTCTACCAAAGAAATCCTAACACAACTAAGAGACCCAATAAGCTATATAGTTCATTCCCGCTAGATGTAGACAAGAGTATGTTCCAAGCTATGTAAGGCAAAGCATGAGGAGATGAATAATTCATGAGATAAAGAAAGATACTGATAAATACAAGTGCAAGGGTATCAAGTAGCACTTGTTTATATGTTATCACAACTTTGTAGACACATTTTTTTTGAGGACTTTTTATGATTTTTTAATTTTTCTTTGTGATATTAAATTTTTTTGGGTGAAAAAGTAAAGCACCTATTACTAGATTTTCACTAAGATGATCATTTTTTAAGGACATTTTTCACTTTTAAATATTTTTCCAACATCATACATGAATTTTTCAAAAAAATTCAGGATCATAAGTTATGTACAAGTGTTGAGCTATGAGAGCACTGAGATATGATCATTAACTACATTGGTTTGAATAGTATAGGTGTTTACTAGCATAGGTGTTTACAATATATATTCCCGCTTTGTAGATCTAAGAGGAAGAGAATCTCACTAATATTCATTTGAGACATAATTTTGGTCACAAGCTATAAAGTGAGCAATATTTCCTTTGATTTATCCTCTATTAGGTTCCTCTACATGTGACTTATCAAAACCAATTTGTGGAGAAGTGGAAGCCTTGGTAGTATAATAATTGTGTATTCCATCTTCTCCTCAAAGAATGGAGGTATAAGGGATAAAAATCTATGTTTGGAATAATATTAACTCTAGGTTGAACCTCATCTTCAAAACCACTAGTTGTAGGGAGTTCTTCATCATAAATTAGAAGATTATCATTGACACCATATCCCAAGATAGTTGTGTCTCTACTTTTATGACCATTCATGTGACTCATGGGTTCAACAAGAGCATATTTATTATCATTCAAATGTCCTTGTCTAGGATATCCCATCTTTTTGAGAAATTGATAGCCATTTCCATACTTGTTAGGAGAAATGGGTGTAGTATACATAACCTCATAAACTAGTTCTTGTTCTCTATATATCCAATACCTAATAGCTTAGTCTTCCTTATCATCTTCAAATAGAATATAGGACTAAACAAAAATTCCATAGATAATCATAGTTGAGTATGAGGGATTCATGTATTCAAAAAATATCCCATAGGATCCCAGAGAAATTGATAATGTAGCAACAACCAATTGTCATCATTTTTATCTTTCTTCATTGTCAACAAGTGAGGTTATAGCTTTATTAGTAGCTCTATTATTTGGAACTATAGATTTAAAAATAGTGAGAGTGTTTATTCACATAAAATTATGCCCAGAAATCAAAACTTTGATATTATTAAAGGGGAAGTTAATGTATTGATAACAAATTGATAAAGCAACATGCATGTCGTGTATCCAAGATCTTCCATGAAAAATGTTATATGCTACAGGAATGATAAGAAATTAGAATACCACATATTTTTCCATAGGAGCAAATTGAATAGGTAATACAATAAGACCATTTGAGGAGAATTAAACTTCATCATAAAGTTTGATTGTAATATTGCATCTAGGATCAATAGCAAATTCAGAGAGACACAATTTTTGAACACTGTTGGGGGAAACAATATTTAATATTTCACCATTATCTATCATTACTCATCTAACTCAAGTATGATATATTTGGACTTCAATATGTAATGCAAGTTTATGGGGGTGTCTAAGTGCTTTATCATCTTCTTCTAAATATATTAGCCAATGAGGAGTAGAAATGTGATTAACCATATCTTAGAACATATCCACATTACTGCCGATGTGGACACTTGAAAAACAATAAAGCCTTCTATAGGATATTCTTATGCAAAGGGGATAACTTTAACAATTTGAAAATGGAGATTTGAGCGGGAGTGTGTTGCAAATGGTTGACAAGGTCATAAGTGGACCTAGTAGTGGTAGTGGTTTTCTTAGACAAGGAAGACCCCAACTATTTAGCATTAAATTTTTTGGGATTATTTTCAATGTTAAGGACAACTCTAGATTGATCCTTAATAAAAATACTTAGTATTTAACCATAAGAAGAAGAGAAATCCATAACCATAAGTCTATTGTTATCAAAATGTCTGATAAAATCAAGGGTTCTCAAGATCACTTTAGGGTTTTTTTTCATATGTATCATACTTAGGTTCCTCATCAAATTTAAGCCCCATCATGTAAACACTTAGGTTAGAGCATGTGTATAATATTCTTAGTGTTTGTGTATGTGTAATTGATCTTTACATCATTGTTCTATTGTTTGCATTGGATGTCTCCTCTTATTCATACTTAGGAAGGGGTTGTTTGAAATATTTTTGATATGAGTTCTTAACTATCCCATCTATGCTAACCTTTTGTTCATTACTAAGATCTTCTATGATGTCCTTAAGCTTAAGAAAATTATCAATATTAGGACCCTTTTTCTTGTGTAGTTGCAAAAGTGATCTTCCCTCTACCATGAAGGATCAACAATAGGGTCATAAGGCCTAAGATAATATGATAAAGAAATTAACTTTTTTTCAAGTAATGTCTTTAAGATGACATCATATGAATCACCCAATAGAGTGAATCTATGCTTAGTCTTAGGGGTCATGTGAAATTAGTTTTGTCATGTGCTTGAGTTTTTCTTGAATCATTCATTTTTGTAGCCTCTTGTTTCTTGCTAGGTAGGATATCATTAGCCAAGTTGAAAGGGGGCTCCATGGTCTTAGGTGCATCAAAAATCCCATCATTAACAACAAACTTTTTTATTCCAAGGTTTTTCTTTGTCATTACCATTTGCATTTCCATTTTTATCTTTGTTTAGGACTAGATCACCCTTCTTAATAGTGACATCCTCTCAATCATATCATTAAATGCAAGTAACACTTGTTTCTTAAGATCATAATATACCTCAGGTACAAGAGTGCTAATGAAGATATAATTTTCTCATTTTTGAGGAGTTTCTGAGGATACCTAAAGTGTAACCTTCTCCATCTTTGCAAATATGTGATAAAATGCTTCCCTTTATTTTTATTGATGTTGCAAAATCTAGCATAGTAAGAGGGTGTTATATGTTGTCTGAGTAGTTTTGAAATAATTTTTGCAAGGATCATCAAATGTCTTAAGAGGAGGGGAGTTTTTTGTGAACCACTCCATGGTTTGTCCATTTAATCTTCTTGGAAAGAGCTTTATGATATCCATGAATTCATGCATAAAGTCCATACTTAGTGTATATAATTTTCTAACATGATCATGTTGATCTCCATTTCCATATTTAGGAATTTCCTCATCCCTTGGGAAAGGTTTCATGTATAGACTTTTTTCAAAAGGGAGTGCACATTTGTTTTCAATGAATGAAGTTTTAGGTTTTTCTTTTTCTATTTTTCATGCATGCACTTTTTTTGCAGGTATTGGAATTCTATTCTCAAAATCCCAATTTTAGATGGTTCCCTCTTTCAAATGATTTTGTGGACATCATAGTCATGGGGCAACTTCCATCATCTAAAATTCATGTAATAGAAATATTGGTCTCCATCTTGCTCTAACACCTTAAGCATGATCCTTTGAAGATGATCATCTTTTTGAAATATTATGAAGTCTTTACTAGTAACTTTATTGTCTACTTCACTCCCTTGTTGGGAAGGTTGTCCATGGTGTGAGTGTCTAGGTGAAGGGGTATTGTTTCCATTGTTGAAAATTTTTACATGATTCACAAAAGGATTTGTATAAGTAGCATTATAATTTTTATTGTCAAAAGTATATGCATGGTGATCCCAAATCCATCAGCATAATTTTCATCATAGATATGTGTGATCACTCTAGAAACTATGCATATTTCTTGTTTGAGTTTCTCTTATTATAGCATTTCTTTTTCATATTAGTAATATTTCTTTCCTCTTCTAATTTTTTCTCTCCTATATACAAAGAATTTATCTAAGTGACAATTTCTCTATTTTGGATTTATGGTGAAAGATACATCATTTTCAGCTCTACAAGTATAAAAAAAACTACCAAAATGGCTAAGAGGATCATACTAAGTAGTAGATTTATCTTCCTTGAACTTGTCAAAGATAGGTTCAACCTTAAACTATTTCTTACATAGATGCCTATTCATAGAGGATAATTGTTCAAAGCTAAAAGAAGAATAGTTACCTTTACCAAATTGGGGCCTAGTTGTAACCAGAATGTAAGAGCTTAGATTTTAGCCTAGTAAGACAATGAAAAGTTCTCATAGTTCAAAAATAGAAGATCAAGATGTTGTCTTATCAAAAGAGGGAGTAGAAATGAAAATAGATTTTCAAAAGTGTCAAAGCATATTACTACACTAGTTGTTGGATATAATTGCTCAATTGTGTGTTGTCTTTGATGTTACACAAATGTCATATCAGTTATCAGTTAGAGTCTACCCAATTCAGTTGGCCTACAAGGCAAAAGATAGAGTCTACTAAGCTTAGAAGGTTAGCAAAGAAGATTTAAAATATCTACCAAGCATTCTCAGACTTTACCTTGTGCAGATAGTTGTTACCGAGCTTTCAAGATTAGCAAAGGAAATTCAGTGTCTTCCAAGCTTACTTGGTCATCAAAAGAAAATATGGCAGAGAACAGTTCTTACCAAGCTCTCATGGTCAGTGAAGGAGATTCAGTTCTTATCAAGTTCACTTGACAGCCAAAGGATTTCACAAAATTTGTAGTATTAACTTAGTTGAGATGGTTAGCTCAGGAAATTATTTCTAGAGTAGTGTTTACCAAGTAGGGCCGGCTAATGAAGGATTTCATTGTTTTGGGAAATAAAGTTTATCTATTTAATGTAATATTTGTAGCTGAATGATGTATGGTTTATTGGTAAATGTAACTTGTAATTGAGCGGACTTGTCAATTTGTAATGTATAAATAAAAGGTCAAGTTGTGGATTCTAATTGGAAGTAACAAGTATGCAATGAGGTAATTGTGTAAAGAGGTAGTGTAAGTGAATTTTGAAGAAAGATTAGATATCCTAAGGAGAAGCAAAGTTGTATTTGATCAACAAGGATCTATTGAAGCAAAGTAAAGATCTATATCAACAAAGTTTATTTGCATCTCATTCAGGTCACTTATTGTTACTTTCTCACCATTGTAACAATATTTCCTAAATCTCTTAACAGACTTGGTTTAACAACCATGTGATGTCCCCTTCTAGCTAGAGACATCACTTTAGGTAGTGATTAGCCTATCAGAGACCCTCGTAGGCTAATAAGATTGGATAGAGGGTCACCTTGGTGTGGAGATCCTCCAAGGACCAGAGCAGAGTACTCTTCTGGGTTGCCAGAGTTTGTTTATGATGAGTTTTCCTTTGAGTTTGGCTTGGTCAGGCTATTTTTAGCAGTTTTGGAGTTATAAAGATAGACCCTTGCTATTTTTAGAAAAGGGGTATGGTCATATGAAGTTCTATCATGTTAGCTCCCAGTCCAAACGACATTCAAAAATGTTGAGTAATAATGGAGATATTAATGTTTATTTAGGTAAAATAAACATTATTGGTTTTGAGCCTATATTGTTAAGTTATAATATATAACTTAAGTGAGGGTCATGATATCATAAAAGGGGCCATCGTTTCAATTAATTGTGGGTCCAAGCTTATGGAAAAATTAAAAGGGGTTTTCTAAGTTTTAATGTAATAACATTTTTTATGTTATTATTATATCTTTTATCCCACATTGAGCGTGGAGACTCATTCTGGAGTTGAGGAGTCCTTATAAACAAACCTTGTCTTCCTTCAAGAGCAGGTTATGAGAATTGCTTAAAAACTTTGCCTTGTGAAATTTCTTGAAGTTGTGGCAACAAGGGTTTCTACAAGTTTAAGAAGAATTCAGACTGTGGAGAACGTAGTATCTTCAGAGTTGATGCAATTTGAGGTTGTGAAATATCACTTGAATTTTTCCTGTGAGTTGACTTCATTCTGGAGTCAATATTGTCTTTCAGTAGGGAAAAAGTGGATGAATCTGTTTACAGGTTGGAAGGGGTTATAATAGCAGCTACAGTGTTGTGAACAATACAACGCTACAGTGAATTAAAAATTAGAGATTTAATATTGCGGTTTTTGATAGGCGCTGCCCAAGGAGGAAGAAACCAGCAGCGTGGTTGCGTATCGGAGACAAAAATCAGGTTTTTTCAACTATTAATGATGATATTTTTTAATGTATGCTTCCAGTAATAAGTATTGTACAAACATTAGGAGCCATCTGAATAAATGAATTTGATTAGCATTATAATCAGATTTGAGTTATAATTTGAGGTAGATTAGTTTTCAATATTTGTATTTTCTTTTCATCAACTCAAAAACCCAAAAACAGCTTAAAACATTCAAAACAAACCAAAAACAATTATTACACCCAGGGAAACAAACAGTGATCAGCGTAGAGCCTATTTGGGGTTCTTACAAACCATTTGTAAATCCTCTAACAAGGTGGAAAGTTTAGTTGAATTGTTCTAAAGACCTCTAGCAAGGCTACTCCTAGTAGGGTGATTAAATCCTCTAATAGGGTCACACCTAATAGTGTGTTTTGCAACCTTTAATAGGGTTGGCTCCTAATAGGGCTCATTTCAGAAGAGTGAAAATTGGTAGCTAGTTACTTGGTGGTTTTTCCCATATTGGGTTTCCACATTAAATCTAGTGTCTCTTGTGCTCATGTTATTTACTTTTGCACGCATGTTAATAATTATGAATGCTTAAAGATCAATAACAAGTTAATTTATCAAGTTATAGCAATTTTTGAATGTTTACCAAGTGACAACAGTAAGTAACTTGTTTGACATCTAAGGGATCTATGAATTGTTTTTGTAGTAATTGATTCACACCTCCCCCCCCCTCTTAGTTACTCCATCTATAATTCCAAAAATTGGTATCGGAGCTTTTGGTTCTTGCAGGAAAAGATTTCAAGGATCTAAGCTAAAAATCAAGATGTCTTACAAGAGGGAAATTCCAAGACTAAATAGGGACAACTTCTCAGCATGGTAGGGATTGATGAGACTTCATCTGGCTTCCATTGGAGATGCAAGACTAAAATATCTGGATGAAGCATATGTAGAACCTACTAGCACATCATCTATCAATGATATTGCTAAAAAGATGACTCACAACAATATGGTTATAGATATTGCATCTGCCCTAAGTTATGAAGAATTTGATAATACCAAGGATTGCAAAACTACTTTTGCAATGTGGAACAAGCTAAAGGAAATCTATGGAGGAGATGATAATGTGAGAAGAGCCAAAGTAGAAAGTTTAAGAGGTCAATTTGATCAGATGAGGATGAGAGAGGATGAAAACATAGTAAAATATGTTGAAAGAATTAAAGCAAGTGTTAGTGCAATCAAAGCATCTGGAGGAGATATCAGGAAGGAAACAATTATGAGTACTTAAAGTTCTTAGAACACTACTTCCCATTTATGCAATCAAAGTTTCTAAAATTCAAGAAAGAAGATGTGAAGCAAATCATAAGATAAATTTAGAGGCCATAGTTAGAAGATTGACTGCATTTGAGCTAGATAACTATGATAATTATGTTTCAGTTGCCAAGAACATTGAATCAACATTTGAAGCCAAGCTTTCACTCAAGGAGAAAGGCAAGAAGATAAAAGATCCTTACTCAAATAGTGAAGAAGAATCAAAACAAAGTTCTAATAGTGATCTTTAGGTGGTTGAAGCTCTGTTAGCAAGGAAATATTCAAGAGGAAAAGGGAAATACAAAGGTAAGGTTCCTCTAATCTATTTTTCTTGTGAAGAAATTGGACATATTGCTACTAGGTGCCCAAATAAGTAGAACAAGGATGAGAAGAAAGGTCACAAGTGCAATGGCAAGAAAGACTTCAAATCATTCAAGTACAAAGGTAAGAAAACATGTTTCATGGCTAAGGATTCTACTGATTTTGATGATGAAGAAGAATATGAAATTGTTTACATTGTTGTAAAGGATGAATCTGATAATGATGAGAAAATGGCACTCATTTCTCATGTGAGCCAAAATGATACATGGATTATAGATAGTGGTTGTTCTCATCACATGACTAGTGATAAAACTAAGTTTGAACATTTTGAAGACTATGATGGTGGTAGTGTGAGGATTGGTCATAATGAACCTTGTTACATAAAAGGAAAAGAAAGAATCTCACTAACCAAAGAACTTGTATGTGATAATGCATATTGGGTAGAAGGACTAAAACATAATTTTTTGAGTGTAGAATAGCTACTCAATAATGGATTCAAAGTGGAATTCATGCATGGAAAATCAAGACTACTGGATGGCAAAGGAAAGCTGATTGGATCAGGCACTCAAACAAAAGGTAACTTGTTCTATCTTGAACTTGGTGAATGTTCGTGTTTTATTGCTCAAGTTGAAGAAAGTTGGTTATGGCATAGGAGGTTGTGTCATGTGAACTTTGATAACTTGGTGAAAATAAGTAAATTCAGGAAAGTAAGAGGCATTTTTAACATAAAGAAACTTGAGGTTGGTCTATGCAAGAATTGTCAAATTGGCAAGATGGGAAAGACTAGCTTTTAAAAGTAAGAACTATCAGTCTGAAGAAGTTTTAAAAATTTTGCATACTAATTTGTGTGGACCTATTGGAATTGAAATTTATACTAGTGAAAAGTTCATTCTTTTTGTTGATGATTACTCAAGAATGATGACTGTCATGTACCTAAGAGAGAAATCAAAAGCATTTGAGAAGTTCAAATGGTATTTGACTAGAGTAGAGAAGGAAATAGAAAAAAGACTGAAATGCTTGAGGTCAAACAGAGGTGGTGAATTCATTTCACATGAGTTCAATAACTTTTGCAATGAATGGGGAATCAAAAGGCAGGTTTGAACACCTGAAACTCCTGAACAAAATGGAATAGTTGAAAGAAGGAACAGATCTATCATTGACTATGCAAGAACCTTAATGATTGAAAAGAGCATTGCTATCAAATACTAGAAGGATGCTATCAAATATTGGAAGGAAGCTATTAGCACTATAGTTCATACCTTGAACCATGTAAAATTGAAGAAGGACTTATTCAAAACCCCCTATGAGTTATGGTATGGCCACAAACCCAATATAAGTTACCTAAAAGTATTTGGAAGAAAATGTTACATTTTGAAAGAATCTAGAAAAAGTAAAATTGATGTGAAGGGTGATGAAGGAATATTTTTGGAATATTCTTGCAAGAGTAAAGCATACAGGTGTTTGAATTTGTCTACTCACAAAGTCATAGAAAGTGCACATGTGAAAGTTGATGAGTTTGTAGAAAGAACTAAAGAAAAAAGCAAAAAAGAACTAGAAGACTATAGGAGATTTGTTTTAATTGAACTGATACAGTGCCAGGTACACCTATCAATCAGAAATCTTCTACTCTAAAGTCTTCTGTAATTGAGTTGCAGGAAGTTCAAATTGAGCTAATGCCTACCAAGTTGCAAGAACCCAAGTTGAAAATAGAAGCTACCAAATCAACAGCTACTAAGCCCAAGCAACTAGAACTAGAAGTTGAAACACAAAAAGATAACAATGCAAGTCATTCAAAAGGCAAGGAACCTGTGCTAGCCAAGTATTTCAGGAGGCATCATACACTAGATCAGATCATTGGAGATAAATCTAAAGGAACTATGGCAAAAAGTAAGTTGAAAGGTACTTGTTTACTTGCTGAATTTGAACCCAGAAGTGTCAAAGATGCATTAGAAAATAAAAGTTAGCTTGAGGCTATGAATGAAGAGATAGAGTAGATAGAGAAAAAAAAAACATAGACTCTTGTACCCAAGCCTAAAGAAAAAAATGCGATTGGAACTAAGTGAGTATTCAAAAATAAGCTAAGTAAATATGGTAAGGTGTTAAGAAACAAAGCTAGATTAGTATGCAAAGGATACTCTCAAGAAGAAGGTATAGACTATGGAGAAACCTTTCCTCTTGTTGCAAGATTGGAAGGTGTCAAAACCTTACTTGTATATGCTACATACAAAGGATTCAAAGTTTATTAGATGGATATCAAGTCAACATTTCTCAATGGTATACTAGATGAAGAGGTTTACATTGAATAGCCTGAAGGTTTTGTTGATCTAGACAAGAAGGACATGGTCTAAAAATTATATAAAGCATTGTATGGTCTGAAACAAGCCCCTAGAGCATGGTATGAGAGATTACATAACTATCTTATTCAGATTGGTTTTCAAAGAACTAATGATAATAGTAGCTTGTATATCAAGGAAGGACTAGATAATAAGATTGTTTTGACAAAAATATTTGTAGATAATACTTTATTCATAGGAAATGATGATCTTTTCAAAGAATTTTTAGAACAAATGAACAAGGAATTTGAAATGTCAATGTTTGGTGAAATCAAATTCTTTGTTGGTGTTCAAATCTAGCAAAATAAGAATGGTATTTACATCACTCAATCAAAATACATCAAAGAGATACTGAAAATTTTTGGTATGGAAGATTGCAAACCAGTTGGGACTCCAATGTGTACTGGATTGAAAGTTACCAAGGATAATGAATCAAAGGAAGTGGATCAGACATTGTATAGATCTATGATTGGAAAGTTGTAGTATGTAGTGCATATAAGACTACATTGCCCTTGAAATAGGAATTGTAGCAAGATTTTCAGCAAAACCAAGAGAAAATCACATGATGGCAATCAAAAGGATCATGAGATATTTGAAAGGCACTAAAGATTATGGATTATGGTATAAACTTTGAGGAAATCTGGATTTAAAAGTGTTTACTGATGGAGATTGGGCAGGAAACATTGATGATAGAAAGAGTACAAGTGGAGGAGCTTTCTTTCTTGGAAAAATATTGGTTACTTGGACAAGTAAAAAGCAAAATTTTACATCCTACTCCACAGCAGAGGTAGAATATGTTGTAGTAGCGGTAAACTGTTAAAACATTGTTTGGTTTAAATAATTATTGGAAGGCATGAAGGTAGAGATTAAAGAACCAGTTGTCATGTTTTGTGAAAATACAAGTGCAATTAATATATCCAAAAATCCAGCGATGCATTAAAAAACCAAGCATATTGCTATAAAGTATCACTTTGTCAGAGAATTGGTGTAGGATAAGGAGATTAGATTGGAATATGTCCATACAAAGGAAAAAATTACTGACATATTCACAAAGCCTTTATGTAAGGATGCATTCTTGTATCTAAGAGGTAAGTTAGGGGTTGTTCCCCTATCTGAAGCTCACTAAAATACAGTTTTAGTGATGCATCAATAGGAATAGAATTAAAGATCTGTCAGTTGATGTAGCAAAGTAATGAAGACATTGCATATGAATCAGTATTTAAGGTACATTGGATTTTATTTGAGTTGTTTTGTCTTTGGCATGTGTTCTCAAAAAGGGAGAGTTTACTGTCATATCTTTCTAAAATTTGCAAGAAAAAGAGAGTTTATGAAAGAGGGAGAGATTACTATGAAAGAGGGAAATTTTTGTATTTGAGGAGTTTTGTGGAATGAAATATAAAAGGGAGAAACATTCTATTAGAAAATATTTGTTTTCAAATTTCATTCTGTGTTGCCATCAATGCCAAAAAGGGAGATTGTTGGATACAATTGTTCAATTTTGTGTTGTCTTTGATGTTACACAAATGTCATATTAGTTATCAATCAGAGTCTACCAAGCTCAGTTTGTTAGTAAGGAAAAAGATAGAGTCTACCGAGCTCAGAAGGTTAGTAAAGAAGATTTACAACATCTACCAAGTGTTCTTAGACTTTACCTTGTGTAGACAATTGTTACTGAGCTTTCAAGGTTAGCAAAGTAAATTCCATTTCTACTAAGCTTACTCAATCATCAAAGGAAAATATGGAAGAGAACAGTTCTTACTGAGCTCTCATGGTCAGTAAAGGAGATTTAGTTCTTACTGAGTTCACTCGATAGCCAAAGGATTTTGTAGAATTAGCAATATTAACTGAGTTGAGATGGTTAGCTGAGGAAATTATTTTTGGAGCAATGTTTACTGAGCAGGGTTGGCCAATGAAAGATTTTATTGTTTTAGGAAATAAATTTTATCTATTTAATGTAATATTTGTAGTTGATTGATGTATGGTTTATTGGTAAATGTAACTTGTAATTGAGCCAAATTGTCAATTTGTAATGTATAAATAAAAGGTCAAGCTGTGGATTCTAATTGGAAGTAACGAGTATGCAATGAGTTGATTGTATGAAGAGGTAGTGTAAGAAAATTTTGAAGAAGGATTAGATATCCTGAGGAGAAGTAGAGTTGTATTTTATCAGCAAGGATCTAATGTTTACTAAGTGACAATAGTAAGTAACTTGTTTGACAACTAAGGGATATGTAAATTTTTTTTGTAATATCTAATTCAACCCCTCGCCCCCCCCCCCCCCCCCCCCCCCGCCCCACCTCAGTTACTCCATCTATAATTCCAACACTAGTGACTTAAGTCAAGCACTAGGAAAGAAGCCAAATAGATATGTAGGTAGAGTAGAAAAAATGACAAGTGAATAATCTATTAAATCAAGTTCGTATCCAAGGAGAAAAGTTGATATTTTTCAGACCAAAACAAATCAAACATGTATATTTCAGCCTAGGGACATAATATGGACAAGTATGGGCAACTTTAATTCAGATAAGGATGTGATCGAAGCCAAATTGAGGAAGCAATAGGTCTAGGTGACAAAGTCCAGGAAGTAGTATGACATAAGTTCATTAGCAAATTTTGTACAATAGTTTGCAAGAAGAAATAAAATAGTCTAGTCTAGTATGATATTTTCTAAGAATTAGTATGATAGAGTGAAAAACAATAATATGACAGTATCTGTATGGCAAAATGATACTTTTTAGGAACTAGAGGTGTCATACAATACTTCTTAACAAGGTAATACAAAATTTGTTTAGTAGAGATAGTTCTAGTAACTTTATTCCTAAGATACTTATGTTTTGACTAAATTTTTATATCAATTTAAGTAATGCGACAAATGTAATAGACTTTGTTTTATTTTTTAATAACAAGGTAGTTTCTTTGAAATCAATTTGTGACACAAACATACATCTTAAAATAATTGGACAAGGGACAAAGAAACCTTGCTAATAAAAATACTAATGAAGTTTTAAAGAAAAAACCTTATGAAAACTTGCATCATGCATATGTTCAAAATATTTCCACGAGTCTAGTACATTCAAAAACGTGCCAAGAAATATCTACCTAAAGGACATGGTTTATTACTAAATACCTTAGCCCACAAATTGATGCCCCCTCACCTAAAATAAAGTGGTTTCTCACAATAGATATTAACTTTGTCATGAAAATTATATTAACACAACCAAATGGACATCTTTGGTGAGTGTAAATCTTCAGGTGATCTGAGTAGTCCAGTAGGACTAATCCTTGTACAAGTATATTGAGTGGCTAAAAAAGGTAGCCTCTAAATCCTAAAGTGTCTAGTAAGGTTTCTATTCATAAAACCCCTCTTTTACCTATTATGTGATGTAATAACAAACCTTGTGGCCACAAGAGTACCCTAAGGCTTTCACTTTTGTTCAGAGGTTTTTATTATAGTAGCTTGGATTAGTTGGGTTTTTCTTGCTCCCACTTTTGGTCATTCCTATTAGTATCTTCCACCAATATCATGCCCTCCAAAGGTAAAATCTCATTAGGAGATTAAAAAAATGATTCCACACCAAGGGGGCCAATAGTCATGATTCACCAAGAGGTGAAGGGAATACTTTCCTACTCCCCAATACTTCCCCTAAACATGTCAAGAAAATTTAATTAAGAACACTAAAGAGTGGAATATCCCATCCACTTTCTTAATTCAATGAAGGGTCAAGCTTTCTAATTCACCAAAAAGGTTAAGAGCATACTCTCCTACCAACATAAAATCCTTAATAATGGGATTTATGCCTATATCATGAACAACTAGCAAATATCACACATGAAATGAAATAGAAGAGACATAATTTTCTTTTTTCTTTTTGCTTGGGCAACCTTGCAACAATATTAATATCCCTTATCAATTAATCAATTTCTTTTAGAAAGCGCACAACAAAATGACCCTACAAAATAGACAAGGTTTAGGGAATCAAATAATTAATCAAATCTTTAAAATATCTTGTAAAACCACTGTTAGGAGCTGTTAGAAAACCAAAATACTAAAATGTAAAAACTTGGAAAAGAAAAATGCAAACCAGAAGCCAAAATGAGAAAATGAAACATGTAGAATGATAATATTAGCTATACATGTACCATACAATAATTACCAATATGTCCAAGTGATATTTATACCTAATATGATACTCCATATCAAATAGTATGGCATAGTGTAGAACTATAGTATGATAGGGTATGAGAACTAGTACGATAGTTAAACTAGACATGTATCATACAAATTTATAGAAAGTATTTTACAATCACTAACAAAGCATCATATGACATTTAGGTATACAAAATTAAATCTAAACTTGAAAAACCAAAAAATAAAAATAGCAAAAATGGAGCCAGAAAAGGTTGTCCAGCCTCGTGGTGGGTGCCAAAAATGTATAAGAAAATTAGTGCACTTCTCTAAGAGATTCTATCCAAATAATTTTATAGATTAGGAACCTTGAATGGAAACCTAGAGATCTCTATATATGAAGTGAAAAGGTGAAAATAATACTATGGTGGATCTCAAATGAACCAAGCTTTGCAATCCATGCAAGGTGCACCATAGAATGAGAGATTGATAGATAAGAGAAAGAACCATAATATCCAAGAATCTACAATGGATACAATGCAAATGCAAGATCTAAGCTAAATCAAATAAAATATGAAAGCTAAGCTAACAATAATGAGAGTATTGCAAATATATCTAATTAAGAAAGATGAGCTAATATAGTGCATAAAAGAAAGGCTAAGAATTCCATGATGCAAGTCCAAGAATTTTTCAAGTCCTTCGAAGCTCCATAATCACCAAGAAGACTTGTAGCGTAACGTTAGCATGAGAGTGTAAACTTGGGAGAATAAGAAGAGAACCTCCTTATAGATAAATGGATGGTTGATGTTAAGAGGCAAATGAGGTGTGATGAAAGGTGAAGGATGCATCTTGAGTGATCCATGTGCACAAGCATCTCACCTAAGAAAGATCAACATATATATTTAAGAAGCAAAACATGTGTGGATGATAATTGAAGTTATTTTAAAAATAATTATTTCTCTCACATAGAAAAGTGTGCCCCTAATATGAGACAAAAATTCCCTTTCTTTTATTTTTAAAATAGGAATATTTTTCTTCATATGCACACTTAGGATAAGGTGGGGCTTGGGGATTTTATTTAATTAAAAGGGAGACAGTCATTTCAATGAAATACAAGATTTAGGATAAACTGGTCAAACCATAGGCTATAATCAAATAAATATCAAAGTGATAATTTGATCAAAGATAAGCAATAGATAAACTAAGAGAAAAAGCTAGAAAGGGGGCTCATTGTCAAGAATACCATTTTTGGGTGATTACAATGGGTGTATTTATTATAAGACCATGTGTTTGAAAGGTTTTATCCCTTAATGTGGTTGTTTACAAAATTTTCATGGATTCTTATATCTAGATAACACACATTAAACTGATAAGACAATAGTTTCTCTTGGAAAGTACAAGTTAGTTACATATGGTGTTAAAGATGAAAAATAATTAAAGAGGTCTAAGTTAGTAAAAAATGATATATACATACTTGATTTTATGGAATTTTTTCAATAGAAAATAATTTATAAGTACATACATACTACACATAGAGATAGATGGTAATATAAGAAATCAAGGTTGTGTAAGGACACTTTTTCCCAAGGTACAATTTATGTCATTTGTTGATTTTAGTAAAAACTATACACTAAAACCTCAAAATGTAGTGCAACTAATGTATTACAACTCTATATAAGTGTTAATTTTTGTACACATAACATTTATTCATGCACATGATAGAATAGATAAGGACATAAAGGTTTTAAGAGAGTATGACTTTTATATCAATGCTGATTGAACTCATTCATCAAAGTTTTTGCAATGATGTTTTAGAGTTTTCTATGACAATTGTGTTATTTTTGTGGAGTTAGACTAGTCTCCAAGTGGGATATTGTTGTGATGTGGAGCCTAATTAGACTTGGAGGTTTATTTGGCATGGTTTCTCCCCAGATTATTTCTATGGGGGTTTTGGGGCAGTGCCCCCAAGATAAGGTGAAGGGGCAGCACCCTTGCGAGGTCTTGAGACAACACTCTAGGTGTGCTTCCTATTAGAGTACAAGGTGGAGTTGAGGAGTAATGTCCCCGAAGCCAAAAATGACTCTATTATTGTAAAAGGCATCAACTTTTATTTTTCTATTGGATGACTTATACTAGGCCTAATTTTGTAAGCAACAAAAGATTGTATAAAATGGCTTAGGGTTATAGATTTCATAATGTATAATGATATTATAGCTTGTTGTAGTAGTATTGAGATGTAAGGGATTGCAAATCATAATCACTAGATAATAATTATAATATTGGAGTTGTTGTTGGTAGACATAGCCTAGGGATTAGGTGAACCATGTTAAATCCTTGTGTCTTGTGTTCTCATCTATGCGATTTATTATTTTCTAATATTTTTTATATTTTCATGTAACTGTTATTTTTGTCCATGGTTAATCCTAAATTTTTTGAGGGAAATTAATGTAAGATACAATCAACACATAATTTTGTCAAATAATTTCATTGCACGATTCAAGAATGAAAGGATATTCTATTGGTTGAGCTACATGCATGTGGCAAGTGTAGTACAACATTTTAGGAATTTAACTAAGGAGCAACATAGAAAGGGAGATCATAATGGTGTTGGAGCATGTGTGAAAAGAGCTCTTAGTAGAGAGAAATTTAATTACTAACGTGATGCTATTGGAAATATGAGGTAGGAAAGGTTACTAAGATGGGGGGTGAAGTAGGAACCAATAAAATTTAATCTTATTTCACCAATTAATCCTTCATATAATATTCTAATCTAATTGCATGCATTAAAGAATGAAAGAAAATAAACATTCATAGAAATTTGACACAAGATATGGTAACCCAAAAACTTTTCAAATAGAAAGTAAAACTGGGGTGGGGATGATACCCGTGAGATTTAGTACTGCAGCATAAAGTTAACCTTTTAAGGCTTATAATTGATCACTTCTAATGATCTGCCCTCTTAGGAGTAATAAGGATTGTGAGGTCCACCATGTAAAAGGATTTACAAAACATAAAATGAAGTATGCACTTGGTAAAGAGATTTTACATAAGACTGTTAAGTCTACCTTGTTAAAAGTCTTAACTAATACACCTATTAGGATGAACTAGTTGTTGATCTCTGATCTACAACTCTAATTTGCTGGTAGAGATTCCTTGAATTACAATGATCACCTAACTATGATATATAATGCTTTTCTATCCCTTATACTACTTCTAGCCTTCTTTAATTTTCTCTCCTACTCATCATATACTCATCACATATATCTCTCATTTGGATATGATATAATGCATTATATATATACCAATCCAAATCACAACTTACTAGAGTTTGCTACAATACAAGTTTCACCAAAATCCACAAAGTTGGCCCAACTAATATAACTTAGGTTTTGAAGACAAACTCAATGATCTTCTAATACTCAGTAACCATTGTCAACACTCAAAATCATCTGGAACTTGGTTATCAAAGAGGCTCAATTCATACTGATCACTTCCAATTAGCTTTAACTTAGTCATCACTATGTGACTCAATGAACATTTCAAAACTTAGCATATACTGAATCACTCGATTGATACTCCATGGCTTGGTCAACACTAGATTCACATCACTAACACTGAAAGCTTGATAAACATTGAAGAAAATTGTTAACATTGTGTAACTTAGTTAACATTATGGAGCTTAGTTAACACAAGATTTTACATCACTTGAACTGAACAGCTGGGTAGACACTGCTACACTTGGCATGAATTGTACATAGGTTTTAAAGCTCAGTAGCAATTGAGAAACTTGGTTGAAACTATATATTAACTAAGTGTGAGTCACTAATAGACAAATTGACCTTAATTTCAACAATCTCTTCCTTTTGCATTAGTGACAAAAAAATTATCATCCCAAAAAGTAAATACTCAAAATTACAAGTCAAAACATTCTTTTATCACCATTCTATGTGTACAACTTAGTAAGGTACCCTATTTTTCATATTTTTCAAAATTTCTTTTGTAAAAGATTTTTTTTGCTTATTTGTTCATATATTTATAATACTATACTACCCCCCCATACATAACCTTATATTTGGAGTATTTCTCCCCATACATATATTATTTACATGTCTTTACATATATTCTCCATCTTTACATATATATACATTCATCTATAGTTCTCCCCCTTTTTGACATAAATGCCAAAGGTGAATACTAAATGCTAATACAAAAATGTGACAAGAATTCAAAGTGTGCCTTCAAGATTAATTCCATTTTCTTGTCCCAATTTTCTTGTAACACCTTACTTGTATGCAATGCAATCTAAACTTCTGCCAATAACTCCATCATGTGATCAGCTATGGACAAGTTATTGTCATGGATGTGTGTCTTAGCATGTGCAATGTGTGTCTATAATCCAGCCATGTTTGGAAGAATCATTCTTTCAATTTATGCAAGTGTGGCCTTGATCCTAGCTTCTTACCTTAATAATTTTGGTTGCAAATTTGTCAAAATTTTGATCTTTGAATAATGAGAAAAGTTGTAACTTGGGCTAAGTGACACTTGGTGGACACTTGCCTTCATGTCTTCATCTATCTTGGAAAATTTCTCTTTGATATCCTTGGTGAAGATAGATGTATCACACAACTTGACAAATAATGAAGTGACATTATTTATAGATGTCTCCAATGAATTAAACAATTCTACTTGGTTTATTGCAATTTTCTATACCACTAGTTCCAATACCTTGTTCTTAAACTTTCTTTCTACTCTTTGTAGCAACTTATCCTATCCACTCAAGTCTTCATTAAATTTTTGAAAAACTTCTACTAGATGGTCCAAAATAGGTTGAGTGCTATCAACCTCAATATTTAGTGCATTTAAAAATATGTCCTTTATACCTTCAAGCTCTCTTTACAATAATTTACCCAAGGTGTTCATTTGACCAGGAGTGAGAGTAGAGATATCCCAATTTGGAATAACCATATCCTCATCTAGATCAAGTCTTTCTTCTTTACCCTTACCCTTACCTAAAACATCAAAACTTGGTTGAGAATGGATTTTAACTGTCATTGTACTAGCTATGAACATATGCAAAGTAAAACAATAGTAGAAATTTAGGGGCTACCAAAAAATGTAGATATGACACTAATAGTAGAAGTACCTTGTTGTTGCATGATTGAACCTATTGATGAAGGAACTTACTACATGGTAGATGAAGTGCTAGTCACTTTAATCAGTGGATTATTTAGTTGGATAGGTCCTGAGCTTGGTTGGATGTTTGGTGTTGTAGTGGTGCCCAAAACCAACTTATTAGAAGATTTCTCTAAGCTAGATTGCAATAAGGCTTTGCTTAGAGAATGAGGAAATGAGACCATTACTATTGTTGCAATCTTCTATGCATTAGTTTCCTCAATGCTTTGAATCTATGGAAGGCTTCCTCCAGTAGCTTCTTATTCTTCCTCCTCATCATCCATATTGACATCATCAATCTCATCATCTTTTATTTCTATATCTTCTTCCTCCTCATCATCATCATCTTTATCATTAACATGAACAAAAAAATCACTAGGTCAATGCAATTTGTAGATGTTCTTCAATGTGTTTGTAGCTACCTTCACTACATATTCAATGTCTTTGAGAAGTATCATACAAGTCTCCATCTTGAGAGTGAACTTTTGTTCATTCTCCTTTAAAGATTCTTTCACCTCCTTTTTCACTGAGACTTGACAAGAGTTGCCTCAGAGTCTATTTGAAGATGTCTTTTGTAGTCTTCTTTACATGCTTCCATCTAGGCTTGATTTCTTGCATAAGCTTAGTAGGAATTTTTTGAGTAAACTCATTAGGAGAATACTTCTATTTTCCTAATTTTTTCATAATAGCATCTTCAATCTATCTTTTTTCATCTATATTCCTTGATTTATATTTGAGGAATTTGAAACATTCCATGCTAGTTCCTTCTTCCAATTTCTTTAACTTTTCTTGAAGTGTAAGTGTTAGCTTTTTGAAGAAAATCTTCTTAGCATCCTCTTCACCTAAGTTCAATTTATTCTTGGACTTTGGTGCCCTTCTTGTGAATATAGTAGGGGATGAATTGGCAAGTCTTGTTATGGTAACCTTACCTTTCTTCCTTTTAATTTTTTCTTGTTGGACTAACTACTAACATTCCCCTTCCATATTTTTGACATGGCTTAACCACCTCCTATGTTCTATAAGTCTAGTGGTTGTATCAAACATTATTAGGGTCAATCTTTTGGTGCAATTAAAGCCCTAGATTGTAACAAATGGTATCAGAGCTTGGCTAGTATTTTGAATCCCCTTGAGTATTGCTGGGGGGATTGTTAGACTAATTTCCAATGGTCCCCTTCAAGATTCATGACATGTCTTAACTACCTCTTCTATTCTATAAGTATGGTGGTTGTATCATGCATTAATAGGGTTGATCTTTTGGTGCAGCAAAAACCCTAGCTTATGACACTTCTTCCTTAGATTTAGTTTCCTCATCTTCATCCTTTGTATCATCTTCTTCCACATCATCACCTTTTCCTTTTGTAAGCAAGAGAGTAGAACTTGCTTGTCTTACTTTTGCTATCCTCTTTCTTCCTTTGTCAATTTCTTGAGGAAGCTTAATTTTAAGTTCTATCCTTACCTTGGCTTCTTCATAAGTCCCAAAATAAGGTGCTTTAGGATCCATAGGCTCATTTAATAGTGCCTCAATGATATCTTTGGTATCATCAATGTTAACCTCATAATCCAAAAGCTTAACCTATGCCACTCTAGGTATGACTGCTTGAATATAAACCTTTTCATAGTCCACCATGAAACATATATCATCCTTGTAGCCTTCTACAAGATTCTTAAGTATCTTATATCTATTTTGAATATTCTCTTTAAATGATTCAAAGTAATTTTTCATGATGCTATCAAAGTTTTCATCCATTTCTAATATATACTCATTTATTTGATATAAAATAGGCACATCTTTTCTCTATAATATTGTACATTTAGAAGGGAAGAAGTTTTGCACAAAGAAGAATAAACAAGCCTAGAGTGAACCAAACTTACATGGATTTTTCTTGGAACCTCTAATGCTCTCCATGTTCTTATTGAGCTGATTTAATAACAACTTAGAAAGGTCAAATTCCATGTTATACTTCACTACTTTAAGAGCTAGATCAACTGCCTCACATGACACATTGTTGAGATGATTCGAGCTATAGATCTTATGAGAGATCATGTGAATTCTAAACTTTAGTTCCATGTCTATGATTCTACTTATCTTCATTCCTCTACCATCCCACTTGGCAAGAGTTCACTTTTCTAGTTTAACCTAACCTAGGGTTTTTGTTGTTTTGGCTTTGTTCAACATTAGAGGACTAGTGATTTTGTGAATCATTTTCTTTGATATCTGAAAAAGGTTGCTCCAACTATAACTATCTATTATGCACACAAATTAAGATAAATCTTATCCACTTAACCTAGAATTATCTTGGCATATGTAATATGTGTGTCAAGCGCTTGGCTTCCAAATGTTGATGCTTAGGTTTTATAACACCATTCACACATAAATCATTTAACTCTTTAATCATCTCATGAGTTCCCAACTCTTGAATAGAATAGTGATAGTATAAATAGATATAATGCATGAGAAATACCTTGAGAAGAATTTGTGATTGTTAACCAGCTAGGTCAAGTACTTCTACAATTGCTAGACTCAACTTGAAGTTTAGTGCCTTGAAATCAACTCCTCAAACAACCATTTTAGACCCTTTCTTGTTTTTGTTGCTTGAAGATGCCATGTTTGGTAGGGTTTTTTAAAACTTTGAAAATCCTTCAACAAAAAATGCTCAATTCATGCAGGGGCATTGAAATTATTTTGCACTTATAGCTCTGGAAATTTGCAGTGAAACAATGCGTTCAATTTGTCCTTTTTAATGAACTTTCTCTTCTCAATCACCATTAATGCATGGTTTGTTTACTCACTTAGTGATAGGTTGTCTTCCAGTCATTTTTAGCCTTTAATTCTTCAAAGACATTTATAGCTTGACACAATCATTATCACTTGATAGAGTCTTCAAAAAATTGGTGTCCACACATAATACTTTAGTGTATATTGACCTTTCTTGGTTGGGACTTGTGACCTAGCCTAGCTCGATAAGGTCTTGAATTTCTACAACCACTTGGTGATTCTTGTCCATCTTGAATGATGATATGGATCCCTTCTTCTTGCTAGCTAGAACTGATGAGGGATTTCTACTTCAAAATCTTTATTCTAGTTATTTCTGTAGAGATTCAAGTTGAAATGCTTGAGTCACCCAACTCTTGAGTGATATTTACTTCATGACTTGGGCTTGCATTTTAAATATATTTTGTTATCAATTTCTACTTCATCTACTTTTTAATATTTTCATCCTTGGCTTTCTTTTCATCTTCAATTCTTCTTGTGTTCATACAGTTCTTGGCAAGATGTCCAAGTTCTATACAAATGAAACATCTTTTAGTGGTATCTCTTTTCCTCATGTTATGTTTCACACAGTTTGCTCCAATGTGCCCATATTCACCATAGTAGTGACATCTACACCATGTATTGTAATCCCATCCAAATATTGCTTTTACAAAAAAAAATTCTGGATTCCATTACCTGGTTTTGCACTTTAAATATTTGTGTCCTTGATTCTTGCAACTATGACATTTACCTTCAAACTTAGGTTTCTCCTTGTATCCACTTGCTCTATGGCCATGCTTATTGTAGCTATAACATTTTATATTGAATTTTTCTTTACCATTACTCTACCATTTTTTGATGTATGACATATCTTACCACAATGATTGCAAGTAAGGCTTTGATTCTTTTGAACTCCTTGCTTGGGTGATTCGCCTTCTTCTATGTATCCTATTCTAGCTTTTCCTCTATGTCTATATTGAATTTATTCATTTAGTAGATTCATGATTTCTTGTGATTTCATCATCCTTTCATTGGTTTTCTTTTCAATGTTTAAATCATTATATAGTCTTTCATTTTTTAACCTTAGATTCATAAGTTCTTTATTTGCACTAGTGAGATGATCAATAAAGTCTACTTTCTGAAGGGATAGATGTTGAATTTCATTATTGTTTTCTTCTATCTCTTCTTTGGCTTTGTTTTTTTCCTCCATGACTTCACATAATCTGACTGATTAAATTTCTTATTCTCTTTTAGCTTTCTAACTTCTTATTAAAGATTGGAATTATTTTCTAATAGGCCCTTGGTTGCTTCATCAGCTTCATCTAAATTTGTTTTAGGATATATATCCTCAATTCTTTCTTTAGTGTAGAGATTTTCATTCATTTGTACTGTAAGATCTTCCCTTCTTTTCAATGATTGAGAGAGTTTCTCCCTTGCTTTCTTTAGTTTCCCAATATCTAATTCAAGATCCAATTTTTCATTGCTAATAGCCTTATCTAGCATGTATACCTCCATTTCTTATGATCTTTTCTCAAGCTATTAAACTTCTTTTGTGAGAACCACAAAGTTGTATTACAAATTTTGAAAGGTTACTAAGAGGGGTGGGGTCAATTAGGAACTAATAAAACTTAATCTAATTTCATGAATTAATACTACATATAATATTTTGATCTAATTGTATGCATGAAAGAATGAAAGAAAATAAACACTCATAGCAATTTGACACAAAATATGGTAACCCAAAAACCTTTCAAATAGAAAGTAAAACTAGGGTGGGGATGATACCCACAAGCTTTAGTACTATAGTATAAAGTTGACCTTTTAAGGATTACAATTGATCACTTCTGATGATTTGTCTTGTTAGGATTAGTAAGGACTATGAGTTCCACCTTGTGAGGGGATTTACAGAACATACAATGAAGTGTGCACTTGGTAAAGAGATTTTACATAAGACTATTAAGTCTACCTTGTTAAAGGATATATTGATACACCTATTAGGATGAAAGAATGTCTGATCTCTAATTTGTAACTCTAATTTTCTAGTAGAGATTCCTTGAATTACAATGATCACTTGACTATGATAGATAATGCTTTGTTATCCCTTCTATTTATTGTAGCCTTCTATAATTCACACTCCTGCTCATCATATAATCATCACATATTTCTCTCATTTGGATATGATACAACATTACATATATACCAATCCAAATCACAACTTACTAAATTCAGCTACAATAGAAGTTTCACCAAAATCCACAAAGTCAGCCCACCTATTAACTCAAGTTTTGGAGACAAACTTGGTGATGTTCTAATACTTGGTATCTACTATCAAGACTCGACATCATATGAAACTCAATTAAAAAAGAGGCTTGGTTTGTATTGATCATGCCCAAGTATCTTGAACTCAATTAGCACTATGTGACTCCATGAACATTGCAAAACTCAGCATATACTAAATCACTTGGTTGATACTCCATGGCTTGGTCAATAGAAGATTCACATCACTAACATTGCAAGCTTGGCAACTACTAGAGAACATGGTTAACATAGTGTAACTCAATTAACATTGTGGAACTCGGTTAACACTAGAGTTTTCATCACTTGCACTAAAAAACTTAAGACACTGCTACACTTGGTATGAATTGTACATAGGTTCTGAAGCTTGGTAGAAATTGAGAAACCTAGTAGCAACTATATATTGACTAAGTGTGAGTCACTAATAGACAAATTGAACTTAATATCAATATGTGCAACATTAGAAAATGGTAAAATAATTGTGCAATGGTGTAACTCTATGATGGGACCAAGTGATACAAGTAAGTCTATGGTTTCAAAATATTTTTCATTGACATACGAACCTAACATTTAAAATTTGCAACATTGTTGTACACTTATAGGGTCAAGTGAGATGTATTCATTTTGAAGTTCAATTGTAATGTCACTAGGTATTCATACCAAAAAGATTGCATGCTTTTTCTCTTCTTGTATGCATAATTTATGAGATGAATGTGAATCAAAAGAGTGGGTTAACTAATGGCCTTAAAGAAATTTGTATCAAATTGATACATATAAACTCCTTACAACACTATAGTTCAACCAGGTTGACACATCGACATATTTTGACCATGTATCTAACCTAGTTGAACTAGGTATTTATCAATTTAATACTTGGTAAAAATATTTTTTTGTGTTATTAAATAATTCAATATCTATTTTAATTTTTGCATTAAATTATTATTCCATATAATGCAGATTATGTATATGCAGTTATTGTAGATGAGAATAATGAGGAAGGAAGTGATTACTTTCTATGTCTGTGTATTGAAGTTGAATGGAAATTGAAAGCTACGATTACTAAAGGTAAGTCACACTCTCTGTTAAAAAAGGAAGAGAAGAGAGACAATATCATATCAAGGTAGAACAATACCTAGCTTAATGACATAAGCCCCAAACCTAGGATCCTAACTCTATTCACATGCATAAGAGCATAAAAACAAAGAAAAACAAAAGCAAAAGAGGAAAAAAGGGGAAAACGAAGGCAAGATGATATAAAAGAGGGTTAGTAATAAAGCCCAAATCAATTAGTGAAAGATACCTTAGCTACGAAAAAATATCATTCACTAATATCATATTTTGAAAGCTATTACAAAACATAAGATACCATATATATGAAAGGTAGTGCTCTACAAAGAATTCAACCCTTCATGATTCTGTCTCACCAAAATGAAAGTATAAAGGGAGAGAGATAGAGGTAGTGATTATATAGCTTGATAAGGTTTATGTTTCTTACCATGAATAAAAGTGAGGGATGATTGAATACTCTAACTAGTTTGTGTGCCTATTAGTCAATCCTTAAAAATAAAAACTAGGATCAAATGGTCTAGTGGGTTTGTGTACCTAATAGTCAATCCTATGTGCCTGTCAGAAAATTATGCATAAAATGTGTATGTGTGTAGATATCCACCCATAGATCAATTTCTTGGTATAACCATAGAGTGTAAATGTGTGTGTATTCCCTTAGGATTGTTTTAGAAAAAAACAAAAAAGATGTGTATCCCTGGGATGGAGAAGTATCACTTATTCATGTAGAGGATTTAGAAAATGTTATGTGTTATCCATACACATGAAATTTAATATACATTCTTGTGTATGAAATAGATACATGAAGACACAATACATATATTTGAGGGTGACCTAAAAATCATACCAAGTTCTTAAGGCTAAAGTACTCCAAGCCATACTTAGAATCCATATTTGTATTAAATGGAAACTATGTAAAAAGAGGGTGTATATATGCCCCCTCCTTAGGATGACTTGTATGCATAGACATCAAAAGTAAGAGAATCAAGGATAGCTACTTCTATCAATAAGGGACATACTCTATCAATAATGTATGAAAGAAACCTAGCAAAGAGTATTAACTCTTATAAGCTAGGAAATTGATGAATTATGAAAGGATATACACAAATGAGAAGAGACACTTCAAAGGAAGAGTTATTATGTACAAGACATCTACCTTAAAGAGGAGTGTCATGAAAAAATATAGAACTTACAAGAAGGAAAAGGATGCACCTATTTACCCCACTATGTAGGTGAAAATAGAGACCCTTGGAAGAAGGATGCCTAGCTTTAGAGTACCCAATAAGGGAAAATGTGTATAATGAACATATTTTTGAAAAGAAAGAAGATATGATGATAAAGTACATTCACCTCTTATATAAGAGAGATTCATGATCAAGACATAATTCCTTTATAAGAAAAAAAATGTCATCTAATAAAAATGCCACTGTATGAAGGAAAGACAATCCTTAAATAGATAAAGAGAAAGTAACTACCAAAAGACATTGCCCTCCAAGTGTGAGACAATAATGAAAGCCTATGATAAGATTATACCATAATAGCTCATAATATATAATAGGTGTGGGAAACAACCAACAATTGTGCAGAAGGCATCCAATATTGATAAGAAATAGTATAGAATAATGTTGTATCATACAAGGATAGAACAAGAAAACATTATAGGATGACCTACTCTCAACATGATAAAATTCTAAAAGAAGATATCACATACAATATAAGATATAGATGATTATCAATGTGAAACATTAGACTACAAGATATCAAAAGGCATTTGTTAGCCAAAAGACATAGATCTTGTATGTAAAAAATTCATAACCAAAGATGAAAATGTACCATAGAATAATACAATCTATAGATAAATACATGAAAAGATAGAGGAGAAACAATCTATAGTTATGATAAGAGATGAAAGTAGGAAGATAAAAACATCCATACAAGTGAGATCCTTATAATATGCATAATATAAAGATCAAGGTGTAGAATCAATCAATGTAAACATATTAAAGAATACATACCTAAAAAGGATAAAAGGATAAGGGATAACATAAACTATTAAATATACACTCAAGAAAGGATATCTAGATATCAAATAACCAAGATAGATCCCAAGAAAGAATGATCATTTTGTTAGGATTAAACCATGGATAGAAAATAACAATTACATGCAAATGTAACTAAAAACAAAAAATAATAGATCACATAGAAAAGAACACAAGGCACCAAGATTTAACATGGTTCACCCAATCCTTAGGCTACATCCACCAAATAACAAGTTTGATATTATTACAATCCAGTGATTACAAATTTATTACAATCCGTAATCCCTTACAACTCAATACTGCCACAAGAACCAATTTCACATCACAACTTAATGAAAAATACCTAACGCTAAGCCCTTTTATACAAGTAGTTTTATGCCACTTTAGGGTTACAACATGTCAGCCATATGTCGGCCACAATGTCAGCCATGAACCCAATTTTTTTTTAGGGTGATACCCCAAACCCCAAAGAATTTATGAAGTATGTATAGTACTTTCTTGGTTAGTCACCACAAACTAACACATTTCCTCCTAGTGAAGGTGAACAAGGAGAAAGGCCTATTGTACCACTCTTTAACATATTGGCAAAATCACAAGGAGTGGTGATAATATGGGTTAGAAATGCTAAGTATTTTTGTGAAGAAGAGAGTAAATATCTTGTGTATAAGAAAGTTCACCATATATTTAATTATCATTTAGAGTTGGATAAAATATCAAATTCATCATAATTCACCAAGTTGGATAGTTGTTGGAACTCGGGCTCTAAAGACAACTCGGTGATTTTCTAACATTGGCCAAACATTGTCAAAACTTGACAGTCTCTGGCACTCAGTTGACATTGAAGCTTAGTCCATACTAATCACTTTGAGTAGTAGGAACTTGATCAACACTAGATAACTTGGTGAAAACTAAAAAACTTGGTAGATACTAAATTACTCAGTTGAAACTTTATTTTGCCTCTAAAGATTGGTAGAAATTGTAAGGCTTGAAAAATACTTTTATCTTTTTTAGATGCACAATAGGTGCTATGAAGCTCAATATGAACTATATTTATTATGATTAGCTTGGTAGCAATTGTAGAGCTCGACAACAATGAAACCAAGTGACTAAGTGTTAAGTTACTAATAGAAAAATGATTTGACCATAAGGTCAACAATCTCTTCCTTTGGTATTAGTGACAAAAACACTTATCATAGAAAAAAATTGATTGTTCAAAATATAAGTCAAAACTCCCCCTATTAATAATCTAGGTCTTCAAATCAATTTTGACTATTGTCTGTTGTTGTAGCTTGGTAACCTCTTGCTCTACTTTTTTGATTTATCAAAATTATTTTTGTGAACTTTTTTTTTTCCTATGTAAATAGTGTATATATGTTTCCTTCTTTATTACAACTTCCCCATACATATATCTAGAGGTTGATACATAAACTCCCCCTTTTTGAAAAAAATACCAAATTTATGAAAAGTTTACAAGGTAACACCAAAATGTGAAAGGAAATCACTATGTACTTTCAAAAGTATAGAAAATGTCTTGTCCTAATTCTCTTGCAAAAAGTTTGATGCATGTAAGGCTATTTGAACTTCTATTAAAAGTTCCATCATATGATCAACTATGGAGAAATTGTCATCATGGATCAATGTCTTTGCATGTGCAATAAGTTTTTACATTGTATCCATGTTGGGGAGGATCATGCCTTGAATTTCTATAAGTGTATCTCTTACCTTGGCTTCTTCCCTTGATAATTTAGCTTGTAAATTTTTTCAATACCTAATTTTAACAAGATGTGTAGAACTATTGCTGGGGTCAAGAAGTGACAATTGATGTGCACTTGCTTGCATTTTATTATCTATCTTTGACAAATTTTCCTTGATTTCCTTAGTGAAATCTGATGTGTCACTTAACCTAAAAATAGAGTAACAACATTATTTATAGAAACTTCAAATGTAGAAAGAATAGTGAGAATTCTATTTGATCAATGACTATCTTCTATGCTACCTTCTCCAAAACTTTTTTCTCAAATTTTCTCTTTGCCCTCTGCAAAAGTTTGTCTTGACCATCCATTTCCTCATTATACTTGTGAACAATGTCAACAAGTTGACCAAAATGGTTATTTCTCAACAACCTCAATGTTTAGAGCATTAATAAATATTCTTTTGATGTCTTCTAGTACTCGATTTTTCTTTTTCCTTTATTCTCTTAACTTTTTCCTTTATTCTCTCTTTTTTCCACAGTTCACCAAGGGTATCCATTTGATTAGGAGTCAAATTGGAAAGATCCCAATCTAGTATCACAATGTTCTCCTCTAGATCAATTTATTCAGTAGATGCTTCTACCTCTTTACCCTTTCCTTTTTGAATAGAAGAAGGAAAAAATTATTTTCCTTTTCTCAAAACCTATGTGCTCAATTAAGGCTTAACCTTAATTGTCATTGCACTTATTGTTGATACACTAGATATTAAAACAATTGTAGAAACAACAAAAAAATGTAGGAGAAATAATACTAACAATAGGAATGCTTGAAATATCTTTCTGTAGCTTAGTTGAGCCTAATGATAGGATGATTGAAGCCTGCTACTCAATATATGAAGTGATGCAAACTTTTGTCATCATAACACTCAGTAATGTTGCTCTGCTGATCAGTTGGGTTCTTGGTGAAGAATTTTTTACCTCAACTAAGTCAACAGAATCCTTCTTTGAGTTGGGTAACAGTAAGGATTTTCTTAGAGAATAAGGAAGAGAGGCCACTACCTTTGCTACTATCTTTTCTACATCTAAGTCTTCAATACTCTATATATCAAAAACATCTCCTCTTATAGTTCCTTGGTCATGTTCATCTTTAGTATTATCTCATTCAATGTTTTCTACTTCCTCATCATCTATATCCTCATTATATTTTTCTATATCCTCTTCTTCATTATCCTTGTCATCAATTTGCACAACTTGATCACTAGGTTTGTGCAACCCATAGATATTCATCCATTTAATAATGTTTGACTTCATAATGAATTATATGTCCTTTGATATGATCAAGAATGAATTGAATCTAGGGATTAGATCTTGTTCATTTACCTTTAATGATTCCTTCACTTTCTTATCATAAATACTTTGCATAAGTTGTATAAGAGTTTTCTCTTTGATGTCTTGGGAAACTTTCATTGCATTGTGTCATTGTGGTGCTACTACTTTTAATAATTCATCAAGAACTTTCAATTTCAATTCATTAGATTAGTTTTGACAAGTGAGTGTCTATACACTTTATTCATTTACTTAGTTCATGCCAAAAAAGTAACATATGCCAAGCATAACATGTAAGTTAGAGCATGTCGAGTAAATGGTGAGTGTTGAGTCACTCATGTGCTCAGTCATTCAAATGTTGAGCAGATAGGATGTTTGAAGTGATTTAGATGTTGAGAAAGTAGTGGATGAAAAGTCATCTAGATGTCAAGTGATAGCATTGAAGTCATAGTTGGTGCTGAGCACTAGGGACTTCAAATGCTAAGTAATATAGTTTTGACAAAGTTTTTTGTATTGGTACAAATTACTATGTAAACCATTTTTGAGCTGACCTAGGGATTGAATTATGATATTTCATTGATAAGGATGAATCTTATATGCAAATCCATATGTATTACATGCATTCATTAGAAAAAGGGAAGGTTTAAGTGGCAATATTAGTAAATCACAACCCTTGATTCATACCTAATCCTAAGTCACCTATGTTTTCTTAAGGAGGAAAAACCCTAAACTTTTGAAGGTATGCTAAGAGAGAAGGAATTTGCATGTGAAAAAAAGATATTCATGGTGACCAAGGTATTATTATTTGAGTTACATTGCAAAATTAGTTACAGGAGAACATAAGAAGGAAATAGTAGATACTAGAGAAACATCTAATTAGAAAGGATCAAGTACACATTAGTATAGAGGTGATTTTCCTTCAAGCAATAGAGTGCTAATTGTAGGATCATTGTCAAGACATTCTAACAGGTGAATTAGTTAAATCTCTTAACATAGTAGACGTAACACGCTATATTGAAATCCTCTAACAAGGTGCTTAATTGTGAGTTGAAGTCCTTTAACTAGGCACAGTTCCAATAATGTGTTGCAATATTTTAATAGAGTAAGACCTAATAGTCTCTATAAGATTTTAATAGGGAAAACCTTTCATAGGGTAGATCATCCATTTCATGATCAAACATTGTAGCCTTCATTGGATACACTTTATTACTATAGTAGTGAAGATTTATGGGTGTCACCCCCACCCTAGTCTTACCTTCTCATTGGAGGGTTTCTAGGTAATCATATCTTGTATCATATATGTGTGAATGCTTACTTGTTTACATATTTTAGATGTATATGCTTTATATGGTATTTCAGTTTACTCGTTAAATTTTTTAGATGGATGTAAGGTGAATTTTTTTATGAGTAAAGTTTGAAGCATTGATTCAACCCCCTAGAGTTTACCTTTCCTATTGTAATTCCAACAATCTATATCAAAGCATAGTTCTTTGGAAGAAAAGATTTGTAGCTTTGAGGAAAGATCTTGGAAATAGAAATCTACAAGTTGGGAAAGATTATTAAGAAATAGGAGATTGAAATACAACTCATTCTACATCAGTTGATTGAAGCAAGAGAATATTTAAAGAAATCAATGAGAAGAAGGAAGGAAATTTCTATTGAGAATGATACACAATACCAAGAGATAGAAACTACTAAACTATTTGCAAATGGAAACTCTAATGAATTTAATGTAGTAGTTGCATATCTAATGGAAAAGAATAGAACTCTAGCTGAAGAGATAAAAAATCTTAAGATAGAGCAAGAATCACAAGCCATACTAATATGTGAACTGACTGAATGAAAAAAGAAAGCTATGCAAGATAAAGTCATGATTGAAGATGAAAAAAGAGTTTTGACCAGTAGACTAGAAGAGAAATGATCGAAGGTAAATAGGATTGTTCACATGCAATTAAAAACAATGAATCCAGTCATGATTACGAATCATGAAATAAATAGTAAAGACCATTGAGATCACAATACTAAAGTTGTAGAATTAATAGTTAAGAAGTTATCTAAAAAGAAAAGGAGTTTTCTAAAAGTTTCAATCAACCTATTGAAGCCATCAATTACTTTGAACAATTGATGAGATCCCATTGATCCAACAATGATACATATGGACAGGGATACACTAGTACCAAAGAAGGAGAATCATCCAAAAGTGCTAAAGAACAAGGTAACAAAAGGTAAGTACTCCAATCCTACTTGTCATAATTATGGTAAAAAAGGACATATTGATAATGTTTTCTAAAGCAAAACTGTAAATTAGAATGTTAAGAAGAAGAACATGGGTCACTACCATACATGCAACAAACAAGGTCATCAAACACATGAATGCAAAACCAAGACCATTCAGACTCAAAAATTTGAAGGATGTGATAAATGCAAATCAAAATAATGGACATAGAGCTTTTAAATGCAGATCCAAACCCAATTGGTCATCAAACAAGTAGACAAAGGTAAAGAACCATGGAAACTCTTATAATTGGGATTATAATACAAGGTATAGTTGTCATTACTATCAAGAGTATGGAAATATTCCTAAGAATTGTATTAGAATGCATTTTAGAAGTGATTTCAAAAGGTGGTTGAGTCAAACCACATGTTTTAGCTATTTGAAGACTGGCCACATAAGCAAATATTGTCCAACAAGGTCAAAATCACCAAGTTGTGAGTTCAACAAAGGAAAAGGAAAGGTGGATACTGAAAATTTCAAAGATGAGATGAAAAAGACATGGAAGAGAAGGGAATATTGTAGGACATTAAGTGTAGATGGGATTACTTCACCCAATGGGTCAAGTGATCAAACCTCATCAAATTAAGCAATCAAGAGGTATGGGGGACTAATATTTAAAATATATACCATATATTAGTTCCAAGGATTTAGATTTTAAAAGGTTACATATGCATGAATAAAGATGAATAGTGTTGTTAGGAATCAAGAGTAAATCTTTAAGTTTTGTTAGTTTTATGTTGGAAATAGAAGAGGAGTAACTAATAGGGGAGGGGTGAATTAGTTACTACAAAAATAAATCCTAGATCCCTTAGATGTCAATACAAAATAAACTCTAAAAATTGAACTTTGTTGATGCTTGGTAAACATGCTAAGAATATTCTAACTCAGTAATTACTATGAATACTCAACAAATACTTACTAAGAAAATCTTAAAATGTTATCTATGATTACTTATTACTTTAACTTAGTGGCTAACACATAAGAGAAATATCATGAACACATTTGACACTAAGATTTAACACGAAAACCCAATTTGGGAAAAACCACCAATTGTAACTAGTTATTGATTTTCACTCTTTTGAAGTGAGCCCTGTTAGGAGCCAACGATGTTAAAGGTTACAAAACACACTATTATGTGTGACCTTGTTAGAGGATTTAATCACCTTGTGTCATGCCCAAACTTATAGGGCAAAAATAAAACTACAATTTAAAAAAAAAAAATTGCATTTAAATTACACATCAAATATTTTCCAATAACAATGAAAATTAGTTAAGGATTTCATACTAGCATTAGGTTAAGCTTTTCTTATATGTTTGACTATTACGACTAAAAGTGCAGCTATCGAGTTTTGAAGACTTGCGGGTCATTGATTGAACACCTTCTAAGAATCACAATATCAATCAAGATGGCAAGGAACTTGTCAATACATCATTGAATAATTTGATTCTTACATTGAATATGATCATGACAATGGGGTAAGTCTTGTATGGTAACTTTGAATCTATTTCTAGAGAGGATAAGTTCATACATCGATAATCATTCTACTAACTTACTAATTTTGCCAACTTCAGCTAGGTAATAGTAAGTTTATCATCTATTTTCTAATGCTTCACAAATTAAAGTTCTTAGCCCTAATCTACTTAAGACCATACATCATAATACTAGTAGTGGAAAATTGTAGATGACTAAGGATCTCTAACTCAAGAAGGATTATATCAAAATGAGTGATCAACTACATGGTGATGCTCCCCTTTGGAACACCCACATGCTCAAGCTTCAATGGATTACTTAATACTCCCACTTTATCAAAACATCCCATCCTATCCAAGCATCCCATCAAATTAATCTTACAATCTTGATCTAATAGTTTTATCCATATCCCAATCATATCTCCTATCAATCCCATGGTATCTAATCCTGTATCAATCATAATCATACATCCTCGATCAATCATAATCATTGTTCCTTCATCAATCATAATCTTAGCTCCTTCATCAATCATAATCATAGATGCTTCATCAATCATAATCATAGCTCCTTTATCAATCATAATCATAGCTCCTTTATCAATCATAATCATAGCTCCTTCATCACTCATAATCCTATCTCCTTCACCATTCATAATCATAGCTCCTGCATCAATCATACTCATAGTTCCTACATCAATCCAAATCTTAGTCATCACCAATCATAAATCCTTGAATCATAAATCTCCCCAAATCTCCCATCTTCCAAATCACTTCCCTGGGTTCAATTTTTCAAACCACTCACCCTCCCCCCTCTCCCTATAGCCCCCAAAATTTTTTGAACTTCTTGTAGGTACCATCCAAACCCATCCAAACTGACCTAGTAGCCACCATAATACCATTCCTAGTCACAACTCGCGGCCTTTGAAGACCACCAACACCGCTGCACTCATTCATTGGGTTCTAGCCATTGTAGTAAAACATCATCATATTAAGTCACTATCTAATCATCAAGGTATACTAAGACAAACTTATCAATTAATTTTTTGAAGGCCATCTCCATTTCCTTCTGAAATGTGGCACCTGCATTTTTTAGTCCAAATGGCATCTTGTAGTAAGCATAGGTGCCCCATTTAGTAGCAAATGTTGTTTTATGTCTATCAGATTCTTTAACCAGCACTTGGTTGTAACCAGAGAATCCATCAAGAAAAGAGAATCTCCTTGACCCACTAACCTTGGATAGAATTTGCTCCATGGAAGGGAGAGGATGGTGATCTTTAAGAGAAGCCTGATTAAGATCCCTAAAGTCCACACACAATCTGATTTCCCCATTGTTCTTCCTTACAGGGACAAGGTTAGCTACCCATGATGAGTGTTTGATAGGAAATATTATACTGGCCTCTATCAACTTGGATAATTCTTTTCTCATTAGGGGCTCAATCTTAGGATTCACTGGTCTCTATTTTTGCCTTACTGGTTTGGCCTTATCAACTAGATCTATAGTATGCTGAAAAAAAATAGGGTCAAACCCTTTTAAGTCGTCATATGTCCAAGCAAATACATCATTAAATTCTTGACATAAATGAATGAAGTTTTCTTGCTCAGTTTCAGAACATACCTTCCCCATATTTAGAGATTTTCCATCAGCAATTGTAACTGGGGCATAATCATCCTTTTCTACAGCTAGATTCATTCCTTTGCCCCTTGTTTGATCATTAGGATTAAAAAAACTCTCCAAAGTAATGAGACCCTTGGGCAACTTGTTAGAACTAAGGTGAATGATCTGATCACCATACTGATCTTGCAGCCTTGACTGGTTTCTATCTAAGAATTATACCTCATTCTGCAAGAAACTCACAATTTTCTCATCAGAGTCAAACACTTGTCAATGAGTGTTGTTGTCAGGGATGGCAGGCCTCACTACCATCCTAATTTGTTGCTCCTTCTCCTCCTCAAGATTCCCTAGTACATCATAAGTTGCACCCACCACTACAAGTCTATTAGCATGTTTATTTTCTTTCCTAGGAATGCTCTGAATATTAAATGCATTGAAACCCTCAAGAAAATCCTAGACTCTGTGTTTGTAAGACTTGAGCAGGCCATTTTTGGTGATATTCTGGCCTCTCACTTGATTCAATACCAACTCACTATCTCCATATACTTTCAAGGCTTGGATTCCCCTCTTTTGGGCAAGTAAGAGACCTTGAATCAAGGATTCATACTCGGCCACATTATTGGTGCAACTGAATTGGAGCCTAAAGGAGAAGTAGTATCTTATTTGTGTAGGAGAGACCAACATAACATCGGCCCCTAATCCATTTCTATTCCTTGAGCCATCAAATTACATACTCCATATTTCATTTATATCATCATTAGTCCCAACAAGAGCAGGAGCTTGACCCTCTTTCTCTATTATGCAATATGTACTAAGGCCTGTCTCAAGAATTTCTGACATAGGCTCAAACTGATATGCATTTGCCCACTCGTCCAAGAAGAAATCAGGACTCTCTACTATGGAAGTGACATGCTCATTTACTATGTCATTTTCATCCATCTATAGAATAGGGCAATTCATATTGATGAAATTGGGGGTGTAAGATTCAGTGTGATGAAGGGCTTGAGGTTTTGCTCTAATTGAGGCATTGGCTCCATATCTAGTCTTAAATGACATATATGACCAATCAGTAGATATGAATCCACCAATCTGAGCAGTGAAGTCTCTTGAAAGATAGATGGCAAAATAGGGCTTGACTTCAACAATAGATATATCTTGAATCATAGTGCAACTAGGGCATGCATGTAGGGCCATCTCTACATTCCTAAGGATACCTATGGTTTTGATAGTACTACCATCTATTTGTAACACATCCCTAACAATGGGCTCATATTTCATCCCTAAAGCATCAGCAACACACCTAGGCATTACTGAGCTACTAGCCCCTGAATCTATCATGCAATTGTGGACTAATTTTCCTCCTATAATCAGGGAAACATAGAATGGGGGAGGTCTAACCCTTTTATTTGCCTCCACATCCCCTGTTGGTTGTACTAGACTTGTGGCATTCTCCATGATAGATGGCTGATCCTTGAGTTCAATCTTCTCTAATTCTTGCTGCAGCATCCTTTTCTGCATTGGTATGGTAGCAACAACATCCCACATAGAGATATTCACATTGGTTTTCTTCATTTTCTCTACCACATTGAAAGGTGCATTAGGAACTTTGGTAGAAACTTTGGGAGCTGCACTTATAAGAGGTTGAGGTGGGGCAACATAAGGGCCACCTGTATCTTTCTTTCTTGGATCTTGCTCTTGCTACTGTGAAGTACTTGCTTGTTCATTTGCTGCTTGTATATGAGGTGTAGCACTCGAAGTCGAGGCCTGCTTAGGAGAAAGGGGGGCAGCATGTTCCATAGCTCTCTTCCTACTCCTTGTGTTATGAGCAACGGAATCCTGGTTTATATTACAATGCTCCCCATCCTGATGATTCATGAAAGAGCAATCATCACGTCCTTGAATATATGATCCCTCCTTGGGATGATCCTCCTCATATGATTGCTTTGCTGGAGGCTCTTGGACAGTTAGGGCCATATAAGATTCTACCTTCTGGCACATGCAATAGGTATAAGAATAGTTGCAAGAAGGGTAGAAATCTTGATCTTGGGCCAAGTTATTTTGAGGGACTATAGCTCTGTTCTGATTTGAGCTTGAAGTAGAAGAATGACTATTTTTCCTACCCTGATCAAAGGAGCTATTCCACTGATTAGGAATCCTACCACCGCTTGGAGCTTGATATTGCAGTTGGGGAGGCTTGCCACTTTGAGCTTGCTGCCTTTCTAAGGCCACCACCTTGTTACTCATCTTTTGTATCATAGAGAGACTATCCTCTAATCTCTTCCCCTGATCCTTCAACTCCCTCCCCTGCTCTTGCAATTTTTTATCTAGGGTCTTCTCTCTTTTATCTGTATTCAGCACTAGACCTTGGAGCATTTCTTTGAGCTCATCTATCCCATTTGAGGATGCAGAAGCTCGAGGGACTGGAGTAAGAGTTTGTGATGTAGAAGTTGTAGGAAGAGGGGCCATTGCTGGTTGGTGATTAGGAACATCAGGAAAGAAAGGCATAGGGGGCCTTGGAGTCAATTTTCCTCCTTGTATTAGGATTTTCTCAGCTTTTATGGCTATCTCATAAGCATTAGGCAAGGTATCCCCTCCCATAGTTTGGATTTTAGTGGCAATATCACTGTCAAAAGCTTTAAGGTAATGCAAGAAGGCATTACCAGGGGTAGGTTTTACTACAGTAGGTATTCTATCCCATGTCTTTTGGAATCTATAGTTAAAATCAGTCATACACTCATGGGGGGCTCTTTTTATTGTAGTCAGCTGCTCTAATAGTGATAAATGGTCACTCTTATCCTCAAAATGTTTGCATAATCCTGCTCCTAGTTCATCCCAATTAGTTATAGAACCATGAGCTAAGCCTCTATACTACTGTAATGATTTTCCTTTTAAAGATGAGGCTAAAAGTCTGATAGCAACATCATCCTCTGTAATACCATGAATATTACAGACATTTGCTACTTCTTGGATATGCTCTAAAGGGGAGATAGAAGTCTCACCAGTAAAATTAGGTATGCTTTTTAGTGCAGATACTGGTATATCATGTCTTTGGGCTAACAACAGAGGACTTCCACCATTAAAGGTGGCAAAAGCATGAACTCTTGGTTGTGCCATATAAACAAGTATTCTATTAATGAGCGTTGATGGCAATCTAGGCTGAGTTCGAGCAGTAGGAGGAGTAGAGACGGACCTTACAGGTATATTAACTATTTTTTCACCCCTAACTGGTGATAATGAAATTCTAGTCCTCCTTCTTCTAGGATTTGAAAGGGAAATCTCTTGATATTGAAATTTACCTCTAGAAGACGCCCTTGTTTCAGCTCTGGGCATGAATCATTGCAACTTTGGCCTGGAACCAGGTTTGTTGATGTTCAGAGTCGCCAAGTACTTTGAAGGACCAACCTCTCAAAGGCTTGAATACTAAAGCTAGCACTACCTCTTTAGCATTAATCTCTGAAATTCTTCCTTCTTTGACACCAGTAGACTTTAAATCTTCAATAGGATTGTCCCACTGAGCATGCCAAAAAAATTTGTCACTTAGGTTTGCACCCTTGTCCAAGGCCTATTCGCGAGGACAACCTAGTGAAACATGGAAACAACCTCCAAGCTATGGGACTTGAACTGTGAGGTTGAGTCTCCAGAGAAGGCCGGCTTCCTCTTACTATCAGGGCACACCTAACTACTCTCAAAAGGAAAAGGGGAAGAAGGAGATGCAGAAAACAACTCTACCCTACCTAAACTACGGAGGTGATGCACCAAAATAGAGTGTTCAGACCATTTCTTCCCATATATGCACTATTGAACCAGAATGAAACTAAGGATATACACATACAAGCTTGTTTTGATCTAATAACCTCATGCAGATCAAGAAGCACAACTGAATAACACAAGGAAAGAGGAATCTCACTTATATATTATCCAGTAGGCAAGAAACAGATATAGTATGCAGGGTATAGATCTCGACAATAGACCAATGAGAGGCAAAAGGGATGCACAAACACATCAATGGCTGAAAGGGATAAAACAGAGAATCATTCGGTTCAAAGGTACAGGGAATGTTACACTGAGAGTTGCAGAGCAATATCAGAGAAATCAAAAAGAGTCGACCTTTAGAAAAGATTACAAAATTGCCTTTATAGTTTTGGCATAACTGAGGGAAATGATTCTGCATTAACTACTCAACTACTGCCATTGAACCCCAAAATATCCAATCAAAGATCACACTCGAGCATGGTTCTCAAGTACAAAATCAGATTTTTGACTGAAGGAATGCCTCAAGTAGACAGAAGCGGTGCCAATGAATGATCCTGACACAGTAGATGGATCGACTAAGATGGTGGAGTGTTTACCTATGCCTTGCATTCATTTCAGGTAGGTCAGAATCGATTGTGAAGATCAGATCGTAAGATAACATTGATCACCTTTGCTTCCTAGTTCATGAATCAACAGGGTTGAAGCAAGTCAAACAGGCTATACGAGCCAGCTGGGTCATGCAGGCCAATTACCTTTCTTTGTTCCACCACCTGGGGAAGTCTTCGTGGTTGACCTTCTATCATCGGACTAACCACGCCACCCTTGCAAATATTCATATTAACTGTGACGATTACATTAACCGCCATCCACCGATTGTCCTTTCTGACCGGACCAGCGAGACACGCGTCAACAAGGCACTGTGTTGCCAACATAAACCTTGAGCAACTTACCCTTAGCGAGGTGGCGATGACCATTGATCAGCCCTGATCTGACGACAGAGAACTTGCGAGGCGTAAAAATATCATAAGGTTCAGAACTTAGGTAATTTTGATATCTTCGTGGGTATTAACATATTAGTAATCGAGGAGGTGACCGTTGGGTGGGGTAACATTCAAATTTTGAAACTTGGTAGGGCAAACAAAATGTTGTAACAAAGATCATGTCGTGTTCATCCTTCTATTCCCCCCATCCTAGCCCTTTTTTTTTTTCTATTGTCATTCCCAAAAACACTTGTTCCCTTTTCTTCTATCCTTGCACTTCTCACCATCTCTTCATCTTTCCCTTGCCTATTACATCCCTTGTCATTGGTATCTAGCTCTTAGCTATCCCCATATACTCCAATGTCATCCATAAACTCCCTTCATTACCTCTTTAGGTGCCTCACATGGTCTTGGTTACCCCCATATTCCACTAAATCTCGCTCACATCCTCTGTTTCACCCCCACAGACCCAAAAATCATTCAAAATTACCAAAAACATTCAAAAATCACTCAACATTACCAAAAACATTTCAAAAATCACTCAACATTACCAAAACATTTCAAAAATCACTCAAAAATACCCTTTTTTAAAATAAAAAAAATCATAAACTACCCAAAAATACCAAAAAAATTCAAAAATCATCCAAAAATACCTATAAAAATTCAAAAATTTCCCAAACAATATCAAAAATAAAATAAAAATCAAATTCCAAAGCATTCTGAAGGGGCTAATAAATGCCAAATATGGCCATAAAAAGCTTGAAACATTAAAACACCACCCCAAAATTCCTCTCAAATTCTAATATTAAGAAGAAATGTGGTAATGTCCTAAAACATAATTCTAGGCTTAGGAAAATCCAACACAACTTGGATAGCGAAAGAGATGCTGCAAATTTGATTGTCACCTTCCTTCCATGCAACCATTATTAATGTGAATCAAGAAGGATTTTTAGTCTTATTTAAGTTGCAGTAGCCATGATTAGTCTACCCAGTTTCAAACAAATATATCAATATTGTCTGAAAAGTCCAAATATCCATCGGACTCTTTCATCCTGATACAGCTGGGGGCACAGAATAAGTAGGCGTGAGTATGAGAATTTGGTTCCCCCTCTAGCACCTTTTTAGGCCTTAAAGCCTTTTTCCAAGGCCCAAGTGTCCTTTTTGGACCACTCTAGTGCCTTTTTAGGCCTTAAATAACTTTTTCAAGGTACAAATGTCCTTTTTGGCCCCCAAAATGCCTTTTTAGGCTCAAAGAGCCTTTTTTAAGGCCCTATTTTGACCTTTTCAAGTCTCAAAAATGCCTTTATAAGCCCAAGTACCTTTTTCAGGCCCCTGAACTACCTTTTTAGGCTCAAAGCACCTTTTTCAAGGCCCTATTTTAACCTTTTCAAGGCCCAAAAATGCCTTTATAGGCCCAAGCACCTTTTTTAGGCCCCCGAACTACCTTTTTAGGCCCAAACACCTTTTTCATAGCCCTATTTTGATCCTTTTAGGCCCCCAAGACATCTTTTTAGGCTCAAACGCCTTTTTCAGGCCCCTAAGACAATTTTTTTGGCCCACACACCTTTTTTAAGGCCCTTCTTGACCTCTTTTGGCTATCACAAGCCTTGCATAGATCCCAATGCCTTTTCCACGCCTCATAAACATCTGTCTCCTCACACACCTAGAGAATTGTCCCCACATTTTGTCTTATTATTCTCTATCATACTTGCTAAATCTACACAGATATTCTCGCCTACGAGTCATGGTTACCCTTACTCTACAGATTGTATTGTTCCCACTTTTACAAGAGTCAAACTATTTCATTATTTATCACAAAAACACAAAAAACATTCAAATATATATCAAACATCCAAAAAAAATTTAAATATTCAACAAAAAACACAAAAACATCCATATATCTTTCATAAAAATCCCAAAAACAATAGATGACATTACATTATGGACAACATTTGTTGTCCCTTTGATTGCCACAACAACAAGCACAAACTTTCTATTCTCCTATGACAACAACAACAACATTCCATTTAACTAATAATGTTTGGCCGATTTTTTATTTTGGCCTCCCTGAGGGAGGTGGCAAGATAGGGTGTCCAATCAATGGCATTCCTTCATACATAGTCCTAGATGATGATGCCCCTAGAGTCATCCTCACACCTATCCAAAGTGTATCCATGGGGATTGGGATGTTACCATACCTCAAGATTGTGTTTATCTGCTTCATAAAATGTTTTTTGGAGTATACAACTCCTCTCTTTTGCTCCAAAGGGATTGCTTGGTGATATAATCCCATGTAGTATGCCGCCTCTTGTAAAACCCTCACTAATTGCTCCATGACATCTTTCATTTTTGCCTGTAGTTTTTTTGCTCCTGGATTAGTTGTTGTCCTTTATGCAATATCGTATTCTCTTTCATATGTATTTGCTAGTATTTTCATTGACTCCCTCTCATATTTCACTATATTCAACTGATTCTAGTACCATGTAATGCATGCATTACTTGCATTTAGCTGCTCTTGTGACCTTCGTGCTAAACTATTAGTCTGCACTGCTAACTCCCTAAATGCTTCTACTTGCAACCACAAGAGCACTAATTCATTTTCACATCTCTCCATCGCTGGTCTCTCAGCTGCCAAAGTTGCCTCCATAGCCTCCACTCTTATTTGCTCCATCATTAACATCATCCCTAGGTTCTCAGCTTCCATCTGTGCACCATCCTCTCACGCTCTTTCAATCAAGCCTTGAAAGAAATTTGCATCTTTCTCCACTTGGTCAGCTCATTCTTTTTCCACTTCCAATGCTTTCTCCATCACCATAGCCACATCATGAGCCACTTGTACTATAGCATCAAATTGCAATACTTGAAATGGTTGAAATGTAGACAACAATGGGTCACCCTTTTGTTCCCCAGAGCTCTGCATCATATCCCCTAAGCTGTTTTTTCCCTTCTTCCATAAGACTATTGTTGGTCGCATCACGGATATTTGTTCCTCTTCTGGAAGAGTCTCTTCTACAGATGGCTGATCTTCTACACTTGCTCCCTCTAACAACACTCCCACAAATGGTAAGTTTGTCTCCTTCTCTTTTTCCCTCGACTCTATTTGTTGCATCACACCTTTTTCTAATAGTTGCAGCAAGGTCAGATCTTCTTCTTCCTCTTCTAGCTGATTTTGAGTTGGATTGATTTTGCTAGCCTCCACCACTCCTTGGTGTTGCACACTTCAACGTGGCAAGGTTTCTCTTCCTTCTTGTTGGCTCCTCTTTACACCCCGCTTCTATCCCCGCAACCATTTCCTTTCTCCTTGGCTTTCATTTTCCTCTTCACTCCATCCCCCCATTCCTCCTTCTATCACCTTTGGCATTTTTTGCCTCTGCTCTTGCAACTCGGCCATTGGTATTTCCCTCATAGCTTAATTCTTCATTCACACTTTCTTATGCTAACACTTCTTGTTGTTGGGCTTTCATCAAATTCACTCACCTTTTATAGAACCAACAACATTCTCCATCGCTTCCATTACATGCTATCCCTATCTTCGGCAACAAGCTTCAATACCCACCATCATAATAGTCAAGTCAGCAACTACCTCTATCCTTTCCACACCTCCCCTCCCCTATCGTAATAGTATGCTATATCCTATTTCTTTCCACTAGCTTTTCATCTCACACTTTTCATCACACTATCTCCTCATCCCTAGATTTTCTTCTACTAACCTTCTCATCTTCATCTTTCCCACCACTATCCTATCATGCTGAGATTTTGTATGGTAATCCCTTGTAAATACTTTGGTTTGTCCACTGTACCATCCTTGCATGTCAGTCCTTCACTTGGTATCATTGTATATCTCTCATCTCTTCACGTCCATTCATTCTTTATCAAAAAATCAAATACAAATAAACATTTTTAGTTCTTTTGATTACGTGCTTTAGCGAATCCTCATACAAGATCCCTTGTCATCAAAATGTTGCCCTAAAGAGTTATGATTTCCTAGCACATCGTATTCCTCAATATTAGTGATAGATCCTTGTAGGATGCATCCTTCCTCTCATTTGATCTTGGTCCCAAAGTATCCAGTCCTACCGATCTCTTTGGCAAAAGGTTATTTTTTCATGGATTTACATTTTCTTTCGATTTATTTTCTTTTCAAGATTTCACATTTGGTTCTTAAAGTATCTCTTCCAAGTGATTTGGGTTGTTCCCTCCTCATGGTCACCATGCTCTTTTATATCATAGTGTGCTACGAATGGGGCAATTCAATAGCAAAGTTTTGATCAGGTCTTTTTCATTTTCTTTTCTGCTTGTGAGTTAGTCAGATATGACCCCTGCATAGTCCAAACATGTGATCACTTGTGGTTACATGGTGCACTTGGGAAATATTGTTTTCTTGTGGTTACCCAGTATCATTTCCACTTTGATTCTTTCAGGATCCATGTGTGATGCTGGGGCAATCCTTGCATGTTTGTTTCACGTTATTCCTATGTAACATTGGTAAAAAGGCCTTGATATTCTTAGTAACCTTGGGATATTCCCAGTATTCCTATATAAAAATAAGTGCTCAACTACATGGTGGTGCTCCCCTTTGGAACACCCACATGCTCAAGCTTCAATGGATTACTTAATACTCCCATTTTATCAAAACATCCCATCCTATCCAAGCATCCCATCCAATCAGTCTTACAATCCTGATCTAACAATTTTATCCATATCTCCTACCAATCCCATGGTATCTAATCCTGTATCAATCATAATTATACCTCCTCTATCAATCATAATCATTGTACCTTCATCAATAATAATCTTAGCTCCTTCATCAATCATAATCATAGCTCCTTTATCAATCATAATCTTAGCTCCTTCATCAATTATAATCATAGCTCCTTTATCAATCATAATCTTAGCTCCTTCATCAATCCTAATCATAGCTCCTTTATCAATCATAATCATAGATCCTTTATCAATCATAATCATAGCTCCTTCATCACTCATAATCCTATCTCCTTCACCACTCATAATCATAGCTCATGCATCAATCATACTCATATTTCCTACATCAATCCAAATCTTAGTCATCACCAATCATAAATCCTCGAATCATAAATCTCCCATCTTCCAAATCACTTCCCTGGGTCAATTTTTCAAACCACTCACCCTCCCCCCTCTCCCTATAACTAGTGTTCTTCCCCAGTGGTTATCCTTACACCCAAGGTTTTCCTCTGTATCATTCTTCCATAGTGAGAGTATGTGGTTCCTAGAACCACCTCTCTTCACCACTCTCCATCCTCCTCCTCACCCTAGATTCTTGTACCTTTCAAGAAGCTATCAGGCCTCACCTTCTCTCCCCGCCATCTTCTTGAGGGGGCATCACATAGTCCACTCTCTCCTCTTCTATTCAAGACTAGGGCAACCATATTGCTTTCAAAGTTTTCTTCATGTCATCTATCTTCAAACTTCTTTGAAATAGTGTTGTCCCAACACTATCTCAAAGAGGGGAAAAATGTAGACACCTAAATTTGATTACATCACTTAAGTAATCCTATTTAGTCATCTCCTAAGGCATCATTAATTAAGTATTTAATATTTAATTAATCTATTGTCATCCCCTAGTTAATTAGTTAATTTAATTAACTATAGTCCAATTGATAAAATTAAAAGATCACCCAAAATCAATTTATCAATTAAATCCCTATTCCTCTATTAAATTGAATAAATCCTCAAATCTATTCAATTTAATTCTATATCCCCTTTTTATTAAATAAATCATTTAATAAAATATCTAAAATCCTAAGAGCCTCCCTAAACCCTATCCTAACCCCTAATCCAACCCATTCACACATACTAACCTCACTTAGCCACCTAACTAACCCATCCCATCAAATCTAAGCCACTTACCCCCTCTAATCCACGCCTAATCCTCTTCTAAACATGTGCACAATCATAAACATGGGTTAAGACTTGCTAACCCAAGCAAAATTCAACAATCTCATTCTCCCCTCACCCTCCAACATTTATGACCCAAGCCAAAGTCAACAATCTCATCCTCCTCCCAATCATCTCTATTTATGACCCAACCATCTCTATTTGACCCAACCATCTCTATTTATGGCTCAACCATCCCTCTTTATTGCTCAACCTCCCTCACTACTCCTTTGACCAACCCTTATCCTATCCTCTCACATCCAATAATCGTGTGACATGTGGCACTTCCTAATTGGCTTCAAACAAGCACAATCCATGTGCTCCCCTTTGAGTGCATCCTATACCTCCCTCACCATCTTGACCATCCATCCCTCTACCTGTTGGCCTATAAATGAAACCCTCTACCTTCATAGATATAATCCACTTCTATGCTAATGTTATAATGCTATTTTGAGAGACTAAGGACTATTAAAATACCATCATAATGGCAAAATCCATCCACAAATCCACTTTGATCCATATTTTTTTATTGAAGCTTGAGCAATATTATTGAGCACACATCTCCATCCAACAACGCATCTATATCAAAGCACTATCTACAAAATCAAGGAGGCTTTTGGAGTGATATTCATCTTAGTTTGCACTCTCTTACACCTTCTTTTTTCTAATCTTATATGAGAATATAGTTTTAGTTTGTGAATGTTTTCCTTATTGTTAATGTTCTTTGCACACTAAATCTTGTTCTACACCCACCTTTTTCCCAGCCGACCAAGTCTCCTTACCTACGGTGGGCAGCTTTAATATTGAATGAGGGTAGCATACATTTGAGTTATGATAGGTTTGGCAGAGCTAAAAGCACTCATGAGCTGGAAAAAGTATGGGAGGGGGAAGATTGGAGTGTGGGACCCCTTCCCTCCCTCTTCCCCATGTAATTTTCTTGAGTTTTGAACTAGTAATAATCGCCTTTTGCCTTCTAGGTCAGTGAGTTCCTTAGTTTTATTATTATTATTATTATTTTATTAATTTATTCTTTTATGTCTCTTCATCAACTTGGCCCACCCTTACTTGGGGATTACTCAAAGGCTTTTCTGACTACCTATTTAAATGATGGTGATTTGTACTTAAGGTGAATTTGTTGGGTATTTTATTATGCTATGTCATCCTTGTTATCTAGATAATCTTTTTTTTTTTTCATTTAGGAGATACCTTGGCATATTCCCTAATTATAATTTTGATTTGTATTGCTGGTTATTATTTTCACTTTCCCCATACAATTTCTAGTGAATAAAATGTGCACCTACAACAAGTTTATATCTTTAATCTTATATATTTTATGTCATCTATTTGTTATTCTATTTCTATAGTCTAAGGTATTCCTATTATGTAATTGTGATGAATTAAATTAGGAATTACTCATAAAGTTATTTATAATCTAGATTGATGATTTCATTCAACATTTACACTTTAGACTCAATGCAAATATATGTGCACTTCATGACAAGATTATGAATAATACTATCTGATTATTCTTATCTACGACTTATGAAGTTTGGAACCTTTTACTTAAAACTAATATTGCAATCTCTTGAGAAGGATTCAAATTGAATATGCTTACACAACTATTTGTGCAATATAACTAAAATGATAATACAATACAATGAGGATAATCTTTCTACCATTACAGTTCTCTCATGATATTAATTCCTTTAGAAACCTACATAAACATGGAGGAGATCAAGAACTTTAATATAAAACCATCATATCCTTCAAATGCCTTCACATACTTCTTACAATAACTTCCAAGATATACAAAAAGTTGGTGAATCACCATAACAAAATTACACAAATGGATATGCCTTATAGAACACACAAATGTTTCACAATCCCTCTATTATTAGCTGAATAAGAACAACACAATACTCTTTCACAACACAAATAGAAACACGTAGCAAAATGGAGTTTGTATCTCCATCATCAACTCATTTGCAACATAATATTCTCCCTTATGTAATGAAATCTTCATGACTTCCAAGTATCCAAGACCATCAAATAATCTACAATCTCAAAGAAGATAAAGAACCATGGAGGCTCACCTCCCAACCTAGGCCTCAAGGAGGCCAGCTACTGAGCTAGGGGAAAGAAGGCTCAACTAAGATACATTCAAGCAATATCACAACCCAATACCAAACATAGATACAAGAATCTCACAAAACATCTACAACCCCAACCAAGGTTTGCAAAATGATTCAAAAATGGTACCATACACATTGGGTGAAGGTGGGCTCTTCAAGGAGGAGAAAGCCATATCCTTATGAAAACAACAAATCTTGCAATTTCACTTTTCCAATAAGGCTTTCAAGAATCATGCCACAACAAGGCTATCAATAATCGCATTCCTCAACAAGGCTATCCACACTTACTCCTCTTCACATATCCTCACTTATACCTCCCATAGACTAATAGAAGGGCATATGGCTTCAATGGAGCCCATACTCCATTAAAACTATCCCCTCTCCAAGAAGAGGATTTCTCAACTTCAATGTTGAGCCCAACTAACCCCTTCACCCCAAGGCTTCTCTTCCTTCCCAAGAGTAAGTGAAGCCTTCACACCCAACACAATGTTAAATCCACCACAACATCTGAAAGAAAACAAAATCAAAAGCAAGTAGATCCAACATTTTCATTTACATACACAAGAAACTACAACATACACCATATGCAAGACACATGAATCATACAAGAACACTCTTACAATTTCCATCTTTCAACTTTCATGAGATGAGAAAATCCATGGCATGAAGCACTAACCTCCTTCCAAGCTAATGGCTATGAAATGGTGATGAAGAGCTTTCCTTCCTTAGCTTCAAAGTTTCTTCCTCTAAACCTTAAGTGTCTCTACAATTAGAGAGTGGGTGAACAATCACTAAGTTTGGCACAAGCTCCCTAAAAAGACCTCCACTTCCATCCTCAACTACCCCTCTTACACCCTTGTACCTTTCTACCAATAGGAGCTTACCCAAGTGAAGGGATGAGGACAGAAGTCATGTGACACTTTGATTTTTGAATTGGCTTGAAAATAACTAGTTTAGAGGGCCTCCTAAGTCCCCTAGGCCAACTTATGGTTATATTTAGACCCCCAATACCATGTGGGTGATTTATTTTCACCAAAATAACACTTGGAAACCATTTTTAGGCTGTCCAAGGTTCCTATCAAATTAATTTGAATTTGCTCAAGAAGGTGACTCATCCTAACACTCTCCAAGGTGGGTTAACTTAATTTCATAATGGGGTTAAATTTAGGTTAAGTGACTTCATGCCCAAAAAGCATATATGAGATGTCATTTACACATAGACAACACAGGTGTCAAATGACACACACACATTAAATACTTTACACATCATGATGACATGTCACTAATTAATCATGATCTTTAAACTTATAATACCCATGCACAATCACATTACAAAATAAATACAATACAATTAGGTTTTGAATCTTCCAAAGATTCACCTTGGCTTTACCATTTCCACATGGGTTTGAATCTTGTTTCCTTGAATAATTTCAATGGTTCCACTTTCCTACACACTCAACTTAACATCAGTAGCCCACTGAAATAATATAGAAATACATGCAGATAAGTGCAAAATAATCCAATATCACTTACTTCACATAAACATATTTAGTTAACTTCCATCTAACTATTTCCATAAAATATTCAAAACATTGCAATATCAAAATATGTATATCAACATTTATCTTTCTTATCATAACGAAATTACCATTCTAAACACTATCACAATACTTGTCTATCATAACCATGAAACACTAAAGTCATATCTATTAAATCATTTAAGCAAATAAATGGATCCTACTATATGTCTTAGGTGGAAATTGCTAATATGCAGATTTGTTAACTAGCATCCTTTCAATCAAGTTGAACATGGTGACATTCCTAGCAATATCCCTTTATCACATTATAAGCAGTTTGTGTGTGAGTTTTCTAGGGTTAATTCCTCAGTGTATTAGAATGTTTCCATAATTATGTCATCATAATTTAAAACCAATTTCTAAATGTAACCATATATCTTGTTGTCATTATAACCTACATTCATTGTTGTTCTCACTAGAGTGAATGTTAATTTAGCTTTCCTAATTTCCTTGAGTCCCATGACTAGGTTCTGAGCTTGAACATATTGAGTCTCATTTTCATGTGGTCTTATCTTATTGACCTAATGTTATTAGATAGGGTATCAACCTTTTAGTAAACAAAATCTGCATTAGTCTCTAATAGGATCACATAAATCATTGCCAATAACAAAAATTCCAATCATGATCTAATTAACTCCTAATCATATTCATTCCTTACAGTTTATGATAGGGTAAGAGTGTGGCCCTTACACCTTGTTAGGAGTGGCCATGCTAGAGGTCTTTATAAAATTCAATATAACTACCACCTTGTTAGAGGATTTACAAATACCTATTAATCCAACTCTATCAAGAGATTTAGATCACTGCTACAATGGTTAGAGAGTAACAATGACATGACCTAATTTGGATGCAACTAAATTGCTAATTATAGATCTCAGTTTTGGCTTTTACTTGATCCTTCCTAATCAAATATATCTTTTTAGCTTCTCAAGGATATTCTACTTATCCTTATAATTTTCTTCCTCATAGAATCATTAGATCTTAAAAAAATCTTCCATGCATTCACACTTTATATATTCTAATACTCAAATTGACCTTTTATTTATAGCTTTCATATTGTCAAGTTAGCTAAATAAAACTTAGAATAATTAATATTCATCTTCTTAGTCAGCTAGAACCAATAGATAAATCAATTAAACTCAATATTCCAAAACAAGAAAATCCTTTGCTAGTTGACCCTACTCAGTAGACACTAACTCAAAAATGATTTTCCTATGTTTACCAAATGAACTAGGTTAACAATGTATACTTGCTAAGTTCCTTTGGTAACCAAGTGATCTTGGCTAACACTTTTTCCATCCAACATTTCCTTCATTAACTGAGTGAGCTTGGTTAACACTCATCTTTTGTAGACTTTTCTTTGACACTCGAGTGAACTTGGTAGATATTGCCTTCTAAACTAGGCAAACTCTGGATCACTTAGTAGACACAAAAAGTTATCTTCAATCTCCAAGTGAGCTCAGCATGCACTATCTAATAATGATATGACATTTTGTGTAACATCAAAGACAATACACAATTAATCAATTGTTCCAATAATCTCCTTCTTTGGCATTGATGGAAACAAAACATGTCATAGCACAATGAAATTTTTAGAACAAGAATAAAGTAAGGAATTATCCTTAGTTCCATTATAATTCTCATTCATGAGGACTCCCTCTTTTAGAAGACTTCTATCAAGTTCATTCTCCCTCTTTGGCAACTCTTTCTATCAAACTTCTCCACAAAAATTTCAATGAGATATGACAATAAACTTCTCCCTCTTTGACATCTCATGGAAAAGACAATAATCAATTAATATTAATGTATATCAGGTCAATGAGAATGGAAACCAAAGTCTTGAAATTGTTGACACCCAAGTCAATGAGTTGGGTGACTAACCATTTCAACCTATTTCTTTATGGAGATTACTAGAACTATGATTTAGAAGAAGACATCTCACATCCATTCTAGTTAGCAAGTAGATGATCCATATCAAAATTGAAGATGCACAAGGATCATCAACAAAGGTCAAGTCACAAGACCTTACCAAGAAAGGTCGAGTTGCTTAACCTTAGCTAGTTTTGGTTGCAAATGTTGAGTTGGTGACTCTACCAAGTACCAAGTTTAGACTAAGTGGTGGTAGCTCTACCAAGTTCAAAGTTCTCTCAAGATTGGTAGTTCCTACTGAGTCAAGATACTTTACCAAAATGAAAGCAACTTCTAAGAAATAAAGACTTAACTGAGTGGAGGAAAGCCTACCACTAAGAAAAAAATGTACGAAGCATTAATATTGATTGTAAAGACGAATTTTTTTAAAAGAAGGAATCAAACAAATAATTTTGCCACAAATTTTTAGAACTAAGAGTGAAGAGAAATTGATTTGAAGAAGATATTATTGAAATTTACTCCTATATTTGAAGTTTTACTAAGAAGAATAGAATCTTCTAACTGCAAGGTGAAGAAGGGTTTGGAGATGTTGGTACAAGGAGTTGATTGTAGGGCTCTCGCATTCAAGTTAAGTCCAACATTTGTAAAAGAGCTTGATAGTATTGGAGAACAATCATAGATTCCTCCCAAGGTACTCCTTATACTTGATATTATGTCATTTTATCACTCTTAAATCCAAGATTTGGGAACCCTAGCGATGAACTAGGCATACAATGAGCTATGTGTGGATGGTGTTTTAAAACTTGAGCACAAGCATCTAGAGATGAAAGGTTTAACTCATATTCTACATATGTCAAAGGATTTCCAAGTGAAATCGATAAGGTTCATCTTGAGATGATTCCATAACATGCATTTTTGGTTGGATCATCCTATTAGGATTACAAAGAAGATGATACACAAAATTACTAGGTTGCCAATGTTGAACAAGGCAAAGACCACAAAAACCCTAGGTCAAGTTGAACTAGCTAAGAGAACTCTTGCTAGGTGGAATGGTAGATGCATGAAATTGAATAGATTAATTAACATGGAGATAAAGTTTTAAATTCATGTTATTGCATATAAAATTTACAGTTCAAGTTGTCTAAATAGTGTTCCCTATGAAGTTGTTGACCTAGCATACAATAAAGAATAACCTATCCTTTGACCTTGTCGACCTATTGTTGAATCAATTAAGTAAGAACATGGATAGCATCCAACTGTCAATGAATAATCCATGTAAGTTTTTTTCTCTAATGACCTATTTATTCTTCTGTGTGTAATTTTTTTTCCTTTCGAAAGGAACTATGGTGTGGAAGAAGGATACACTAGTTTTATATCAGATTAATGATTTTATAGCAGAAATGGGCGAAAACTTTATTGTATTATGGATAACTAATTTGAGTCCTTCAAAGTGAAAATGCAAAACAAATTCAAAATCCCAAAGAAATTGGTAGAGGACTATGAACAAGATATATTTTTCCTTGTTCACTATGATAAGGTCCATATATAGGAAATCAAGCCAAGAGTGGCATGGGTTAAACCTTTGGGATTTGAGGTCAATATAGATGACTCAAAGACTACAATTAAATCTCTCTTAAATAAGTCTATAGATCCCAAAGACCATATTTTGGGACCTATGAGGAAGCAAAGGCCAGAATTGCATTGGAAATTAAGCTTTCCTAGGCCATAAAAAGAGAAAGAAAGAAAGTAGAGAAAATACTTAAGGACACAAAATCATCTAGTTCTCCTCTTATGCTAACTGAAGGAAATGGAGATGACCTTGAGGGAGGAGAGGAAGAAAATTTTGGAATTATTATAGGAAAGGTAAAACTCTGAGGGGGGTGTGGGTTGAATCAGTGCTTCAAACTTTTACCCATAAAATACATTCACTATACATCCATCTCACAATTTAACAAGTAAACTAAAATACCATATAAAGGATATACATATAAAGTATGTAAAAAAGTAAGCATTCTCACATATATGACACAAAATATGATTACCCAGAAACAAGCTAATGAGAAGGTAAAACTAGAGTGGGGATGATGCCCACAAATCTTCACTACTGTAGTAATAGAGTGTATGCAATGAAGGTTACAATGTTTGATCATGAAAAATGATCTACCCTATGAAAGTTATACCCTATTAAAAGCTTACAAAGGTTGTTAGGTCTTACCCTTTTAAAGGATTTCGACACCTTGTTAGAAGTGTGCCTAGTTAAAGGACTTTAACTTGTAATTAAGTAAGCACCTTGCTAGATGATTTCAATATAGCCTATTAGGACTACATTGTTAAGAGATTTAACCGATTCACCAGTTAGAATGTCTTAGCAATGATCCTATGATTAGAACTCTATTTCTTGATGTTAGATGACCTCTATACTGATGTGTACTTGATTCTTTATGATCAAATGTCTCTTTGCTATCCATTATTTCCTTCCTCTATTATCCTTTAACTTATTTTGTAATGTAACTCAAATCATAATACCTTTATCACCATGAATATCCTATTTTTGCATGCAACTATTTTCACATGCAAACTCCTTCTCTTCTCTCTCAACATACCTTCAAAGTTTAGGGTTTGTCCTCCTTAAGAAGACTTAGGTGACTTAGGATTAGGTATGCATCAATGGTTGTGATTCTCCCATATTGCTACTTAAACCTTCCCTTTTTTGATTGGATGCATGTAATAGATAGGGATTCACATATAAGATTCATCCTTATCAGAAAAAGATTGTAATTCAATCCTTCTATTGCCTCAAAAATGGTTTGCATAGTAGTTTGTGCCAATACAAAAAACTATGTCAAAACTGTGTTACTCGACATTTGAAGTCCCTAGTGCTTGGCACTAACTATGACTTCAGTGTTGTCACTCAACATCTAAATGACTTGACATGTGCTCCTTTCTCACCATTTGAATCACTTAGCACATGCTATCTTCCCGGCACTTGAATGACTTGGCACATGAGTGACTCAACACTTACTATTTACTTGACATGCTCTAAATTACATGTTGTGCTTGGCATATGTTACTTATTCGACATACACTAAGTAAATGACTTAATTGTATAGAAAATCACTTGTCAAAACTAATATGAGATTAACAATCTCCCCCTTTGACATGTGTGTCAAAAACACTTGGTCATGTATTAATGATCTTATCCTTATGAGCATAACATGATATCTATTCAGCTTCTATACAAAATTTCAAAATATCAAAATTTTGCAACACATGAACCTCAAAATTTCATAACTCCCCCTAAGTTGTATGTCTAGTTTTGTTCTCTATATCAAAATCTTTCTTCTATTGAGTAGATTTGTATCAACTAATACTTTATCTCTATTCTTATCTGAACTTATGTATCAATTGATACTCTGTCTTTCTTCATAGCTAAACTAATGTTTCTCTTACTCCCTCTTTGTTCTTTTTTTCTTATTCCCCCTTAGGTATACATATCTCTTTATTCTTTACTTGCTTGTTCCCTCATGCTCCTCCATTGCTCTTACATTTATCTTACTCCCCCTTTTTTACTCTAATATCAATGGGTTATACACTTATAGTGTATTTTTCCAAAAAGGATTTATGGACCTGAACTATTATCTTAAGAGTTGTATCCCAATTATCAAAACCTACCTCCAAAGACTTGATTTGGATGGCCATCTTGGCAGCAAGGTGTATTGAGCCATCCAATGTAGAAATATTGGGGTCTTTCTTTGGAAATGTTTTTGCATAGCCTAGCTCCTTGTGTAAGATCTCCATGTGAGGAGTCAATATCATCTAGATACTAATTAGTTTAGCCCTTATGTTGGATTTGTCTAAATGTAATGATGCTAACTAACTATGGGATTACAAGAGATTCCTAAAAGGTTTCTCACTTTGAGTTGGATACTTGGGAAAAGTAGTACCAAATGACTGCATATGGCTCTCCAAACTCAGGATGTGACTCCTTACTTCTTGTGTGAAGAGTGTACGATGACATAGTTTGGCTTATAAAGAGAAAATGTTCTCTAGTACCTTCTTAACACTTTCTATCTTGGTTGCTAGCTCAACCTATGTCAATGCAATAACACTTGATATCCTTTTATTTACCTTGTTTTGAAGCTTCCTTTCAGACTATTCTAGTCATTTTACATTAGCATCTAGGTCTATGTCACTAACCCTTTCCATATATTGGTTATTTTTTCAATGATTGACTTGTTTTCATTTTGAGTCAATAGACTAAATGCATCTAGGAAAATTTCTTTGATGTCAATCAAAGCCTAATTCTGCCTATGCTCCCTTCTAAGCAGTTCTTGATTTTTCTTCCTTGTTAGGGATTCTTTTAATATTCCTATTTTCTCAATTGTGATTGTTTCCAAATTAAGTTTAGGCAATACAATCTCTTCATCTTGGCTAACATCTCCATAAGTAATTATCTCTTGTACCTTAGATGAGCTTGGACACAGCCTTGGGAATTGCAATGTTGTAGCATCTGTATTTGGCCTCTAAAGAGTTTGGCTAGGAGTAGCAAATTTTGGTAATGTCACTAGTGCTTGAATAGCTAGTAGCTCCTTTGGCTTGGGTGTTAAACTTGACTCTCAGACTTGTCCTTGTATTCTTTTGTAGCTTCAATTGCACCTTGATCTTGTGCTAGAGGTTCAAGTGTATCTACCTAACCTATTTGGCTTTGAGTGCCATCATTTTCTAGTGTTCCATTATTGTCTTCTCCAACTATCTCATCCTCTTCTTTATTAGTTTATTGTTCATTCACTAAGACTAGAGTGTCTTGCTTGAGTGTATTGACAGTGAAACTTATTGTCTCCTTCCTTTGATATGCCACTATAGGTTCTGAAGCTTGTACACTTGTGACTTGAAAAGTGATTATAGATGTTTCTTTTTTTAAAATTTCCTCCCCTACTGTTATTATTTCTTTCTTTTGAATTTCATGTACACTCACTAGTAAAAGGTTGTCACATAGTTTAGCTTGGAGAGTGGATTGGTCAAGTATCCTTTTCAAGTCATCCTCTATAAGGGTATTGATGTTATGAGCATTGGTCTTAGAAACATCATTTACCTTGATAATTTCAACATTTACACTTGTCTCTTGTGGAGGGTGGCACTTGACATTTACATGTCTTGAACACTCTATTATGTTTTTTGCTCTTCCTCTACTAGTGTCTGGTTATCAATATTCATATTTGTGCCTCCCTCAACTATGTCTTGTTCAGTATCATCTTTTTTATCCTCTCTTACCTCAATAGGTGTCTAGTCAGCTTCTCTAGATATTGATAGTCCATATGTTATTCTCCAATTTTTTTGGGACTTCTATACAAATCCTCTATATTGTTTTTCAATTTGTTGAATGCTCTATATTTTGAAACAAACCTTATAGCATACTTCTTAATGGCTTTAGACATTTCAAACTTACTAAGTTTTGGCATAACTTGAGCAAGGGTTGTCTCCCTAATTTTCTTTTTAGTGTCTAAATAATAATGCCATTTTTGCTCAACTCTATCATATAAACCTTTAGGTATGGATTTGGAAATTTATAAAGGAGTCTTTTTAAATATATCCATCATGGTATATACTACCTCTTCCACTTGGTTCATCTCAATCTTCCCAAGATTACCAAACTCAATGTGAGAGAATCTTGATGAGTCAACATTTTTCCTAATGTTCTCACATAAATTGTCTAAATCTGAAGAAGGACTATGACTTACCACTTGAAATTGGTTGTTGTCATCCAATTTAGTATTCTCTTCATTATATTTTTCTTAAGCAACATACTTCCTCCTTGGTCTCTTATGTGCTCCTACTTCCTTCTCTTTAGGCTTGGCTACTTCTTTAACCTTTTAAGTAGTGACTCTAGTGCTAGCCTTTGTGGTAGGTGTTGTAGGTTTTGGCTAATTAGGTTTTGCAACCTTCTTTGGTTTGTTCATTGCTTGAGTCTTTTCTTTTCTCTTTTTCTTCTCAGTAGTTATAGGTGCTTCATTGGCTTCTTCTTCCTTGGCACCTTCTATAGCGTCAACTTCATCTTCTTGCTGGTCTTCTCCCTGACCTTGTGTCAATGCCAATGGTGCTTGATCCTATGTTTCCTCTTCTTCTTGCTTGGCTCCTTCACTAAAGTTTTCTTTCAACTTCTTCACCAGTTTTTTCTTCTTCCCAATCAATAGAGTAATCTTCAATTCCATAGTGATCTTTGATTTGGACAAGTCATAATTTTCAAATGCTTAGGCTTCCTTATCCACTTCTTTTGGAAGTAATGTTTTGATTGCTATAGAGGCCTCATCAACATTTATTTCATACCCTAATGGACTTAGCCATCTCACCTTGGGAATTATTGCTTATACATATGTAAAATCAGTATCAAGTAGGAAGCAAACATCATCAAAATGTTTCTCCACTAATGAGACTAGTATCCTTAATCTTTTTTTTATTTATTGTTTAAAATCTTCAAAATAAGTTTTCATGACAGATTCTAAGTTATCACCTAATTGCTCAATGAATACACCTATCTATATGACAATAGATCTATTCACCTTCCATGCAACCTTAACAAATGTAGAAAATGTATTCTACACATAAAAGAAAATACATACAAGAATAGAACCAAATATATACTGTGCACTTTTGGTCTTCCTTAGAGCTCCCAAATTCTGAATCAATTATTGCAACTACAACTTGACAAGATCATAAGTATGATCCTTCTTCATAATTTTGTATTCTGTATCAACTGCAATATAGGGAACACTATTTAATCTGCTAGATTGATAAAACTTGTGTGTTATGACTCTTACTACAAAATCTATCTGGGGATTTGTGATAGTGTCAATTGTCATTCCCCTTTTATTCCACACAACCCTTCTGTTCATTTCAATTATTTCCTTTACTTCACTTCTCATGGTCTTTGGCTAATCTAGGGTTGGATACTTTATTGCTCTGTGAACATTCTTCTTAGTGATTTTTACTAGCCCATTCTATAACCATACAAAGATATCATGAATTTTTCTTAAAATAATTTTTATCCTCTCTCTTGAATACATTGGGGAAATCTAGGGCACAAGTTAACCCTTTCTCCTCAATAATCTTAAACTCTTCCTTTAACACTCCATTTTCACATAGTTTCCCTTATATTTCTCTAATTTCCATATCTCCTATGCTTCCAATTTTGCATGAGTAACAATTTCTAACATCTTGAATCATCAAGACTTGTGGTGGTATCATAGATAAACCATATGAGGGATCCTATTTATAAGCTATATCTGAGATAGCCTTGAAAATAGGTTGTTTGATTTTATTACTAATCAATTAAAAATTTAAAACCTCGTTTCCCTCCACCTTTCGCTACTAATGAACTATATGCCATTACATGAAACTAAGGTTTGCAAAATTTAAAACTGTGTAGCTTAGCATTTAGTAAATACCTTGTAAATCTCCTACAAAAACTCAGATAAAAATCTCTAGATCACCTTGAGCTCTTCATGCACTTCTTCAAATTTTGATGATGTCAAATAAACAAAAATTGATCAAATAGCCTTCATAATACTACATTTAATACTAAGTTTGTACACAGCTTTAAGCTCAACTTCAATTGAATTTTTGGCTCACTCCATGTCCATGTGTTTTTCTATACACTCACCAACCACTTTGAGCTTGGCCTTAACTAAAAAATTTCATTAGCTCAGCATCTACTAATACTTCACTCGATGACCATATGAAACTTTTCATGCTCAGTAGTAACATGAAAATGTTGGAACAATTGATTAATTGTGTATTTTTTTTGATGTTACACAAAATCTTATATCATTACCAGTCAGTGCATGTCGAACTCACTCGAGCATTGAAGACAATTTTATGTGTCTACTGAATGATCTAGAGTTTTCCTACTTCAAAAAGAAGTGTCTACCGAGTTCACTTGGGTGCCAAAGGAAAGTTTTTGGAAGATGAGTGTTAACCCAACTCACTTGGTTAATGAAGGAAATTTTAGATGGAATGGGTCTCAACCAAGCTCACTTGGTTACCAAAGAAAATTAGCAAGTATGTAGTGTTAACCAAGTTCACCTGATTAACACAAGAAATCATTTCTAAGTTAGTGTCTACTGAGCAGGGTCAACTAACAAAGGATTTACTTGTTTTGGCATATTGAGTTCAATTGATTTATTTTTTGGTTCTAGCCAACTAAGAAGATGAATATTAATTATTCTAAGTTGTATTTGAGCCAACTTGATAATACAAAAGATATAAATAAATGGTCAAGTTGAGGGTTAGAATATATGAAGTTTGAATGCATGGAAGATTTTTTAAAGATCTAATGAAGCTAAGAGGAAGAAAATTAGAAGGATAAGAAAAATATCCTTGAGAAGCTAAAAATATATATTCAATCATGAAGGATCAAGTATAATCTAGAACTAAGATCTATAATCAACAATTCAATTGCATCCAAATTACGTCATGTCATTATTACTCTCTAACCATTGTAGCAGTGATCTAAATCCCTTGATAGAGTTGGCTTAACAGCTATTTGTAAATCCTCTAACAAGGTGTCAGTTCTATTGAATTTTCTAAAGACCTCTAACAAGGCCATTCCTAATAGAGTGATTAAATCCTCTAATAGGATCAAACCTAACAGTGTGTTTTGTAACCTTTAACATGGTTGGCTCTTAATAGGGCTCACTTTAGAATAGTCAAAATTAGTAACTAGTTATAATTGGTGGCTTTTTCCAAATTGGGTTTCCATGTTAAATCTTGGTGTCATATGTGTTCATGTTATTTCTCTTATGTGTTTTCAACTAAGTTAAAGTAATAAGTAATCATAATAACATATTAAGATTTTCTTGTTAAGTATTTGCCAAGCATTCACAATAATTACCAAGTTGCAAAATTCTTAGTGTGTTTACCAAGCTTTAATAGAGTTCAATTTCTAGAGTTTATTCTTTATTGACATCAAAGGAATCTAGGACTTATTTTGTAGTAACTGATTCACCCCTCTCCTCTTAGTTACTCCTCTTATATTTCCAACAATTGGGATCAAATATTTTGGTGCTTGCAGATAAGGTTTCAAGGACCTAAGCTAAAGATCGGGATGTCTTATAGAAGAGAGATTCCTAAGTTTAACTGAGATAACTTTGCAGCATGGCAAGGACTTATGAGATTACATCTAGCAACTATCAATAATTCAAGTTGTAAGTATCTTGATGTTGAATACAAGACTCCTACCAAAACATTATTAGTTGAAGACATTGCTAAAAAGAAGACTCATAACATCACGATGATTGATATTGCATCTACTCTTAGTTATGTTGAATTTGATGAAGTAAAAGACTACAAATTAGCTCATGCAATGTGGACCAAATTGAAAGACGCTTATGGAGGAGATGACAATGTAAGAAGAGCCAAAACATAAAATCTTAGAGGTCAATTTGATCAGATGAAAATGAGAGAAGATGAAAACATTGCAAAATATGTGGAAAGAATCAAAGCAAGAGTGAGCACAATCAAAGCATCTAGAGGAGACATTGATGACAAAAAAATTGTAAGAAAGGCACTCATAACCCTTCTTCCTATCTATGCAATTAGAGTGTCTATTATTCAAGAGATGAGATGTGATCCAAATAACAAAATATATTTAGATGCTCTAGTTGGAAGATTGGCAGCTTTTAAATTTGATAACTATGACAACTATGTTCCTAATTCCAAAGGCATTGTGTCTACATTTGAAGCCAAACTGTCACTCAAGAAAAAGAGTAAGAAATCAAAAGCCAGTCAATCAAGAAGTGAAGAAGAAATAGAAGAAAGTTTTGATAGTGATCTTGAAGTTATTGAAGCCCTACTTGCAAAGAAATATTCCAAAGGTAGAGGAAAGTACAAAAGCAAGATTCCTCTAATCTATTTTTCTTATGGAGAATTTGGTTACATTGCTGCTAGGTGAGCAATCAGAGAAAAAAAGGATGAGAAGAAAATAAATAAGTACAAAGGCAAGAAGGAATTCAAGAACTACAAGGAAAAAGGTAAGAAATCTTGTTTTATGGCTAAAGATTCTGATAATAGTGAATATGAAATGGTATATATTACTGTACAAGATAAATTTGATGATGAAAGAGATGAGATGGAACTTATCTCTCATATTAGCAAAAATGATACATGAATTATTGATAGTGGTTGCTCATATTATATGATTGGAGATAAAATAAAGTTTGAACACATGGAATATTATGATGGTGGTAGTGTAGGATTTGGAAACAATGAACCCCTATTGCATAAAAGTAACAGGATGTATTTCTTTAGCCAATGAACTTATATGTGATATTCTTATTGGGTTGAAGGACTAAAGCATAATATACTAAGTGTGGCTTATTTAAATAACATTGGATTCAAGGTAGAATTTATGAATGGGAAGGCTAAACTACTAGATGAAAAAGGAAATCTGGTTGGATTTGGCAAACAAATAAAAGGTAATCTATTTTATCTTGATATCAGTGAAAGTTCATGTTTTATTTCTCAAGTAAAAAAAAGATAGTTATGGAACAAAAGATCATGTCATTTAAACCTTTATAATATGGTAAGAGGTATTCCTAGCTTGAAGAAACCTAATATGGGTCTATGCAAAAATTGTCAAATTGGTAAGATGGGAAAGACTAGTTTCAAGAGAAAGAATTATCATTCTAGAGAAGTCTTAGAGCTTGTGTATACAAAATTATGTGGACCTACTAGAGTAGAGAGTTAAAGTGGAGAAAATTTTTTCATTCCGTTTGTTGATGATTATTCTAGAATGATGAGTGTAATGTATCTGAACAAAAAAATAGAATCTTTTCAAAAATTCAAATGGTATCTAGTAAGAGTAGAAAAAGAGATTGGAAAGAATTTGAAATGTTTGAGATTAGGTAGAAGTGATGAATTCATCTTGAATGAATTCAATGAATTTTGCATTAAAAAAGGATTTAAAAGACAAGTATCAGACCCTAGTACACCAAAGCAGAATGGCATAGCTCAAAGAAGGAATGATTCCATCATGGATTGTGAAAGAACATTGATGATAGAAAAGTATGTTGCAATCAAATAGTGGAAGGAAGCTATTAGTACTACAATTCATACCTTGAACAAAGTACAATTGAAGAAAAACTCAAACCAAACTCCTTATGAACTATGGGGTGGCTACAAACCTAATTTTAGTTACTTTAAAGTATTTGGTAGCAAATGTTATATCTTGAAAGAATATAGAAAAGGAAAATTTGATGTCAAAGGTGATGAATGAATATTCCTAAGATATTTCTATATAAGTAAAGCATACAAGTGTTTGAATTTTTCTACTCATAAAATCATAGAAAGTGCACATGTGAGAATTGATGAATTTGCAAAAAGGAGTGAAGAAGAAAGCAACAAAGAGCCTAAGGATTAAAGAAGATTTATTTATTATGAACTTGATACCCTACCAAATCTATTTGAAAGAAAGAAGACTTCACCTCCCAAGTCCCTAAAATCTACAATAGCTATTGAGTTTTACATAGTGTAACCTAAGTCATAGCCTGAAGGACTTGAGTTATAGTTAGAAGCTACCAAGCTAGTACAAATTGAGTTTGAAGGAACTAAGTCACAAACTATGAGACTCAAGCTTGATACTAAAGTTAATAATGAAATCAATAAATCCAAATAACCTATGTTAGTAAGATATGTTAGAAGGCATCATGCACCTGATCAGATCATTCGAGACAAATTAGATCGAACAATGACAAGAAGAAAATTAAAAGGTACATGTTTACTTGTTGAATTTTAACCTAGAAATGTTAAAGATGCTTTAGAAAATGAAAGTTTGATTCAAGCAATGAATGAAGAAATAAAACAAATAGAGAAGACCAAAACTTGGAGTCTTATTCCTAGACCCAAGGATAAAAATGTAATTGGCACAAAGTGGGTATTCAAAAACAAGTTGAATGAAGATGGAAAATTTTTTAGAAACAAAGAAAGGCTCATATATAAAGGCTATTCTCAAGAAGAAGGTATTGATTATGGTGAAACTTTTTCTCTTGTTGCAAGATTAGAAGGTGTTAAAACTTTACTAGCCTATGCAACTCATAAAGGATTTAAAGGTTATCAAATGGATGTAAAATCTACATTCTTGAATGGAATTCTTGGTGAAGAAGTCTACATTAAATAGCCTAAAGGTTTTGTAGATCCTAGAAAAAAGGACATGGTCTAAAAATTACACAAGGCATTATATGGAGTCAAGCAAGCTCCCTGATCTTGGTATGAAAATCTTTGTAACTACTTGATATAAATTGATCTAACATTGTTATATTTTTCTTTCTTTTCATCTTCAATTCTTTCTCTATTCATACAATTCTTGGAAAGATCTCCAAGTTCTATACAAACAAAATATCTCTTTGTGGTGTCTCTCTTCCTTGTGTGATTCTTTATGCAATTTTCTCCAATGTGCCCAAAATCACCACAGTAGTGACATCTACACCATGTGTTATAATACCAACCAGATATAGCTTTTACAAGTTTTTCCATTGGGTTCCATTTTTTGGACTTGCATTTTTAAGATTTGTGCCCTTGTTTATTGCAATTGAAACATTTTCTTTGAAACTTGGAATTCTCTTTGCATTCACTTTCTCTATGTCTTGGTTTGTTGCAACTATAGTACATTCCATTGAACTTCGATTTACCATTGCTCTAACACTTTTTTGATGTATTCCCAATCTTTCCACAATGACTACATGTATTTCTTTTGTTCCTTTGGACTCCTTGCTTAATTATTCACTTTCTTCTATGTATCCTAATCTAGCTTTACCTTTATGTCTATGTTTTTTTTTCTCTTTTCATTGATTCATTCTTTCTTTAGATTTCATCATCCTCTCATTCGTTCAATTTTCTATGTTGAGATCATTCTAAAATATTTCATTCTCTATCCTTAAGTTGATAATCTCTTGGTTTACATCATTGAGTTGATCAACAAGATCTACTTGTTGAAGAGATAGTTGATGAATTTTATTGTCCTTTTCTTCTATATTTTTAGTTGACAACCTTTTGTATTCTATGGTTGAGTCCTTTTGTTCCATTATTTTACACATTATAATAACCGAATTTCTTGTTCTCTTTTCAACTTTCTAACTTCTTCATGGAGAGCGAGATTCTTCTCAAGTAGGTCTTTGATTGTTGTATCAACTTCATCTAAACTTCTATCTTGGCAGATGTATTTAATTATTTCTTCAATATAGATATTGTCATTCAATTGTATTTCAATATCTTTCCTTCTTTTTAAGGATTGAGAGTGTTGCTCCTTTTCTTTCTTTAATTGATTCAAGGCCAATTGTAGATCCAACTTTTCATTGTCAATATCTTTATCTAGCCTGTATACTTGCATCACCTCTGATATTTTCTCAAGTTATTAAACTTCTAATGTGAGAACCAAATGCTCTAATACCAATTGTTGGAAATATAAGGTAGGATATGTTACTGAGAGGGGAGGGGTGAATTAGGAACCAATAAAAATTTAAACTTAATTCACCAATTAAACCATCACCATATAATCTGATCTAGTTGTATGCATGAAAGAATAAAAGAAATAAAACATTCATGACACTTTAACACAATATTTGGCAACCCAAAAACCTTCCAAATCGAAGTTAAAACTAGGGTGGGGATGATACCCACAAGCTTCAGTATTGTAGTATAAAATTGGCCTGTTAAGGCTTATAGTTGATCACTTCTTATGATCTGCCCAATTAAGAGCAATAAAGACTATTAGGACAACCTTGTGAAAGGATTTTACAAACATACAATGATGTATGCACTTTATTAGAGATTTATCATAAGACTATTAAGTCCACCTTGTTAGAGGATTTGACTAATGCACCTATTAGGGTAAATCTATGGGTAATTTCTGATCTAAAACTCTAATTTGGTGAATGAGATTCCTTTGAATAATAATGATCACCTTCTTATGATAGACAAGTCTCTTCTATTCCTTAGACTTCTTGTAGCCTTCCTTAATTCACACTCATGCTTCATCTTCTTACATAGACACTTTGGATATGATATAATATATTACATATATACCAATCCACTTAATTACCTTTTGGAGTTGACTACAATACCAAATTCATCACAATTCACTAAGTCAACTAGCTATTGAAACTTGGGCTTTGAAGATAGCTCGATGATGTTATGACACTCAAAAAAATTATAAACAATTGATAGACTCTAACACTTAATTAATGTTGAAGCTTGGTCCATACTGATCACTTTGAGTAGTAGGAACTCTGTCAACACTACATGACTCAGTGGACATTGAAAAAATTAGTAGATACTAAATTAATCAATTGACACTATATTTTTCCTATGAAGCTCAGTAGACATTGTAAGGCTCAAAAAATACTATAATCTATCATAAATGTTTGGTAGATACTATTAATCTTAGTATGAACTATATTCAATCTTCTTAGCTAGTTAGCAATTGAAACACTTGGTTAATGCTGCTACAAGTATGATAGGCTCAATAGAAAATATAGAGCTTGGTAGCAATGAAACCAACTAAGTGTTAAGTTACTAATAGACAAATGATTTGACTATATGGTCAATAATAAGTACAAAGAGGGAAGAAGGAGAAAATATGGTATCAAAAGAAGTATGAGAAAATGTAGTATAGGAATTATAGGAGAAGTAGGGGCAAGGGAAGGTTGAGAAGTAAGTGGAGGTGAAGGAGGAGATGGATCATTTAAAAATGAGAAATATAAGGATCATGAGCCATACCCTAATATTTTGAAATGTAGTGGGGGTTTCATCATTAAGAATAGTAGACATATGATTAGGGTTAGGATTGGAAGGATCACTAACAAAAACACAAATTCAATCTAAAAGATAAATGAAAAAGCTACATAAAAGTCTAATGAGAGTCTTGAAATATGCTCTATCAAAAAACTTCATGTTGGTCAATCATAAAAGAACAAATTCAAGAAAAGCATGTAAAGACATGAATAAAATAAAGTGATGGAAACTTTTTAAAACATCAAAGGTATGATAAAGACATGCAAGAAGTGTAGTGACCATGAAATTCATGATAGAACAAAAGAATTTCATTTTTAAAATCACAAAAGGTTTACTTTAAAATGATGCAAGAGCATCCTGGGTTTCCTTGTAATCCTACACCATTTTCTCATTATGCTAGTTGCTACTGAGTTCATAGATTGTTGAGTGATATTTGGTTGTTGAGTCATCCTTTAATTGCCAAGTTCATTTGGTTTTTGAGTAATCATGTGGATGTCAAATGTCAGTATTTCATGGAGCCTTCATTTGTTGAGTTGCTTGTGTTTTGGTTCTTAGTGAGAGCTAACTTGTGTATTTAACTTTGATCATGAATTTAATGATAGGATCTTGTTTAGGGATGAGTGTTGACCATCTTGAGGTCAGCCTTTCTATTATGTAATGTTCTAGAAACTTAAGCCATTTGGGCAAGTATAAATAGGGTGTTTAGGCTTAGAGTTAGAGAAAATTTCGGACAGTTTTAGAAGAAAACTAGAGGTTTAGAAAGTTGGTTGCATATGTGTCTAAAAGTGCAATTTGAAGTTAGATCTTGGATCTGGAATGTAATTTGTAGCTGGAGGTAACCCAAAAGGCCTTCAAACTAGGCATGTATGCTGATTATTTGTTGAATTAATAAAATAACATTGTTCTCTTTCTCTGTGGTGTTGTTCTCTTTTCTTGTGTTAACTTTGCAAGGTTGGTTCATATTGCTAGGTGTGCCTTTGGCCCTAGTTATTCTTTTCCCTTGATGTGTTAGGTGAAATAAGAGCGTGGTTGTTCCTAAGTGTGCAAGAAGATCACTAAAGTTTGAGATATTTTTTACTAGGACCTTGGATCATATAGAACCCTTATTTAGATTTGGTTTTAGGGTTGCAGATCTACAGATTTGACCTATAATTTGTAGAGGGTTATGATCTTGTAGGAACTTGATTTGTAAAGACTATTCATGGAAAAGGAAATGTCAATAATGCCATATTGGATACATTGAGACAACTTGTAGCTAGATTAGATGTTGTGAAGATAGCTTACAGAAGAGGAGCACATCTTGAGGATGTGAGTGATGATGAAGCAGTAGCACCAAGCCCTAATCTAGAATTAGAAGAAGATCAATATGAGGAAATAATAGTAAGAGTATTCTCTAGGGCACATTCAAAGCCTACTATAGAAGTTGTTCATTATGATGGAAAATTGGACACCAATGTTCTGTTGGATTGGATCTCCAATATGGAGAAGCTCTTTGAGTATGAAAATACTCCTAATAATAGGAAGGTGAAACTTGTAGTTACTAGACTAAAAGGTCATGCTTCACTATTGTGGGAGCATTTGCAAATAAATCGACAAAGGAGAGAAAAGGAAAATATTAGAACTTGGGTAAAGATGGTGAACAAGGTTAAGAACAAATTCCTTCCTAATGATTACCAAGTTAGTTTGTTGAGAAAGATGCAAAATTTGAGCCAAAGAGATATGACTGTGAAATAGTATACTAAGGAATTCTATAGTTTGGACATCAAATTTGGACACGTGGATGATGATGTAGAGAAAATTGCAAGATATCTAAATGGATTGAGATCTAGAATTCAAGATCAAATAAGTTTTGTGAAATTGGAAAGCATGGAAGAGGCATATCAATATGTGTTGAAGGCTGAGGAGATGTTGACAAAGAAGTAGGAACAAAGATAAAGAGGTAGAATGGTAGATTCTAGAGAGGCAAAGGTAGAACTTATGGTGAAGGTGGCAGATTTGATAGTTATGTACAAGATAAAGGAAAATCTGAATAGAAGGATGATGATAAAGACAAGACTAAGTGGAAAGGTGGTAGTTCATATTGAGGAGGTAATTCTTATTCTAGAGGTGGTTTCCATGGTAACTATTTTAGATATGGTAAAGAAGGGCATAGATCTTTTAAAAGTGGGTAAAGTAATAGAAATGTTGTGATTCAAGAGGAAATTGAGAGTTTTCCAAGTGGACCTGGGGCTAGAGAAAACTATTTGGTGAGAAGAACCTTATGTAATAAGGGAAGTGATGAGGAACTTGTCCTTAGAAGAAGTCTTTTCAAAATAAGATGCAAGATGGCTGGAAAATGTTGCAAAGTGATCATGGATAGTGGAAGTTCTACAAATTTGGCATTAGAGGAGCTGGTTACAAAGTTATAGTTGCAAAGGCTAAAGCATCCTAAATCTTATCAAGTTTCATGGATCAAAGATGAGCATAAGATATTGGTAAGTGAGCAATGCCTTGTGAAGTTCAAGATTGGACATTATTTTGATGAATTTTCCTGTGATATTATGCCTATGGATTGTTGTCATATTCTATTGAGTAGACCTTGGCAATATGATAGATATGCTATCCATGATAGAAGATTGAATCGGGTAAAAGCACAAACCTGTGTCACCTTTTGTGATATCTTGTACCATTTTGGCTGGAACACTTTCGACCGTAACATTTTCGGCCGTAACCGATCTGACTGTAGACACATGGCAATTTTGCGCACCTACGTGGCGTGTATCATTCCGGTTGAAACAAGTTCGGCCGAAAGTGTTACGGCCGAAACCCAGAAAGGAAATAAAACTCCACGCAAACCTCTAGTGGCTATCATTGTTACTGTTGCAGTTTATGAATGTTTGGAGAGCGGGTTAAGGGTTTCGGCCGTAACTGGTTGGTGGTTTTTCCCTCCCTATTTTTTAATAGTTTTTAAACGTATTTTTTGATTAGTAGATGTTAATCGTACTAAAAATAGTTGTTTTTTACGTATTTTGTGAGTGGAATGCTTTAAATTATTTATTTTTTAATATGTTTAAATTATTTTAATTATTTTAGATTATTTAAGAATGGTATTTAAATTAATTTGTTAACAAAAATGTAGTTAAACATGATATAAAAACATAGAAAAACATTAATTAAAAGTGTAGAAAAATATTAGGAAAAACATTAGAGTAAAATATAGAAAAACATTAGTTAAAAGTGTAGAAAAACATTAGGTTAAAATATACAAAAACATTAGGTTAAAATATACAAAAACATTAGGTTAAAATATACAAAAATATACCTTCTAACATAACCTTATATTAACTACAATCATAACCCATACCACATTCTAACCATAACATAGGCCCTCTACTAACCGAATGAACCACACTTAGATATTGATGATGTTCATTTTAACAACTAGTTATTGTTAGGTAATATGTATTTTCATATATACACTATGGCATCCGGTTCTGCGAATCGTGCTCCTGCATCCTCAGGGGATGCTAGTGTTCATGGTGGGGGTCAGAGTGTTGAGTCTGGTACAACACGTAGAGTGACCTCCACCCATGATAGACAGCAGTTATTTAGAGATACAGTGGTGAGATTATCTCATGCTATACAGGTTTTGGATAGCTCGCTTTCCTCTTCTATCACCCTCCCTAATAGGGAGAAGGTTATAGCGATGCGAGAGGAGTTATTTCGTATGATTCAGACAGTTGAATCATACAACCCTTTTGATGATATGAGCACTGAGACATTTTATTCTTCTTTATCTCGCAGTGTCATTGGCACTGTGAAGTACACACAGATTGATACTGAGGTTTCCACCGGCATGGTGAAAACCATGTTTCCATCTTATGCACATCGTCACAGAGTCAGAGGCTACTCTGCGACAAAGTGTACTGATCCACTCATTGCACCATTGATGTATCCTCGTTGGTTGGCTACTCATCATAGATGGCCACAGAAGGATGAGTTCCCCCTATATTTCTGCAAACAATTATTTGCAGAATTTCATTTACACTATGATGTTGACTATACAGATTATCCACAGCATGTTGGGCAGGGTCAGGGGAGACTTTCTAATAGATTTAGACCCGCGGACACTCCTGCGCCCATTAACAAACGGGCAATGGTGGGTCCAAACCTTTTGGTTATGCTGAGAGGTCCACAGATGGCTACTGCAAGTGACAGTGTTCCTGATGACACAATTAGGACACAGATTTTTTCGAGCATCACCACCGTCGCCACACAGTTACATGAGATTTCTTCTAATCGATGTAGTCGATATATGCTACAGTCTCGAGGTACTGCTCCCACAGCTACATCATCTAGCACACCTGTTGATGATGATTATGGAGTTGTAGACATACCTTCTCCTGTAGACATTTCTGCAGTCTTAGAGGTGGATGCATTGCATCGTTTGGCATCATATTTAGCATCTAATATTTTAGATGCATATCAAGCATTATCTACACTCTCAGGGATTCCACTTCGTGACATGAGCTCTCAAATTAGACATATTTTGTCATGTACAACAGTCCCAGAGGATTCATAGAGGTAGGAGGACATTCCTGCACCTTCTACTACTCCTACTGCTACACAGGCCTAGGCTACAACACCAGCCCCAGCTACTCAGGACCCTACAACACCCCCCCTGCTCAGGATCTCATTGGCACCATAGCCTGGTCTATTTACTTCCATGCTTTCAGATCAGGGCCGCACTATTGACTTGGATGCTGATACTATTTTTTCATTACATGATTCAGATATCAGTCAGATCGGAAGAGAATTACATAATGCTACGGTAAATATCTCTATATGTTTAGATTAATGTATATGTGTGTGTTTATGTATGTGTTATAGGGTTTGACTGATAGTATGTTACATTTTGCTGATCTACAGACAGTGCCGACAGATCCTACACGTCGTGAGTCCCAGGTATACATTACAATTTATATATATATATATATATATATATATATATTTGATTTATATACATGTAGATCTTGATATAATTTGTCTGTACACATAATTAAATGGCTCACTTGTTATCATTTGACACAGGGTTCAGATGCAGCTGATAGACCCTTTTGGGGACAAGGCCCAGGATCAGGAGGGGGGATGTAGCTGATTAGATCATATGTGGCCTTTTATTTTACTACACACATGTTATGTCTAGATACATATTTATATGGACGGTTTGATGTTTTATATGTTATTTCCATATGCATACATTTTATATCCAGACACTTTGATGTCTTATATGTTATTTTCAGATACATGGTTTATATGGACACTTTGATGTTTTATATGTTATTTCTAGATACGTGTTTATATCATGGACACTAAATGATGTTTTATATGTTATTTTGACATACATGCTTATATGGAGATTTTGATGTTTTATATATGTTATTTCCAGACATTTGATCTACATGATCTATTTTTATACATTTAATATGGGTACATTATATTCTCCAGATATATGCACATGTATGTTATTGATCTTTTAATGTAGACGTCTATTTTATTGATCTTTTGATGTCTTCATCTTTTATGTAACTTATGTATGTGTTATGCACATGTTTCTATATATGTTATTCATATTTTCAATATTCAAGTTTACGTGTATATGTATAGTTATTCATCTTAATGCCTTAATCTAAGTGTAATTAACTATATAATTTTAATGGTCAATGTACATAACAATATAACGTATATTTAATGACATGTCTTAATTAACTATATTTAGTCTAATTATATTTAATGCAGATCATGTATTAACTATATTTAATGACATGCCTTAATTAACTATAATTAACTATATTAAATCTAATTATATTTAATGTCTTAATAATTAAGTCTATTTAATGACTTAATTAACTCTATTTAATGACATGCCTTAATTAACTATAATTAAATATATTTAACCTAATTAACTATAACTAACTATATTTAATCCTATTAACTATATTTAATCTAATTATATTTAATATCTTACTAATTAACTCTATTTAATGACTTAATTAGTTACTCTATTTAATGACATGCACCTTAATTAACTATATTTAACCTTTAAATTAACTATATTTAATGACATACATTCTTAATTAACTATAATTAACAACATTTAATTAATAAAATATAATGTACATGTAATTATATGTAACATAGTTCATATAACATATACATGTAATCTTAACATAACGATTATATACAAACATAAAGAATGTATCATATAAGAACATATAAAGATTATATGTACACATACAAATACATACAAATTTTAAAAAGGTTGTCTTAAGGGGAGGTCCTAAGAGACCTGGTCTTAAATGAGATATCCATGTCGAATTTAAATAAAAATAACAATCCATGTCTAATTTTGCATATGCAAGATAAATGATCCAATGTACACAAATTTATATAAAACAAATATCCTATCAATATTAAATATGAAAGTATAAGAGCTATACAGGCATAACTCAACTAGAGCTCCACCATAAGTACATAGGTAAACTAGAGCTCCACAAACAATGTATTGTTAGGATCCTCTCTACTTTTTATTATCTCTAGAAGTTTTTCATGTTCTTCAATAGGCAATTTCCACTTTTGATTTCCACGACGTCCTTTTCTTTGTACTGCTTCAAATTGTAATTTGGTTGCTATAACATGGTTGCTATAGTGTAAAACCTTTTCTCCAGGCTTGTATTCAATAAATTCAATACCACTACCAATTACCCTTGTTTGTTGATAATATGTTCCTTCAATAACAACTGATCCAATTGGATATGACTGTTCATCAACATCTATAGTTCCTTCTAGCAACTTGTGTTTTGCTTTTGTGCATCTTAAAAGATAATAGTCCACATTTTCTGCATTATCTGGTAAGGCTTGAATTGCAAAAATATCTCCTGCATGTATATAAAAAGAGAAATATAAATTAATTTTTAAAAAAATATACATGTATATTAATTTATATATATATGTATATATGCACACAAACCTGCCACAACTAAATCAGAAATGCCCTCATAATCAGCTGAATATACAGGATCATGAATGTCAATGTCAATGTCAACATCTTCAAAAGGAGGCTTTCTAACTATCTCCTTCAAATCCCAATGTGAAACATATCCATTCTCAATATTTTTACATGCACTCACTACATTGTCCTTAATGCAATCATCACAAAAACATGTTTTCTCTCTTACTTTAAGTACTGGAGGTTTATGGTTTCCTGTAGTCATCACTTGATGTAAACTTCTAATTCCAGGAATCGTTTGACAATTGTAAGGATTAGATCGATCTATATCTGTTACAAATACAAAAACTAATTGTCATATTTCAAAATAAATATTTAATTAAAAACTCAACTTGATTTGAAAAAGACATTAAAAATAAATATAATTTAGTTCACCTTTCACCTCCCAAAAGTAATGCTTATTGTATTCAGTATCTCGAGTAGCAAAATGAACTTTGCACCATTCAACAATATGATTTGCGCTCTCTATCCTATTCCCTGTATGTACATAAAATATGCATGTATATATAAAATTTAAAATATATGCTATTAGAGTATTAAACATGTACATTTAAAAAATGCATATATTTACCTGCAAGTTCATGTTCTCGAAGTGCATGTTTTATGCATGCTCCTGCTCCATCATGCTCCCCTTTTCCGTGTCCACTTTCAAAGAAATTTCATAAAAACTTAACATTGGTTCTAGCATGTTGCATTGCTAACCAATTAAATGCTTTTGCAGATTTGAATTGTCCTATGAACGTGAAACATGATAAGTATCTACAATTATCCAAGTACATATATTAAATAGAAATAGACATGTCCAAATAAATACAAGTTAAAATAAAGTTAAATAAATGTGTAATTATTTGGTGTATACTAACCTGCACATCCATCAGACCAAATCTAGTGCTCTGAAACATTTATTCCACGATTTCTGAGATCTTCAGAGAACATTGCAAAACAATGAGCCACATAACTCCTGTCATGAACTTTATCATCGCTAATATAGAAATGAACCTCTTTGATGATGATGCGTTCATTTTCATCCAATCTTTCTATTTGATCCACCTCAAATTGTGCATGTCTATAGGTCACTTGCACAAATATTGCAACTTGTTCAGAATGATAATATTGGCTTTGGAGCTCTGTATGAGGTGAAAATGTATAATTCTCAGAAAAATCTACAATTGAAAGTATACAACCAGGTGGAAAACAATTTTTGGAATTACGAAATTGTTTAGCTTGCCATCGTGCACCATGACAATGTTGGATATGTGGATATATCAATGGACGAAACTTGGCCATGAACTCATCATAATGCAATTCACTCTCCTTCAATACAATTTTTCTAGATTCATCTCCTCTATTATTTTGGTATGTCTCATATTCATATCTCATCCATGAAACTAGTGTGGATTCATTAATATTCTCAACTTGCATAATTTGAGAAAATTTGTGTAAATCTGCACAAACTTCACACTGATTTTTGATGCATTGCACTTTGAATTCATCTGAATCTTCTAATTTATCACATAATATGGAACTCACAAATTGAGTTGTACTACTAGGGATGACCAAATTAGGATCAAGTATTGCCATAACTTTTTTAAATGATTGCAAGTGTAGACCAAATTCAACATGATTTCTACAACAACATGTTTCTCGCATCTTATTTATGTGTACAAAGGAAGGACGTAAACTCTCAAACATTCTTTGACATATTTTGACATTTGAAAATTCTTGTTTGAATGCTTCAAAAAGTTCACTTTGAGTTATATCTATGAAATGTTTTGGATGTTCAATTTTGTCCCCTATTTCTTGATCTTTAATTTGTATAGTATCATGCCTGTTGGAAGAAACACGAGAATGTGTGGTCCAAAATTCAATAACTTGTCTTTTTACTTCTTCAAAAATCCTGTCTTTTTGAGGAACTCTACAAATAGTCACCTAGTTATTCTCAATGTTATCATTTAGCATATTTCTCCTCTTGATGTATCTCTGGACAGTTCTTCTAGATATATGTAGTACATTAGAAATTGCACGTACCTGTTTTCTATGTGTCAATTTTCTACTAGATATAGTAGTCATCAATGCTCTATGTGCATTACTCAAATCACCTCCTCGAGTTGTGTTGTCAATTTTGTTATAAGCATTTTGCAAATTTTCAACTATTGTTTTATTAATATTATGAGCATGGCTTTTCCTGTTATCAACACCCAACAACTCTAAGACAGGTCTCATATCTCTTCTCCTAAATAACTTGAAAAATAATTGTGCCTGTCCAAATATACTTTTATCCTTGAAATATTCATCCCACATGTTCTGACAATGCTTTTTGATAGTGTTATCATTTATCATATCTTTAGATGGAATTTGGTTAAAAAGTAGTTCTTCATCCAAATCCATCAAATTTTTTATGCTTTCTAATTTGTCTCTATCAATAGAACTGCCAATTTCTTCCTCTTAATTACTTTCATTTTCTTCATGAATCTCATCATGTTTAGGAATTTCAGTAGGTTGGTTTTGAGCATGTTTTGTATGGCCTTTCATTTTGTCATCTCTTTTTCTATCATATTTCCTTCATCTTTTCCTTTTACTACCCATTGAATAATTCAACCTATAGAAAAAAAAATTAAAAAATTAGATTTTACTAAATATCAGCTAATGGTTCAATATATAATACATAAAAATAAAAATAATTAGAAGAGAAAAAAATCACCTTCAAATTATTCGATCTTTTGCACTATTGATTAAATCCGCAAAACAGTTGTTGAAAATTGCTTCAAAATTAATTGTTTTTTGCAAATCTTCTTTCAATTTTTGTTGTCCCTATATATTTAATTATTTAAAAAAGACAAAACAATATTTTTTTATATCAAAAAGTCACACTAACCGATAGCGGTTTCTCAAGCCGACTAGGTGTTTCAGCCGTAATTGTTCCGATCGAAACAGTTACGGCCGAAATAGTTCCGGCCGTAACTGTCTATGTGGTAGCCTATGTGGTAGCCAAATAAGCAAAAATCAGAACTTCTGTAAACATCTCACTTTGAAGGCCAATTTGACCTACTAAATTGAAGTATTTTTTAAAACTAAAAATATACTTTAGTAGTTCTCGGAGTCACGATTATGATTGTATCATTTTTTTAAAGTTTTGATTATGAATAATATGTTATAATTTAAAAATATTACAAGTAGGTATCTTAAGATTCAGGAAGATGTCTATTCAAAAATAAGAAAAAAATAGTAAATCATGTTAAATTTTCATTTTTTTTTTAATGGTGCACTAGAGGAGAGAGTCTTCTTCAAGAATATGTAATTTTTTTAAAAAAAATGTAGATTTGATGGAAAATGTTTGACGAGAGAAAAAAACTGTCTATTTCTGATAACTTTGACTTTGACCAGTTATAACTTCAAAAATATTAGCTGAATTTTAATTTTAATTTTTCGGTGCACCAGGTATACATGTTAACTCTAACATATTCCAAAATCAAACCAAAATATGAAGATTTGCATATATTTGTTTGATGGGAAAAAAACTCTATAGTTTTAGTATTTTTAAAAAATTAAAAAATACACTTTAAAAATTCAAAAATAAATAAAATTTTCACTCAATTTTTAAAAAAAAAATTATAGACATAAACTTCATCCAATTTTACACATTTCATTAGTTTACATCATCTTCAAATTCTAAGCACAAATGCCACTTTTATTTCGTTAAAGTTGAAGACTTTAAATTCTGATATCACTTCTCCTTTATAAAAGGTGACATAGGTTTGTGCTTTTACCCAATCAATATACTCTTTGGGTGAATGGGAAGAAGAAAATATTGCTACCTTTGATTGAAGTACCAAATGAGATTAATTGTAATACTATAAGAATTTGCATGGTTAAAGGTAAACAATTTGAAAAGGAAATGAAAAGGAAACAAGTTTGTTTTGCTATAATTACTAGAAAACCAAGTTGTGTAAATAGTAACTGAGTGTAAGAAAACCATGTTAACCAAGTGTCAGTTAGTGGTGACTGAGTGACAATTGATAGTGGTGACCAAGTACCAGAAGAAATTGTAGAATTGTTGAATGAGTATAAAGAGATTGTTGTAGAGGATATACCTGTTGGTTTACCTCCAACGAGGAGTATAAGTCATCACATGGATTTTATTCCTAGAGCTAGTTTTCTAAACAAAGCACCATATAGATTAACACCTATAGAGGATGAAGAACTTAATAGACAAGTTCTTGAGTTGTTGCAGAAAGGTTTGATTAGAGAAAGCTTGATTCTATGTGTTGTACCTACTAGATTAGCACCTAAAAAGAATGGTGAATGGAGAATGTGTACTAATTTCAAAGCTATTAACAAGATCATAGTGAAATATAGATTTCTTATGCCAAAGATGGATGACATAATTGATTATTTGAGTGGAGCAAAGTATTTTACAAAGATTGATTTGAAGAGTGGCTATCATTAGATCAGAATTAGAGAAGGTGATGAATGGAAGACTACTTTTAAAACAAAAGATGGCTTGTATAAATGGTTGGTTATGCCTTTTGGTTTAACTAATGCACCTACTACTTTTACAAGGTTGATAAATGAAGTTCTAAAAAGATTTTTGGGTAAGTCTATGATTGTTTATTTGGATGACATTTTGATATTTAGTAAGACTAAGGAAGAAAATCTTGAGCATGTTAGACAAATATTACAAAGATTTAAAGAGAAGAACTTGTTGATTAATTTGGAAAAGTGTTCTTTTTATGCAAGAAGAGATTGTGTATTTGGGATTTGTGATTTCAGCTGATGGTTTGAAGATGGATCTTTGAAAAGTTTAAAGCAATTTTGGAATGGCCTACACCTAAGAATATGGATGAGGTAAGATCATTTCATGGTTTGGCTAGTTTTTGCAAGAATTCTATAAGGAATTTTAGTTTTTAAGCAATTTTGGAAGGGCCTACACCTGAGAATATGGATGAGGTAAGATCATTTCATAGTTTGGCTAGTTTTTGCAAGAATTTTATAAGGAATTTTAGTTTTTTAATGCTATAACTAAGACAATGAGAGGAGATAAAAGGGAATTAAATGGGACAAATTGAGCTGATAAGAGTTTTCAGACTTTGAAACAAAAGGTTGTTGAGTTACCTATATTGTCTTTGCTTAATTTCAATAAGGTATTTCAGGTTGGATGTGATGCAAGTGGTAGTGCAATAGGAGCTATATTGATTCAATAGGGTTAACCTATTGCTTTCTTTAGTGAGAATTTGAATGATGCTAAAAGGAAGTATTATGTGTATGATCAAGAGTTTTATGCTATTTTTCAATCATTGATGAAGTGGAGACATTATTTGATTCCTAAGGAGTTTGTGTTTTATACTGATCATAAAGCTTTACAATAGTTGGAAAGTCAACATAAATTGAATCAGAGACATATGAAGTGGGTTGATTATTTGCAAAGTTTTACATTTTTGATTAAGCATAAGAGTGGATTTAGTAATAGAGTTGTTGATGCATTGAGTAGAAGATTTTCTTTATTGATTGAAATGAAGGTTGAAGTTCTTGGTTTTGATGAAATAAAAGAGTTATATGATACTAATCCTATTTTTTTGAGGCATGGAGAGAGTGCAGAGCACCCAATCTAATAGATCACATAAGTAAGTATGATGAATATTTCATTCAAGAAGGTATGTTGTTTAAAGGAATTCAATTGTGTATCCCTAGAAGTTCTATGTGAATTAATTTGATCAAGCAAAAGCATAGTGGTCGATTGGCTAGACATTTTAGAATTGATAAAACATCGATTTTGCTGAAGGACAAGTATTATTGGCCAAAAATATATAAGGATGTTTAGATATTTGTGAAGAGTTGTGGAGTTTTTCAAGTTGCAAAAGGAGTAAATCAGAATATTGGTTTGTATACACCTATTGTTGTACCTGAGAGACCTTGGAGTGACATGGGTATAGATTTTGTTCTTGGATTACCTAAAATAGTGAAGGGGTATGATTCTATATTTGTTGTTGTGGATAGATTTTCTAAAATGGCTCATTTCAATCATGTAAGAAGAAACCAGATGCTGAGTATATTGCCAAACTTTTCTTCAAAGAAACTGTGAGATTGTATGGATTACCAAGAAGTATTATTTTCGATAGAGATAGTAACTTTTTTGGTTATTTTTGGAATAATTTGTGGAAAAAGATGTATTTTAAAATTTAGTTCTACATTCCATCCACAGATAGATGGATAGACAAAGGTTGTGAATAGAAGCTTTAGTAATTTGTTGAGATGTCTAGTTGGGGATAAGCCAAGTAGTTGAGAGATGGTATTGGCACAAGTTGAGTTTTCATATAACAATTGTGTGAATAGGAGTACAAGAAAGACACCTTTTGATATTGTTCTTGGAATGTAGCCTAGAGGAGCATTAAATTTGCAAGATATTTCTAGTGAAGAAAAGAGAAGTGTCGTAGGAGAAGAATTTGCTAATTTTATGAAGTCTTTGCATAAAGAAGTGAAGATGAGGATGGAACAAAGTCATTAGAAGTATAAAGAGAAGCTAATAATTCTAGAAGACATCATGATTTTGAAGTTGGTGATGAGGTGATGGTTCATTTGAAGAAAAAGAGATTTCCTATTGGAAAATATAGTAAGCTAAAGTTGAAGAAGTTTGAACCTTATAAGATCTTGAAGAAATTTGATAGTGATAATGCTTATGAAGTTGAGTTACTTGATAAAATGGATATATCTCTTATATTCAATGTTGCTGATTTATATAAATGTCATGAATCAGATGATGAAGTTGTTGTATCAGAAGATTATCCTAAGAAGAAAATTGAAGAAGTAGAACATATATTGGATTAGAGAGTTGGCAAGAGCACAAGAAGAAAAGATTAATAAGTATTTGGTGAAATGGAAGAATAGACCAGTGGAAGATGCTACATGGATTCCTCAATTTGAGTTAGATTTAGCTTAGGTTGTGACACTTGCATGATCCAAAAGAATCATTTCTACAACCCTAGTTGTCTAATGCAGGACCATCTTGATTTTTCTTGTAATCCTGCACCATTTGTTCATTATGTCAGTTGCTGTTGAGTTCATAGTTACTGTTGAGTCATCTTTGGAGCCTTCATTTTTCAAGTTTCTTTTGGTTTGGTTCTTAGTGGGAGTTGACCTGCACATTTAATTTTGATCATGAATTTAATGATAGGATCTAGTTAAGGGATGAGTATAGACCATCTTGAGGTCGGCCTTTCTATTATGTAATGTTCTAGAAACTTTTGTAATCCATTTGGGCAAGTATAAATAGGGTGTTTAGGCTTAGAGTTAGAGTAGATTTTGGAGAGTTTTAGAAGAAAACTAGAGGTTCAAAAAGTTGGTTGCATATGTGTCTAGAAGTTTGAATTTGAAGCTAGATCTTGGATTTGGAATGTATTTTGTATCTTGTTGTAACCCAAAAGGCCTTACAACTAGACATGTTTACTAATTATTTGCTGAATCAATAAAAGAATATTATTATCTCTCTCTATGGTGTTGTTCTTTTTGTGTGTTTGCTTCCATTGTGTTAACTTTACAAGGTTGGTTCAGATTGTTGGGTGTGCCTTTGGCCCTAGTTATTTTTTTCCCTCCATTCTTCCTAAAAGGAAGTAATCATTTAATGGAAATAAGAGAGGTCTAGAAAAGGGAAAAGGGGTTCACAAAAAGAAGGTAAACACCCAAAATCAAACTATCGAGCTCCAAAAAAAAAGGGTCACAAGTTGGGTTCACCAAAATTCTTAGTCGTGACATGGAAGAACTTTAAAAATGATGTAGACTTCCACTTGTAAGAAAATTTGCAAGAAAGAATATAACCATTTCCACATAACCTATAATAGATCTAAAATAAATATGGAATTAAAATCCACATATAAGAGAATATACAACATACCACAAAATGTGACACAAGATATACCATGGGAAGCCCTCATTGACCGAAAAAAAAACCAACCTCCAAAAGCATCCATCACCATGTATTATTCAACAAAAATACCATTGCAATACAACCATGGAAGCCTTCAAAGCCATAGCCACAACCAAGTAATCTATGTGAACAAGTATGAATCCATACATCCCATGCCATGTTTCCAACCTTCACAAATGCTCTCTTTGGATAACCTATCATGCCTTGTCCCACTTGACTCTTTCCCTTTTTTAATTTTATCTCCTCACACCAACAACTACCCTTGTCACTACTTATATAATAGCAAGTCTCACAAAACCACCAAGTGGTATTACATAAACCATGTGCTACCTAACCCATTGACCCCACATTTAATATTGGAAATTCAATTATTTTCCCCAATGTTAAATAATTACATGAAATCTTATCACAATGTTACAATACAACTCATCAAGTATATCTCATGGGAATCTTTACATGTTGCAGGTCCATCTAGGCATAACCTTACATAATAAACTAAAATAAAAAAATATAATAATATTAAGAAATGTGTGCAACACCCATTATCTCAACAATCTCCCACTTATTGTATACATTGCATAGGGTCAATCTATAGCCACATAAATGAACAAGGAAACAATCCCTCCTAATACATCCACCATCATGGATCAAAGTACATAAAGTGCTCCATCCTAGTATCAACTAAAATATCAAAGTATCTAGCATCTCAAACATGAATGATCTCACATCCTATTATGCCACTACCACCAGACATACATAGAAGCCATCCAAAGAGAAAGCCACCCAACCTATTGCATTAGAAGATCATAAAATCTTGTACCAACTAAAATTTCAAGCATAAAAAACCTAATCCAAAGGTAATCACATGTATCTGTAGTTGTCAAAATATATCCATAGTAGAAATAGCACCCACAACAAGTGCCAAATCCATCCAACTATCCATACCTCCAAAGGTATACCAAGTGAATCTCACAAAATCAACATATCCAATCTATAACCTGCAATCACAAGCCTCAATAACAATACCTACCACATATATATCGAGAAACTCAAAATGCAAACAATAATGTCAAATCTATAACCAATCCACTCACAACATCTCAAAGAAGTGAATCCGTGTAGTATTGATGAAATCCACAACACATATACCAATAACCTGTAAGAACAACTCTCATAACCAATCTCTAATACTCTCTCAAGTTTTCCACAACCAATAGAGGAAAGAGATAAAGGAATAACTATGTCATCTCTCACATGACATACATGAGCACAAACTAATGATCACAATCTCCAACCAATCTCAAATCCAATGTAAGAAAAAAACTAAACATCTAGGAAGATAACCAAGACCAAAGAGAAAGCATGCAAACCATAATCTCTATCATGTCCTACTACACACACCTTTAGATGTAAATTGTCCAAGTATGATCTCCTCCTTAAAACCGCAACCAAGAAGCCTTAACAACAACCAAACCATACCATATAACTAATCATGGATGCAATCCTCTCACAAGAAGATCAAACTCATAAACCATTCCTAATCTAAGTAATATGCCCAATATAGAACCATCTCCCAAAATCAACCAGCATAACAACATATGCAATTGGATATAAACAATGCTAAACCATCTCTCAAATGAACCCTCCAAAACTAACTCATGTACTGTAGCTCAAGATCCATATCTATGAAAGACAAGCATAAACATCATGCACTTGAGAGAAATAATGGGCTGTACCTCTCAAGTAGAAAATGGTCAAGTAGACCAAGAGTAGGGAATGATAATGATCATTAGGATATCCAAGTCTCCAACCAAGACTTATCTAAGAACAATCTCCTCTCAAGTCCATATTAGGTGAATGCCCCTCGAACTTCCTATTGAAACCATAAACTATCCCAACAAATACTTCTCTAATCTAAGAGAAATCAACATCACCATCGTCTCTAAGTATCCATGAGCACCTGTAAGCAATCAATCTATGCCAACTCCAAATGCAACATATCAATATAAACATACTATAACATGTCACAACTCTAAACATGTATCAAGAGTATATCATGACATAAAAAATAAAACCATCCTCACACCAAGGATAACATGTCAAATAAAAGCATAAACCACACCTTTACCAAGAACCCTATGTGTCCTCAAGATGTAACCATCTTCACACACCATGAAGAAAACTATACCATGAAGAACTATCTCCATGCACCATGAAGATAACCAAATACACCATGCAAATATAAAAGATGCTTCTGAGGCAACAGGATCTAAGAAAAATCTTCAACATCTACAAAAACTCAATAAATATATCAATGCCAAAACTAAAAGCAAAAAAAATCTCACCCAACCATGGTAGTGACTAATCCATGGCATCATAACATCCATGTCCTACATGAAGCTCCTCCAGGTCTACACTCACACAACTAAAGTGCTAATACCAAGTGAAACCAATATCTCCAAACCCAAGAAGATACAAACCAAACAAGGAACTAATCTTGCACTATCACCTCATCACTATCACTATCTCCCACTAAACTGTGTATCCAAACTATCGATGAAATCATGATAAAAAACCATCCTCTAACCATGAGAATCAACCAAGGCATCAAACTATCAAAGAACTCAAAGTGCACATCATGAGCTCCTCAAAAGAAACCAAATAACCATGATCATCAACCAAGAAGATATACCACCATAACTAAATAAAAAATTCAAGCTAATGAACATCAAGGATTTACCTGTATATCCAACCATGTCATGCCAAAATCTATGGCACCATGATCACATCCATGAGCTGAGCAACTAACTCTCAATATGTCTAACTTGTTAGCATAAAATAGTCAATCACAATCCTCCACCATGACTATACCTAGTAACAACATCTTATCCCTTCTACATGAAGAAAAATCAGCAAATCATGTGAATTAGGGAATAGACAACCCAAATCCAAGCCACCAATTTGAATATGCATCAATAATGAAAGATCAATGGGCAAAGACAACCCATATCCAAGCTATAAATGCAACCTCTAAGTATAGACTGCTTACAACATTGTACAACTTGTAGACCCAACAAGTAATCATACATATCCAAACCAAACACTAATAACCATATCATCATGAGACCAATCTGAAATATTAACTAAGTATACAATGACATCAAATCTTAAATCTCCAAAATATATAATATTATAAACTTACAAACCTACCATAGTCAATATATATGATAAACTATTCAGATTAATATATCACCAAATAAACCATGCCAAACAAGTGCCAAATCTGAATCTAAGTGTATATCTCTCCAAGAGCTTTTTGTTGACTATTTAAAGTCCAAAATCTGATTTCATATGCCCAAGTTATGCCCTAATTTGTGCTTAAAATAAATAACATCTAAATTTTAGGCTCTTGAAACCTAATAAAATGTCAAAATCACAAAACCAAACTACACCAAGTTGTAATGCTCTAAATTAGCTTTCCAATGCCTATAAGAAGTCTGAAATCTAATATCTTGAGAGAAAGTTATGGTCATTTTACTAAAATAGTATTTTTACCATTTTCACTACAATTTTTTTTTGTGACAAAAAATTATAAAAGGATTAAATTTGATGGCCATCATGGGATGAAACTAAAATACTCTTTCACTTTCTCTACACATGGCCAAGTCAGGGCATATTATATATCAAAATTTATGGAAACGTCAACCCAAATCAAATGGCAAGGTTTGTTTTTACCCAGGAGGTCATTTTTGCAAGCTCACCCTAAAACCCTCATTTTAATGGAACATCCCAAAAAAACCCTTTTGTCCAAGAATTTCACATGCCCAAAATGTACTAATATCTCATCATAACAACAAACACAAAACCCTCAGATCTATAATAAATAACCTACAAAATCCATATATCTTGCCCTTTCTTTTATCCTCTCATGCATTCCCATGAATTCAATCTAGGGTTACAATAATAAAACCATAGCTCTAATACCACTTGTAAGGAAAATTGGAAAAAAAAATATGACCATTTTCACATAACTCATAATAGATTTGAAATAAATACATAATTAAAATCCACATACAAGAGAATAGACAGCATACACACAAAATATGACACAAAGTATACTTTGGGAAACCCTCATTGAGCGAAAAAACCTAGCCTCCAAAAGCATCCATCACCATGTATTATTTAACAAAAATACCATTGCAATACAACCATGAAATCCTTCAAAGCCATAGATACAACCAAACAATCCATGTGAACAAGCATGAGCCCACACATCCCATGCCATATTTCCAACCTTCACAAATGCTCTCCTTGGCTAACTTGTCAAGCCTTTCTGTACTCGACTCTTTCCCTTTTTTCCTTTTGTCTTCTCACACCAACAACTACCCTTGTGGCTACTTATATAGTAGCAAATACCACAAAACCACCAAGTGGTATTACATAAACTATGTGCTTAAACCATGTGTTGCCTAATCCATTGATCCCACATTTAATATTGAAAATTTAATTATTTTTTTCAAAATTAAATAATTACATAAAATATTATCGCAATATTATAATACAACTCATCAAGTATATCCCATGGAAATCTCTACATGTTTCACATCCATTTAGGTGCAACATTAAATAATAAAATAAAATAATACAATATAACAATATTATGCAATGTCTGCAACACCCATTATCTCAACACCACTTTATGGGGTTGCTAGGCCATTCAAATATGTGTGAGAGGGAAAGAGGGGAATTTCCAAATATGATTCAACTTCTAATCCAAAATAGATTAGCCAAGATCCAAAGGAAGAAGGGTTCTAATACTAAATTCAAATTATAAAGAGGAATGCAATATAAGGAGATATACTCCTTGGCCCTTGATAGGATAATGTGAATGTGAAATTGAAGTAATTACTTAAACAATATAAATATAGATGCTATGTGTATACAATTAGCCCAACTAAGATGTAGATCTAGGGTAAAGATATGAAAGGAAATAAAATATAAATAACTCACCTTAAAATGTACAGAGGAAGATGTATTTTCACTCTAAAACTACATTCAAATATGTATTCAAATATCAAGTTTTGAAGTAGTTTTGAAGTGTATTCAAATATGCATCCATAGATCTCAGAATGAAATGATGAAAGGAACAAGTAACCCAGAATTCTCCCCAAAAATTGTGGCTAAAGGACTAGGTCAACTTCGGAAGACATATTACAACTAGGTTGACATAGTTCAGTGACCTAAAATTGACTTCTTCAGAAATATCCTTAAAAGTAGGTTTCAGATCTCTAATCCTTTCACTAAAAATCCTATAACTCAACGCACAAAAAAAAGGGCTTTGGGGTTGAGGTTTGATGATGGATTTCCTTGGTCAATCCCTAGGTTAAGGAATTATCCATAAATTGAAATGTAAATAATAAGGGAAATTATTGCATGTGGTAGATCTAAATAATATCAAGTGAAAGATGCAATTATCTTTGAAGATGAAATTGACTTTGAAATATAATCAAGTATGTACGTGTAATAGCATTGACTCAAAGAAACCATAAGGAGATCAAATAAGCCAAAATATCATGTATAAAAATGTATGTGAGATACCATGGATGAATAATAGAATAACTTGAATGGATTGGAATGATGGATCTTCTCCTTAGAGCCAAAATCAATGACCACCTTAAGGGAAGAACCTTAATGCAAGAAGAAGACACTTAGAATTCAATGCTTGAAGATACTTTTCTTGAAAATACTTTCCTTGAAGAAGAATTCCTTGAATACTTGATTTATTATGAATGTGCTGAGAATTTGTGATGTGGAAATTAAGGCCCCAAGCCTCCTTTTATACTATTTTTTAGCTGGTAAAACAACTCAGGCTAGTTGGGAGGTATTAAAATAATTGACAAAATCGAGGACTTTCAAACCCTAAACCTTGTAGTCATTGTGAACATGTCTATGAAAGATGGTACATGTATTTTTAAAAAGCACACTTCAATAAATCATTACATCCATGGTTATCCAAATTAGAAAACAAGCAATATGAAAAATACCATATGAAAACTACTTATTCCCTTCTAATCAATAGGACTTTATAACTCTTAGATCCAAGGTTGTATGAATGACTAGACACTATTGAAATGAAGGATTTAAGTATGAATACAAATATGAGATATTTTTTGTTTTGTATTTTTGTATGCAAGTATACATGAAAATTAGATGAATAGGATATGAAAGCTTTTGCAATCTATATGATTTAACAAAGAAATAATCTCAACAAATTATAATGCACAATATCTCTAAAGAAATTCCAACATTGTAATCTTACACTTCAATTGCACATACATCTTATGAGAAATGAAGGTTAAAAGGCCTTATTTTATAGATATTTCTAGGATGAGGAAGAGTTGAGTTCAACTCCACACACCTTCTATTAGACATAGTCTTTGTATAAGGTGATAGACTAGTTCACTGGCATTGATTGAGAGTGATTGAGAGTTGATTGGGTTAGATTTCCCAGTTAACTTCCTAAAATGGTGGTATAATTCCCTTGACTTTTGTTTTTGATTTATGGATGACAAAGTTAACTATTCTATTTAATATTTGATTTCCTTTTTATGAAATTAGAACTCAACTCAACTCTTTCAATCAATCCTTGTTTTCATCAATTTTCAATTTTGGAGAAGACAATTGAAGACGATTGAATATTTGAACTAAACTCAACTCCTTATTTTAATCAATTTTCCCTTTTTGAGAGGATTTTAGGGGTAAATTGATTTAATTGAAAATTTATCTCTTTTAGTCATTTTCTCTCAATTTAATGAATATTTAATTCAGTAATTGATTGTTTAGAGATTTAATTTTATTTAATTTAATCAATTTTAATTCCTTTTTGACGTGTAATTAGAAAATTGGTTTAATTTAATTAATGTGCTAGGATATTTTAATTGAATTGAATAGTCCATGGTGATTTATTTCTAATTATCATTATATATTTAGGAAAGAATTAATTTTTTGGAGGATTATTATCTTTTAAGGGTTTTATGCAATCTGATACACTAACCAGATTAAGTGATAGAAATAGTTGTCTTTTGTGTTAGGACTATTGATGATTTTTGTTTGATTTTTTAAGATTAGGGGCATATGTTTGATTGTAAAATTTTTAGGTAATTATACCATGGACTAGGTCAACTTTGTCCCAAAGGAGTAGACAAGTAGGCCATATAAAGTGCCAAGAGGTGGTGTAGGTGTAACTAAGAGATAGTTGATTGAACATGAGGTATGATCAAAAGGGTATCAAAATGATACCTAGAGGACCATGTCAGAAAGAAAGAGATGAAAAAGAAGAGTGAAATAGAAGAGGAGAGGAGAAAAAGAGACTAAAACCACACTAAGTAGAGATAAAAGGTCTCAAAATGAAGTGCATCCATTTTAAGATTGTACACTTAACTTATACCAAGTTCCAACATTAAACAAATAACATGGAATAAAATTTGCAACACATAAGAAATCAAAAATTTGATACAGATATTTAATGTGGAAACCCTTGAAAGGGAAAAACCACCTAGGAACCAACAACCCAAATAATTTTAGTCTTCTGAAGTGAGCTTCATTAGGACTCAACCTTATTAAAGGTTATATGCACATTTTTTAGTGTGCCTGGTTAGAGGATTTTAACCAAAGATCATCTAGACTTTATCATTGGGTAAGTGCACCAAGATGGTGTCAAAAAGGAGGTATAAGTACACACATTTTTTTTTAAATAAGGTAAACCTAAACTTCAATGAGATATTTGAGGGTCATCATGTCAAAATGATAAGATGTGTATAACATATAAATTGTAGTAACCTGAATCTACTTTCTAAAATACTAAAATTTTTACAAAATGGATAATATTAGGTGGGTCAAACCCCATTCACATGAAAAATAATTCTTATTTTTTTCAGAAAATATAACATAGTTATTTTTGTGTGCAACACAAAAGACCTAGTTATATTCAATAATATGCAAATCCCTTTGGTGATGTCTAGAAGGTGTGCAATTTTGTGTCATTTTCTCATGAGTATTTCTTTTATGAATTATTGAAGCCATTGCATATTGAAATTTGGGTACCCAGTCCCATGCAAGGCATAACTTACATCAAAATAATTGAAAATAGTTTTTTTTTAAACTGTATAGAATGAAGTGTAGAATAATAATATGTAATTTATTTTGTGTTTTGTTAAGTATATTAAAAGTTATTAGAAATAAGTTAGACATATGTCTTTGAGGACCATGGAGATAGTGGTAAAAGTAATTAATGTTTACAATGTTAATATTATCAAAAATAGAAAAAGATTATATATTTAGAAAGGTAAGAAGCTGTATAAGAGTATATGGTGGTGATTTTAGAGATGCCCACTTTTCCATTTGGAAACCTAATAAAGAAAAATATGAGAATTCATCTTAGAAGATCAAAAAATGTCTAAAGCATTGAAATTGGAGGGAAAATGAGTTCCCAAGCCTTTTGGTCAACTCCCAAGTCTAATTTTAGGCCATAACCCACTTGAGTTTTATGTTTTCAAGTAACTGGATCAAGTTATTAGAGGGAAAAATGCATTGCAATGGTTAAAAAACCTAACCAATTTTTTATGAGACACAACTTGATCAGGTTATGTCTATCATAAATAAGATAAATATTTATAATTTAATATTTAAAAGTATATAAATAAATAAAAATATAATTAAATATTATATATATATATATATATATATATAATTAAATATTATACATATATTTATAACTATAAAACTAAATTAATATATAATTAAATATTTTAATTCTATTTTTACATATACAATCACATATAAACCTAACCAATCTCTGTCACTATCTCAATAACCCCTTATATCCACTCCCTCAAACCTGTAACCCTTCTCTATCCAAGATAACCCCTAACCTTCTCTTTCCTAAAACCCCTAACCTACTTCCCTCCCTCCCTCCCTCTCAAACCCCTAACTTACATATCTTTCTATCTAACTCCTAATGCCACATCTCTAACCTTAAAACTTATTCTCTCACTAAACCCAAACCCCCTTCCCCACTCTCTCTCTCTCTCTAACCCCTAACCTACCTCTCTATCTCTCTATCTAACTCTAAACCCTGTATTGCTAATCCCTAACCTCCCTCTCTCACTAACCCCTAACCTATCTTTCTCCCCCCTCTCAACCCTAAACACCTCTCTCTCTCTCTCTCTCTCTCTCTCTCTCTCTCTCTATCTATCTATCTATCTATCTATCTCTCTATCTATCTATCTCTATCTAACTCCTATCTCCCTTCTCTATATCTAGCTCCTAACCCTATCTCTCTAACAACTAACCTATCTCTCCTCCCTCTTAAATCTCTAACCCACCACTCTCCCTTTGTCACCATCCCTTTCAAACCCCTAACCCCCCTCTCTCTAATCGATAAACTTCCTCTCTCTCACTGACCCCTAATCCCTAACTGCTCCTCTCTCTCTCTCTCTCTCTCTCTCTCTCTCTCTCTCTCTCTCTCTCTCTCTCTCTCTCTCTCTAAATCCTAATTAATAACCCACCTCTCTCTACCTCTTCTCATTCTTTCCTAAGCCCTCTTTCTCCAACTCCCTCCCTAACCTCTCTCTCTTTTAATCATGTAACCTACCTCTCTCTATCCTCTCAAACCCCTACCCCCTATCTCTCTACCTAAACCTAATTTGTAATCCGTCTCCCTATCTCTTGTCATCCTTAGATAACCCCTCTTTATCTATTCCTCCATCCATAACATCTCTCTATCTTTCTAAATTACCTAACCCACCTCCTTCTCTATCCTCTCAGACCCCTAATCCCTATCCCCATCTCTCTAACACATAATCCCTAACCCCCCTCTCTCCTCATAAACCCCTAATGCCTAACTCTTATCTCACTCTCTAGCACTCAACATCTAAGCTATCTCAAAATATTAACCTATGTTGCTCTCTCTTCTCTCTCTCTCTTTCCTAACCCCTAATCCACATCCATGTCTCCCCCCCCTCCCCCCCCCCCTCTCAATCCCCTAACTCCCTCCCTCTCACTCCCTTTACTTTTCATTAACACCCCAACCTATCTTTGTAAAATAATTTTGCTTAACCCAATCAGATTTTGGAAAACTCAATTGGGTTATTAGGTCCTATGGACATTGTAGTTAAGACTTAATATCTCAATTAGGTTACTAAAAACTATAAATATAAAAATATATCAAAATTTATTATACTATTTCATTGTGGACCATGAGATTCTACTATTTTTTCATATGTCTTTCCATACTAGGTATGAAAATATTTACTCTTTTTCCTTGGAAATGATTAATTTTATCTATTTTCCTTTGTCCACATGTTATTTTATGTTTGTATCTAGTATTTTAGAATAAAATAATGATGAAATTTTTATTTTTATTTTATTAATTGTGTATTTTGTTCATGCTATTATTTATAGGGAAATTTGGATCTATAATCATGGAGAAAGAACAAGAGAGGAATGATCGAAAAATAAGAGGAAGAAAATGTACAAACAAGGGACTGTATGAGGAGATGACATGAAGGTACACCATTAAATTCTTCCAATGTAAGTAATAAAAATATTATAGTTGAAATTGACATAATCAATGCACCTAATGCTGCAAATGAAAATCATGAGCATGCACCTATTGATATTGATGTCACAAATGCACTTAATTTGATTGAAAAAAATGTTCAACATACCCCAACTGAAATGATTATGACAAATACAGCTACATCACCAAATGTACCTAATGCAACATCTCAATTTGACATGATGAATGCACATAATGCAAGTAAAGAAAATATAGAGCATTTGTCTACATCAACATCTCTTAGAATAATACATAGAAAACCAAAGTTTCTAATTGATATTGATGAAAATAGTTTGAAGCCAATGCATGATAAAATGTTAGAAAGAGATTATAAAAGAATTATTAAAACTATTTGGAGTAACTATTTTGAGAAATTAAATCAAAGTGGAAGATGCCAACTTGTTGTTGAAATGCTTAAAATTGTGAAATTTAGAGAGAAAATGAGAATTTAGGGATTAAGAACATCCGAAAATAGTAGTGAAAGAATCATTGTTAGAAATATCTTTGATGCATACCAATCCACTAGTTCAAAACCACATAGTAAAGATTTTAATCCTAGTCAACGCGTAATCACATCAACCATAATAGGAAAGGAAATGGCAAAATCTTGTACAATAAGAAAAACAAGTCAATCATTAAGGATAAGTAGAACAATATTAGTCAAAGCCTTGGCTAGGAAAAAGAAAATTGAGGATTCTAAAAATAATTATTTTTTATTATTCCAAGGTAGACTCCCACATAAGGATAAAATTATTGTCGATGCACTAAGAACACGAATTGAATAGCTTTGGTGTGACAACAAAAGGGCTCCACCAAACAAGACAGTTGTTCTCAAAAGAAGAATTGAAAAAATAAACCATGAGCCACATGAAAAAAATTATTTGGATATGACTCAAATAAAATTTTATTAAATTTTTCTTCAAATATTTCCTAAAATTAAAATCAGCAAAAGTTATTTTGAGATGAACAAGTCATTCTATGTTAAGATAAATCATACACATAGTACATGTTGTTGTAGGATTCATGTTGAGTTTTATTTTCATTATGATGTTTATTTTGATATATGTTGTGCTTTGTATACTAATTATATATTAGAGGAATATGGTCTACAAGTACCTCCTAAGTCGCCAAGAGAACTTATTGCAAGTGTACTATGTGAACTACATTATGGGTGTATACCAAAAATTAGTACACTTCTGTCCAAAAAATCCAAAATATTAGGAAAATTGAATGATGAATTAAAGATCTCTCTATATATGACATGCAAAGGTGAAAACAATAGTATGGTGGCTCTCAAATGAACCAAGATATGAAACCCATTCAAGGTGCACTATAGAATGAGATAAGAGCAAGAATGCCAGTATTCAAAGAATCCATAGTGTATGCAATACAAATAAAAGATATAGGCTAAATGAAATGTAATATGCAAGCACATATGACAATAATGAGAAAATTACAAATACTTCTAATTATGCTAGGTGAGCTAATCTAGAACATAAAAGAAAGGCTAAGCTAAGAATGTCATGATGCAAGTGCAAGAATGATCCAAGTCCTTCAAAGATCTAAAACCACCAAGAAAATATGAAACATAAAATTAGCATGAGAGTGTTATCTTGAGAGAATGAGGAGAGAGATCCCTTTTACAGATAAATGAGTAGTTGAGATTAAGAGTCAAAATAGACTTAATCAAGGGTGGAGGATGCATCTTCAATGATCCATGTGCACAAGCATCTCACCTAAGCAAGATAAAAATACATGTTTACAATGAAAAATATGTGTGGAGGATAATTAAATTTATTTTGAAAATAAATATTTTTGTCACATAAAATGTTTTCCCCTCATATGAGACGCAAATACCTTTTCTATTATTTAAAAAAAAAGGAATAATGTTTTTCATGTACATACTTAGGATAAGTTGGGGCTTGGGTCTTTTATTCAATTATAAGAGTGCAAGTTCTTTCAATTAAATAAAACACTTAGAATAAAGTGGTCAAATTATAGGTTGTAATCAAATAAATAACAAAGTGATGATTTGATTAAAGATAAGAGATGGATGAACTAAGGAAAAAAAATTAGAAAGGGGGCTTATAGTCTAGATGACCATTTTTGGGTGATTAGATGTTTTCCTATTTGACCAATGTGTGATTGATCTAGGAACACATTGAATCAAAGAATAAAGAAGTCAAGTAAGCAATAGATAGATAAATCTATCTCTAAAGATCGAAGCATAGAGAGATAGAAAATCTAGAATGCATAGTAAGTTCATAGACAATATCAATTCTTGAGATGAGTGTTGATATGCCAAGCAAGGTAGCCAAAGCAAGCAGATGAATCAAGAGTAAATAGATGGCAAAAGCAAAAAAACAATTTGCAGCAATAATAGAATATTCATGTCCCCTTAGGATCAAAATCAAAATGAGTTAGAGGAGATGCAAAAATTAGCTATATTTGATCAAATTAAGATAAAGAAAGGTTGATAATGATAAATAAGTGATTAATATTGAAGAATGACCACCAAGAAGTAAAGTTATGCCCTAGTTTGACAAATTTTGACCAAGAAAGATAAAGCATCAAAATTAGGTCAAAATGAGAATGAGGGTGAAATAACATGAAATGAAATAAATAAGATGGTTTGAAGAGAGCATATATGAAGAAATGAGGAATGCCCCAGCAAGATTCATAAATTAAGCTTTAAAAGGTTAGCCAATTATGTAGAAGGAAGAATTTTAAAACACAATTTTGATGAGTGATATGAACTCAAATGTCAATTTTGATCCAAGATGTCAAAATTAGGTAGGGCTGAAATTTTACCCAAATATGAGAAGTTTAAAAATTAGGTCAAAAGGTTATATAAGGTGTCCAAGAGGTCATTTCCAAATCATTTTTCCTATTTGATTTGTAGAACTCAGATCTCTCTCTCTCTCTCTCTCTCTCTCTCTCTCTCTCTCTCTCTCTCTCTCTCTCTCTCTCTCTCTCTCTCTCTCTCTCTCTCTCTCTCTATCTCTCTCTCTCTCTCTCTCTCTCTCTCTCTCTCACACACACACACACACACACACACACACACAGATAATGGCCCAAATGAGAGTTCTATTTGAGAGGTACCAATTTGAGCCCAACCCACTGCACAACTAGCTTCCATAGTACAGTCCACCATTAAGTATTTAACATATAAACTAATTTTGAGAATTTTTAGCATGTTCTTTTGAGGTTTATGTAAGTTTCCATATAATTTCATAGAATAATTTATAAAGTATCATATCACATTATATTATAAAAAATATTCAATTTTATTGGAAAATCTTACCTAAATAATATGTTCATATGATAAACATAAATGTCTCATTCAATTACTAGTTGGTTGCCTATAATACATCCTCTAAAATAATAGAAACTATGAACTTCTATCTAAAAATGTATGAGAGCCATAGAAGTGATCTCTCCTACCTAGAAAGCCCCTTGCTTCATGAAACATCAAATGGACTTCCACTTTGAACTATGTGGACTACTAGTATAACCACAATCACTACAATAATCCATTTGGTATCCTACTTGAGTAGGATCCTTTATGGATTGTCCCTTTTGTTGAGGTTTCTATAGTGTAGCCTTGCTATTGACCTACGTATGAGACAAACACAACTCAATATAAAGATATAGTAACAAAACTTTCCATTATATCATATGCAAGATCTTGAAAACATTCAGAAAAATATGCTATATGATATTTTTTATCTCCTTTGGCTAGGTCACTTTTGTTGACACATTCAATACATGCTAGAGCTGCTTCCTGATTTGTATAATGAATAAACCTAAAATATTTATGCTCGGTAGGAGGCTGAAGGAAAATTCTATAGTCTCAATTTTATGATGCTTTTCAAATTTCTCCTTTACCTTTTCCTCATCCCAAGTAGGTGGAAATATTTAAGCATAAAACATACTTAACATAAAAAAGAAATAAAGTAAAAATATCATTTTCCTAGACTTTACACACAATAAGACATCTTAGGTTATAAAACAATGAAATACAAATTTTTGAAATTTCACAGGAAATTTATTTATCTTATTTTATAAAATGTAGGTTCAACCTTTAGTAAAATTTACATAGCATATAATAACGACTCAAATGTAAATTATTAAAAGGATAGATAGTGATTACCTAGGTCATAATTGATTCATCTAGACCAATACTGGAGTTGGAAAATGTAACCTTTGTTATACACCAACACCAAAGAAAATGTCTCATTTCTACAAATTCTTAAATGTATTTTTTGTGTATAAAGATGAGTTTTAAATTCAAAATATGCAAATCCTCTATTCATAGCTTATTCTTTGAGTCATCTATAAATTTTATCTCTTCAACTCTTCTACTACATACTACATTTTGTTTCTTAGTTGCAAATAAATCACTAATTGTTCTAAATTTACAAATATACAACATTAGAAATTATTTTTTGTTGCAACAAATTTTCAAGTAGATAAAATGTCTATTGATGTTTCATATATTTATAGTTTTATTATCATGGCTTTGTGTCAGTCCACATCTCTTCCCATTTACCTAAGATTTTGGAATAAATTGCAAGGACACAACTTTAATTAATCATCATAGTTTGAAACCTCCTTGAGGTATACAAATTAATTAGTCTAGAAGTCTTAGCCTTTGCAAAAGAGGCATTGTCTAATAAAAAAAATGAAACATTAACTATAGAACATGTCACATGAAGTAAATGAAGTCATTGAGAGGGATCATATCCTGGGTAGATTGGGAATAATTAAATGCCATAATGAAATTTAGTTGTCTGTGGGGTAAGATTAGTACTAACATGTGTGAACTTAATATAATAATCATTTTTTTATGGGGAATACATAGAGTTGTAAGGTGGAAGTATGATATTTATCATACTTTCCATATCTACAATATCCATCAACCCATGTCAAGTACTGTGGGAAGGAAGCAAATTCACAAGGAGGAAATAAGTGGTAAGAAAATGAGGAGAGCCAAATACTTGTAGGTCCAGAAGGTTACTAGTTATAGAGACAATGGTGAGGAGAACACCATGGTTAGGGAATGACACAGAAGGGAGCTAGAGGATGAAGCCTAGAAGTGGAAAAGAATAACTAAGGTGTGGAACATTCTGAAGAAGGGTTAAATAACTAGCTATATTGAGAACCTTCATAGATGGAAACCCTTGGTAACCAAAAGCATGGTCAAAAATTAGAATGAGGGTATGGTTGAAATTGATGGAATGGAGTTCTATGTCATAGAAGTAATCATCTCCCATGTCACTGGCATCTCTATAATAGGAAAGAAATTCTATACAGACCATAAGGTCTCTGGGCAAGTATTCATGGAGTTCACGAAGAACCAAGAGGAGAAACAGGTGTTGGTGAAGAAGGAACCCACTACCTCCCAAAATCTATCAAGCCTCTATGGAGATTCCTTCTTTGAGCCATCATCAAGTATATTATTCTTGACACCAGATTTGACTACATTTGCACATACCATTTTGTGTTGCTCAACCATTTTAGGTATAGGGAAAAAAATCTATATCCCCTTTTACCTTTATTCTTCCTTGAATGAGAATATTAATGAGTATGAGGATTAGAAAACAAGGAACCCAACACTCCATGAGGGGTTGCTAATGTTAATCTATGAATACTTTAAAGCTAGGTCTATCAGTAAACATGTCAAAGACAAGAAAGAGGGCAAGAAAATCAAAGGAGGCTCTAATGAGTCGGAGGAGATGTACTCGCCTTAAGATATAGAGGAAAGTATTGATATGTATACAAATTTAGAGGACTTGGATATCCCACAGAGGGGCTCTAGAAAAAAAATCCTCACTAATAGCAAGAAGAAAAATGTGCTCCCTGAACCCACTCAAGATATTGACACCTCTTTGGATAGGGGATATAATGAATGAGATGAAGAGATGGAAAAGGGAGGTGAAAGTGCAGAGGTAGAGGAGAAGATTAGGGAGGGGAAAGGCAAGGAATGAAGGAAGAGCAAGAGAACCATAACAATTAAACTGTCGGCCAGTAGAGAGAAGAAGGCTACAATGAGTGGAAAGTGCAAAAGGAATACCTTGGAGGGTAATAAGGAGAAATAGGGGGAGGAAAGTGAGAAGGTGGAGGAAGTCCCCATTGATAGGGTGGAACTTGAACAAGGCTATGAGGATGTGGGTACTACCATTTACAGATGTTTGGTTATAGAAAAAGATAGGAAACTAGTGTGGAGGAACTTTGACCATGCCTCGGCTAAGTTGGGTATCAAAAGGGAACTTATCAAAACCCAGGTTAGAGAAAATAAGGATGGCATAATTCAGCTAGAGGAGTTAATCAATTTGGGTCTAGTTATCCTTAGTCACATTACAAGGGGGAACCTGGACATGGATGTTCTCAACAACACAAAAAATAGTTTGTTTGATAGCTACCAAACCACTAAATGGATTTTCCATGAAACCCTTGAACTTAAACATAGATTGAGCACTCTAGAAAGTGAGACCTATAGCCTAAGGAATAGGGTTAGTAAATATGAACCAAGTATGGATAGAAGAGTGGATGAAGTGAATACCAAAACTCTTGAGATGGACAGGACTATGCAAGGCATAGTTGAGCAAAGTACCAACATCATTAAAGACAATGAGAACATCAAGAAGTTCATTCACTTTGTGGATGACCAGAACATCTGTAGGGAGAAAGATCCAAACACTAACCTTAGGGATAGGATGCTTGATGGAGGAGCCAAGAAACAAACCAAATCAAGCACTAGGAAAAAAGATATCTCAACCCCTAATTAAGAGCTTACTGAGATGAAGGAGGCAACATGCAAGTTGACCAAGCTCGAGATCAATGCTACTAAAATGTTGAGAGACATTGTCTGAGCTCCTTGGCCCCGTATGGGCTGCCCTAATTTTTTGGCATCTCTCCCTGGCTTTTTCCTATTTATTTATTTCTTAGGGAGTTGCTCATTCTTTTTGTTTAGGCTCTTTGTAGCCTTTTTTGTTGCACTGTTTGACTATACTTTCTTTGTTTGGATTTCAAGGCCCTTTTAAAGCCTATTTTCCTTAATAAAAAACATGTCACATGAACCAAATACTACTCAAATATGTATGATTTTTTAATTTTATTTCTAGACCTTGTGAAAGGAATGCTAGCTTATAATAGTTGTTTAGCAATCTATAGAAATGAATTGTATGGGTTTAAAGATGTAATATGTGAACCAAAATAAAAATTCATTGTATATTATTTCATGAAGGAAGATTGATATTATTACTTTTTCATGACCACATGAACCTATATATGATTTTTTTCCTCATGTTTTCCTTTTGAATTCTTTCCCACATTTTTTCACAAACTATTCATTTTTCTAAACTATTTTAGTTAGCAAGTTATGTTGCTTTAGCATGTGATAGGGTATAAATAAGTGGTTTCTACATGCATTTTCATAGATGATCTTTTTTTCGACACTTTGGATATTGAAAATATATTTGAGTTCATTTAAAATTTTAAACTTCATAGGGTAATTTCCTAAAGTTATTTGACCACAACATATAGGGAAAAAAGTAGAAAGTGTCAAGATTAAGGTTGTAGGCCATCATTGCCACAAGACTCTATCAATAACATAATCCTAATATTAAAGCCATATATGATGATTAAAATCATTTATATATTCAAATAGGCTTTCTAATTTATTATAAGCTTGTGATTCTTTCTCTTAATTAGATTTTTGTAACCAACAAGAATCGTAGATGCTACCAATTTCTTAATTGCAATTTGAGTATTGAATATTATATACATAGTGTTTCTCCTACACACATTCATTAATGTTATTAGTGAAAAAAATTAGTATATGAGAATAAAAGATATTGGCTAGTAAAATTTGTTACTGAGCCATAACATATAAATTGAGTCAACATAGAACATACGTGAAAGTATGAATCAAGTTGTAATTGAACACTACATATACCAAAAAGTTATGTGGACACCAAGAAAGATATATCCAATCTAGACAAGCTTAATAGGGTCATGTAGATACCGAATGCCAACAAATCTACTAAGCATATACAAAGTGCATATAGAGCTACATAGGAAGAACCTAGAAGTTTAGAATGGTACATAATTCTATGTATTTTGATTCCATCAAGTGGGAAAATATGTTTGTATAGATTGAGAAGGATATTTGGTAATATTTATTAGGATGAGAGTTGACTAGTGATGATCCCAAGGAAGAATGAAAACCAATTGATTAAAAGAATGATAATAAGATGGTAAGGATGATTCTAATTCATTTGTTTAGATGATTGGTGTATTCCAAAATTTTCTATTTACCCTAATTAGGTCATGGATCAAAAGAGGAAAAGTATTTTTATTTAATGACCTAGATGAATAGTTTAAAGTTATTGATGGAGCTTTTATTGTTAAAGTAATGTTGGAAATGATATATGCTAGAGGAATGAGAATGCAAATCTACTGTAGAGTAGAGTACCAAGAAACAAAAGGGAAGGATTTGGTACATGAGTCACTGGAGGTGATAGAGGGATTGATAAAAAGAGTGACCAAGAAAAAGATTTAAGTGACATCTAATCAGATCAAGTTCACTTCTATTTTATCACCATTGTAGTAGATAAGTCCTTTAGCAACCCATAGACTTAGTAATCTATTTGTAAATATCTTAATTGAGTGCCAAATTGTATTTGTGTTGCTAAATCCTTAAGAATGGTAGATCCTTACAAATATATTGTAATACTCTTGATAGCTCGAGTCACTTGAAGTGAAAAAATAATTGTAGTCCTAACAAGGGAACCTCTTAAATTGTAATAGTGATGTATTTGTGGGTATCATCCCCACTATATTTTTTCCTCTAGCCAAGGGTTTTTCTTTGAGGATATTGATTCACTCCCCCCCCCCCTGTGCAATGTCCTACCTTTCCTAAATATTCCAAGAATTGATATCAAAGATAGTTCTCTTGTTAAGGGGTTTTACCACCTTAGAGAAAAGATCCAAGACATGAGAAGGTATGGGCTTGATAAGACCATTGAGAGTCAGATGTTATATTTAAAGATGGCTTTGAATCATGTCAATAAAATGAAAGAGAAGTTGAAGCAGCCATTGATTATAAAGAAGGAACTCATGCATCAAACAAATGATGCAACATATTAGGAAGAAGCGATTGAGAAGCTAACTGACAGAAACATGTCCAATGAATCTAAATCTACAATATTAGATCTAATGGAGAAGAATCAAACCCTAATCAAGAAAATGAAATAATTGAAAAGAGAGCAAGAAGAAAAATCTGCAAAGAATGTGTGAAGTTTTGGAACAAAAGAAACAAGTTGAGGATGAAAAAAGAATTATTTAGGAAGATAAGAGATAGATCACAATGCTAGATGCAATGGATGAAGAAATCATTAGATGGAGCCAGAACTACTATGATATTTTAAATATACTACTCAAAGAAAACCACAAGATTGACAAAAAATGAAAGAAATTGTTGAGATGAGAACTAAGAATGAAAAACTAAAGAGTGAACTAAACTTAGATAAATATATCAATGAAAGATTGAAAATATTAGGAGAAAGCATAAGTAAATTGGATGAACAATTAAGAGGATAGAAGAGACTGAGAGACACTATTGGCCAAAGATTTATCAATTCATCTAAAATTAAGAAAGGAGAGTATTCTAAACAAGAAGACCAAAATTATATCAATAAAAATCTAAAGCCAAAGAATCCTACATATTATCATTGTGGAAAACATAGAAACATTGCTAATTTCTATAGGATGGTAAGACTAATGTTTCTCCTAAGTTTGATGGCTATTGTTGCAATTACAATAAGTATGGACATCAAGCATGTGAATGTAGAACCAATATTAATTAGTATGGTATGAAATATGAGATTAATGGCTATTGCAATGCATGCAACAAGTTTAGACACAAGTCACAAGATTGATGATCAAAGAAGAAGTCCAATTGAGTGCCAAAAAAGAAATGTAATACTATCAATTGAGACTACAATACAATGATTACCTAAAAACTACATGTGGAAGAAATAGTCACATTGCAATCAACTTTATGAGATTTTACTTTGGAGGAATACTGAAGTGACATGTTATCATTGTTATGAAGTTAACCATTTTAGAAAAGAGTGTAGGTATCAAGTATCAGCTCCTAGCGAAGAATATACCAAAGGGGAGAATAAAGATAACATTGATGAGATCTATTATCTATGGGTAAGACATCAAGAAAGAAGACTAAAGAAATTAGAACCAAACGCTATAGTTAGTGACACCTCATCCAATGGATTAGGTGAATCCACTTTTACGAACTAGTTCATATAAGACGGTATGGTAACTCCATTAGTATTGTCATTTCCTATATCAGTAACTTGAATTTTTCAAGTGAAGTCCATATCAGCATAATGCAAGATGAAATAACTAAACTCATGAAAATATGGAAGTTAGTGAAGTTAGTGAGCCACACTAAGAAGAGAATTTAGAGGAAATAGAAATAAAATTGAGCATGTGGAATTGTTGACATTATCCTTGTGTCAACTGAGATGGTGATGGAAGTGTTTCTTGGTTGAGCGTGTTGTGGCACCCAATGATATATTGGGAAGCTAGTATATAAAACAAGGTCATGGTATGAAGCATTTCTATTAAAAACTAGAATTAGAACAATTGTTATGCTTTCATTGATGTCAAACCTACTATTGAGACATTGTCAAACTTACTGGAGAACATTTGCTAATAGTATAGACTACAATATCATTTGATTGATGAAGAGGATTTGAAAAGAGGAGATAGCAAGGTGAGGTAGTCAAGTTGTCGAGGAAAGAAGTTAAGTATCATGGAATTACAATGGTTACTTGATAAGTTAGTCACTGACTAGATAATATGTTGTTTAATCATTATATGAAGTAAAGAAGACAAGTGAATTGATGTATGTGACAGATGATAAGAATTTGAGTAAAACTATAAGCTTGACCAAATACCAATGTTGGTCAATCCATGAAGGAGCTAAAACAAAAGATTAAGGAACTTAAGTAGAAGCCAAACAAATAGTATAAGTTGAGTGGTAGTTGTGGTTGAGCAACTCATTAAAGAAAGTTGGAGTATTGACTAAGCATTAATAATGACCAAGCGTGATCGCAAACATTGTGTGAGGTAGAATAATGTATATTGAGCTTTATAGTGATGAACATGCAGAAGAACTTAGTGATTTTTATTGGTGTAAATAATTATTTACTATTTACACTTTAGTTAAGTTTTCTTAGGATAATGCAGATTCATATTAGTTGTCATGTAGACACCTAGGAGTTTGCATATTCATATGAGTTGTCATTGAGCACATGTTTTCTACTACATCTCTTTATGAGATACACCTTTGCATTCTTATCCTCATATTGTGGCACATATATTCATGCACAATGGAGGATAATCCACTCTTGGTGGACATGTGCTTAGTTGTTTCTTATCTCTTTGTATGTATCCTACTCATCTTGATTGCCTGTATATAAAAGGTGTTGAAAAATATTATTCAATTATATGTTGTCTTTGATGTTATATAAAATCTCAAGCCTTTATCAAGCAGTCAATGATAACCAAGCTCACTCAAGCATTAAAGGCAATTTTTTGTATGTGTTGAGCATTCAGTTTTAACCAAGTTCAAAGATTATATTAATTGAGATTAGTCAGTTGATGAAGCCAAGTCAGTAGTAATTGATTTGAGTTGGTTATCAAAGGAAAGCCAACATGAAGTTAGTATTGACTAAGTTGGGTTAGTTAAACCATGCATAGAACTCCTATTCTAACCGAGTTGCTTAGTGAATGAAGGGATCCTCTATGTTAACCGAGTACTCAATTGTGTATTAGCCAACTATCAATATATTGAGTTTGATAAAATCATTGGTTAATACAAGCCGACTTAAGGGATGATAATTGTCTGATTAAAAGAGTATTCAATCCAACTTAACAAGGTGATTCATATAAATGATAAGTAAAGTTGAGGATTGAAATGAGGAGTTGAAAAAGATGAATTAAGGAAGAAAATTAGAAGGATATTTGTAAGAGGATAGAGTATTTGAGTTAACCAAGCTACACAAAAAAAATTGATCAAGGAGGATCAAGTAATCAAGCTAGAATAGAGCTCTGAATTAAAAAGGTCAGTTGCATCAGCAATCAGGTAAAGTTATTGATACTCTCTAATAATTGTAGTAGTGAGTCAAATTTGCTAACAGATTTAGCCAAACAACTATTTAACAAATCCTCTAACAAGGTAGCGTTTCTAGATTGAAGTGTGTGAAGACCTCTAACAAGGCCACTCCTAATAGGGTGAATTAAATCCTATAATAGGGTCATACCTAACAATGTGTTTGCAACCTTTAATAGGGTTAGCTCCTAATAGGTTTCACTTCAAAAGAGTGAAATACTATAACTTGTTGCAATTGGTGGTTTTCCTAAGTTGGGTTTCCAAGTTAAAACTTGGTGTCTCATGTATTCATGTTACTTTCCTTTATGTTTCTACAACTAAGTTAATTAAGGCTAATCACAGTTAATATTTTAAGATCCATATATTTAGTGTTAATTGAGTGACAGTAATATATTCAGTGTTAACTGAGTGATAGTAATATATTTAGTGTTAACTAAGTTTCAGCAAGGATTTCTTTTAAAGTTGCATTGACATCTTAAGGGATCTATGATTTCTTTTAGTAGTAACCGATTCACCCCTCCCCTCTCAATTACTTCTTTCCATTTTCAACAATTGGTATTAGAGCTTTTGGTGCTTCCAAATAAGATTCAAAGGACCTAAGATAAATATCAATATGTCTTACAAAAGGGAAATTCCTAAGTTGAACTGAGATAACTTCCAAGCATGATAGGAACTCATGAAGCTACACTTGGCAACCATTAGAGGCATAGCCCTAAAATACCTATAGAAAAAGTATGTGGCACTTACTAGAACTTTTACTGTGAACCAAACTGTGGAAAAGAAAAATCATAGTATAATGATGATTGACATTTATTCTACTCTCAATTATATTGAATTTGATGATGTCAAAGATTTTGCTACTGCTCATTAAATATGGATCAAGCTGAAAGATATCTTTGGAGGAGATGAAAATGTGAGGATAGCTAAGGTAGAAATTCTAAGAGGTTAGTTTGATCAAATTAAGATGAGAGAAGATGAAAAAATTGCACAATATAGTGAAATAATCCAAGCAAGTGTTGGTGCAATCAGAGCCCCATGAGGGGAAATAGATGATGTGATAGTGGTTAGCAAGGTACTCGGAACTCTTCTTCCCATTTATGCAATTAGACTTTTAGCTATTCAAGAAATGAGATGTGATCCCAAAAATGATATAACTTTGGATGCACTAGTGGGAAGGTTGACAGCCTTTGATAACTGTGTTCCTAACTTTGGTAACATTGAGTCTACATTTCAAGATAAACTATCACTCAAATAGAAAGGTGGAAAATCTAAAGGAAAATAGTTTGACAGTGAACATGAAGATGATTTTGATAATGAACTTGAAACCATTAAAGCCCTACTTGCAAGAAGATTCCCTAAAGGAAAAGAAAACTAAAAAGCTAAAATGGCCCTAATTTGTTTCTCTTATGAATAAATTGGTCATATTGTTGCAAGATGTCCAAAAAAAGAAGGCAAAGAAGAAATGGAATACAGAAAGTACAAAGGCAAGAAGGATTTCAAAATCTACAAAGACTACAAGGATAAAGGTAAGAAATATTGTTATGTGGATAAAGACTTTGAGAGTAGTGATGATGATGAAATGGTTTACATTTCTATTAAATATGAATCTGATGACGAAATTTGATAAGATGGCCCTAATTTCTCATATTGGCAAGAATGACACATAGATTATATATAGTGATTGTTCACACCACATGACTGGTGATAAAAAAAAATTGAGAACTTGGAACACTATGATGGTGGGTGAGCCAGATTTGGAAAAGATGAACCCTATTATGTAAAGGGAAAAGGTTGCATTGCATTTTCTAGTAAACTCAAATGAAATAATGCATATTGGGTTGAAGGAATGAAACACAATCTACTTAGTCTGGTACAATTGAATAACATTGGATTCAAGATAGAATTCATGAATGGAAAGGCCAAGCTATTGGATGGGAAAAGAAATCTAGTTGGGGTAGGAAATCAAACAAAAGGTAATCTACTCTATCTAGATTTAACTAAAATCTCATGTTTCCTAGCACAAGCAGAGGAAATTTGGTTATGGCATAAAATATTGTGTCATGTAAAATTTTGATAACCTAGTCAACATAAGAAAGACTAAAAGAGTGATAGGCATTCCAAGTCTAAGGAAACTTGATATGGGAAGATGGGAAAGACAAGCTTCAAAAGATAGAATTGTCATTTTGAAGAAGTTCTAGAGTTGGTTCATACAGATCTTTGTGGACCTGTTGGAATAGAAATTTACTATGGAGATAAGTACTTATTTTTTTTTTATGATTATTCTAGGATGATGAAAGTGATGTATTTGAAAGATAAATCTAAATCCTTCCAAAAATTCAAGTGGAACCTAGCTAGAGGGGAGAAGGAAATAGGAATGAAACTAAAATGTCTAAGTTCAAATAGAGGAGGATAATTCATCTCAAATGAATTCTACAATAAAAGAGGAATCAAAAGATAGGTATCTACACATGGTACACCTCAACAGAATGACATAGAAAAAAGAAGAAATAGATCCATCATGGATTGTGCAAGAACATTGATGATAGAGAAAAATGTTGCAATTAAATACTAGAAAGAAGCAATCAGTACAATAGTTCATATCTTGAACTAAGTTTAACTAAAGAAATATATATATCAAACACCTTGTGAATTATGGTATGGCTATAAATCTAATGTCTATTATTTTAGAGTATTTGGAAGAAAATTTTACATCTTAAAAGAAACAAGGAAAAATAAAATTTTCTGTGAAAAGTGATGAAGGCATATTCCTAGGATACTCCACCAAAACAAAAGCATATAAATGTATGAGTCTTACTAATCACAAGGTTATAAAAAGTGCACATATAAAAATTGATGAGTTTGTAGATAAGAGTGAAGAAAAAAGTAGCAAGGAACCTGAAAACTATAGAAACTTTGTCTACAATGAACCTATTACTTTACCTAAAATTTAAGCAAATGCAATTGGAAGTTAGCAGTCTTCACCACCCAAGTCCCCTAAGTCTCCAATTCAATCTAAATTGTAGTGAGTGGAACCTAAGTCATAGTCTAAAGGACCCAAGTCACAAATAGTATGACCCAAGCATGATTTAGAAGATCATTTTGAGCATGATGAACTAAGTGAATCAAATCCAAAACCAAGAAAGAAAGAACCTATACTTGCTAGATATGTCAGAAGGCATCATGCACCCGAGAAAATCATTGGAGATCAGTCAAAAGGAATAATGGAAAGGAACAAACTAAAAGGCACATGTTTTCTTACTAAGTTTGAACATAGAACTCTTAAAGATGCATTAGACAATGAAAGTTGGATTGAGGCAATGAATGAAGAGATTGAACAAATTGAAAGGAACAAAACTTGGACTCTTTTTTGTAGACCCAAGGAAAAAAAAGTAATTGGCACCAAATAGGTATTCAAAAATAAGTTGAATCAAAATGGAGAAGTATCAAGGAAAAAGGCAAGGTTAGCATGCAAAGGTTATGCACAAGAAGAAGGTATTGATTATGGAGAAACATTTTCTCCTATTTCAAGACTTGAAGGTGTTAGAACACTACTTTCTTATGTCTAACATAAAGGATTCAAAGCATATCAGATGGATGTAAAGTCAACTTTGTTGAATGGAATCCTAGAAGAAGTCTACATTGAGAAACTTGAAGGTTTCATAGATCCTAACAAAAGATATATGCTTTGCAAATTACACAAAGCTTTATATGGTCTCAAACAACCCCCTAGAGTCTAGTATGAAAGATTGCACAGCTATTTGAATTCATTTTGAAAGGACAACTGACAATAATAGTCGATTCATCAAGGAAGGACCAAAAAAGAAGATATTGTTGGTAGGAATTTTTGTAGATGATATATTATTCATTGGACATGATGATTTATAAAAATATTTTTTTGAGGAAATGAGTAAAGAATTTGAAATTTCAATGTTTAGAGAGATTAAATTCTTTGTTGGCCTAAAAATTCAATAAAAGAAGGATGATATCTACATTACTCAATCAAAGTACATCAAGGCGATATTGAAGAAATTTGGAGTGACGAATTCTAGACCAGTTAGAACACCTATATCTACTGGACATAAGCTTTCCAAAAATGATGATTCCAAAAGAGGTAGATCAAACAACATATAGATAAATGACTAGAAAACTTTAGTATGTAGTACGCACAAGACTTGATATTGCATTAACAATTGGTATTGTGGCAAGATTTTTTGGTAATCTAAAAGAAAATCATATGATGACAATAAAAAGAATTATGAGGTATCTAAAAGGTACTGAAGATTATGGTTTTGGTATAAGAAGGGAGGAAATTTTGAATTAAAATCCTTCATTGATGTTGATTGGGTGAGAAGTATTGATGACAGGAAAAAAACTAGTGGTGGAGCATTCATTCTTAGAAAGAGGCTAGTGTCTTGGGCAAGCAAGAAATAAATTTGCATCTCTCTGTCTATAGCAGAAGAAAAATATGTTGCAACAACTATCAATTGTTTCAACATCATTTGGTTCAAACAACTATTATTAGGTATGAAGGAAGAAATCAAGGATCTAGCAGTTATATTCTATGATAACACCAATGCGATTAACATATCCAAGAATCTAGTGATGCATACCAAAACAAAGTACATTACAATAAAATATCATATTCTAAGAGAATTAGTGCAAGAAAAAGTGGTGAGATTGGAATATGTGAATACAAAATAAAAAATTGCAAACATATTTACCAAGCCATTACCTAAGGATGCGTTTTTTATATCTAACAAGTAAGCTAGGGGTATTTCCCATATCTAGATCTCAATAAAAAAAATTAGATGCATCAACTAACTTTTTGAAGATTAGTCAAGTTGAGGTAATATTGTAAGAGAAGACTACATTTGAATCAATACATCAGGTACATGGTAAATTCATTAAATGTTTTCTTTGGCATGAGATGTCAAAGAGAGAGTGTTTTCTATCATACCAAAGAAACTTTGTATTAGTAAGTTAGAGGGAGAGATTATAGTCAAAGAAGTCAGAGAAAATCATTCTATAGGGAGAGATTAATGAAAGACGGAGTTCTTGGTAATAGAGGGAGTTCTTATGGATGAGAATAAAAATCAAACTAAGGATATTATCCTTCTATTTTTGCTATAAAATGTCTATGTACTATGACATATTGTGTTTCCATCAATGCCAAAGAGGGAGATTGTTGAAAAAAAAATTCACTTGTAAGTTCTCTTTGATGTTTACAAAATGGTCAAGCCTTTATAGAGAATTCAGTAATAGTCGAGCTCACTTGGGCATTGTAAGGAAATTTTCTATATGTGTCAAGCATTCAATTTTAACCAAGTTTAAAGATACTATTAATTGATCTTAGTCAGTTAATGAAGCCAATTCAGTATTAACTGAGTTCACTCAATTATCAAAGGAAAGTCAACATAAAGTTAGTATTTACCAAGTTGGGTTGGTTAACCACATAACTCCTATTCTAACCAAGTTGATTAGTGAATGAAGGGATCCTTTGTGTTAACTGAGTACTTAATTCTATATTAGTTGACTATCATATTAAGTTTGATAAACTTATTGGTTAATACAAGTTGACTTAAGGAATGATAATTGATTGATTAAAATAGTATTCAAGCCGGCTTGACAAGGTGATTCATATAAATTATAGATCAAGTTAAGGATTGAAATATGGAATTGAAGAAGATGAATTAAGGAAGAAAATTAGAAGGATATATGTAAGAGGATAGAGTATTCGAGTTGATCGCATTGCAAAGAACATTTTGATAAAGGAGGATCAAGTAATTAAGCCAGAACAAAGATCTAGATCAGCAAAGTCAGTTGCATTAGAAATTAGGTCAATTTATTGTTACTCTCTAATAATTTTAGTAGTCAGTAATATCTCCTAATAGAGTTAGCCTAATAGCTATTTAGCCAATCCTCTAACAAGGTGGCATTTCTAGTTGATGTATCTGAAGACCTCTCACAAGGCCACTCCTAATAGGGTAAATTAAATCCTCTAACAAGGTCACACCTAACAATTTTCTTTGTAACCTATAATAGGATTGACTCCTAATAGGGCTCACTTCAGAAGACTAAAAAATAGTAACTAGTTGCAATTAGTGGTTTTCCCAAATTAGGTTTCCATGTTAAATCTTGGTGCCTCATGTGTTCATGCTATTTTCCTTTATATTTTTGTAGATAAGTCAATTAAGGCTAATCACATTTAATATCTTAAGATCCATATATTCAGTGTTAACTGAGTGACAGTAATGCATTAACTATTAACCAAGTTTCAACAAGGATTTATTTTAAAGTTGTGTTGACATTTTAAGAGAACTAGAATTTTCTTTAGTGGTAATTAATTTACCCCTCCCTTCTCAGTTAATCCTTCCCATTTCTAATAAAATGGACTTCTATGATGTATTCTTCCAATTATCTGATTAATCCATTCTCATTTGACCATATCTTGTCTCTCTTGTGCCATCTCTTGAGCTTCTAGATCTTGACATTTCATTCTTTCCTTAGGAAAATTCTTACATGGTATGGAATCTTGAGGTAGATTCATGCATGGTATTCGAGCTATACCAAATTCCTACAATTTCCAAGTGATAAAAAAATTTACATTTTGTAAAATAATCAATTTTAAGGCTATCACAGTTGAATTTTTTGGATTAGTCAAAACATGTGGAAGAAAATGATTGATGAGATGGTGTATTGAATGCATAAGTATTTTTTTTTAATGTGATCAAAGGCAAGGATTTAATTAGAAGTTTCTAGAAGTATTAAGAAAGGAGAAGGATAAAAAAATTATGGAAGGATTTGATGAATCTAACCTAACCCTAAGATCTATAGTGATGTGTAAATGGAAAATGATTGAAATTACCTATTTAAGGAGGCATACGAGATGTTTTCTAAGGTTGATTCATTGTTGATTAGAGATCTTAAGGAGAACCTGTGAAGAATTTAGTAGTAGAGGAGAAGTAAGGAGATTAGTGAAGTGTGATTTCTTGAAGGGAAGCCAAGAAGATCATTGATGGAGATGATAATGGAGGCTAGTCAATGAGCCAACAAATGAGCAAATAGAGATGTAGATTTTCAAAGTGAGTTGTATTTTATAGATCAAACCTATGTTTTATATTCTAACCATTATGATAGTCAAAATCCTTTAACCAAGGTTGGCCTACTTCATTTTTGAAATACTTTAATGAAGGTGAAATTCTAATGGAATGATTCAAAGTCCTCTAACAAGGTCACTCCTAATAAGGTGATTAAATCCTTTAACATGGTCAAATTTAACAACATGTTCTATAACTTGTAATAGGGCTAGTTCTTAACCAATGTCACTTTAGAAGAAGGAAAAAATCATAGCATATATTACTTGACCTAGTTTTTTCCCAAATTGGATTTCCACATTAAATCCTAGTGTTAGTTTTATTTAGTTGTGTGAATTCTACTTTATGCATGTTATTTTCACAGTTCTTTATTTTACTATTAGTTGACATACATACACATAACAAAGAGTTAAATTGCTAAACATATGTATTATGGATTGACTTGTTTAATTAGATTGTTTCATGCTATTAAAATTTGAAATATTTGGTGCTTGCAAGTAAAGTTGGAAGGGACTTATAGTTAAAGATCAAGAGAGATACCCAAGTTGAGCAAAGATAACTTCCCAGTATGGAAGCAATTGATGAGGTTCCACTTATCTAGTATTATATATTTTACATCATACTACTTGGACAATGAATACATTGATGTACCAAGACTAATGATGGTTGAATAGATGAAAGAGAAGAAGGAGCACAACCAAATGATAATTAAACTAGTAACATCCCTAAGCTATGTTGAATTTAATGATGTGAAGGATTGCACTACTTCAAAGAAAATGTGGTATAAGTTAGCTCAAATCCATGGAGGAGACAAAAATTTATTAATGGATAAGGAAGAAAGCTTGAGAGGAAAATTTGATTATTTGAGAATGAAAGAAGGTGAGATTGGCACAATATTATGGTCAAATCAAAGAGATGGTGAATGCTATTAGAGGAGTTGGAGGCATCATATTTGATGATACTATGATAAGTAAGTTATTGAAGACTTTAATTTTTATCTACACAATTAGAGTATCTACAATTTAAGAACTAAGATGTACACTTGGTAATGATCTGAACTTGTAGAGTCTAATTGGAATTTTGACTACATTTGAACTATCAAAATTTGATAAATATTCACCTATTAGTGCTAAATATTCTTTTAAGGCTCAATTAACCCTTCATGGATATAAGAGAATGAAGAAGAGAAAGTATGTAGAAAGTGATAGTGAATATTATGATGATCTTAATGAGCTTGAAGCAGTATTGGCTAGAAGGCTACCAAGATGAAAAGGAAAATACAAAGATCAACTCCCTATTATTTATTTTACATGTAACAAACTTGGTCATATTACTGCAATATGTCTTGATAGAGATGAGAAGGAGGAAAGGAAAGACTTTGAATACAAGGAAGGAGAGACAATAAAGACAACAAAGGTAACAAAGTCTGCAAAGATAAATGTAAGAAATATTGCTACATTGTTGAACAAGATGGTTCTAATAGTAATGTGAATGATCATGATGAAGAAGTTGTTTATGTTGCAATCAAAGATTATTGTGATGAAGATGAGAAAACTACATTGATTTCATATGTGGGTAAGAATGATAAATGGATAATTGATAGTGATTTCTCACATCATATGAATGGCGATACAAGTAATTTTGAGAAGTTAGAACATTATAATGGAAGTAGTGTTAAGTTTGGAAATGATGCACCATACTATATGAAAGGTAAAGGATTAATTATACTAAATGATAATATTAGATGTGAGAATGCATATTGGGTTAATGGACTAAAGTACAATTTATTGCATGTGGCAAAACTAGTCAATTCAGACTACTGAATTGAACCCCAAAATAAGAAGGAAAAGATCTATGATGCTACTAGTGAACTAATTGGAAGTAGAGAGGAAAACAAGAGGTAACTTATTCTATATAGACCTATTTGAAGATACATGTTTATTTGCACAAGTTGAGAATGTTTTGCTATGGCATAAGAGACCATGTCATGTGAATTTTGATAATTTGTATTAGTAAGATGAAAAGAGTTAGTGGGTTACCAAGATTAAGAAAATCCAATAAAGTTATATACAAACAATCTCAAATGGGTAAAATGACAAAGTCTAATTTCAAGAGAAAGACCTATTATTTAGATGATATTTTGAAGTTGGGTCATACTAATTTGTGTGGTCTTATCAGAGTGCAAAGATATTATGGTGACAAATATTTCATTCTAATTGTTGATAAATTTTCTAGAATGATGAGTGTGATGTTTCTTAAAGAAAAAAATTGATGCATTTCAAACATTTAAGTGGTACTTGGCTAGAGTTGAAAAGGAAATAAGATATAGTCTAAAGTTCTTTAGATTAGATAGAGGAAGTGAATTCATATCTATTGAATTCAACATATTTTGTAATGACAAAAGAATAAAGAGACAAATAAGTGCACTAGGACTCCACCACAGAATGGTAGAAATGAGAGAAGGAATAGACAAATCATGTACTGTGCAAGGACATTGATCATGGAGATGAAATTTTTACAAATTTACTAGATAGAAGTTGTAAGTCTAGTACAATAGTCTATACTCCAAATTGAGTTCATGTGAAGAAAGGTTAAAAAAAACATCTTTGAAACTTTTGTATGGCTATGCACCTAATCTAATTTTTTTCAAAGTGTTTGGAAGCAAGTGTTACCTATTGAAAGATGCAAGAAAAGGAAAACTTGATGCAAAAAGTGATGAAGGCATTTTCCTAGGATATTCCCCTAGAAACAAAGCTTAGAAGTGTTTGAATTCTAATACCCATAAAATTGAGGATAGTGCAAATGTTGGAGTTGATGAATTTTTAGAAAAGAATGAAGAAGAATGAAAGAAATAATATTAAGAGCACAAATTTTGTCTATATCTATGAAGGTGAACCTAACACTTTACTTGAACCATAGAATGAGGTTTTGAAGCATCAATAGCCAAGCACTGCTGAGGTGTTGTAGAAGACCTCTATTGCACATCAATAGATTGTCAAGCACTAGGTAAAGGAGATGAGTTATAGATAGAGGCTACCAGCTATCATATAGAGAAAGATGGGTTGTAACTAGAAATACTTAAAAAGAAGAAGAATAAGCATGATTCATTGATCCATAACAAGAAGAAAGGAGACCTAGACCTATCTTGGAAAAGTATGTGAGAACAAATCATGTACCAAATCAAATCATTGGAGAGAAAGATTTAGGATTCATGAAAAGAAGAAGACTAAAGAATGATACATGCTTATTGTGTGAGTTTGAACCCAAAGAAGTTAAACAATCTTTGGAGAATAAAGATTGGATTGGAGCAATGAATGGAAAAATTAAGAAAATTGAGAAAGTTAAGAAATGCACATTAGTACCAAGGCCAAAGGATAAGAATGTGATTTCAGCTAAGTGAGTTTTCTTAAATAAGATGAATGAGAAAGGTGGAGTAACAAGGAATAATTCAAGACTAGTTTGCTAGTGATACATGCACAAGGAGGAGTTGACTATGGTGAGACTTTTTCTCTAGTTACAAGTTGGAAGGAGCGAGAAATTTTTTTGCATATGCTTCTTACAAAGGATTCAAAGTATACCAAATGAATGTAAAATTTTCATTTCTAAACAAAATCTTAGAGGAAGAAGTCTACATTGAACAATGCAAAGGTTGTGTTGATCCAAGGAAGAGGAATATGGTATGTAAGTTACACAAAGAATTGTATGGTTTGAAGTAAGCCTCTAGAGAATGGTATGAAAGGATACATACTTATTACTGAAAATTGATTTTTCAAGAACTAATGACAATAGAAATCTATACTTGAAAAATGAATCTGAAAGTAAAATACCACTAGCTAAAAATTATGTTCATGATATCATATTTGGAGGAAAAGATTCAATGTGTAAGCTAGTCATTTGCTAATGAAATGAAGAAGGAATTTGAGATGTCAATATGTGGAGAGATATAATTCTTTGTTGGATTGCAAGTCTATCAAATGAAAGGTGGTATGTATATTACTCAATCCAAGTATATCAAGGAGATATTGATGACTTTTGGAATGGAATACTCAAGACTAGTTAGAACACCTATGGTTACTGGACATAAATTGTCAAATAATGATGATTCTACTAAGGAAAATCAAATACTATACAGGTTAATAATTTGAAAACTACATTATGTTGTATGTAGAATACCTAATATTACATTAACAGTTGGAAATGTTTCTAGATTTTATGATAATCCTAGAGAAAATAATATGATGGTAGTGAAAAGGATGCTGAGATATTTGAAAGGAACAACACACTATGGATCATAGTACAATAAAATGATAAGTTTGAGTTGAAGGTTTTCACTGATGCATATTGGGATGGAAATGTTGATGATAGAAAGAGTACAAGTGGACATACTTTCTTTCTAGACAAGAGACTGATTTCATGGACAAGAAAGAAGCAAAACTATATTTCACAATCTGCAATAGAGGTTGAATATGTTGTTGTAGCAATCAATTGTTCTAATGTGTTGTGGATCAAGAAATTGTTGAAAGTTATGAATGAAGAGATTACTGAACCTATATTTATTTATTGTGATAAAAAAGTGCTATAAACATATCAAAGAACATTTTGATGCATACAAAGACTAAACATATTGAGATCAAGTATCATTACTTGAGAGAGCTAGTACAAGATAAAGAAATGAAATTAGAATATGCAAACACAAAAGAGTGAGTAACTAACATATTCACAAAGGCACTACCTAAGGATTATTTTGAGTATCTAGAAGGTAAGTTAGGCATCATTCCCCTACTTGAAGAAAACTAAGAACAAATTCACAAATGTATCAATTATTATAATTAGAATATCTTAAAGATTGATGTAGGAGGTTACACTTTAGGACCTACCTAAAGGTGTGAAAACCAAGAAACTAAACTATGAGTAGATGAAGTTATAAAGAGTTATGAATCAAGATGAAGGAATGGCATTTTTATCAGTAAGAGAAGTGACATGAAGATGTATGCTAAGAGCTATGAGAAGAGATGTATATGATGGATGATATCTTTGGCATTGTTGTCGAAAAGGGAGAATGTGTTCAAGCTAACACAAAAGTTACATATAAAGATGGAGACATATGTTTCTAGAGGTCTAGTCATCTATAGATCAGAAGAAGAAGCTATTAGCAAAGAGAGAGTAGTATACCATTGAGAAGTTTGAAACCTATAGTGATACTACTACAGTTGATGTTAGAGGGAGATTCCAGAGACTGCATTAGACGAGAATCAGAATGAAACTAAGAAAGAGAAAGAAAAAGCACAAAGGGAATTGAAAGTAAAAGTTCAAAAAAAGATATAATAAATATTTTGGATTGCATGGTAACAAGAGGTGCTGCCAACAATACCAAAGAGGAAGATTGTTGCAAACTACATACATGATACAATTACTATGTTATCATTGATTTCAAACCTATTGGAGAATTTTTTTATAATATTGTAGAGTGTCATATCATTTGATTAATGAAGAGGATATGAAAAGAGGATATAGTAAGGTGAACTAGTCAAATTATTGAGAAAAGAAGTTAAGTATCATGCAATTATAAAGGGTAATTGATAAGTTAGTCATTGACAAAATAATGTGTTGTTTAATCATTACATGAAATAAATAAAAATTGAATTGATTTATGTGAGATATGATAAGAAGTTGAGTAAAACTATAATCTTGATCAAATATAAAAGTTGGTCGGTAAAGAGCTAAAACAATTAAGAAACTTAAGTAGAAGCCAAACAAACAACATAAGCTAAGTGATAGTTAGGACTAAGCAAGTCATTGAAGCAAGTTGGAGTATTGATCAAGTCTTAGCAATGATTGAACATGATAGTGAATACTAAGCAAGGTAGAACAATGTATTTGAGCTTCATAGTGATGACCTAGCCAAAGAACTTAATGATTGTTGAGTGACAACAAATATTTTAGTTTGTGAAAGAATCAAGTTTAATGTTGACATAGTTGATTTTTTTTATTAGTCAAAATGTGTGGATTATAAGGATTGATGATTGGCATATTTAATACATGGAGAGATTTTTTATGAAATCAAAGTTAAGGAATTTAATCAGAAGTTTCAAGAAGTATCAAGAAAGGAGAAGGAGAAAAAATGATGCAAGGGTTATATGAATCTGACCTAACCCTAAGATCTATAGTGATGTTTAAGAGGAAAAATACCAAAATTATCTATTTAAGGAGATGTAAGAGATGCTTTTAAGTTTGGTTAATTGTTGATTGGAAATCTTAAGGAGAACTTGTGAAGAAGAGAGTAGAAGAGAAGTGAGGAGATTAGTGAAGTGTGACTTCTTGAAGGGATTCCAAGTATATCAATGGATGATAACCGAGGCCAGTCAATGAACCAAAATATGAGTGAATGGAGATCTAAATTTGCAAAGTGAGTTGTATTTTATAGATCAAACCTAGTTGTTACATTATAAGCATTGTGATCGTAAAAATACTTTAATCAAGGTTGACCTAATAGTTATTTTGTAAATCCTTTAATCAAGGTGACATTCTAATAAAATGATCCAAAGTACTTTAACAAGGCCACTCCTAACAAGGTGATCAAATCCTTTAATTAGGTCACATTTAATAATGTGTTTTGTAACCTTTAATATAGTTGGATCTTAACTGAGCTCACTTCAGAAGAGTGAAAGAGTGGTAGCATATTACATGGTGGTTTTTCCCAAATTGGCTTTCCACATTAAATTTTGGTGTCAAAGTGTTATTTACTTGTGTCAATGCTACTTTATGCATGCTATATTTATAATTGTTTATTTTAATCTTAGTCAACATACGTACACATAATAGAGAGTAAAAGAATGTTAAATTGCTAATGATATGTTATATAGACTGAGCTATTTAATGAGATTGTTTGAAGTTCTTAAAAGTTGAAATTGGTACATCTAGACCTGAGGATAATTGATTCACTCTCTGCCAACCTCTTAGTTATTATAAATCATTTTAACAATTTATTATGCCTTAACTACATTAAAAGTAATATTTTTCTATAAATTGGGGTATGAAATACACATTTGTTGACCCTAAATTTTTTAGTTTACAAAGTGATATTTGTGCAAAGTAGAGTAATTTTTGTGAGTTGTTGAATCAAAATCTTGTGAATTTTACTAAGGATTTATGTATACAAATAAATTTTATGTGAAAGATAGTAAACTAAACTAGTTTAACGATATTTACCAAAACCCTAAATTCTCATAATGGCACCAATATGTCAAGTCATCAAAGTTAAGTAAGATTAATTTGGTTTGTAATGAGGACTAAAAAGAGTCTACTTCTATAAATCAAACCCTAAAATTGCTACTCAAATCAATGAGTTTGGTGCATTATCTTCTATACCCCTAGGGGTTTTACTTGTTAATCACATACAAGCCTTTAATCACTACAAAATCAATGAAGTTGGGAATTATGAATTGCAAAAACATACAATGATCTATGTGTTGATGGACACCTAAAGGAAGAAGATAAACATTTGGAAACCAAGGGTTTGACAAATGCTCTTCATTTCCCAAAGTTATTTAAAAATTAATGGATCAAGATCATGTTGATTCATGTACATGACATGAAAATGTAGCTAGATTAGTCTATCAACATTACTAGAGATGTTATTCACATATCGACTGGGTATCCCATTGTAGAGAAGGACAAAGCTATTAGAGCCTCACAAAGAATAGAAATTAAAGACAATACTAGTGTTTAATGAAATAGAAGAGGTTTAAAATTTTCCACAATAACTGATCTAGAGACATAGTTTGGAACATATTTCATTGCATACAAGATTTATTAATCTAGCTAGCCAAACAACTAGTAGTAAATATGAAGATGTTTGGGTTGCGAAGACCAACACCTATAAATTTTGTTCATTGTTGTTATGTACATTCTTCTATTTGAAAAAAAAAATTCCAATACTTGGCAATGTAAACTAGTATATGGATAGACTTGTTATTTATTATATAAATGAATACATTCACAGGAAAGGAGAAAATTTTGAGAGTGTCATGTTTGCATATTTTAATAAATTTAAGGAAAGAATGCATCAAAGATGTAGTATTCCACCTTAACTTGTTGATAAATACAAAGATGGCATATATGTTTCTTTGTGATACTGATAATACTTTGATATAGGCAGTTGAACCAAGGGTTACAATATGGTTAGAGGCCATGAACTATGAAATCAATATTGACTAAGAAACCAAGGCTATAAAAGCAATACTAAATGAGCTAGTTAATAGGAAGGTTAATCCCTTTAGATCCTATGAACAAGAAAAGAAAACAATTAAACTTGACATTATAGCTCCTAGAATTGACAAGAAAACCTAGGAAATGATTCACAATTTGGAGGGAGAAATTGATGAAGGAAAGGAGATTAAAGTGTTAATGCTTAGCGAGTGTAAAGGAGAGGAAAGTGAAGGTAAAGGAGATAAATAAAATGCACTTATTGTGATTTTCCCCTAGGAGAAGAAGAAAAAGAGAAAATAAGTTAACACTTCATTGAGCCCTAAAGCTACATGGTCCGGGACCAAAGCTACTACAGAGGTCACTCCATCTTTTAAGAAAGGAATTGCTATTGTAATCAAGGCTACAAAATCACAAGTGAAAAATAACATAAGAGAAAGGAAATTCCTACATCCTCAAGCCAACAAAACAAGAGAAAGAGATGTAAGCTAATTGTAGAAGAGGATAGTGAAAAAACATAGTCTGATGACATCTGCTAGTTTAGAGTGGTGGTAAGTTAAAAGAATATAACTATTGATGAAATTGTTATTCACATATAGAATTTTGAGGATTTGGAGTATTCAAATGTATCAAATATCCTAAGTTGGATGATGGTGACAAACAAAAGATTGAAGATGTATTGATTGAATTGATGTATAATTTTAAGTATGGACCTATTGAGATTAGTAATATAATACTAGAAGAATTGTATAAGAAGATTACTAATAGATGGAAATATGCCTTAAATACCATGTGCTAGATGAGATAAAGTGTGTTATTTATTGTAATGTTAGAGTTTCATGCATCTGAAATAAGTGAGGCATTAAAAGTATCTAAGAAAACATTCTTGCAAAAATCAAGGGTGCTACAAGTTTTGAGAAGAAGATTAAAGAATGTAGATGAAGATGGAAAAAGAGTGTGAAAACACATATTTAAGATTGAATGCACCAAGGAGGTTGCACTCACATAGAAGAAATTGAGAAATAAATTGAACTTGGTGATAGAGAGGATGCATTTGAAAATTTTTTAGTTCAAGATGTTATGGATGACATTAGCGATATGGTGAAAGGCATAGCTGAAAAATATGATAATGTAACTATTGAAGATCTTATTGGTGAAGACCCAACTAATAGAGTGAAAATTTGATGAAGATGAAATGATAAACACAGAGCTTAATGTTGAAGAATAGCCATGCACTAAGTCAACACACATGCACATACTAGGTTATACAACTATAATCAAGAAAATAAAGGAATATAAGAGGCCCAAGATACAAAATGGGAATACTAATACTAGTTATTCTTTCAATTCATTTGTTAATAATGTGCCAATGGATATAGAAACAACACAAACTAAGCACCAAGATCCAATGACTCAAGAAGGAGATAAGGGAACTGAACAACATAATGGAGATGGAAATGATGGCACTATAAAGACAGGATGAGATACTAAGGGTAACACATTAGATGATTTTTATGTAGGTAATAGGTCATAGGACTATGGACCTTTGAGTGAGGGATAAAAGGGGAAAGGTCAACTAGAGAAAATTTCACAAGGTGAATAAGACAGGGATGAACATTAACAATATGAGGTTAATCCTCATGTGTCACATATTCAAATATTTATTTATCCAACACTTGAACAAGGGATTATAGAAGGAGAAGATAAGAAAATTAAGTACACAAAAATGAAAAACCAAGCATAGAAGGCTCCTCTGCTACTAAAAATGTCGCCAAGTACAAGCATGACTACATCAAAAGATAAGAAGCAAAAAAAGAAGAAGACAACATCAATAAAGTCTAATCCTATTACATTATACAAAGTTATTGTCATACCTAGTTGGGACCCTAAGACTCTAGACCCATATTCCCTAGTGAAATTAGGATAGTTATGTTCTTAGAAAGTGTAACAAGATAGATTTTTTTTTAAAAAGATGAAGTTTAAACAACTGCTAGTTGACATCAACGATATCTTGTTGGATGTTGTTCTTGATACAATTGTAGAAAAAATAGCCTCCATTTTCGAACAACTTATTTTATTAGTTGACAAGGTAAATGGATCTAACGTAGATGCCCAAGAGAATCTCATGGAAAGGAAAAAGGATAAATTTGGAAGACAAGTGATGGAAAAGGTAGAAAAAAACATTGCAATCCATAAATTGAAACTTTCCACTTTTGTTACCGAGATAGAGACTCTTGTTTAAAATAAACTCTCTTTGTTTAAGAATTTATGCAACATTTTTCATCTCATCAAGAAATTAAGGATAAATTACAAAAAATTGGTAAGGATATGAAGTGCATTATGGATCATTAAATGTTACCAAGGTTCCTACTTGGTTTACTACTCTCAAGAAAACTTATATATACCTAGGCTCAACATGAACTATTAGAAGAAGAAGTCAAGAAAAGGGCCAAGATAAATGAGATGCAACCTTTTTTACTACCTCATCTTGAGGTCATGCAAAGACACATTAAGAAGGTCGAGGATTTTATAGTTACACCTGGTCTATCTCCTAGAGATCACATGTTGGATCTCAAAACCAAGTTACGTATGGAGAAGTTAGTATTAAAAATAGTGAAGAATAACTAAGACATCACTATGAATGTAATGATGAAGACTCACCAAAGGTTTCTTGACAAATTGTAAGTACATATTTATGAAGAAATTTTAATGTTTTGTGTTTATATTTTTGGCATAAGTGTTAAAAAGGGGGAATATGTATGTGTGTGTACGTACAAGGGAGAGTATAGATATAATATGTCAGGAGATTTAAGGATTGATAATGTATAATTTCTACATAAAAAGAATTTTGAAAAGAATTTTGCAAAATGCACACTATAATAAGAGTAAGGACATGATGCAAATGAAGTATATGCTGAAGGGGAGTTAAAGAATTTCACTAAGATAGTTTTTTACCTATCATGCCTAAGGTTTTTTCCACTAAAGCCAAAGGGGGACAATTTTACTCCTAAACACATCTATTATTGTTATTAGTACAAAAATTTGGGTAGTGAGAACATAATATGTTTGTTGGTAAAAGTTGTTACTGAGCCATAGCATATAAAACAAGTCAAGAAAGAACATAAGTGAAAGTATGAATCAAGTTGTAACTAACCACTATATATACTAAGAAGTTATATGGACACAAAAAAGATCTAACTAAGCTAGAAAAGCTCAACTGAGTCACAAGGACACTATATGACAACATATCTACCAAGGATGTAAAGAGTACTTACTGAGCTACATAGGAAGAACCTAGAAGTTTGGAAGTGAGAAAGGATGTTTTTACAGATCAAGAAGAATATGGTAATATTTATTGGGAACAAAGACTTGACTAGTGATGATCCTAAGATAGAATAAGAAACAATGAAGTAAAAGAAGATTAATAAGATGGTAAAAATGATTCGAGATCATCCATTTAGATCAATGGTATAATCTAGAAGTTTTTTTTTACCCTAATTAGGTCATGGATTGAAAGTGGAACAATAATTCTATTTAAGGACCTAAAAGGAACAATTTAAAGTTATTGATTGATCTTCTATAATTGAAGTAATGTTGAAGAGTGGATATGATAGAGGAATGAGAATGTAAATTTGCTATAGAGAAGAGCACCAATTAGTAAAAGGGAAGGATTTGGTACATGATTCAGTGGAGGTGATAAAGGGATTGAGAAAAAGATAGATCTAGATAGATAAGTAAGTTTCATCAAATCAACTCAAGCTCGCTGTTATTTTCTCACCATTGTAGCACATTAATCCTTTAGTAGGCTAGACTTGACATTTATTTATAAATCTCTAAACTGAGTGCACACATTGTATTTGTGTTACTAAATCTTTGAGAAAGATAGCTCCATATAGATCTTTTGTATTACTCTTGAAAAATGACATTAGTAAAAGTGACAAAAATAATTGTAGCCCTAACAAGGCAACCTCTTACTATGGTAGTAATGGATTTGTGGGTGTCATCCCCACTGTAATTTTTCATCTAACTAGGATTTTTTGCATGTCCACATCTTTGTGTCATGTTTTGTGATGTTATAATTCATGTTTACATGTATATGTTGAAGTAGACCAGTTATATTTTCTCTCCATGTTGATAGCATATGTGGGTTATTAATGTTCAACCTATCATCATTTCTAGTTAGTTCAAAGCATTTGTGCCCTACTTCATTACGATATAATGATGCTTGTTCACATTCTTTCCAAGGTGCTTTATATCTACATTTCATTTATTTACCTTTCATGCATAGGCACATCCTCTCAGTACATTGAGTGTGCCTTTGAACATGATTAACCAACTCTTCATAATCAACTAAAGGATTAGTAGAAGTTATTTCAGTTGTATTTAAAAGACATGGATCTTTTGTTGGAGCTCTATGTTGAAATTTGTCCATTTCTACTTTTGAGCAAGGGTTCATAGCTGAAACATATTTTTCAAAGAATTGTTTGGCCTTTTCGACTGCTTTAGGGTTTTCCCAATCAAGTGTGTCCATATTTGGAGCATTTTTAATCCAAATGACACCATGTGCACAGATCCTCTTCCCTGCCATTCTGAGAGATACCAATAATTGGTTGCTTCCATGAGCTTATCAATTATCTCCTCATGAATTTTTTTGAAGCATTGGTGTAGATATAGTGATGTTGTATGTGGGTTATTAATACATTGTTTGTTGGTAAGCAATGAAGATGGTACATTTGGGGAAGAATACTATGCAAATTAGGCCATTTAGTGTCTGTTGACTCAATATGAAGAAGAAAGTTGGAGATCCTATTTGGGTTATCAAACTTGTCAACTCTATATGACGTGTATTCTAGAATGCTCTTGTCCCTCATAAAATAGACCCAAAGTGCATCAGTTCTTCTGCGAGTTGATTGTCAGGTAGGTTAGTAAGGTGGGAGCAAAGGTCTTCTATAGTGGATGGTGTATCATCCTCCACTCTTCATTTGATAAATATAGATGCAGTAGACTAGCTACAATGACACATCATATAAAGATTCAAGAGGAAGTATCTAAAGCGTAGATATTGGCCAAACCTATTATCATGGTAATGAATAAGATGCACAACATATTCATGGATTTTGACTTTTCTAGCACGAGGTTGCATGGGTAGTGCAGTACTATTTGGGAAAAGTGTGGGAAAGGCCATGTCAAACAAGCCCTCAATAGTATAGTCATTATCGATGGCCAAACCATGATGTCATCTATCTCTTGTTCTATTTGTAAAGAATCTTTTATGATCCATAGCTGACGGTGTTTGTTTGGTAGGCTCATCATAAATGATGTTGAATATTGGGAGGCATCTTCCATATCACATTGTATGTTTTCAACTGAAGCAGTTGTCAAAGGTAGAGGTTTGCTGAAATCATCAACTATATGTAGCATTTGTGAAATATTGGTAGTGCAAGTAGGAAGCATTGATAATTCCAAACTGTCTATTTCTACATCTTTGTAGTAAGGGTCAAATTTGATCTTGTATGAGAGTGCATTGTGAACATGGCTTCTACTAACATAGCAATCATAATGCTTCCCACCTATATTTAGTCTTCAAACCATTAAGACATCTAGTTGATCAATTGTAAGTGGTAAATATTTCATAATTGTTTGAATATCCTGGGAAAAGCTTATTGTGTGGCCACTATATTTGTATTGCACACCGTGAGCATGGGTTACTTGCAAGATGGGAGTAACACGTGTAATAAGCATCTCCTCTACTTGGGTGAGAACCCTTAACATAGTTGGTTGCTCACAGGGGTCCATTTTGTTGGCTTCTAAGAAATGATGTATTCCCCTCTTAGAAAAACATCTCTTACAAGTTATAACTCCATTTGATGTACACACATTCATACCAGGGTAGCACTCCTTACAGGTAGTACATGTTTTCAGTTGTGAGAGGGCATCTATCCTAGTTCTAAATCTATGGGTTGCATCTATATATTTTGAGGAAAATTGGAAATCGATGTGGTCCATTGATTGTTGACAAGGAGGGATTTGTTCATTAGGATTTTGTGGTGCATTCATGGAAGGTTGTGGTGTAGGAGAACTTGTAGAACCATGCAAGTGGTTGGGGAATGGTTAGTTTAGTGTTGACTGCAAATGTTGGTAGCGTTGAATGCAATGACATGCTCTAACTTCTTCTCTATGGCAACCATAGTATACACGACTTCTCTTGCATGATTGCATAGAAACACTATTACTATGGATGGGCTGTCTATCTTGATTAGGAACAACAGGAAAAATATCTTGAATTGGATAGTAAGAAGAACAATGTATTTCTATCCTTTATCCTTGAACTATTTGAAGTCTTTCTTGCCATTGTACTTGTGACCTTTCTTCTCAGTTTTGTTCTACTTATTTGGGCACCTAGAAGCAATATGTCCAATTTCTTCACAAGAAAAATAGATTAGAGTAACTTTACCTTTGTATTTTCCTTTGCCTCTTGAATATTTTCTTGCTAGTAGAGCTTCAACTACTTCAAGATCACTATCTAAACTTTGTTCTAATTCTTCATCACTTTCTGATTGTGGTTCCTTCATCTTTTTCCCTTTTTCTTTGAGTGAAAGCTTGGCTTCAAATGCTGATTCAACATTCTTGGTAGTTGGAACATAGTTGTCATAGTTGTCTAGCTCAAATGCAGTCAATCTTCCAACTATGGCCTCTAAATTTATTTTATGATTTGCCTCACATCTCCTTTCTTGAATTGCAGAGACTCTGATTGCATAAATAGGAAGTAGGGTTCTAAGAACTTTACTTATAACTGTCTCTTCACTAATATCTCCTCTAGATGCTTTGATTGCACTAACACATACTTTAACTCTTTCAACATACTTTGCAATGTGTTCATCCTCTCTCATCCTCATTTGATCAAATTTCCCTCTCAAACTTTCTACTTTGGCTCTTCTCACATTATCATCTCCTCCATAGATTTCTTTCAGCTTGCTCCACATTTCAAAGGCAGTTTTGCAATCCTTTATGTCATCAAATTCTTCATAACTCAGAGCAAATGCTATATCAAATGCTATATCTATCATCATGTTATTGTGAGTCTTCTTTTCAGCAATATCATTGATAGATAATGTACTAGAAGGTTCTTCATATTTTTCATCAAGGTACTACAACCCTATATCACCAATGGAAGCCAGATGAAGCCTCAGCAATCCTTGCCATGCTGAGAAGTTGTCCCTATTAAGTCTTGGAATTTCTCTTTTGTAAGACATCGTGATCTTTAGCTTAGATCCTTGAAATCTTTTCCTGTAAGCACCAATAGCTCTGATACCAATTGTTGGAATTAAAGATAGAGTAACTGAGAGGGGGGGTGAATCAGTTACTACCAAAATTAATCCACTAATCCCTTAGATGTCTTAAAGATCTAGTTACTATTTTTACTTGATAAAAAACTACTATAACTTGGTAAATTAAACTATTACTTTCCTTTTAAGCAATCATGCATGTAACTGAAAATAAAGTAAACGCAAGAGACACCAGATTTAACGTAGAAACACAATATGAGAAAAACTACCAAGTAACTAGTCACCAATTTTAACGCTCTTCTGAAGTGAGCCCTATTAGGAGCCAACCCTATTAAAGGTTACAATACACACTATTTATTTTTTTAATATCATGTAAACACTATTTTATAGAGCTCAAAGTCAAAAATATTCTCATATAGATTTAATAGCATTTTAACTAGATATAGTATATTGTAATTAAAAATTTATACAAGTACGTATTTTAACACTCGAAAATATTTTTGATTTTGAGAAGAAAAAAATACTATATTATATCAACAAAATTTAAAAATTATATGGCATTCTAGAGGAGAGAGTCCTCTTCCAGAATGTATAATTTTTCTTTTGGTTTGAATAATTTTTTTTTAAAAATGTGGTGAGAGATGAAAACTATCAATTTGAGATGAGTTAAAATTTGAATCATTATAAAAGAGGAAATAGGTCTAAAACCAATTTTTATTTTTTATTGTTCTAGCTACATATTTTATCTATAACATAATTTGAGATCAAAGGGAAACAAGTTAATTTCTATGTAGTTTTGTGGTGGGAACTAGACCCCTAATTTTCAACATTTTTTAGCAACTAAAAATTTATCTTTGAAAAATAGGAAAATATATCATTTCTTATTCCAAATAATTATTAAAAATTATAATCCTAAACTTCATCCATTTCTACACATTTTATTAATTTACTTCATTTTTAAATTCTAAATAATAATGCTAGTTTTATGTCATTGAAGGTGAACAAATGTACTTTTGTTAGCCTTTTCCTTTGTAAATGGGTGACACAAATTTGTGCTTTTACCCTAATAGAAAACTCCCAAAAACCTTATAGCTCCATAAGAAAACTATGTCTTTCTTATTCTTTGCCAACTCCTTCATTGTATTTTGTACTACCTCACCTACTCTAACCCAATCTAATAATGGATTAAAAAATTCAAATATTTTATGCTTTAAAAACTTGTATTTTAGGGTGACCAAACTTAGCATTCAATTAGAAATTAATAAACATTTGAAAAATGCTAAAATATGGTTGAATTTTGACATTTTAAATTTAATCACTGCATACTGTATTAGCCCTTGGCAATAGTTCTCTACCATGACAAGAACTAACAACAATGTCACAATCGTTTTATTTTAAAATCGTGAAATTCTAATTATATTTTTATTAAAATCTTGTATTCACGAGATTACTTCTGTAAGAAATTTTATGTAGAATCTCTTTCCCTTTCTTTGCTAATACATAGATACAATAGGATTGCAAGGAAGATCACTAGAATTTCTAACCCTAAATTTGCAATTTGCATTGACAAACTAGGAAAATTGAATATTTTTAAATTTTAAAATTGAATATTTTTAAATATTAACAAAATCATAATATTGACATACAAATATACATCTATTGACTTGCAAAGTATATCTTTCTCAAGTGGGGAAATGACAAGATAGATGGCCATAATCATTTTAAGCTCGGCAAACCGCCCATTACTTTCAAACAATACAATCACTTTCGCTGTCGCTTGCACTGCTCCCGCGGTATACTCGCTGGTTAATTATCACGGCTGGAATTTGTGGTGTTTGAGCCTCTACCTTACCTTCAAGCATCAGCACCACCCGTGCCATGTTTGGCCTTGCATTTTGTTCCTTTTGAATACATAATAAACTCACAAGAGCAGCTCTTCTCACCTCTTCCACATTTGCATCACTCGAAATCCTTTTATCCACAATGTTTATCAGGTTCCTCTGACAAATTTGCTCTTCAGCCCAGGCTGGAAGGTAATACCTACTCGATTCTTTCACAGTGAAGTCCAGATTTCTTCGGCCTGAAATGATTTCCAAAAGAGTCATGCCAAAACTGTAGACATCAACTTTGGGAGTAATTGGAAGGCCAGATATCCACTCGGGAGCCAAGTATCCTCGCGTTCCTCTCGTAGTCGTCAACACTTTGCTAAAATCTCTACCCACAAGCTTTGCTAATCCAAAATCTCCAAGCTTGGGAGTAAAATCCTCATTTAACAGGATGTTTTCTGGCTTTATGTCGCCGTGAATGATGCGATCGCTGCATTGCTCATGGAGATAAAGTAATCCTCTTGCGGTACCCAACGCAACCTCAAATCGCGTTGTCCAATCCAGTGTCTTAGACTGCCGTTTGGAATTGTTGGGGAAAAGTAAAGCATTTAGAGAGCCGTTGGGCACGTATTCGTAAACCAGCAATCTCTGTGATCGTTCTGCGCAAAATCCTTTAAGCCTCACCAGATTCTTATGATTTACGATTCCCACGGAGTTGATTTCGGCTCGGAATTGCTTTCCACATTGTTTGGAAGCCTTCAGTTTCTTTACCGCCACAAGCGTACCGTCTGTTAGAGTTCCTTTGAACACTGAACCGAATCCCCCGGAGCCTAGTTTATCTCTGAAATTCCTGGTGATGATCTTCAGCTCTTCGTAAGTGAAGATTGTAAAGAATATTGTTGAATCCAAGGACTCTGCTCGCCTTTGGGTTCTTCTTAACTGACGCCTCTGCCGCTGTAGAAATGAAAATATTAAAGCAGCGGCAAGAGCGACAATGGCAAGAAGTTGCGATAAAACTATTATTTGAAACTTGTCGAGGGCCAGCGCCATCAGATCACAATGTTTTCCCCAAAAAGGAACTTGTCAAACAAAAGATGCTCAAATTTTATTCCCGTCAGTTCATTTGTTTGGGACGGTGCACATGCACTCCGAGATCCCTGAAATGATTCTACGCCTTAGACGTCTGAGAAATTCTTTGAAAAAGAAGGCTGTGCTACAGAAATACCTGCAATGATTGTATTTGTGCCATCCGCATTCTCGTATTCTTAGCCTTTATAATGGAGAGCTTTGGTAAAATGAATTGGTCAGCGTGAAGAAGATAGGGGTGGTCTTGGTTCCGTCTGTTCCACGCAAACAAAAAAAGATCCCGAAAATTGCGATTCACTCTGGGTCTTCTTTCTTAAGTCCGTTCCACGCGAAGGAGAAAGATCTGTTCCACGAAAAGGAAAAAGAGCTCGTCGTTTTACTGCACGCGGGAGGCAGATATATGGCTCTTTCTTCCGTCTGTTTTACGGAAAGGAAAAAATATCTCAGCAATTGTGGTTCATTTTGGATGTTATATTTTAATAATATATTACTATTATTATTATAAATTGTATATTTAGAATAATAAATTTTCAATGTCAAGATTTCTGGATGTTCTAATGCTATTAGATTGACAAAACAACGCAATAATTGAATAGTCGTCTCAGACATACACACATACATATACACACATGCATATATACATATACACACACAACTCACACACGTGCACGTATATATGTTTATATGTATATGTATATGTATATGGATATATCTGTATATGTATACATATACAGATATAGATATCTATCTATATGTGTATATACGTATGTGTGCATATATGTGTATGTATGTGTGTGTGTGTGTACATATATACATATGCATACAAATATCTACACACATATATATGTACACATACGTACATATGTACGTGTGTGTACACGTGCATTTAATTATGTTTGAAGTTTTATAAGATTTTTTTTATTTAAGTAAATTAAATTGATTTAAAATATATAAGACAATTGAAGATAATCAAATATTCAAAAAGATAAAATGAATTAATCTATAACAAAAAATTATTTAGTGATTTGACTTTCTTGATAATAAATTGTAGAGACAATTTCCAATAAAGAAACTAGTTGACTTTATTGTCTTCCCTGACAATTAGTGAGCTTAATTTTCTTCTATGAAATAAATATTTGAGAAATTATAGTAATTTCCTCATAAGCTTACCCAATTTGTTTTCGTTCACACTAACCTAGTTAGCTGTCTAAATCTATATAAAAAACAACTCATTTCTATATTCCCCTCAACTAGAAAAATGTGAAAATAAGAAAGAATGGTCTATTAGCAAACTTATGCAATACTTCTTCCACTAAATAAACACAATTGAATGGAACTTTAAGACACATTTCTTGGATGCTTTACTAATAAGAAATAAGACCATAATACCAACTAGTGGAATATTTGAGTTAAGATTCTCTAATTGGTACATTGGTATTGTAACGCCCCGCCAAGGGATCCAAAAGAATTAACCTAAAGTTTCACTAAGTTTGCTAAACATTTTTTTTTTTAAAGTAAGAATGTATAACATACACATCAAACACATAGTAGCGGAAGCAATAACATGTAATCATCGACAAACATACATTGCAAGTTACATTTCCTAAAGATCCCAAGACATTGAGTCACGTTTAAATTTAATTAATTCTAAGTCTAACAACTATCACATACATATGAAAGAATAATCAGAAAGTCCCATGTCCATTATATACATTTGTTTCGAATGCCTCTTGGCAAATTAATTCGGAATGCTCAATCATCCTCTGTACAAGTCACAGGGTATGAAAGGCTTAAAAGAATATACATATGTAAAGATAAAGATACAACATCCTCAAATCCATGATACAAGGAACAGTAAAATATATAAATCTATTCACCATACATGATACATCCATACATCCATAATGATAAAACATCTATCATAAAATCTAACCATCCATCATAATAATCCAAGATTATAGTGAAGATAAATGCCAATCACGAAAACTCCAGCCACGGTGATCATGGAACGGATCTCAATGGTAAGAGTAAAAAAAAGCACTACCACCCGACTGCGTGGAACCTAAATGGTCCACTCCCACCGCGCTGAGGAGATAGTCTCAAGTCCCAAATAGGATAACAAAACCTATAATCATAAATAATCTCTAAGTCCAGGAAATCCTATAAGTATGCTAACTCAAGGGTTCCTAAAAAGATCGACATCTAAATCCCAGAGGTACCACAAGACACGTAGGAAACCTAATATGCAAGCGGGAAAGTGTCATCGCAAAAGTCACGTAGAAGTTACCCGAGCAATCCCTTAGGAATCCAAGGTCCCTACTGATCCCTGCGGCCACTAGTATCCTCTCGTACTGACGAGGCATACTATGGAGTGCAAGGTCGTAACCAAGCGTTCTCTCTACCCCATCCTAGTCTGTACTAGCACTCAAGGCATGGGAGAGAACATACAATTATCTTATTAGGTTCATTTTCCCTTATTTAGTGTAAATGTTTTCACTTATTAAAACAACTTACAATGGGTTACTCCAGGCAGCCTCTTAGGGCCTCGATCCCCATTGCAAGCCACTTCCCGACTCTACACATAGATAACCTACCCTAGGCTCATAAAATCACAAATCAAGAATCATAATAAAATCACCTCAATCCTATACAAGCAACTGAAAAACATCATAAAAGATAAGCCACAAAATTACATCAGTTCTTCATGAGCAACAGATAAGCATCCAATAATAATCATATGATCACGACAGTTCTCTATCAGCAACTTAAGGCATCAATGATAAATCACAAAATCCAATGGTTCTCCAATGAGCAACCAGAAAGTATCCCAATAGTAAATTACAATACTGATCGAAGACTCCAAAATGGTCAAGTCAAAACATGACATCATCAAGAACATAACAAACACTTCAGTCCTCTCAAGCGACCGAAAAGCAAACTAAGTATAACTGATCGAGACTCAAAAATGGTTATCAAATATAACTGATCGAGACTCGAAAATGGTTAAGTCAAGTATCTCAAATACATACACCTCAGCTTCACACAAGGAAATTGGAAAGCAATAACAAACAGTAAATACATCCATCATAGAGCATACTATCACATTACCTTGGTTGGTTTGAAAAGATCGAGAACAAATCATCATAACATCACATTCACAACCCTGAGCCTCTGGGGACAACCTAAACTGGTCAACGCTAAACCAACCCCATAACACTCAAACATAAATAATATATAGAAAACATCATAGTCTCACAATTGGTTTTGATTTGAAATATACAGTTGAGTTAAACAATTAAGGTTTCAGTTTTCAGTGTTTATTTTCAAATAAAAAGTTTTATAGTTCAATTTAATTGATAATATACTATTGAGGTTTCCATTTCCAGTTGAACGTATGTTTTAAACAGATAGAACCCATAGTTCACCTTTACCAAGTAACCCGTTCCTAACTCCAAATGAAACACCTAATTACCCTTAATTGATCTTAAGTCAAAGTCCTAAAACAATCTAAAGTAATAATTAAATTATTAATAATCCTTGTTGATTATAATAATCTAAGCTTCCATTAAAATCGATGTTATAATATTAAACTTGCTTACACAAATATTCGATTTAATTAATCTTAATTAAGTCAAACTATAACTAAGATTAATTAATGATACATAAATAATCATATTATATTTATTAATAATTTATTTATTTATAAAATTATTAATAAATAATAATAAAATTTCAATATAATTTAAAATTTAATAATTTTAAATTATCTAATAACAATATTAAATAAAGTAATTCTATTTAAAACGTTTTTTTTTTTTTTTTTTTAAACGATTTATAAAAATTTAAATCGTAATATTTTTTTAAAAAAAATAAAACAATGGCGTTTTTAAAGGCCCGCCGGCCTGCCGTCCACCTGCAGCCGCAGGTGTTACTGCTGCTGCGCAGTAGTACCACCTGCTGCGGCAGCGTGGGAAAGAGTGTGGGGCGTGGGAAGTGGTGGCCCCGCCCCACCCCAAATATATTATTATTATTATTTTTTATTTTTTATTTTTTATTTTTTTATTTTTTTAATTTTTTTTTAAATATAAAACAAATCTCCATTTTCGATTTTAATAAAAGTATTAAATAATTAATTTTATTTTAAATAAGATTTATTTAATTTTATTAAAATAATAAATATATATATATATATATATAATAAATAATGTTTATTTTAAATTTAGTTTGATTTAATTTTCATTAAGACAATATCCTCCAAGGAAAATATATATATATATATATATATATATATATATATATATATATATATATTTTTTAAACTTAGAACTTTCAGTTTTACATTCAAAATCCTTACCTAAATAAATCTTAATTTCTAAATCAAGAAAACAAGGGTTCTAATAATTCATCCAGTCTCCATGGATACAGAAATTATTGACGAACAATTAATAAATTCACAATATTGAAAGCTTAAAACTTTCATCACAGAGAATTCGGATTTACAAATCCCAGACACGAAGAAGAAAGGAAAGGATAATTGCGTATTTAATCGATAATCAACAACACAAGACCCTACCTGATCCTGATGCTATTATGAAATCCCCAGGAACTGCAAGAGAATTCGCTCCTCTCAATAACCTTCTTCCCAAAATCTTTCTTTGGTATTTGCCTTCTGAAAATCGCTTCCAAAAGATGTCTCCCCAAAATTTCCCGTCCAACTTCGTATATCCCAAAAATGAACCCCCAAAGTTGTGATAAGCAATTTCTCCTCAATTCGGGGCACTAATTGTGCGTTTACCCGAGAAGACTCTTTGCACAACTCAGTTAACTCCAAATTAACCTTTATTATCTTTTCTTATTCTTTTGCATTCAACTTTCATGCACATTAAGTTGAATTATTAAATAACTTTATCTAATATTCCACTTGACTTCTATTTTTAATCTTTATTACTTTTAATCTCATGCGCACTTTATGAAATTAAAGTAACATTATTATTTTCTATTATTTAATCTTTTAATTTAATTCTCATATTTAAACTCATGCTTAGATCATGCGATCTAGAATTCTTAATAATTTAATATCTTTCAACTTTTAATTTATTTTAGAACTTAATTGATAACATATTTAATTAATTCAATTAACAATAATATTTAGCATTTATTTAAAAATAAACTCTAAATATATTATTATTAAATTAAATAAATATTATCCTGTTCTAAATTTATCTTTGAACTTTAATCTCCAAATTTAGTTCTTTTATTTAATTAATTTCTCAATTAATTAAATATTAAAGATATCAAAATAATTCTCTATTAAATTAAATCATTAATTAATCTTTTTAATTAATTTATTTTATTTTAAACTTATGCACGCATCATGCAATGTAGAATCTTTTTAATAATTTAATATCTTTTCCACTTCTTAATTCATTTTAGAAACTTAATTAATAAAATATTTATTAATTCAATTAATAATAATATTTAGCATTTATTTAAAAATGAACTCTAAATATTTTATTATTAAATTAAATAAATATTATCACATTCTAAATTTAAACTTTTAACTTTTATCACCAAATTTAATTCTTTTTATTTAATTAATTTCTCAATTAATTAAATATTAAAATGTCATAATAATTTTTCCATTAAATTAAATCATTAATTAATCTTTTAATTAGACTTAATTAATAAAAATTACACCAAAGACTCATAAAGCAACATACGAAAACCCATCATTGCAAAGCACATACTAAATCAAACAAAATGGTTATAATCACGAATTAACGTCATTTGACACATTCGGAGGGTACTGACTCAAATACTTGTCCTAATTTTCAATTAGGACAAATGGCTTAAAGGTATGGAATTTGGACTTAAGAATTTATCTCCCCTCTCTTACCATTGAGATAATGCGATAGGGTACGCTCATCCTGGCAATTCAGGGAAGTCGATACCCGGTACCTGCAACCTGCATAAAATCCATGCATGTACAAACACAATATTCTAAGCTAAACAGACAAAGGCAGGAAGTGGTGCATCGTGTAGATCCCGACTAGCAGGTGACTACGACTCCCTTCCTTAACCACATCAGAAACACCATACATAAATAAAATAAACACGCACACCATACACATGCAGTATGGGGTAAGTATCCATAAGAAAGCACATGGAATAATAAACCATCTAACTAATCATCATCGATAACTGAAACCATTGAATAATCATCATACATGCATGAAATATAGAGTACCAAGTAATCCCATCATATAATAAACTGAGTGTAAAACAATATCTGATAATCTCTAAAATAATAATACTAATCATCAAACATAAATTGGCCTAAAAGAGTTTGGCAATGATAACAGAAATGCGACTTAGGGGCAGGCACTACAGGTATTTGGAGCCTCACAATGATGATGGTGCTTTAGATGACAAACAAATAGGCTCCAATGAATAACATGATGAGTTCTATGAAACTATGAAGAGGTGGCATAATTTGATAAAAGAATCATTTATTTTATGTATTATATTTGTAAATTCAACCCACATTCAAAATTTATAACTTTTTCCTGTAGAAGTGAGCTTAATCTAACATTTTAGTTCCACAAACACAGGACATTCTTACTAGGTGCCTTGTTAAATAACTTTTTCTTCTTGTATAGATGATAACTAAGAACTCAAAGACATTGGCACAATCATTAATATCCTCTAAGAGATAATATTATAATAAAATGACTTAATTACTTATTAAGAATTCACTTCTAAATTATATGTAGTGATCTAGTTTTATACTAAATATATTAATACACACCACTAATAGAAAGAAGGTGGACAAGTGGCCTTTGTATTAGCTAGATAATGAAATCCGTTGTATTCCTTGAAAAAAACATCTACTCCATATATATAGTAAGAGTAGGAAGCTAACATTAGATTTCAGAAAACAATTTAAACAATAATAAACTAACTTAACTATTTTGACAAAGCCTCTTACAACTTTTAAAAACTAGGCATGTCTTGATCTTTATTTTTTATTTAGAGAAACTTCATCTCAAAACTTGTGCTTATATTTTGAATAACTGAACTATTATATAAATCTTAATATAAAAGTCCCAACAAAAATTTAATATCGAAGTTTAAATTCTGATTATCTATCAAAACAAAATAATAGTCAAATTACACATTTAACTCCCCTAATATGATAGAAAGTTGTGTTTATTTCTTAAAACCTTCGCTTAAAAAGGAAAACAATCAAATTACACATTTAAACTCCCTTAATATGATAGAAAATTTTATTTATTTCTTAAAACCTTCACTTAAAAGAGAAACTTCAAAGCAACTAAACAAAGTGAGGTGTAGGTTCATTCCAAGTAGCCTAAGATGCGTGTGTTTCGATTAAAAAAATGCTTTTAAACTATCCTATTTTGAAATGAGAATAGAAAATGTAAACCGTCCTATTTTGAAATGAGACTAGAAAAATATCAAATAGTCACCTAATAAATATTCATATAGAATCTGTGCGAAAATCTACTACAAGAAAGAAATTTTCCTTGCACCGATTTTAAAAAAAAAAAAATTATTTAAGTAAACTGGATTCACTCAAACTCTAGACAACAATATCTTTCAAGAATAAAGACATATAATACATAAAATTATAATATTGAATGAATATTCAATATGGAAGAAAATACCTATTTATTAAGTGACTTGACCAAGCTTACAAATTTAAGTCCCAATAAATTACAATATGACAATACCACGTATGTCCAAAAAAAATTATATTTACTTAAATGCAATATAGTTAGCTTTAGCGCTTGACACAAGGAGTTGGATTTAGTAGTTGACGTGAGAAGTCTTAATAAACACATTTTAAATTTAACCTTCTTTCTCATGAGAATATATATTCACTGTTGTTGATTCATAAATCTTTATTCGTTTTTCTAACACCTTAAATGAAAACATGTATGATCATTATTCAAGACTAACTGTAATTTCAAACAATAGATTCAGTACTATATTCCCTATCACTGCTAGTGTTCTTGTCAATTAATGTGTTTGAAACAATGTAATGAATCTACACCTTAGATGTCCAAGAATTATGCTTCCATCATTAAAAGTGAAGACTCTATCATAAAAAAATGAATGAGTGTTTTGCGTATCACCGTTCCTTTGCATTTTCATATTCTTATTCATAGCCTCCATATTTGATTGATTGATATGAGAATTGCGAAGAGATAAATATAATATGGAGCTTTCGCCAAAATGACTTGGTCAACAGAGGAAAATATGCATCATTTGTAAGGAACTAAAGGTGTGTGGAATCACTTCCTACACTAATCTTGAGAGGATGATTATGCAACTTCTGTTAACTATTACAGAAATTTCAATGGACAAATAAACATGCATAAATAAACACATAACACAGTAATTACCATGGGAAACCTTTCTGGGAAAAAAATCCCACCCTCCAAACCCGCACAATGTATTATCAAATAAAGAAGATTTCAATACACTTGCAATGCAAGTTCTTACAGGAGCACATCACCACAACTCGCACTTGAAGAGACTCCTTCTAGCACCCGATTTTGCGAAATGAACTCGATGATCCAAACACCTCCCCAAGCCCTCCTTTTATAGTGATTTACAACTTGGAAACTATTTGTGATTTTGCAAAACCATGGGCAAATCAACCATGCCACATGTTACCCACTTATCATTTATAACTCCAAGATGGGAAAACAACCAAGTTAAAATATCATTTCTGTCCATAATTTTTTCCTCTAGTTTAGACCCCCATAAAAGGCATACAATGAGTTGTCTATACTCTAAAAATGAACCTCCTATATTCTACTAGGGAGAAGGCACATTTTTAACAACTTATACACCTTTTTCCAATACATAAACATGTGAAGAACTACCAAAAACAAATACTAGAATTTTCCAGAAAAAGCTTGCAAGGTTGAGACACAATTCTCAACATTCTCCCACTTGTCAAACACCTTGCAAGAGTCAAGGAATCCAAAGTGTCGTGGACTTAATTCTTAGGGGCTGAGAGGCCCATAGACTCTGAACACCATCTGAACTTCTCTATGCTCATGGGCTTAGTTAATGCATGAGAAAAAAATCACCAAAGTTTCTACCTTCTCCAGCTTCACCTTGTCATCCTTGACCATATCTATCACAAAATGATATTGTACATCAATGTGCTTAGTCTTGACATGAAATTTTGGGTTCTTTGCTAGAAAGATTGCACTCTAATTGTCACTATAAATTGTCATTACACCCTATTTGAACTCTATATCTAAACACAATCTCTTTAGCTAGATGGCTTCCTTGTAGGCATAAGTAGATGTCATATACTCTACCTTAGTAGTGGACAAAGTGACCATAACTTGTCACTTGCTCATCCAACTGATTACACCACCAAATAACATAAACACATATACACTAGTGAATCTTCTTTTATCAACATTGGCATCCCAGTCTGAATCCACATAGCCTTGAATATTTGAGGAATGCTCATTTTGTGTTCCATGGAAACATATAGAGTACTATGAGGTACCCTACAAGTATCTAAAAAAATTTTTTACTACATCCCAATGTGCTCTTCTTGGATTGGACATTTAACAGGAAAGAACTCTCATTGCTTGGACAATGTGTAGTCTTGTATAGACCATAACATACATCAAACTTCCAACAACACTCTAATATGGTATGCAACTCATCTCTTCCATCTCCAATGGGGATGTAGGACACTGTGAGCTAGAAATCTTTGTTCCTATAGTAACAGGAACACTCAATGGTTTGGAATCATGCATATTGAATCTTCTTAGAATAGTACCAGCATACTTAATCTGGCCTAGCCAAAGCTTTTTATTTTTCCTATTTCTTATAATCTTCATTCTCAGAATGTGCCTTACTGCACCAATATTTTTCATTTCAAACTTTGTTGAGATCTAAGATTTTAATTTTGCAATCAAACCTTTTCCTTTGCCAATAAACAACATGTCATCAACATCTAAGGAAATAATCACCATCATACTTGTAATATATATAGTGATCAAATTTAGATTGCACAAATGTACATATTTATCAAACTTCAGGTACCACATCCTAGGACTTTTTTTAAACAATACAAGGATTTCTTCAATTTATAGACCAAATGACTTTTACCTTTCACCACAAAGTGCTCTAGCTATGTCATATAAATTTCTTCCTCCAAATCTTCATGAAGGAAAGTTGTCTTCACATCCATCTGCTCAACTTCTAGATCATAAGTTGTTGCAATAGAAAGTAAAAATCAAATGGATGTCATTTTTTCTACAAGAGAAAACATTTCACCATAGTCAACTCCTGCAACCTAGGAGTAACCTTTAGCAACCAATTGTGCTTGTTACTTCTCAATGCTTCCATCTGAACCCATTTTCCTTTTGAACATCCATTTACAACCAACAAGCTCCCATCCTTTAGGCAATGGTACAAGGTCTCATGTATCATTCCCCTTAAGAGCTCCCATCTCTTCTTCCATGACTATTTTCTAGGACTTTGAATCATTCATACCAAGAGCCTCTTCTACAAATCTCGGTTCATCAATATTAGCATTTAAAGAAAATATACACCTTCAATAATCAGGAGAATATCCATACCTTTCTTGTTCTTTTCTCTATTTACTAGACCTTTGAACAAGATTTGGTTTAGGTTCTCCATCTTGATGTGATGATTTAGAACTTGTAGAGATTTCGTCAACATATTGCCTTTCTAAGGGCCTTGATTCAACTTTCTCAGGTATAGCAAGAAGTTGAATCACATGTTTCTTTTCTTTTATCCATTATGGCTGCATTGTAATAGAAGATTAGTTTCTCTAAAAATAACACTTCCAAAATATAATACTTTTTTGTGCAATAGGATGCATGTGGTCCCACCTTAGCCTATGTAGTTTGACCTTAGAATTGGTAAAAATACTTGACTTGTGCCCGAAATCATCTTCTTTCTATCATCCTCTTCGTAGTTTTTACATGAAATAGCAGAAAGAACACGACCAAGTCCTGTTTTCCATCCCAAGTCCATTGTTTTTATTTTTAGACATTGAAAGGTACATTTGACTGTATTAGTTGCTTCATAATCATCAAAATGTATCTTTATAGATGTTTTCTTTTAAATTAGATACTAAAATATTTTCTATAATCTTTAGAATTTTTAGAAAAGTTTCATTTTTCGGGGATAGAAGGTTTTTATAAGTATCATAAAAATTAAAAATAAGAAAGCTTTTAATAAATATTGATTATATATCTTTCAAATTAATCATACTATTTAACAATTATTATAAAAATATATATTAATGTTTGAGGAAGACATTAGATGGGTATAGACCTGTTAATTACTAGTCAGGTGGTTTAACTGTTTTAAGTTTTGTTAAATAAATAATGGCCGACATGTATCTCATATAAGATTTCATTAGTAATTGTTTTAAAAAAATTACTAATAAATTACTTTTGACATCAATGTTTTGTTTCAAGGGCTAATGTCATACATAACAGGCATGATAAGACGCGTGTGAACTGAATTGACGGGGTGGTAAACTGGAGTAGAATTCATTGCGCGGAGACCGTATCTGTTCAAACAGTTAGAAACAAAGAAGAGCATCTTATTTACTTTATTGCCTTCCCTATATTTATAAATAGACACAGTAGAAGCGCTAACTGTATTATGTTCAGCGTTGTCAAAACCCTATTATCTTGGCACCTGTGTTCCATCATGAAGATGCGAAGGAACGGTCTATTAATATCGTATACTGCTGTTGTTTTCGCATTGCTTCCTCTGCTGAATGAATGTAATTCAGTGGGCGCACTTTCAGACACGCTCTCTGTTGGCAATACGCTAACGGGAAATGAGAGCATGATGGAAAGTTTGAAGTGGGATTCTTCAGCCCAAATGGGACGAAGAACTTGTATCTGGCTACCTGGAGCCTCCCATGGAAGACAGTAGTTTGGGTGGCAAACAGGGAGAGTCCGCTAGCGGTGAGAAGAAATACAAGGGGTGCTTTGAATCTTGTGTTACTGGGAGGCATCAATGAATCGGAGATTATTTGGCAGAGCTTCGAGAAGCCTATAAGTTGGTTTCGTGGAAGAACTATTTGGATCCGGCTCCCGGGATTTTCTCCCTCGAGATGTATCAGGACAATCAATTTGTGCTGCTGAAGAACAACAGTGTGGAGTACTGGATGTCAGATATGTAAATTAATTATCTCAGATACTGTTGGCACAAACCAGCCACCCAACACAGACCATAGATAATTTTATGCACACGTTCAATTTTCCACTGTCTATTCCAACCGCCTTTCATTAATATTCCAGTTAACTCTTCCTACAATGTAAATCGCATAAATCACATTTAATATGTATTTTTCTATAAATATAATGGACTGGGCCTGTGTTCAGCAGAGCCTATATTTGGGTTTCTCCATGACTTTTTCTCTCTATAACTTTCTCTCTTGTTTGGTTTCTTTGTTGTGTTGTGCTGTAATTATTATCATGGTATCAGAGCCAATGGTTAACGATCCAAAAGTCTGAAGAGCTATGACTGAAAGATTATGATGGAAAAGTGTAGAGGATTGTTAATGGTTCGTAAAGAAGACTGTTGCCGCGAGAAGGCTGCCCATTACAGAGCTGAATAGAAGATTGGTGAATATTAATTTGTTAAGTGAGCTAAAGAGCAAAAAAATGCTGTAAGGAAGTTGTCTCAGGAAGATTGTTGATAATTAGTGAAAAGTATTGTTGTTGTGAGAAGCTTGGAGTTTGTGTGTTTTGGAGGGTATGCCTCAGATTATTTATTGCAGCCAAAAGAGAGTTGTGCATTCTTGCTGATTTGAATAAAGATCAGAAAAGTGTTAAAAAGTCTAGAGAGCGAGAAGAATATGAAGGAGTGTTGATTTGAAGTGTTGGTTGCCATTGATCATTAGTGGCTTGTGGAGTACCTTTGTGCAAGCGGGAGTGCTAGAGTGTATATACATATTTCTTGTGAAAAGGGAAAAAAGGAAGTGTGAGAGTATTTGATTGAGTTGTTGTGAAGAAAGATGAACAACATTTGAATGGTAGTTCATTGATGGTGCAATGTGGTCTTAGAATAGTGCATTGTGAAAAGAATAAATCAAGAGACTATTATGAGAAAGAGAGAAGCCATGAAAAGAAGGAAGCTAAAGTTGAAAGTGAAAGGTAATTTTGTTATTATTAATAGTACTTCATTATAAATATGTGTGGATCAGTATTACAAATCAGTTGTAGGAGTTAGCATTCATTAAGAAATGAGATGGCATGCTAGAGTTTGTTGTCATGGTGCAAAGGTCTGTGTGTGTGCTGATTGGATAAAAATGTTGGGATTAGAAGTGAGAATTTGTTTGTCTAATTGTGAAGGATATGATGTTCTTGATAGTAGTCGTGTAATAGAAGTTGGTTGCATCGATATCCCACAGCCAAGTGATGAAAATAAAATTAGTAATGATTTTCTGTGGGTTATGTGAATGTATGGGGTGCATTATCGGTTGTGCCCGACATCCCAAAATTTTTTGGTTTGACATATCAATGAACCATGTATGTGAAAAGGATTCCTATAGAACTAGCGAGTACAGTGGTTGGGTACCCATGTATCGTGGTAGATGGATTTTTTTTTATATGGACTCAATAATTAATTTGATGTAGGTATAAAAGAGAAAGGCCCAGAGTGATGATAGTTTCCCCGCAGTGATGATTCATGGCCATTAGAACTAGTGAGTGCTTGGTTTGTGGTAATCCAAAACCACTTGATTGCTAGAAGTTTGTGGTGATCTCAAAACCACTTGTGTGATGTTTGAGAAGTTTGTGGTGAACTTAAAACTACATTGATATTGTGTCATTTATGGGTAATCCATACAAAACCTAGAGTGATTATGATGGGGGAAACAAGAAGAGGAAAAGCATTTGATAATGGATTGTAAATGCGTACCTAAGAAGGCTTAAGGCCAGGACCCATCGTCTCTAAATTATGGGGAGATTTTTGAAAAAAATATATATATGATAATTAATTTATGGGGGGATGTCAGATATGTAAATTAATTACCTCAGATATGGTTGGCACAAACCAACTGCCCAACACAGACCATAGATAATTTTATGCACACATTGAACCTTCCACCATTCATTCCAACCAGCTTTCATTAATATTCCAACTAACTCCTCCTACAGTGTAAATGACATTTAATATGTATTTCTCTATAAATATAATGGACTAGGCCTATGTTCAGCAGAGCCCATATTTGGGTTTCTCCAAGGCTTTTTCTCTCTATAACTTTCTCTCTTGTTTGGTTTCTTTGTTGTGTTGTGCTATAATTATTATCACTGGAGAAGCTGGTGGGACGTCACTCAGATTGCGGAGACATTGTTAGAGTAAAGCAGTGATTTAATTTCATTTATTAAATTCGCTTTACTCCTTCTTAAGATTTTACTTTATGCACCTTTTGCATCTCTATTTAATAATTAATTAGTAATTATTAAATAGCTTTTCCTTTTTAGGTTACCCTTTTTAGGATTTTGATCTCCTTTTATAAGGATTGATCTCCTTTGTATTTGGTTATCTTTTCCATTTCTGAAAATACATTAGCATATTTTTCAGAGCAAAACCCTTTGCCTCCTCTTGTCTTTTTTCTTCTGTGACAGGTTTTTGCATGCAAGTATTTGAAGGCTTTATGGATTTGTATTGATCAAATCCTTCATGGTATCAGAGCCAGATCTGTTGCAGCTTGTTCGTTATTTGGAGAAAAAGGAGAATGAGGGTTTGACAGAATAGATCTGTAATTTTTTGGGTATTTTTTGAGAAAATAGGGGGGTCATTGATTTTTGGAGCGGATTGAGGGCAAACGGATGTCACAGATGGATCCAAAAGGTGTCAAAACCCTTGTTTCCAAATAAAGTTTGTTCGATTTGAACAACGTTGCTCCGGGAGGCAAAAAAATTTTGCCCAACAGGGTCGTACGGCCTTCTGCATGTAGTTTGAGGCGATATTTTTTTTTTAAAATCAAAAAAATGGCCACAGGCCATTTTTCGGCCCGCAGACCCATTTTTCGACGGGGGAAGCCTTTTCCCAGTGCGGTGACCTATTTTCTAGGGAGTACCTAGCAGCATCCTTTTACCAGCATCATTTTTTGTTTTTCGGTAGCCGCTCTCCACCAACTCTGCTCAGCTTAGGGCTGAGCTCCGCTCTACCATAGCGTTGAGCCACCCGAGCTCTGCTTCGCCACCACCAGTGGTGGCACATTTTTTTTTTAATTTTTTTTTTTTAAATAATAATAATAATATTTTTTTACTACCAATGGGGGGCCTTGTCTTTTTTTGTGATAACTCTCGCATACAAGGGTCTTTTTCAATTCTGAAAAAAGTGTCGAAAAGCTGATTCCAAGACGGACATGATGCAAAAGGAATTTTTGGATTTTTTTTTCAGATTGATACCTGTTTTGGCATTTGAAGTCTGTTGATGACTTCTATCTTTTGGGGGGCATAACTTCTTCGTTATAGCTCCATTTTTCGATCCAAAAAAAGCGTCGGAAACCTCTTTTCGAGAACTTTTCAGATTCTCAGTATTTTCACTAGTATTTGGTACCAGGTATTTTTAATTTGTATTTGAAGCCTTTTTTCTCTTATCTCATTTACGCAATCTATTTGTAAGTTGGGGTTCGGTTTATTGCATTGTGGGGGGTGATTTTACATTTATTTCTATTATTATATCAGTATATCATAAAACACAAAAAAAACCCTTTCTAAAACAATGACCGTGACCACTTCTTCTCTAGAACTTTTGACCCCTCATAATTATCACACCTGGAAGACCTCAATGACTCGGCTTCTCCGGTCAAAAGGGTTGTGGTCATGTTTAGATATTGTTCAGCCTATTCTTCAGAGGCCTTTTGAGGTCATGCAGCATCGAAACAAAATGGATGAGGCAATTAGATTGATTGTATTATAGGTATCAGATAGTTTATAGTTTCATTTGGATGGGTGTAATACTCCTTTGGCTATGTGGACCAAGCTTGAAGGCTTGTTTAGTACTGTGAATGAGTTCAGGGCACTTCAGATAGAGATAGAACTTACAACACTTGCACTGGATTCCTTTCCAACTATTGATGACTTCTTGATGAAGTTTACTAAATAGAGATCCCTGTTGCAGAGTTGTGGAAAGATGAAGACTGATACTGAGTGCATCTATTTGATTCTCTCAAAGCTTCGAGGGAATTTTCAGATATTTGCTTCCACATTCTATTCCACCAAAGATGCTTTGGGGAATCAATTTGTTATGCCTTCTTTTAAGGTCTTTTGTGATCGCTTGACTAGAGAGCAGTCAAAACTCACATACTTGGATACTATGACTGGTTCTAAGACAAAGGCATTGGTAGCTTAGACATCTACAGGAAAGTCGAAGCCAAAACTGAAGCATAAGACAGATTCAGCAGGCAGTGAGAGTTCCTCCAAGCCTCCTCCCAAATCAGATGCTCGAAAACCCTCTCAGAAGGGTAATACTTCTAAGTCTAGTGAGTCTTCCTCCAAGACTAAGAAGTATACAGGTAAACCTTGCAATTTTTGTGGCAAGGAAGTACATCCAATTTCCAGGTGTTGAAAATGTCTTGAGGCATTAGAGGAGGCTATGCAACAGTCTAGTATTGCTTCTCTGAAGCCTCCACCTCCACCTACAGGGAAAGGACATGCTCTTTCTGCACGTGCATTATCCTCTCTAGCTTCTTGGATTCTTGATTCTGGAGCTTCCCATCATATGACACACTCAATTGATTTGGTTACCTCACTTGCTTGGAGTGTTACTACATAGATTGCAGTTGGTGACTCTTCTTAGCTTTCAATCATAGGTTCAGGAACTATCTCTTTAGAGGGTAGTTCACTATAGGATGTTCTCTTGGTTCCAACCATTTCTACGGACCTCCTGTCTGTCTTTCAGATTTTCCATTCAGGCTCTACAAAGATAGTTGAGTTCTCACCACATGATGTGGTTAATCGAGACCTCCATGATCCTAATTTTGTTATTGCTACAGGGAGTGTTGATCTTCAGTCTCACTTATATCAGTTTGATGGCTTTGAGAGCTCTGATTCTACAGGTGTTTCTCTCATTGCTCATGCAGACATAGTGAGCAAACTTTGGCATGAGCATTTTTGCCATGTCAACAACAGATACTTACAACAGATGAGTACACAGGAGCTAGTGATTGGATTACCTCAGATCTCTTGTACTGACGGTGTATGTCACAATTGTGCACTTGGAAAACATCACAGAGATCCTTTTCCAACAGGTCAATCCACACATGCTAAGGCACCATTGGAGTTGATACATAGTGATCTTATGTCATTTCCCACTCCATCTTTTTCAAGTGCTCGATATGTGCTCACCTTCATTGATGACTTCTCCAGACGCACATGGGTGTACTTTTTGAAGTACAAGTCTAATGTCTTTGATTCATTTCGAATCTTTAAGACCTTTGTAGAGAACCAGTCTGGTCTTTTCATCAGGTGTATCCGCACTGACAATGGGGGGGAATATATGAATCATTCTTTCAGAGATTTTTGCACTAAGCATGGTTTACAACATCAATTCTCTGTTCCCCATACACCTCAACAGAATGGGGTTGCTGAGAGAAAAAAATAGGACATTACGGGAGATGGCCAATTGTATGATACAGTCTCGTGTTATGAGTTCTTCATTTTGGGCTGAGGCTATCAATTGTGCCAACTATATTCAGAATCGAATGCCTCATAAGGCATTGCGACACATGACTCCTGAGGAGGCATGGACTCATGTCAAGCCTGAAGTTTCTACTTTCTGCATTTTTGGTAGTGAGGCTTGGGCATTTATTCCAGATGCTCAGTGAAAAGCCATGGAGAAGAAGAGTCGACCACTCATTTTTGTTGGCTACTATGAGGATATGAAAGCATACAAGTTGTTTGATCCTACTTCCAGAGATGTCTTGTTTCAGCGAGATGTTCAGTTTGATGAGTGTTATCCTTCTATGGATCCTCCATCTTCAACTACTTCTTCACTACCCAGTCCCTCATCTACTCCTCTACAGGATTATGCCTCCTTTGAGGAAGATCTTGAGATTGATCCCCCTTTGCCTCCTCCACCAAATATTCCACGAGTGCCCAAGTGGTCTCATGATACTTTTGATGCAGCTGGACCTCTGGCAGGTGATCCTACAAATGTAAATCGTACTCGTTCTCAGACTGCAGGTAGTGGCCTTTTGAGTCATGCCATTTCTGATGATCCTCAGAATTTTTCACAGGCGTCAGGACACTCAGAGTGGGATAGGGCAATGGATGAGGAGTATTCTTCTTTGATGAAGAACCACACATGGGATCTGTGTCCTCTTCCGAAAGGAAGAAAGTTGGTTTGGTGTCGTTGGGTGTACTGTACCAAGTATGTTGCAGATGGTTCTATTGATAGGTACAAGGCATGTCTTGTTGCAAAGGGTTTCACATAGGTTGAGGGTATTGATTACTCTGAAACCTTTTCCCCTATTTCCAAGATGAACTCTATTCACCTTGTACTCTCTCTAGCAGCTTCACAGAAATGGACAATTTTTCAGATGGATGTGAAGAGTGCCTTTTTGCATGGAGACCTACATGAGGAGATCTATATGGAGTAGCCTCATGGTTTTTTGCAGGACTCTTCATTGGTATGTCAGTTTTGGAGGTCTTTATATGGTCTCAAACAGGCCCCTAGGGCTTGGTATGAGAAGATGGATTCCTTCTTGCTTGCTTCCCACTTCACACGGTGTCATTCTGATCCTATAGTTTACATTCAACGTCATGGGGCTGACTTATTGATACGTGTGCTTTATGTTGATGACCTCATCATCACAAGAAGCTCAATCTCCATGATACAGGGTGTTCAAAAAGCATTGAGAGAGCAGTTTGAGATGACAGAGCTTGGCCTTCTACACTATTTTTTGGGCCTATATGTTGTTCAGTCTTCAGATGGGATAGCCATACTCCATCAGAAGTATGCTCATGATATGCTTCAGAGATTTGGCATGCTTGATTACAAGCTTGCCCCCACACCTTTTCAGTCAGGTGTTGTTTTATCTACCACTTGCTCTACTCCTACAGTGGATTCCACTCTATATAGACAACTTGTGGGTAGTTTGTTGTACTTGACATGCACACATCCTGATATTTCCTTTGCGGTTGGACTTGTCTCTCGATTCTCTCGTGATCCTTATGAGAGTCATTGGCAAGCATCCAAATGTATCTTAAGGTATATTAGAGGTACAACATGTTATGGCATTCATTACACATCAAGGGATCCTCACATTATTCGTTTCACAGATTCAGACTAGGCTGGTGACATTAATGATCACAAGTCTACTTTTGGTTTTGTATTTTGTCTTGGTTTTGGTCATATCACATGGTCTTGCAAAAAGCAGAATGCTCACACATTATCATCTATAGAGGCAGAATACAGGGCAGCTGTATTGGCTAGTCAAGAGGTTTTGTGGCTTCGACGGTTGATGACAGAGTTTGGATCTCCTCCTGATAGTCTCACCTTTCTATGGTGTGATAGTCAGAGTGCTATACACATTTCACGCAACCTTGTTGAGCACCAGTGGACCAAGCACATTGAGCTTCACATGCACTTCATCAAGCATCTCATTCAAGATGGTGCTTTGAGCTTGGAGTACATTCCTACTACTGAGCAGGTTGCAGACATCTTCACTAAACCTTTTGCATCCTCGTGGTATCTTTAGCTGTGTTCTATGCTTGGGGTGAAGGAAGTTGTCCTTGGGGGGTCTCAATGATGAGTCCTTCCTTCCTTCTTTTTACTACTATCTCTTTTTCTAGTAGAGTTTTTCCCACTGGGTTTTCTTTATTTCTCCATTTCATAGAGATTTTGTTGTTATTGGGTACCTCATCAGGCCTTGTTGCCGGGACCCAAGTTTTCTTTAAGCTTTGCATTGTAGTTTCCTTTCTCTTTTTTCATTGCTTGTAGCTGCATTGTTTCCCATCTTAAGGGGGGGTGTTAGAGTAAAGCGTTGATTTAATTTCATTTATTAAATTTGCTTTACTCCCTTCTTAAGATTTTACTTTATGCACCTTTTGCATCTCTATTTAATAATTAATTAATAGCTTTTCCTTTTTAGGTTACCCTTTTTAGGGTTTTTATCTCCTTTTATAAGGATTGATCTCCTTTGTATTTGGTTATCTTTTCCATTTTTGAAAATACATTAGCATATTTTTCAGAGCAAAACCCTTTGCCTTCTCTTGTCTTTTTCTTCTGTGATAGGTTTTTGCATGCAGGTATTCGAAGGCTTTGTGGATTTGTATTGATCAAATCCTTTAGACATTACCTTTCTTCATATTCAAATTCAATCATTCGTAGTCTGACTCTAGTTGCATGTAGCTAACATATACATCTAAATTGGATGATTTCACAGGGTTCTCCCTCCAAACATACAGAGTATTTGAATAGCTATACTACAATAAGCCACCTATCCATGCGAGGTGCATGGGCTATGTGGTCCTTACAGAATATGTCGAGGATGAGATGATCCTTGCATCTACACAAAAGGCTGGAAGCCACGAGATGCTCGCGCATGATATTTGCATGAGTGGTGGTGATGCAGAGATAAACTCAACAGAAGCAAAAACAAAAGGAACCAGCACAAGAAAGAGATAGATAACAATATTCTTCTAATTGATTCATCAAATGAACAATATATACACTTGCTCTCCTAAAGATTTCTTCTCTCTATAACGTTGTATCTAGAAACTTTTATCCAGAGAAACTTCACTAAAAAAAAAATGTCCAACTCTAGACCCGAAGAGTCCATTTATACAAGCTAAAATGATCTAGGGAACATTCTAGATTATCACATAGGAAAACTGACCCTACAAGACCAAAATGGCTTACAGAAAGATCTAGATCCTTATCTCTTGCCAAAATGGCTTATAGACTGTTCCGAAATAATATAAAATAGGGTAAACCAACCCCACAAGGACCTATACAAATCCCAAGATAAACTCCTCCAGTCGACTCACGCAGAACTAACACTCGGTAGTGACTGATTGGCATATGTACATTCTTTATTTGGGTGCTTCTACACCATACTTCTAGGGACAATAGAATCCAAGTCCCTTGGATTGGCCTTTTTCTTTCATGCCTTCCAATTCTTTGGTATTTGTTGTTTGTACTCTTGACCAATATCCAAATCAATTGTCATATGTGTGTAAACTTTTTCCATATTCAGATGGAACTCTTGCAAACCTACAATGAAATGATTAGATGGAAACTCATTAAATATGACTTCACCAATTTGGGTTACTACAGGAACTGCTACATCCTTTGTTGTGATGTCTTTATGCTAGAATATCTCCATGCTTGGAGACAAATTCATCACTATTGGAGCCTCCTCTATCCTCTTAGCTTCATCACAAGTCTACTTCCTTGTTGCTAGTATCCTTTTGATAGGCCAGTCCACCTACTTTCTTAACTTCAAATGTCATTTCTTGGTTGCATTAAGGACCATCACATCCAGCTCTTTATGAACCATTTCATCACAATCCTCATCAACCATTTCAACCTCTTTTCTATCTTCAAGAACTTATGTATCATCAATTTCATAAAAAACATGTTGCTCACCTTGTATATTTGCATCAGCATGTTCATTTGGAATCTCAGCATCGATCAATTCATCTGGTATATTAGCATCAATGTGATCAGGTTTTTCTTTCAATGGACAATTCTTCTCTTCCAATATCTCAGTATAGGCTTCTTGTAATGTTCCCAAGTTTTAGTTAGCCTTCACATTCTCCAAAGTCTAAGTGGAGGATAAGAAAAATTAAAGTCATTTAATTAAAATTAAAAGGTGACTTTGTATTAATAGCTTCTAGGGTATGAATTAATTATTGGAAGGACAAAAGCCTCTTGTGATTTAATTAATTATTGCTAGGGAGGAATTTCTAGGGTATGCATTAATTATTGAAAGGAGGAAGCTTCTAGCTCTTGCAACTAATTAATGTTTTAGTTCCTTCCAGAAGGATGAAGAAAAGGATAAATAGGGCTGAAAGTCTTATTTCTGATGATCGGATGATTATAACTTGCATTTGATAAGAGCTTGGATGTGTGAATCACACTCCTTTTTGGGCAATAGAGGATGTTCATTTTCTATTGTAACATTCTAGATGTCATTCCCTTAGGGTTTGGCCTTTGGAATACATCTCTTTGTACTTGATTGCAACATTTTTAGAATTAATATAATTTTAGCCTTGGTTCAACTTTTGGGCATTCCTAGGTGTCCATTACAGTGGTATCAGAGCTATAAGTCTTGCCATCTTGTGGAGATCTTCAACATTTATGTTTGAGCATGTGACAAGGGCTTTATAATTTTTGTAATACTAGAGCAAGACAAAGTAGGAGTTTGGGCTTTCTTAACAAATGAGATAGTTTGTTTGTGCAGAGGGATATACAATCCAGTCATATAGAAACAAAGGAGACATTCTTTGAATAAGACAGTAGCATGGGTGATCAAGATGATAGAACTACTAGTTCTGACCAAGAAAATGTAATATTCAGGTTATTGGGTACATTAGAGGAGAAAAATAGGCGAACAGATATGATGTTGTAGCTAATGGCTAGACAAATGGGCATCAATATTAATCTAGGTGATGCCAACAATGGAAACAACAATAATAGGGGTAATGATAATGGAGGCCGAGACAACATTAATGGTAATAATAAACATGACAACAATGGAAATGAGGCTGATAACTTTAGACATGTTGCACGGAAAACTCAAACAACTAGCTCAAGACCTCTTCTACCCACCTTTCCACCCAGAGAACCAGTTCAACCGATTAATGAACCACAGATTATAGAGTTACAGGATCAGTTTAGGAGGGATTGGGAGGCTAGTGGGCTAGAGTTTCCGGCAGATATCTCTCTCAGAGATTACTTGGACTTGAGGGTGAGACACATGCCCAAATTAGGAGGACAAAGTCAAAACTCTAAGTTGAGAAAGAAAGTGGGGAAATTTTCTTTACCTTATTATGATGCTTCAGGGAAGATGACCGCACGAGCTTGGGTGCAAAAGATGGATACATACTTGCAGCTAAATCCTATACCTAAAGAAGAGGATATAAAGTATGTAGCTATTCACTTGGATGGACTAGCACATGAGTGGTGGCACCATGGTATGGTAACCTTGGGACATAATCAGATCACATCTTATGAGGAGTTCACTGAGAAGCTCATAGAGAGATTTGATACTAGGGATCCTGAATTATAGTTTAAGGAGCTGGCACAACTCAAGCAATGGGGATCAGTTGAAACATATATCAGTGAGTTTCAGAGGTTAGTTATGTTTGTCACAGATATTTCAGAGAGGAGGTTAGTAGTATTGTTTATGGATGGACTCTCAGGACCCTTGTGAGGTTGGGTCAAGTGACATGACCCAAGTACATTGCAGGAGGCCACTAAAAAGGCTCATGACTTAGCACCTTCTTCATTTAGGAGCAAATTTAAGCACAAGGATTCTTATATGAAAAAGGACAAGGAGAAGGACAAAAAACCTTTTCACAAGGATGCTCAGCCCAAAAGAGATAAGTTGGATAATGACACCTTGAATGATTTAAGAAAGAAAAATTTATGTTTTCATTATAGAGAGCCTTGGGATTTATCTCATAAGTGTCCTCTCAAGGCTAAGGCAAATCAAATGGATTATTTCTCAGCATAAGAGTCACAGTCAGAGAGAGAGGATCAACACTCAGATTCAGATGAGGATAGCACTATAGAGGAGAGCACCATTCCTGAGGATGATAAGTCATTAGCATGATTAACAGGTGCTCAGAAGGAAATCACATTTAAGGGCAGAGGTACTATCCAAGGGCAGAAAGTAATCTCACTTATTGACACTAGGGCTACACATAATTTTATAGATGCACAATTTGTAGCCAAGAGAGGTCTACAAACTGAGGAGCACGCCGAATTTAGAGTTATGGTAGCTAATGGTGAAAAAATATTATGCACTCAAAAGATATCTAATCTTCACATCAAGTTTGGAGATGGCTATGAGTTGGAAGATGAGTTCTATGTGGTAGAAATGGGAGACTATGATATCATCCTTGGCATGGTATGGATGGCCTCGCTAGTAGAGTTCACACTTAACCTAGCAAAATTGGAGATGAAGTTTCAACATGAGGGAAGAACTGTGGTACTTAAAGGACTTTCAAATGGGAGTTGCAAAGTAGTTTCCCTAAGGAGAATGTAAAAACTTTTTTGGCATAGTAACATAGAGTGGGCAGCATAATGCTTCACTATGCCAACTTCACAAGAGCCACAAGTGAAGAGTCATCCACCAAAGATTCAAGAGATACTTGACAAGCACACTAAGGTATTTGGAAAGATTCTGTATGGGGTTCCTCCTAACAGAGGGATAGAACATGTTATTGAGCTTGAAGAGGGAACCAAACTAGTCATGATTACTCCCTATCGTCATCCTAAGAAACATAAGAATGAGATAGAGAAGGCAATTAAGGAGTTGTTGGAAATAGGGCATATCAGGCCAAATAAGAGTCCCTTTGCTTCAGCAATAGTGTTGGTAAAAAAGAAGGATGGGACAATGCGCATGTGCATTGATTATAGGGCATTAAACATGAAGACCATTAAGAACAGATATCCCATCCCACGAATAGATGAGCTAATTGATGAGGTACATGGTGCATGCTTTTTTACAAAGATTGATCTATGGTCAAGGTATCATCAGATCAGGATGAGGAAGGAGGACATTGAGAAAATAGCTTTTCAGTGTCACTATGGCCACTTCGAGTTTTTGGTTATGCCATTTGGGCTAACCAATGCCCCTGCTACATTCCAGAGTTGCATGAATCAGGTATTTAGGGAGTAGCTTAGGAGATTTGTTTTGATTTTCTTTGATGACATTTTGGTTTTTAGTAAGACTTGGGAGGAGCATTTACAACGTCTTGAGATGGTGTTGTCTACTTTGAAAAAAGAATCATTGTATGCCAAGGAATCTAAGTGTGAGTTTGGGATGACTAAGCTACTATATCTTGGACATATTATTAGTGCAGAGGGAGTTCGGGTAGATCCTAAAAAGATTAGGGCTATTGTTGATTGGCCTACTCTAAGAAATCTTACACAACTTAAGGGATTTCTTGGTCTCTGTGGTTTTTACAGGAGATTTGTTAAAAGATTTTCACAGCTTGCTACACCCTTGACAGACCTTGCCAGGAAAGGGGCCTTCACATGGACAAAGGTAGCTCAGAGAAGCTTTGATCATTTCAAGAAGGTGATGTCATCATGTCCAGTACTAGCTCTACCAGATTTCACAAAGCCAATTGAGCTTCATTGTGATGCATTAGGACATGGGATCGAAGCGGTCTTGATGCAGGAGAAGCATCCCATTATTTTTAAGAGCAGGAAGCTCTATGGAGTGGAGAGAAGCTATTCCATATATGATCGGAGATGTTGGCTATAATGCATCCATTGTCTAAGTTTAGGTCCTACCTAGTTGGAGGAAAGTTTGTTATCAAAACTAATCACAACAGCATCAAATACTTCATGAACCAACGTGATTTGAATGATAGACAATAGAAGTGGATCACAAAGTTGCAGGCTTATGACTTTGACATTGAGTTTGTCAAAGGTGAGAAGAATGTGGTTGCAGATGCCTTATCCAGGAGACCTCATATTTGTGCTCTAGCTGAGATTATAGTAGTTTGGAGAAATAAGATCACAAAAGAATATGTGAGGGACACTTGGGCTTCTGGAGTAATTGTAGGCACCATACATGATGATCACTATGTGGTGATGGATGGGTTGATAAAGTTTCAGGACAAGATATATTTGATTCCTTCATCACAATTTAAGGAAGTAATACTGAAGGCATTTCATGATGCACCTACAGCTAGACATCCAGGGGTCTTTAAGACCTACAGGTAGATCCATGAAAGGTTCACATGGAAAGGGCTCAAGGATGATGTTCAGAAGTATGTCAGGGAGTGTACAATTTGCCAGCAGAATAAGGGAGAGCACACGTATCTTGAAAGGTTGTTAAAACCTTTTCCCATTCCAAATAGGAAATGGGAAAGTATTTCCATGGACTTCATCACCAAGTTACCATGAGTACAAGGGAAAGATTGCATCTATGTGATAGTTGACCAACTGATGAAGTTTGCTCATTTCTTTATTATTCCATCCACTTATACAGTAGCATAGGTGGCTGATCTTTTCTTTAGAGAGATATTCAGATTACATGGGCTACCTACTTTCATTGTTAGTGATAGGGATAGTAAATTCATGAGCACTTTTTGGCAAGAGCTATTTAGGTTGTGTGGTACTGAACTTACACCTAGCACTAGTTATCATCCACAGATAGATGGGCAGATAGAAATTGTGAATAAATGGGTGGAAGGATATCTGAGGAACTATGTGACTACACAACAGAGGGCTTGGGTCAAATGGTTACATATAGGAGAGTATTGTTATAACACCACTTATCATATGTCCATTAAGATGACTCCATTCATGGCACTGTATGGTTATGAAGCACCTAGTTTCATGGATCTGGTTTTGGGAGATAGTAGAGTGCCCAAAGCAAAAACCTTCTTGCAGGATAGTCAGAATATTTTGAGGGTGCTCAAGGAGAATATATAGCAAGCCCAAAATCAACAAAAATTGTATGCTAACCAGCACCGGATAGAGCATAGTTTTGAAGTTGGGAATATGGTTTACCTAAGGCTACAACCATATAGACACTCATCACTCAAGAAAAGTGGAGCAAAGAAGTTGAAGCCTAGGTTTTATGGCCCCTACAAAGTGATCCACAAGGTGGGTGAGGTTGCTTATGAGATAGAGCTTCTAGAGAATAGTCGGGTGCATAATGTGTTTCATGTGTCAAGGCTTAAGAAAGCCATCAAACAAAGAGTTGTGCCTTCAACATAATTACCACCATTAGATGAGGAGGGAAAGCTTGCATTAATTCCTGAGGCTATTATGGATACTAGGGAAAGGACTCTACGAAATAGGTTGATTAAAGAATATTTAGTCAAATGGAAATATCTACTAGAGGAAGATGCTACTTGGGAGAGTGAGCAGGTGCTACAGAAAATAGGACTAAGATTGCTTGAGGGCAAGCAATTTCAAGGGGGGCAAACCTATAATGTTCCCAAGTTTTAGTTAGCCTTCACGTTCTCCAAAGTCTAAGTGGAGGATAAGAAAAATTAAAGTCATTCAATTAAAATTAAAAGGTGACTTTGTATTAATAGCTTCTAGGGTATGAATTAATTATTGGAAGAACATAAGCCTCTCGTGATTTAATTAATTATTGCCAGGGAGGAATTTCTAGGGTATGCATTAATTATTGGAAGGAGGAAGCTTCCAGCTCTTGCAATTAATTAATGTTTTAGTTCCTTCCAAAAGGATGAAGAAAAGGATAAATAGGGCTGAAAGTCTCATTGCTAATGATTGGATGATTATAACTTGCATTTGATAAGAGCTTGGATGTGTGAATCACACTCCTTTTTGGGCAATAGAGGAAGTTCATTCTCTATTGTAATATTCTAGATGTCATTCCCTTAGGGTTTGGCCTTTGGAATACATCTCTTTGTACTTGATTGCAGCATTTTTAGAATTAATATAATTTCAGCCTTGGTTCAGCTTTTGGGCATTCCTGGGTGTCCATTAGACTTCTATAATCTGAATTGGTTGATGCTCCATATCTATATTTTCTTTTTCCATATTTTTTTGCAATTTCTCTTTTAGTCGCACTAAATTATCTTTGTGCTTTCTCAGCTCTTGCATTAGGAATTTCATTCGTTCTTTTATCTCTTGATCTATTCTAGCTTCCTCTTCTCTTTTCTTCGTTTTCTCTTCTCCTCTTTTCCTTTCTTCTTCCTTCTTGTTCTAAAAATCCCAATATGATATCCATGCATCAAATAGTATCTTCTAACCATGAGATAAATCTCCTCTTGTGACCATTGTCTCCTATCCAGGTTCTCTCCACTCAACCTAGTCTTTTAGCCACACTTATAGGTTCTTTCCTCAACCTATTACAAAATCCAATTCACCTTAGAAGTTGAAATCTTTCCCCAAGATTTTCCCAAGCACCTTAGGAGCTTTCCCCAAGCTCTAATACCAAAAATGATGCAGAGATAAACTCAATGGAAGCAAAAACAAAAGAAACCAGCACCAGAAAGAGATAGATAACAATATTCTTCTAATTGATTCATCAAATGAACAGTATATACACTTGCTCTCCTAAATATTTCCTTTCCCTGTAACTTCATATCCAGAAACTTCTATCTAGAGCAACTTCACTCAAAAAAAACCTATCCAACTCTAAAGCTGAAGACTCCATTTATACAAGCTAAAACGGTCTAGGGAACATTCTAGATTACTACATAGGAAAATTGACCCTATGAGACCAAAATGGCTTATAGAAAGATCTAGTTCCTTATCTCTTGCCAAAATGGATTATAGGTTATTCCAGAACAATATAGAATAGGGTAAACTAACCCCACAACGACCTGTACAAATCCCAAGATAAACTCCTCCAGTCAAATCACACAGAACTAATGCTCAGTAGTGACTAATTAGCATATGTACATTCTTTATTTGGGTGCTTCTGCACTAGGTGGTCTAGCAAATGTGTTTTCTATGGCGCCTATTCTTCAGATGGATTTTAATTCACTATGGCACCTTGGGCACTGCAAGAGGACTAGTTTATCTCCATGAGGAATGCAGAGAGCATATCATCCATAGTGACGTGAAGCTAGAGAACATTCTATTAGATGAAGATTTCTCCCCCAAGTTGGGGATTTCGGAATGGCAAAGCCTGTGGGAAGAGATTTCAGCCTAGTGCTGACGACTGTGAGAGGGACGTTAGGCTACTTGGCTCCTGAGTGATCACTGGCCTTTCCATCACCTCCAAGGTTGATGTCTACAACTTTTTTATGCCTCTCTTAGAAATTGTATCTGCCCGCAAAAATTTGATGAGGCCAACCTCTACTAAGCAAGAATATTCAAGTGATTTCTTCTTTCCAGATTGGGCCAAACAGCAAATTTGTCAGGGAAATATGATGAATGTTGTGGATAAAAGGATTGCAAATGACGCAAATGTGGAAGAGGTCAGGAGAGCCATTCTGGTGAGCTTGTTGTGTATTCAGGATGATGAGGAGGCCAGGCCGAACATGGTACAAGTGCTTCTCATACTTGAAGGTAGGTCAAAAGATCACTCCCAACCAACTCCACCATTGTCTAGGAACACGCTCTTGGAGTGCAATAGTGGATCTCTTGTCTAAAATTATGTGTGTGTTGCCTCAAGCTTAGATAAATAAGGTAAGTTAATAAAATAGATTGAACGATTTGGGTTTGGTTGTGCATGTTTAGGTTAAACTTAGTAAGGCCTAAGGAATAAGTTTAATACAAACAAATACAATGATCTAGATTGATCTAGGTTATTTTCTATGTCTACTACTCAAAGCATAAATAATGCTTGCATTTTTTGGGTTTACATTACATGTTAGTAAAAAGAATGGGTTGGTGTGCAAGTTTAAACAATTATTAAATAAAGCTTTAGTTCATATTAGGTTGTTCTTGGTTATTTCAATTTAATTTTTTTTTTAAAACTTTATCCATTATTTTTTTGGTATTGGTTCTATTTCTATTTCAATTTTAATTCTTTCAATTTCAATATTTTTTATTTTTTTTAACTCTGTCAATTGTTTTTTTGGTATTGGTTCAATTTCAATTTCAATTTTAATTTCAATTTCAATTCTAATTCTAATTCTTTCAATTTTCTATGTCTACTACTCAAAGCATCAATAATGCTTGCATTTGTTGGGTTTACATTACATGTCAGTAAAGAGAATGGGTTGGTGTGCAAGTTTAAACAATTATTAAATAAAGCTTTAGTTCATATTAAGTTCTTCTTGGTTATTTCAATATTTTTTATTTTTTTTTAACTCTGTCCATTGTTTTTTTGGTATTGTTTCTATTTCAATTTTAATTTTAATTATTTTAAAGATTTATAATGGGTTGGTGTGCAAGTTTAAACAATTATTAAATACAGCTTTAGTTCATATTAGGTTGTTCTTGGTTATTTCAATATATATATATATATATATATATATATTTTTTTTTTTTTTTTTTTTTTTTTTAACTCTGTCCATTTTTTTTTTGGTATTGGTTCTATTTCAATTTTAATTTTGATTCTTTTAAAGATTTATTAAAAAAAAATTAAAACTTTGTCCATTGTTTTATCACTTATTTTGATTTAAAATGTCTTATTAATTATGTTCAATCATTTTATTTATGTCACTCTATTAATAAATGTGAATGATTAATTATTTAAATAATATATTGGATAATATAAAATATGGACAATATAAATGAAATGTAGAATCAGGCAAGAGCCTACAATAAAATAGTAAATGAAATATAGGATGTTTTAGTGTCAATTTCCTCTCAATCTCTATCTTGTCATAATCTGAGCTATCAAATTATTTTCAATATTTCTTAGAACTGTCTCTAAGTTCACTAGATACTTCTTTAGGAAAATATTCTTACATAAATCTCCTACCCTATCTTTTTTCCTTTCAAATAATGTTACTAAAGCCAAGAACATTCAAACACAATATCAGAATTCATCCTGGCCCTATCAACATTTTCTAGGTATTTTTCCCATAGAACTTTCATAACCACTTCCACTTCTAGGGAGTGAGGGAAAGACAATTTACCTTTCAAGTATTCCTCTTTACAAAACATGTTCTGCCTCTTTCGGCCTCTCAATTGCAGTAATGTATCCATCTTACTAATTTCAACTCGTAGGAATATCAAGAGTACTAATGCTTTGCAAAGGCTAAATAAGAGTTGTATTAATAACTTGAGAGATGGCTTAAACATGATCACAAATAAATGAGTATCACATGTAGAGTGCACATACCCCCTTAAAGTCATCCATAAAATCCTGCTAAATATTGCCAATCAACTCACATATCAAAGATTAGCACCTTTTAGGATCTTAATCATGAAAGGGTCACAAGTTTGAGGGGAGATTTAATTAAACTAAGAGATGAGAACTGCAAGTAATTTGATTGATTAGATATGTGTTGATGGTGAAAGTTAATTATTATTATTATTAACTTAGAAAGGAACTAAATCTTTTTTAACAAATGATTCTATTGTTTTTTAATAGATTAGACTATTTGAAGTATTCTAGTTTAACCATATGCTAGATTTGAATGAAGGTTCATAATGTAAGGCCTTACTAGCTTCAATTTGGGAAGGGAAACAATTTATTCCCTAAGTTAGCTAACCCATCCCCTCTATGATTACTCTCTCTATAAATGTGGCTAATAGTTGTCTTGTCAAATCCTCTAGAGAATGGCTTAAGCGAGAATTGCATCCAATAACCAATTTTGGAGGGACCCTTTATGAAGGCCAAGTATAATAATCATTGAATCTCCCTTAATTTATGGATTCCTACAACCCAATCTTTTACATAAGCTAAAACTTCAACCAAGGCACATAATTTTACCCAATTATTAGTACCCAGCCTAATAGCCTTGGCAATATTGGCTACTTCCCTTCCTTTAGCATTCTGAATTCTTCATTGGATGTTGACTTTTTCTTGGATTACCTCTTGAGAAATCATCATAGTTAAGTTTTAGCTATCCATATTTTGGAGGGAGCCAAGACCATGCTTTCGTATTATTATTGGTCGTGATTGAGCCTTATCCTATCAAGGGGGGGATCTTAAGACCTGTCTATTTTCCTTGTATTTTTCCATCCCAATGGGACATCACTACCTCTTATGAATGACACTTCAAAATCCTATTATTGGTAACCTCAACAAATGAGGCCTCAATTTTGTTGATAGGTTGTCTAATGTCCATTTTCTTATCCTAGATAATTTTCCTATTACATTCCTTCTAGACTTCCTATAGAATGATTGAGGAGGTTGAAATCCATAAGTTACTATATATTTTGTTTCTTTAAGAGGGGCCAAGAAGAGAGAAACTGACCTATAGAATGGGGGAAGGTTGAGGTCAACCCTAATTGGGAATAGATCCATTGCCAACATTTTTTTGAGAATGGGCAATTCATGAATATGTTATGAAAGGTTTCCTCCTCTTTGTAGAGAGTGCATCTACTATGCCCTTGATAACCCATTCTTTAGAATTGATCTAATTTTAGTAAATTTTTGTGAAGGACTAGTCATGCAAACATGCCTACATTGGGGAGAAAATTTATGTCCCAGCACACTTTAATTAGAAGTTTATCTTGAGTACCTAAATACTTAGATACTACAACCTTGTAACTTATCTTGGAATAATGCAAAAATAAATGGAATAGAAGACATAGAGATATAACATGGTTCACCCAATCCTAGGCTATATCCACCAAGAAAAGAATCCAATACTATTATATAGTAACTTCAACCCATTACAATCTTCAATCTCCATTACAGCTCAATGCCAATGTAAGAAGGTATATATTCCCTTTAGAAAAACCTAATCCTAAGCCAATATTATGTTACTTTTGTTAGCTTAACAAGTAACCTAAAACATACTTGACAAGTCAACCTTAGGAAATGGTTGACGGGTCAACTTGAAAATTCTTGATGAGTAAAGCAACAAAAATTGGGTTGATTCCTCAAATCCCATGCCTCACTAATATATTTGGTCTAAATTTTTTATGAAGTAGGTATTTTGTGTGAATTTGTTTTTTTATATATCATATGTCCACATTCATCAAAATTCTAATGAATGCGAGCACTATTCCAAAAAAATGCATCATCGTATATTTTATAAGTGGCTAAGGGTTTTCTTCAATAGAGATATTCTAGAAAAGGACTAATAAAAGGAAATTGCATTTGCAATTTGTATGAGGCTACCTTCATTCTGTATGATAGAGGTATTTCTTTGGCTACTTGAAGACTTTAGCAATGGACTCACTCAATATAGTAATCAATTAGTGGGAACAACGTGGTTTTTCTTTTCTCTAATTTCCAATCTCTAATTGTTAAGTGTGTAAATGATGAGCCATTTGACCTTTTTCTTCATTATTATAGAATGTGGCACTTTAATTGCTTGAGGGTGTAGCTTTTTATTTTTTGTGGGCCATATCAACTTTCTTTCCACCCATTATTCTTTTCATCATTGTCCTATTATTATGAGATTGATTAATATATATATATCAAATTGTGTTGATGAAACTCTCAAGGGGGAATCTAATCTACCTATGTCATTCAAGTGTTATCTTAGGTGTTGAGGCACGAGCAATAGGTTGACAAATATGTTTTATTTGAAATAATGGGGCAAGGATATTATTTTAGAGAGAGGCAAAATGTATACAATTAAAAAATTCTAGGTTAATTAATTGTATTTTAAATATTTAATTAATATTATTCTTCAATTAATGAAAATAAATTATTTTATTTATTTTGTTAATTCACTTAGGTTATGTCTAATTATTTCAAGTCTTCTAAATTAGTCATATTAAGTGATTTAATTAATTACTTAATTGAACATTTATGATGTGATTAAGTCTCTTAGTCCGTATCACTTGTCCAACTAACATGACATGTCACCCTTACAACAATAATTAATTTTAAAAATTAATTATTAATTATCTCTATTTATCATCACACAAAGGGACTTGGTCATAGAGAAACAGTTTGTCAAATTACTTAGTTATATGGATACCTTCCCTCATGTGACTTAGTCTTATGGACACTCATCTCTTTGTGAAAAAACCCTTTCCACCTCCCCTATAATTAGTGTATGGTTAATTGACCTTGATTAATCATAGGTCACTCAAGGGACAATTGTACCAAGACTAACTATGAGGATTGTGTCTCACCACCCTTCTCTCAAAGGTCTTTGTTAGACATGTGACACATGTTTCTCCATTCTATATCAAACTCTTTTTTGTCAATGTGAGAGGAACATAACCCCTATTCTTCCTCTCACATTCCAACGATGCCCTCTTTTCTCTCCATTCCCTCAAACAACCCAACAGAAACCCTCCACTTTTTTAAATTTCTCTCAAAATTGTTTAATTCTGCTACATAGGCTAGGGTCTCCCAAGACTCTATTGGAGCTTGGTGCATTAATACCTACAAGCTTTGTGTTTGAAGCTCCATACTAGGTCTCTGAGTCTCAACTCTTATTTCTTTAGCCTTCTTAGGCTCCTTTCTCAATTTCTACTCATGTGTGCATTTGAGCTCAATTAATGAACTCTGTTGTCCTACCTCCTTTGTTCCCTCAATCCGAGGTCTTGAGGATTCTAGCCTTTCCTCGCTAGTAGTAGATTTCTCTACTTGATCATTTTGATCCTTATCTCTCTTGTCTCCTTCAACATTTCCCTCTATGGTTGCATCTATCTTTGTTGTCTCTTTCGTAGTGACTAACCCACTTTGTAAAACTTTGAACTATCATGTGTATCTCTTTCAAACTAAAACTTGAAACTAGGTGAGTTGAAATAGAACTTAAAACTATTACTTGCATATTTTTCATACTTCAACACTTAGCTTTCAAAACTTGAAAATTATACTGAAAACCTAAACGAGGGAAAAACTAGAAATTGAAACTTATTCTAGTTGCAAAACATGTATCTTTCATCTATGGTTTGAGGTAGTATGCCTTTGTGAGAATTATGTTGCTCCTTTTTAGAGTATTTAGGAGATCTGTTTTAGTAGTTCTTAAAAGGATGAATGTTGGAACAATATGGTTTTCGATTTACTATTAAACTAGAATCATATTGCTCTAAGTGCGTTGTAGTGTCACCAGTGAAATCATATTTCCCTACAGGGGGAAAGGGTTCAATGGGACCCGTACAATGAGTTCTTAGCTTTACTTTTCTTGCAGGCTTCCAGGAGTATGCCTAATTCTAGGGGGGGTGGATGTAGTGCCTACCCCTAGGTCGTATTTTTGTTATCATTGTCAAACTCTGTTAGGGCTAGTTTTATGTTGATGGTTAGCAGCATTTTTTTGAGGCTATCAAATATTGTGCTATGGATTCAATTGATATGTGATGAGATTACTTAGACTCTACATTTCATGTATGCATGATGATTATTACATTATTTTCAGTTATTGATTAGTTAGATTATTTATTATCATATGTGTTTTCTTATGGATACTTACCCCATACTTGCATGTGTATGGTGTGTGTGTTTGTTTTCTTTATGTATGGCGTGTCTGATGTGGTTAAGGAAGGGAGTCGTAGTCACCTACTAGTCGAGATCTACACAATGCACCACTTCCTGCCATTGCCTATTTAGTTTAGTATATATTGTGCTTGTACATGCATGGGTTTTATGCAAGTTCCAGATACCAGGTATCGACTTCCCTGAATTGCCAGGATGAGCATACCTTATTGCATTATCTCAATGGTAAGAGAGGGGAGATAAATTCTCAAGTCCAAATCCCAACCCTTTAAGCCATTTGTCCTAATTGGAAATTAGGACAAGTATCTGAGTTGAGTACCCTCCGAATACGTTGGATGACGTAATTCGTGATATTAACCCTTGGTTTGATTTTGTATGTGTTTTGGCTATGATGGGTTTTCGTATTTTACTTTGCGAGTCTTTGGTGTATTTTCTATTAATTAAACCTAATTAAAAGATTTAATTAATGGTTTAATTTAATTAATATGGTATTTTAATATTTATTTTATTTAATTAATTGGGAAATTAATTAAATAAAATAATTAAATTTGAAAATAAAAGTTATAATATTAAAGTTGGAATGTGATAATATTTATTTAAATTAATAAATATTTTAGCAATTAAGTTTCAAAAATAAATGTAAAAGTGGAAAAGATATTAAATATATTAAGATTAAATAAGTGGAATTATTAAAGTTAGTGCATGAGATTTAAAATTTAATAAATAAATGCATAAAGTAAATATTAAATTAATTAATGTGCATTATTTTAATGTTTTCTCACATAGGACTTCGCAAATTCTCGAGAGTTGTCATGTAGACAACACAGGAGTTTGCACTCTAAAAATGCACAAGTTGTCTACACTTAGGAGTTAGCATATTATTTGAGCACAAGGTGTCTACAACTTTATGATTGATCTAGAAGGTTGGAGAAGACTCATGCTTAGTTGTCATTGTTATCTTCTAGTTCTTTCTAGACACATTCTAGATGCATCTTAGAGGCCTTTAAATAAAGGCTCTCCTAGTGTGTTTGGACAAGCTTCAAAGCTTACATGCATTTGAGAAGCTCATATGATTCTACATGCTCATATGCTTCTACAAGAACTTCTAGTCACTTGGAGGTTTCGGTTGGTTTGGATCTTGGAGGAATTGCAAATGTTGGAGAAGGAAGGGATTTTTCGATGGACTTCTGAGGCATGGAAAATTAGCATCAGTGTCCAGGTGCACTTGTGATTTTCGCATAATCTATTTACACTCTTTCTCTTCCTATCTTCATTGTGTCTATTATATGTGTCTGAATATATTCCATGAATGAATCTTCAATCTTGAAATTAGAATCTAGATATGTATGTTAATTTTTATTTGGATGCAAATAAAACAACAGAAAACCCTAGTTTCAATTTAAGAAAGAAAATTAGATCTAAATCAGGTTTGGGTTTGAATTAGAATCGAATTAAGAAATAGATTTGAAAATGCTTTCAAAATTTATAGTCAAACCTATTAAGTGGAATATTGGATAAAGGTAGAGATCAATTATTTTTAAAAAAAGAAATTTTTAGAAAGCCCTTCTTATTTAAAAATTATATACGTGTTCTTTTTTTTTTTAAATATATAAAATCTGCATACTTTTATATATAAATATATATATAAGTACATATATATATATATATATATATATATATATTTATTTATTTATTTATATATATGTATATACATGTATATATATATATACATATATATACATATATATAAATAAATAAATATATATATATATATATATTTATATATATGTATATATATGTATATATATATATATACATGTATATATATATATACATATATATACATGTATATATATTTATACATATATATACATGTATATATATGTATATATATATATATATATATCTATACATATATATACATGTATATACATGTATATATATATATACATGTATATACATGTATATATATATACATGTATAGACATGTATATATATATACATGTATATGTATGTATATATATATACATATATATATATGTATGTATATATATATATACATATATATATATATATATGTATATATATATATATATATATATATGTATATATATATATAGATTGTCAATCAGTATCACAGCATTGTAAACATATAAATATACATAAATACATACATACATACATACATACATACATACATACATCATACATATATATATATATATACATGTGTTATTTAAAAATGTTGCTTTTAACAAAATGAAATTGCATATAACTAACATTTAGAAAATGTTATAAAAAAAAATATAACAAATGTATTGGGGTGGGGCGGGGGTTTCACCCCACCTCTTTTTCCTTTCATACGTCGGCTATGGACTGCTGATGTAGCCGTACCTGCGACTGCGGTTGTAGGGCCAACTGCAGCAACAACCGTCAGTACACGGCCGCAGCGACCATCGCATGGTGCTACTATTCATAGTGCAGCCTGCGATTATTTTATCGCAATGTATAAAAAGTTTTTAAAATGTTATTTTAATTTATATTAACTGTATTGAGCAGTCTGCGTTATGCGTTGTTAAAAATTTATGTGATGCAAATTCGAACATTCATAATTTGATTTTCGTAATTTATTAAGAATTACATATATATATATACATATATGAAACTTAATTTGGGAAATAAAATTTTAAATAAGAGTTATTGTTTTGTAAGTAGAGTAGTTTTGTTTAAAGTTATAATATCTGGTATTTATTGGATGGAATTAATATATAGTATTAACATTATGTTTGATTAAAACCTATATTTTATTATTATATATAGACTTTTATAATAACTTTTAATTAATAACAACTAATCATGATAAATGTAATTGTTAGTTAACTTAATCTAAATACAATTATAAACAATCGTGATTGATGAAGGTTGACGATTATTTTATAAGAATGTTTTAAATGAAATAATGGAGATTTTTAATGGAAATGATTATAGATAGAATTGATGGAAAGAGATATTGAATTCATTTAATTTGAATATTAAGGGATTAGAAATGGTTGACTTTTAATATTAATTTTATTTGATGTATATTAAATATATAATTAAGAGATGGTAAATTTATATTATGGTAAGACGTTTAATGATGATTATTATAATGATGTAAATTAAGAGACTTTATATGATATTGGATTAAGATTTAATTGACAAGAGTCATTGTTACATTATAACATTGTTATAACATAGCTACGATTTGAATTATTATTATGTTATTAATTAATACGTTATGTATTATTAAATAACTTATTGATATACCTTAATGGTGTTAACAGTTAATATAATATTAACTATTAAAGTTTTAAAGTTTATGGAAGGTTTCTCTGGATCGATTAATAATAGTTTTGATGAGTTTATTAATGTTTGTTGGGTCTAACAAATTATTAATAAATAATAGTATAATGGTTTAAATGATTATCAATAATACAATTTCTTAAGGAAATATTAGTATTCATTAAAGAATGTTGAATGTGGTCATTAAAGATTTATTAATATTTCCAATATATAACTTGTTATTAAATGTTAACAAGTCATTATTAATATTAGAGAATTGGATTATGGTTGGCCTTTAACTTACATATTATGGCTAGTTATTAATTGGGTCATTGATTTGGATATGTAATTATTAATTAAATTAATTAATTAGAGCTAATTAAATTTAATTAATAATTAAGTTATGGAATAAAGTTTTTAATTGATATGCTAATATGATTCTTTTAACAAAGTTGTTAAGTATTTATGTCGAAGTTGATAAGTCTTATTCTAATGACTTGAATAATGGCTTTAGATATTTTAATGGTTGTTAGTGATGATTTAATCAAGAGACTTAAGTTTTAGTAATATTTAATTAAGTTTTAATTAAGTATTATTAGAATGATAAAAAGTCATGGATTGTGTACCTATGTTAATTGACTGATGTAATTGATCATTTTAATAAAGTTATAATCTTCTTATTCAAAGATTGATAACTAGTTTTCTTATAATTTAAACGAATAATGATCCTTTGGTTTTGATTGGAGAAGTTGAATTAATGATAAGGAAGAGTTATTCAATTAGTAACATTAATCGTAGCAAAATAAAGTGAATGATTTTATTAAGTGTCAAATGATTTAATGAGTAAATATTTATCTTTTAGTTATTCTTAGAATGTAATTTTAATTAATGGATGAATAATGCTATCGAGGGAACAAACGGGTTGACTTGTAGGTCAAATGATAAATCTTATATACTTGAAGTATACTTGAAACAAAAATTGAACCTCTACACTTAATTCAACTATGTGATTTTAGTAAACCAAAACATGTGCTTGCATTGTGTTTTCTCTATGCTTCTTGTTTTGGGTTTTTGGGTTGACTAGTGTTGACCAGTCTTAGGTTGTTACCAGAGGCTGGGGGATTTATGAGATGTGATGGCATGTTAATCTTATTTGGTCTTGATCTTTCTAAACCCAACCATGTTAATGTGATGGTATGCTCTATGAGATGTTTGTATTTACTGATTGTTATTGCTCATCAGTCTTCTTGAGTGAAGCTGAGTTATATGTATTTGAGACACTTGACTTAACTATTTTTGAGTCATCGATTAGTTATCCTTGCATTAATTTCCAATTGCCTTGATGGGACTGAAGTGTTGATTTATTTATTGATGATGTCATGTTGTGACATGTTTTGACTCGACCATTTTGGAGTCTTCGATCAATATGATTTTGAGATATATTTTGGTTATTGAGAACCAATGGAAACTTTTGATTATCAATGATGCCTTCAGTTGCCAATAGAGAACTGTTGTGGTCATGATTATCTATGGATGATTTTCAGATGCTCATGGAGATTTGATGCTTTTATTATGGATATTTGATGATTCTTATTGTGGATTATCTTTGGGTATTTCTTTCCAATTGCTTGTACAAGACTATGGTGGTTTTATGATTCCATGAGCCTAGGGTAGGTTATCTACTTGTAGTGTTGGGAAGTGGCTTGCAATGGGGGTTGGGACCCTAAGTGGCTGCCAGGGTAACTCATTGTAAGTTTTATTAATAAGTGATAACATTTACACTAAATGGAGATTAAATTAACCTAAAAAGATAATTTTTTTTTTCTCGCCCATGCCTCGAGTGCTTGTACAGACTAGGATGGGAGTAGAGAGAACGCTTGGTTGTGACCTTGCATTCCATTGTATGCCTTGTCAGTATGAGAGGATACTAATGGCCGCATAAAGATCAGTAGGGACCCGTGGAGTTGTAAGCTAACTGCCAGGGTAAGTTCTACATGATATATGCGATGACACTTTCTTTCTTGCATAGTAGGTTTCCTACGTGTCTTGTGTGCCTTTGGGATTAGATGTCAATTTTGTGATTGAAACCTTTGAGTTAGTATACTTTTAGTATTCCTGGACTTAGAAAGTATCTTTGTTATGTGATTTTTGATAACCTATTTGGGACTTGATATTATCTCCTCACCACGGTGGGAGTGGACCATTTAGGTTCCACACAATCAGGTGGTAGTTTTTTTCCACTCTTATCATTCGAGATCCATCAAGGACATCGTGACTGATGCATTATTTGTCCGCTTCTATCTTCATAGATTTTGATGGTGGACATGTATCCTTATATTGATGATTTGCATATGTAGATGATGATATCTTATGCTTTACTTTGCATGTTAGATTACTTTCTGCATATGATGTAGTATGATTTAGGTGTGACATTCCTACTATGTTAATATCGATGATCTCTTTGGTGATTTGGAATTTTACGCACGGAGGGATGGCTAGGATACATGATGATCTAATGATGCTATTAATGGTTGGGAGGAACCATGCACTTAGTTAATTATGTTTGATGATTTATGGTTATTTTTTATGATGGATGTTTATATCTTTATGATGATGATGTATCATGTATGACATGTAGTTTCATTTACTTTAATTACATCATGGATTAATATTGGATGATGATATACTTTATTTACACGGATGTATATTCTTTTAAGCCTTTCATACCTTGTGACATGTGCAGTGGATGATTGAGCATTTGAAAATGTAATTTAAGAACATTGGACTTTTCATTATTATTTCATGTGGATGTAGTATTAGATGGAACATAATTAGTTATATTAGATGTGATTCAACATTAAGGGATCTTTAAGGAATGTAATCTGTTATGTATGTTATGTTTACTTGTATTTGAATTGTTGCTATTTCTTCCATTATTAAGTATAAGTTGTAAATGGTTTATCTTTCTTGTTAAAAAAAAATTGTTTGGAAAATTAGTGAAATTTTAGTTTAATTATTTGGATCCCTTGGCGGGGCATTACACCTTCATCTTCATCTTCACTGCTAAGGTCTTCTTTGTTACATCCCAAAATTTTGACCTAATTAAAATAATTTATAAGCATTGGGATGACTAGTTAAAATTATCATTTCTTTTGATCATGTGAAAAAGAAAGTTATAGTTAACCATTTATTTCATGTGAACTTGGTCATTAACAATTATTGTGTATAAGTGCTTAATGAAAATGGTAGTTAATCATTTTTTGATATAATTATTTGATGATGGTAGTTAGTCATTACTTGATTATATTCACTTAATGATGGTAGTTTGTCGTTACTTGATTATATTCACTTGATGATGGTAGTTAACCGTTGTTTTAGTTATCCATGTTATATTTTAGAATATTGATTTAAATTAGAAGAATTGGTTATTATTGTGGAAATGTTACATGGATGGTTGCAGGAGCAGACGAAGTGGAGAAAGCATTGCTAAATGGGATTTAAAGGAATGGGGCACTACTCTAGTCCATTGATTTGATTTGTCAGGTATGGCCTCTAACTATCTTGGTAAGGACCTAAAAACTTCATAAAAAGGTACATACATTGGACACACATGAGATTACTCAGAAAGCATAAACAAATACTTATACTTTAGTCATAAAAAAATTTCATGTTTAGAACAATTACCTTGTTAATTTGATAATGGCATCTCCATTTTTTTTCTCCTCTTCATATATGTATGTATGTGCGTGCGTACGTATGTGTGTGTGTGTGTGTGTGTGTGTGTGTGTGTGTGTGTGTGTGTGTGTGTGTGTGTGTGTGTGTGCGTGTGCGTGTGTGTGTGTGTGTGTGTGTGTGTAAATATATGTATGTATGTATGTATTGTTGGAAATACAATATGGAAGTAAACTCTGAGAGTGGGGGGGGCAGGGGGGTGTGAATCAACACTAAGAACTTTTCAACCTATAAAACTATTCACCACACATTCATCTCACAATCTATACATATAAACTAAAATACCAAATTAAGCATATACACTCATAGCATGAAAGTAAAATATTCAACATGTATGACACAAAATATTTGGTTACCTAGAAACCCTCCAAGGAGAAGGTTACAATGAAATAAGCACCCTATTGAAGGATGTACATAGCCTATCAAGACTACTTTATTAAGAGATTTAACTGATTCACCTATTAAAATGTCTTAGCAATGATCCTTCGGTTAGCACTATGTTGCTTGATGTCATATCACCTCTATACTAATGTGTACATGATCCTTTCTAATTAGGTGTATCTCTATTGTCCTCTGATTCCCTTCATTTGTTCTCCTTTAACTAATTTTGTAATGTAACTCAATTCATAACACCTTAATCACCATGAATGCTCTATTTGCACATGAAAAACTCACATCATTTATCCTTTTGCATTCTTAGAAATTTTAGGGTGTGTCTTCCTTAAGAAGACCTAGGTGACTTAGGGTTAGGTATGAATCAATAGTAGTGATTCACCCATAATGTTGCTTAAACCTTCTCATTTTATGATTGGTTGCATGTAGTGCATAGGGATTCAAATATAAGATTTGTCCTTATCTATAAAGATCATAAAACAATCCTTAAGTCGGTTCAAAACTATATTACTCAGCATCTAAAGTCCCTGGTGCTCAGCACTAATTGTAACTTCAATGCTATCAGTCAGCATCTGAATGACTCGACATGCACTGCTTGCTCAACACCTAAATTACTCAGCACATACTATCTGCTTAACATATGAGTGACTCAACACTCACTGTTTACTCAGCATGCTCTATATTATATGTTATGCTCAACGTATATTACTTGTTTAGCATGAACTAAGTAAATGACTTATAATGACTTATGTGTATAGACACTCACTTGCCAAAACCAATCTAAGATTAACAATCTCCCCTTGACATGAGTGTCAAAAACACTTGGTCATGCTTTAATGATCTTATCCTTATGAGCATAACTTAGATATCTAATATTTATTCGACTTCTATACAAAATTTCAAAATATCAAAATTTTGCAACATGTGACTTATCAGTCATACCTCAAAATTTCATAACTCCCCCTGAGTTGATTGGTCTTTTCTATACTCTATATCTGAACCAAAATCTTTCTCTTGTTGAGTAGATTTGCATAAGTTGAGCTAATATTCTATCTATCTATTTGTCTTCATCTTTGTGTCTCTCTCCCCCATACACTTTCTCATTTCTTGTTTGTTCTTACTCCCCCTTTTTTTACACTTATGTCAAAGGATTATACACTAATAGTGTGTTTGGCAAAAATTGATTTGTGGACCTCTAGTATAATCTTTAGAGTTGCATCCCAATTATCACAAGCTACCTTCGATGACTTGATTTGGATGGCCAACTCGACAGCAAGGTGTACTAACCCTTCAAGTGTAGAAAGATTATGATCTTTCTTCATGAGAGTTTCAGCATAGGCTAGTTCCTTATACAATATCTCCATGTGTGGAGTCAATGTAGACTAGATGCATATTAGTTTAGCCCTAATGTTTGCTTCATCTACATGTAATGTTGCTAACTAACTTTGGGATTGTAGGAGGGTGTTGAAATGTTTCTCACTTTGGGTTGGAGACTTTGGCAGAGTTATGCCAGAGTTTTTCATAATGCTCTCCAATTTTAGGATATGACTCCTAACTTCCCTTGTGAAGAGTGTAGTATTATTCAATTTGGTATACAAAAAGAAAATATTTTCTAGCACCTTCTTCACACTCTCTATTTTGGTTGCTAATTCAACCTTTGATAGTGCAATAGCACTTGATAGCCTTGCATTGACTTTATTCTAAAACTTTCTCTCAAACCATTCAAGTAATTTTTTATTTGTATCTAGGTTTGTGTCATTAACCTTCTCCACTATACTGGTTAATTATTCAATTATTGGTTTTTTTTCCTCTAGAGCTAGCAGACTAAATGCATCAAGAAAAATTTCTTTGATATCAATCAAGGCTAATCTATACCTATGCTCCCTTCTAAGAAATTCTTGATTTTTCTTCTTTGCTAGAGCCTCTTGAAGAATGCCCATCTACTCAATTGTGATGGTTACAAGATAAAATTTAAGCAACACAATCACTTAATCTAAGCTCACATCACCATATGATGTTACCTCATCTGCCTTAGATGTGTTTGGACTTGGCCTTGAGGATTGTAAAGGTGTAGCTTCTATGCTCGGCCTCTGAAGAGCTTGACCAGGAGTAGCAGATTTTTGGTAATTGCACCAATGCTTGTATTGCTAATTTCTCCTGTGGCTTTTTTGTCAAACTTGACTCTTCAATCTTGTCCTTCTCTTTCTCTGTAATACCAGCAACACCTTGATTTTGTGATGTAGGTGCAAGAGTGACATCCTAACCTATTTGAGCTTGAGCTCCATCTTGCTCTACTACTATAATCTCATCCTTTAGCTCACTAGATGTTTCAACTTTCTCATTTGTCTTTGCAATTTCATCTCTGATGCCTAGAGCACTTTTTACTATTATTCTATCAATGGAAATTACTTGCTCCTTTTTGTGATACTCCACAATAGGTAAAGGTTGTTGTGCCATGGTAAATTAAGGAAGGGTTGTAAATGTTTTTGGTGTTTTTGTTTCCTCCCCTGTAAATGCCTTATCTTCCTTCTCAATCTCATCGACACTTACCAGAATAGGATTTTCACAAAGTATAGCTTATGTAGTGGATCTTGTTTATAAGCTATGTTAAGAATAGCTCTAAAATTCATGTGTTTATTCTCATTTCTTATCAATTTCACATTCAAAACTTCTTTACCCTCTTTAGCCTTAGGAGCTGAACAGCTAGACATCATTGTGTAAATTAAGGTTTGCAAAAATTCTAAATGCATAGCTCAGTACATGATAAATATTTTTGTGAATCTATTGTGATGGTATCAAGCGACTATTGAATTTGGCTTGCAAACACTATTATGGTCTCTTTCAATTTTTCTTTCTCTCATTCAAATTTGAATGATGTCAAATGAGTAGAAATTGATCATATAGACCTTAAAACCTTGCAATTAATGCTTAGTGCTTACACAGCTATAAGCTCAGTTTTAATAAGGATTTTGACTCACTCGACTTCTATGAAGTTTCCTTTTCACTTGGCAACCACTATGAGCTTGGTCAACACTATCAACTTTGATGGCTCGACATCAACTAACATTCACTTGGCAACCATAGTGAAAATTTTCATGCTCGGCAATAACATGAAAACTAACAAAACTTAAAGATTTCTTCTTGATTTTTAACAACATTTTACATCTTTATTCATGCATATGTAATATTTTCATAACTAAATCCTTGGAACTGATGTGTAATATATCCTTTTAAATAGCAGTCCCACATACCTATTGATTTCTTAATTTGAGGAGACGTGATTACCTAACCCATTAGGTGAAGTGATCTCATCTACACTTGATGTGTTGCAATGTTCCTTTCTGTTCCATGTTTTTTTTATTTCATCTCTAACATTATCAACATTTGTCTTTCCTTTCCTTTTGATGAACTCATTACTCAGTGCCTTTGACCTTGTTGGACAACTCCTACTTATGTGACCAATCTTCAAATAGCTAAAAGATGAGGTGTGATGAGGTTTGACTCAACCATCTACTGTAGTCACTTCTGAAATGTGTTCTTATGAAATTTTTAGCAACATGTCCATACTCTTGATAGTAGTGACAACTATACCTTGTATTATAATCTCAATTATAAGAGTCATCATTGTGTTTTGTCTTTGTCTTCTTATTTGATGACCATTTAGGCTTGGATCTACACTCATATGCTTTATGTCCATACTTTTGATAGTTATAGCAATAACCTTCAAATATTTGTGTGCTTATCATCTTGGTTCTATATTCATGTGTCTACTATCCTTTTTTATCGCATTTGTAGCAATGACTCATGAACTTTTTCTTAGGATTCTGATTTGTAGCCTTGCTCCTACAAACACTAGTAGTATGACCTATCTTACCACAATTATGACAAGTAGGTTTGGAGTTCTTACCTTTGTTACTTCTATTTTCACCTCTTTTGGATGATTTTCCTTCTTCAATAGTAGTGTAACCCAATCCAAAAGTGTCACTATTAGATCAAGGGGATCTCATCAATTGTTCAAAGTACTTGATCACTTCACTAGGTTTTTTGAATTAGCAAATTCTTTTTCTCTTTTCAGATCATTACTTAGTTGTTCATTCTACAATTTCAATGTTGTGATCTCAATATCCTTTGCATTTAGTTCATGATTTGCAATCATCATTTGATCCAAAGTTTCCAATTACATGTTAGAAATTCTAGTTACCTCTAATATTTTCTCTTCCAGTCTATTTGTCAAATTCCTTTTGTCATCTTCAACCATGGCTTTTTCCTCTTCAACTTTCTTTTTCTGCTCGGTCACCTCACATAGTAATATTGATTGGACTTCTTGTTCTCTTCTGAGATTTTTGACCTCTTCATTTAGGGTTCTATTCTTTTCCATCAGATCTATAACTGCTGCATCAATCCATTGGTGTTTCCATCTACAAACAATTTAGTAGTGTTAATATAGAAGTTGGTATTGTGTGTCATTCTCTTCAATAGCAATTTCCTTCCTTCTCTTCAATGATATCTTCAAATCATTTCTTGCTTCATTTAACTAATGTAAGGCAAGTTGTATTTCAATCTTCTGGTTCTCAATAGTCTTTCCCAATATGTAGACTTCCATCTCTAAGATCTTTTCTTAAAGTTGCAAAGTTCTACTTTCTAGAGAACTCGGCTCTGGTACCAATTGTTAGAAATACAATAGGGAAGTAAACTCCGAGGGGGGTGAATCAGCACTAAAATACCAAATTAAGCATATACATTCATGGCATGAAAGTAAAATATTCAACACATTTATGACACAAGATATTTGGTTACCCAAAAACCCTCCAAGGAGAAGGTAAAACTGGGGTGGGGATGACACCTACAAATTTTCACTACTATAGTAACAAAGTGTATCCAATGAAGGTTACAATGTTTGACCATGAAATATGATCTACCCTATAAAAGGTCTGACCTATTAAGGGCTTACAAGATTTTTAGATCTTACCCTGTTAAAGGATTTAAATGCCCTACTAAAAGTGTACCTGGTAAAAGGACTTTAACATACAATGAAGTAAGCACCCTTTTAAAGGATTTACAACAACCTATCAAGACTATTCTGATCAAAGATATAATTGATTCACTTGTTAAAATCTCTCAACAATAATCCTTTGGTTAGCACTCTATTGTTTGATGTCAGATCACCTCTATACTAATGTGTACTTGATCCTTTATGATCATATGTATCTCTATTGTCCTTTGATTGCTTTCATCTATTCTCCTTTAACTGATTTTGCAACGTAACTCAATTCATAACACCTTAATCGCTATGAATGCTTTGTTTGTGCATGCAAAACTCACTTCAATTCTCCTTTTGCATTCTTAGAAACTTTAGGATTCGTCTTCCTTTAGAAGACCTAATTGACTTAGGGTTAGGTATGAATCAACAATAATAATTCACCCATATTGCCACTTTAACCTTCATTTTTTCTGATTGGATGCATGTAATGCATAGGGATTCACATGTAAGATTTGTCCTTATCAACAAAGATCATAAAACAATCCTTAAGTCAACTCAAAAATGGTTTACATAGTAGTTTTTTCCAATACAAACAACTATCTCGATATTGTATTACTTGGCATCTAAAGTCCCTGGTGCTCAGCACTAACTGTAACTTCAATGTTGTCACTCAACATCTAAATGCATGCACTACTTTCTTGGCACTTGAATCACTCAGCATATAGTATCTTCTTGGCATCTGAGTGACTCGACACGTGAGTGGCTTGGCACTCACTATTTACTCGGCATGCTCTATCTTATATGTTATGCTTGGCATATATTACTTGTTCGGTAGGAACTAAGTAAATGACTTATCATGACTTAAGTGTATAGACACTCACTTATCAAAATCAATATGAGATTAACATGTGTATATATAAGTCATATGCCCATTTTAACATATAATTTTAATAATAATTAGATGATAAAATATTTTAAACTAAATAATGATAATAAAGTTATATTAAAAATAATACAAAAATATAAAACTAGGAAATTATTATTATTTAATCCATATTATTAATGAAATAATATTTAGTATGATATTTTAAATAATTAAAAAATAATAAAATTTCAATGAATAAGTAAAGAAATAAAATTAGATACAAGAGACAATATTGTAGAAAGTATGTTAATTTTTTAAATAGAATTTAATAATAAATATTGAAAAACACAAATGAGTAAGTAAATAAATAATATAACATAGAATAATATAAATTAATTAAATCTAATGAAAAGTCAAGAGATGTTTAACAAATAGACATGACTCCTTAAAATTAAGATATTAAAGGGAGGAGAGTTTATTTTAGAGAGAACAAAAAAAAAAAAGAGGAGTCCAAAAAGGAAAAAATGGAAGAGGAAAGTAATATGAAGAAAATTTAGGAAGTGACTTTTTGAAAATGTATCAATGATATTGAAAGGATGTGAACCTTCAAAAGGTCATAATTATGAATAGTTACAACTCTTCAAAAATATTTTGATTATAAAGTAATGAAAATTTTCCAAAGGATTTTAATTATGAAGTGTTGTGACTTATTGAAAGTATTATAACTATGAAGTGTTGTGACTTTTCAAAGAATTTGTATTATGAAAGAGTGTGAATCTTGGAAAAGAAGAAGGTAAGAAAGGTATGTTTATGAATTTATTTATATTAATGAACCATACTTGTGGATAATATTTTGTTAGCTCATAGGGTTAACACAATGGATATTAATGAGACTTGAAGTAGGGAGCATGTGAGATATTAAGATCTCCATTGTCCTCCATGACCAAGAATCAATGTGAAATCAAAGCATGCAGCATGTGAAATATTAATATCTACATTGTTCACCATGGCCAAGAATCGATATCGAAGCATGGAGCATGGAGATATTAAGATCTCCATCGTCTGCCATGGCCGATAATTGATGTGCTAGAATATCCTAATGTTGTCAAACATGTGCATATGCCATTGGTCTTGGATAGAGGATGTTCATCCAAGAAGAATATTAAGGGGTGCACTCCCAAGATGAAGATGAGGTAGTTATGATGTAAGAAGCTCGATCTGGAGACGTCCTTAAAATTAGGGTTAACTTAGAGGGTAGAATAATATAGTTAGTTTTATTATTATTGTGATTATAACATTTATTTTGTAGGTATTACTTGTCCCTAACTAATCCTATTAGTGGGGACATTACAGTGGTATCAGAGCATGATCTTGCCATCCTATAGGATTAAAGGAGATCTAGAAAAATAATTTATATGAAAGACTAATGTAAAAATTTAATGACTATTAGAAAGGATACAAACATATCCATGATAGAAACCTAATAATTTAGACTAAAATATATATATATATATATATATATATCCACTCAACAGAAGAAATTATCTAATTGCTTAAGGACAAGCAATTTGAGGAAGGGTGAATTGTCATATCCCCATTTTAACATGAAATTTTAATAATAATTAGATAATAAAATGTTATTAAATAAATAGCGATAATAAAGTTATATTAAAACTAATACTAAAATATAAAATTAGGAAATAATAATTATTTAATCTATATTATTAATGAAATAATATTTAGTATGATATTTTAAATAATTAAGAAATAATAAAATTTTAATGAGTAAATAAAGAAATAAAATTAGATACAAAAGATAATATTGTAGGAAGTATATTAATTTTCTAAATAGAATTCAATAATAAATAATAATAATAAAAAACACAAATAAGTAAGTAAATAAATAATATAACATAGAATAATATAAATTAACTAAATCTAATGAAAAGTCAAGAAATGTTTAACAAATAGACATGACTCCTTAAAATTAAGATATTAAAGGGAGAAGAGAGGAGTTTAAAAAGGAAAAAAATGGAAGAGGAAAGTAATATGAAGAAAATAAGGAAGTGACTTTTTGAAAAGGTGTCAATGATATTGAAAGGATGTGAACCTTCAAAAGGGTCATAATTATAAATAGTTGCGACTCTTCAAAAATATTGTGATTATAAAGTAGTGGGACTTTTCCAAAGGATTTTAGTTATAAAGTGTTGTGACTTTTCAAAGGATTTGTATTATGAAAGGGTGTGACTCTTGGAAAAAAAGAAGGTAATAAAGGTATGTTTATGAATTATATTTGTTTAATTATATTTATGAATTTATTTATATTAATGAACCATACTGGTGGATAATATTGTGTTAGCTCATAGGGTTAACACCATGGATATTAATAAGACTCAAAGCATGGAGCATGTGAGATATTAAGATCTCCATTATCCTCCATGATCGAGAATCAATGTGAACTTGAAGCATGGAACATGTCAGATATTAATATCTACATTGTCTACCATGGTAGAGAATCGATATCGAAGCATGGAGCATGGAGATATTAAGATCTCCATTGTCCACTATGACTAATAATCGATGTGCCAGAATATTCAGATATTGTCAAACATATGCATATGTCATTGGCCTTGGATAGAGGAGGCCTGTCTAAGAAGAATCTTAAGGGGTGCACTCTCGAGATAACGTCGAGATAGCTATGAGCTAAGAAGCTTGATTTGGAGGTGTCCTTAAGATTGGGGTTAACTTAGAGGGTAGAATAATACAGTTAGTGGGTAAAAGTACAAAGATGTGTCACCTTTCAGGCTAACTTATCAGAATGACTAAATTTGAGTATTTCTATCTAAATTTTTTTTTTTTTCCAAATATATGATCTTGATAAATTTATTCTAGCTAAGTTATATATGGTCTCACACTTTTCCAATTTGAAATATCTATTAAAGGCATGTTTTATACTAGTTTTTATCCAATTACTAAAGAAATAAAATTATTTTAGAAAATTAATGTTTCAATAATAGTTAATATTTTTTATGATATCTTTTTAATAATATATAAACACCATTTTATAAAAATCAAAGTCAGGAACATTCTCATATCGATTTTATATTGTTTTAATTAGATATAGTATATTGCAATTAAAAAAATGTATAAGTATGTATTTTAACACTCTAAAAGGTTTCGATTTTAAGAAAGAAAAAAATATTAAATTGTATTAAAAAAAATAAAAATTTATATGATGTTCTAAAGGAGAGAGTCGTCTTCAAGAATATACAAGTTCTATCTATATCTGTTATCTATAACATAAGCTGAGATCAAAGAGAAGTGAGTTTATTTCCATATAGTTTTGTGGTGGGAACTAGAGCCCTAATTTGTAGCATTTTTCAACAACTAAAAGTTGTCCTTAAAAATAAGAAAAATATATCAATGCTTATTCCACATAATTATTAAAAATTATAATCTTAAACCTCTTCCATTTCTACACATTTCATTAGCTTACTTAATTTTCAAATTCTAAATAATAATACCAATTTTATGTCATTAAAGGTGACCAGTTATACTTTTGTTAGTCTTTTCCTTTATAAAGGAGTGACACAAGTTTGTGCTTTTACCCTACTAGTTTTATTATTATTCTGATTATAACATTTATTTTGTAGGCATTACTTGTCCCTAACTAACCCTATTAGTGAGGACATTACAATATGTATGTATGTATGTATGTATGTACACACACACACACACACACACACACACCCATCTATGTATATAGAGATGTGATACCACCGTGAAAATAATTCACTAGTTTGTCTCTATTAACATATGTATAACCAATTACATGCATACATATGAATATCAGAAGGATATGAGACTAAAATAAATAATAATTTTCCTAAATTATGCATGTATATAGATATATGTATCTAATAGGTATGACCTTGGACAAAATATTAATGTGATGGCATCATTGCTAAATTTTGGTTTCTTGGTTCACCAATTCAAAGTTTCAAGGAGCACCATGTGCATTCGATGTTTCACATAAGATTAAAGAGCTCCTTTGAAAATTTATTATATATATATATATACATAAAAGTCTATATATATATATATATATATATATATATATATAAGTCTACTTGTATATATTCATATAAATATTTATTATTTATTATATATAAATTATATATATATACAAATATATACGAATATATATATACACACGAATAGACACAGACACACACACACACACACGCACACACACACACACACACACACACACACACACACACACACACACACACACACACATATATATAATTTTATATAATTTTCAAAGGAGCTCTTTAATCTTAAGTGAAACATCAAATGCACATGGCTCTCCTTGAAACTTTGAAACAATGAACCAAGAAACTGAAGTTATTGTTTTAAGTTGCAACCTTGGGCCATGGCTTCAACTTTATATGTCTATTTAGCCAAGTTGAGAGGCATCTATTTTCTTTTTCTTCTCGGAATTTTTTTCCATTCATCTCCCAACTTTGAGTGTTAAACCAAGCATTACGATTATACAAAGATCATAGTTCAAACATTGGAAGCTTGCCAGATGGGACTACTTGTTATTTTTGAATTGCAATAATCAGGTTATGTAAAAACTTGTATTCTTATCATTTAGATACTAGAACCATGATGCAAGTATTGGTTTCCTAAAATATGCTATTGTTTTTTCTCAAGCAAGTTTGCGATTCAAAATGATTACGATGATAGAGCAAATCTGTCGAGTTTCTTTATTTTTTTTAACTAATGTCTATGGCGAACTGATATAAATTGATCATAGAAGTATGTCTCATATTTTGAAGATAAATTATTTTCTTTAATCTAAGTATACAAATCTTTGTCTTGAGTCTTACGATGGCTAAATGCCACTAATTTATTTTCATCTCTGAATCAGTTGAGTGATAGCCATGAACTACAAATGAAATATTTCCATAAATGATTAATGCCTAAGACTCACCTTGGCTAGATAGCCATGAAAGAGGTGAAGAGGTGAAGAATATTCATGCAAGGGAAAGAATAGAATCATGACTATCATAATAACTTTTATGTATAAACTTTATGAATTATTAAGTAAGCTCATGTATTGTCCAATTCATATACCCTATTATCAAGTCGAGCAATGGTGATCGAGTAACTTAAACCCATCTAAAATCCTTGGCCAAGGTCATTAAAGGTATGCTTGCCTTATATAGATCACATGATGTCAGTGGCACTATTTAATCAAGCATATTCATCTATTAACTGAGCAGACATTCTAAACATCAATATTGCTTAGATGGTTGGACTGATAGTGCCTCAAGCTTAACCTTGGGGTAGGGAGGGCCTTTCTTGTCAAAAATGTTGTATGGGATTGAAAAAATCTATGGTTGGGAGGTTAAGCCTAAGCTAATGCTTCTCCTCTTACCTAAAAGCTAAGGCTTCCACAACATCAACAGATACCTTAGCTAGGATTGTATGTTTTCTTTATAAATCTTTATCATGCAAATTATTTCTTTCTTTCTCATAATTAATTCATGAAAAGAATGGAAATGATTTAGTTTATGATGTATAAATTAGTTAGTTCAAATTTTCAGTTGTCTTTTTCACATGAAATAGATTGTAAGGTGATATGAATGTTTACTTCGGTAATATGATTAGGTATGCTTCTTTCATTGCTACTTTTATTTTTAGTATTTAGTAACTTATTTCAATCTAGAAAAATTATATAATACATATGGTATCAAAGTGTTGGGTTCAACCCTGAACCTTGGATGCATCACCTAGAAAGATTAGTAAACCTGAGATTTTCTTAGATTTAAATGTAGTAGGATGTATACATGGAAGACTCCTCACAAAAAGGTGTGACATCCCATCTTTCCATACTTGATTAAAAACATGAAAAACTATGATTATTCCTATTGTTCCATGCCTTGGGACAACAAAACTTTAAAATAAGCTCTGCAATGAATAAGAAAGGAAAGGGTCGAATGTACTCCTGCCAAGAAGGCAACCTATGGAAACAAGCTCATTCAAGTTTGGAATGCACACCAAGCTAACCCTTTTATGCATTTCCATAGATCTTAAATGGTGCAAGATATGTATAAAACTAAAACTGAACGAGAAGTTAAAAATATAATTTCAAAGTGATTAAATCTATAATATAAATGTAACACCTTTACTAGAAGGAATTCTGTAAATAAGGTTGGTGTAAATGTAGCTAGAAAGCAAGTATAATTGAATAAATAAAGTTGTTGAAAATCTTGTCTATTTGTGTGTTCCTTCTCCTTCTTGTAATTTTTATTTTATTTTAAAACACGTAAAAAAAATTGACGAAAGAACTTGCAATTATTTGAATCAAGAAAAATAATTAAGAAACATGAACAATGACGAGAATGTTGCAAACCAAGAAATGGTCCATGAGAAAAACTCACTCCCTCCTACTAATCTACTACTTTAGGTTTTACAAGACATGTAAATGAAGTTAGACAATATGGAAAAGAGGATGAATGAATTGGTAGCCCAGATTGGGCAAAGTCAAAAAGAAATGCAATTGTTGCCCCCTCCTAGAACAAAACTAGGAATCTCTAAGCACAGTGAAAAAAACATTCAAGCCTCACTTACCCAAACTAAGATAGAAGAAACTTGAAATAGTTAGTGACTTATCTATAGACATTAAAAAGATTGAACCACCCAAGTTCTCTAGTTCCAAATCTAGGGAGGATGCAGAGGCCTAGTTAATAGAAATGGAGCAATATTTTTAAATTAGAAATTTCTCAAAAACCTCAAAGGCGATTTGGGGATTATACCATTTTTTAGGAGAAATTACTACTTAGTGGGGAAACACCAAGGTTGAACTGAATATCAAAACTACTAAAATTACCTGGGAAAAAAAATGTAGTCATCTTTAAGAACCGTTGGTTGCCCCGAACTTTCTACGAGAAAAAGTTGTTGGACTTCTAGAACCTTAGGCAAGGGGATATGTCTATACACAACTATATGGAGAAATTCACTTGACTATTGAAGTATATACCTTTGTATCAACAGGATCGAAATCTAAAAGTGAGAAAATTTATCATGGGGCTAGATAATAGGATTGGTGGAGCAGTTGATGTTCTCACTCCTCAAACCATGGAAGAAGCCCTAGAAAAGGTTGTCTGACAAGAACATAAAATCAAAAAAGATGATTCTATTTGAGATAACAAAAGGAAAATGAGTTGGAATTTAGAAGGGGTAGATATTGGATCCCACAAGAGGCAATTTAAAGACTACAAGTCCAAAAAACTAGAACCAAATGGAAATGGTGACAAGGATTTCAAAAGTAACCTCACACTACAACATTTGGGGTCAAATTGTGATGGTAGTGTAATTTGTGGTGATTTTCATGATTTTTTTGTAATTGTCCCTGATGTTGGCATTGTAATTGTGACATCTGCATGAGTATAAACAAAAAAAAGAAAACACAACATAAATTATTCCTCATTTGTTTTGATTGTGGAGAGTTGCACATGAAAGAGGGTGGAGAGCTCTGAACGAGGGTGGAGAGCTATGAATGTTGTCGTGCCCTTGTGATTGGTGCATTTCATTGTTGTGATCTCTATATTTTATTGATGTTCCCTTGCTCTAGGATTTCATTTTCATGCCCTTGCTTTGTGATTTGGTTGTCATGCCCTTGTGATCTTTGTATTTCATTGTCAAGCCCTTACTCTGCTATTTTATTGCCATGTTATGCCCTTGTGATCTCTATGTCCTTGCTCTACAATTTCATTGTTGTGTTGTGCCCTTGATCTGTGATTTTATTTTTGTGCCCTAGCTCTTCAAGGGCTATGTAAATGCTCTTTTATTTTCCTTCTAAACAGGTATTTCTTTATATTTCCTTCTAAATATGTATATTTAGAGATTTTTTTTAAGGTTCTTATTACATCTTAGCACAATAGAAAAATTGATCCAATTGCATACAAATTCTAGAATCCAAATAATAAAACAATAAAACCCACTCAACCCATGCTAAGTGACTTACCTCAAGATCCTCCACAAAAATAATGTAGACTAGGAAAAATAGGCAGAGTTCACAAGAAATTTTACAAAAACATATCATAGATGATATTTTTAGAAAGAAACTAGTCGTAACCCAGTTAAATGGGTCTAGTTTCTAATTAGTTGGGTTGATTACAAATATCTGTAAAACTATCATTAGATTAGGTAAAATAAAATGAACAATCATTTGTTCCTAGCTACAAGGATCAAATATAATTTTCTAAGGTGATAAAATTGCATATGCAAGGAATTGAAGAATAACTTCAGTGAAGAGTTGAGTGTAAGGAGTTGAAGAAGGAAGTTCTACTTCTGTGTAAATGCCATAATCATGAGGCTCATTCCCTTGCAAAAGCCTTTGCCACAATGAAATTACCTCTAAACCATGCAAAGGATGTTGAAGTGGTTCCCAACCTTGAAACACTCTTATAAGCATTTGATACTTGGGATCATCGTGGGAGACTGTGCCAATACTTGAGACACTCTTATAAGCATTTGATATTTGGACTATAAGTTCTCAAAGACACTTATAAGTGATTCCAATATCATAGTACCTTTTGCAACACTTTCTTGGATTCTATCCACTGGCTCCCATAATATCTTCTATGTTGTCTAGTTGTTGTTTCTATCATGCAGTCTCTTTCTAAAGCCACTCCTCCTTCTCTTTCTAAAGTTGCTACTTTTCCTTCACTCTCGTGCTTTAAATTTTGATTATCAAAATTCTGAATATCTTCCTCTACCTTATCTAAAATCAACTTCACATTTTGTTGTAACTTTGGCATAGGTGTTTGATCATCAATAGTTTTCATTTCAGCATTCAAGTTTTCAAGATTGGTCAACACCCTCACTTGTGGACCTCTCATGTCAAGCACTTTCTATATTGTTTCAACACCATGTTCTTGCTTCTAAGGTAAAAGTTCTTCAGGTGCATTTTCTTGTAAAACATTAATTTTGTTGAACAATTGCAAACTCTTAGAAAGTACATTGTTGTTTTCATGTATGTATGCATATATATATATATATATATATATATATATATATATATATATATATATATACATACATATACATACATACATATATATATATATATATACATACATATATATACATACATACATATATATATATACATACATATATATATATACATACATATATATATATACATACATATATATATATATACATACATATACATATATATATATATATGTATATGTATGTATGTATATATATATGTATATATATATATATATGCATGTCTATATATGTATGTATACATATGTATGTATATATGCATATGTATATGTGTATATATACATACATACATACACACACATATGTGTGTGTCCATGTATGTATATCTACAGAGAGATCTTGTGGATTGTGGATTATGCCAGATTATAAACACAACATTAATCATTCCCCATTTGTTTTAACTAATTGTGGAGAGTTGCACATGAAAGAAGGTGGAGAGCTCTAAATGTTGGTGGACATCAGTGAAGATCTAGGATTATGTTGCCATTCTCTTATGATCATTGCATTTTGTTTCCATGGTGTGCCCTTGTGATCTTCGTGCCCTTCCTCTAAAATTTTCTTCAAGGGGAGAAGAGGTACTTATGTAAATGTTCTTTTTCACCTTCTAAACATGTATCTCTTGTTCATATATAATAGCTTTGGCCAAATTCAAGGATAACTGATTATGATGATTGTATGCATATATGCATGTATATATGCATATCAGCTCACTACGTGAACTTCTTTACATGCATACATACACACTTGCATAGTACTTGTGCTAAATAAAATTAAACATTCATCTCTTGAATTCACACAAGAAATTATCCTTGCATTCAATCGAAACTATTCATACCAAACTAAGCATGCAAAAATCTATACTTAGTGATTATATTATCTCTTGGTGATTAAGTAAAGATCTTGTGCATAATATTGTCCAAGTAATGATCAAATGCATTCACATGAAGTCATAATATGATCGATTAGATGATCCATTTATGTTACTTCATACTTGTTTTATTGAAAATTTTGTTTAACATAATCACTAATACTAGAATTATATAGCTATAGCTAGTACTCTTGTTTATTTTATTTAATCATATACGTTTGAGACTATTATTTTTCTTAAAATTAGAATGTATATTTGTTATATCACTAAAAAATATATATAGATCTTTGATAGTTATCTTTTTTAATTTCAAGATCTCCATATTTAATGTGAAGAGTTTCCACTACTGGACAATGTTATAGCCACAATGTGGAGCCACATAGCTCATGGCTTTTTCCACCAAATTATATTTTTATTATATTCTTGTCCTTCAAAAATATTATAGGTGAATGTTCTTATGATTTTACATACATTTAATAGTTTGTCACTTGTCATTTGAGGTAATTTTCTATTCTAATATAGAGACATCTATCATGAGGATGGACATGTCAATTTTGATCATCCTGCTTTCAAAGTTGATTTCTTTATCAAATTAGAGAAACTTTGTAGTTGACACCGTAATTTTTTGCAACTTTCTTGATCAGCCATTCACATAACCATCTTCCTCCTACACCACCATAGCACACAACCCTTGTTTGAGGTTTATATCTTAGTCCCTCATAGGGTTTGAACATCATTGAACCTATTTCAAAATGGTTCCATTAGTTCAAGCAGGTTCATATGTTTGATAAGTTCAGTGTCCTAGGTAGTTTAGTGGTTTCAATGTATATAAGGCTCTTAGCTTGGATCAAAGTACTGAGATTCAAAGACTCTATAATTTAGATTGAATGGTTCATATCAATTTGTGTAGATGCTTTCATATGTCTATAAGAACATATAGGTGTATTTTGGTTCATAATAGTCCATGCACCAAAAATCAAAACTAAAGTTCACATTTCAAAGGCCAAAGGTTGTGAACATGAAAATAGTGATTCAAAGTGTTGGTTCATCAATATGAATGTACAGTTCAATGGTTCAAATTTGACAATTCCAAGTAGTCCATACCATTTCAAAAGACAAGTCTAGTGATTTATATCTAGCAATTTGATGATATAGAAATTCAATATGGAGGATATATTGGCATCACAAATAAATCATCCCATATCCATAAAAAAAATCTAATCTTATGTAAGTCTCTCTCCTCTAAAGACCCAATACATGGATCCATTATCATCATGAGTAGACTCACTCTCCTCAGACAAATTCAATCGAAACTATTCATACCAAACTAAGTATATAGAAATCTATACTTGTAGATTATATTATCTCTTGGTGATTGAGTAAAGATCAAATACAGTTATCCAAAGTGATAAAATTGCATATGCAGATTTATGTATGTATGTATGTATGTGTATATGTATTTATGTATATATCTTTGCATCTCTGCATTTTGTCATTGTGCCTTGTGATCTCTGCGTCTCATTGGCATGCCCTTTTGATCTTTGTATATGAATGTATGTATGTATATACATATTTATATGTGTGTGTGTATACATACACACACATATGTGTGTGTCTATGTATGTATGCATATATACAGAGAGATCTATGTATATATACATACATACATATATAGACACACACATATATGTGTGTGTGTATACATACATATACATAAAGAGAAGCTTCTCTATATATACATACATACATATATAGACACACACATGTGTGTATGTATATATACACATACATATACAAAAAGAGAAACTTCTCTAATCACCTGCTGGGGGAAATATAAAGAGATACATGTCTAGAAGAAAAAGAAAAGAACATTTACATAGGTACCTCTTCTCCCCTTGAAGAAAATTTCAGAGCAAGCACTACTAAATTTGGGCTTGAATTACACCACAAATTACACCACCATCCTAAATTGCAAAAAAAAATATCAAAATCACCACAAAGTACATCGTTATCACAAATTTCCATCATAATTTGACCCCAAATGTTGTAGTGCAAAGGGCATAGAGATCACAAGGGAATGACACAACAATGAACTCGCAAAGAAAAGGCATGAAAAAAAAATACAAAGATCACAAGGGCATGGCAATGAAATGCAATTATCACAAGGGCATGACAACAAAATTGTAGATCTCCACTAATCTCCACTCAAGGCACGGAAAAAAAATGTAGAGATTGTAAGGGAATGGAAAAATAATGTAGTGATCACAAGGGTGTGGCAATGAAATCTCCACCAACATTCAAAGCTCTGAGCTCTCCACCATCATTTGGAGCTCTCCACACTCTTTCGCATAGCTCTCCACAATCAAAAAAAATGGGGAATGATTTATGTCATATTTTTTTTCTTTATATCTAAAATCAACTTCACATTGTGTTGTAACTCTAGCATAGGTGTTTGATCATTTATAGCTTTCATTTCAACATTTCAACATTCAAGTTTTCAAGTTTTCACTTCATTACATAGTCCTTTCTACCCTAAAAACTACTTTGTTGCTTCATTAAAATCAGGACTTGAACAAAGCCAATGATACAAATCCTACTACCACTTTAGAAAAAATGTTGCCTCCAACAGTGAGACCATATGATAAATGGTAATAACATATGCCCAAGCCATAACCTAGTTAAATTGGTCTAGTTGTTGTTAATTACAAATTCTTGTAGAACTGTCATCAGATTAGGTATGATAAAATGAACAATCAGCTATTTCCAGCTAGTAGGATCAAATGCAATTTTCCAAGGTGATAAAATTGTATATGTAGATGCATCACTTGCATGCTAGGCATGAAGTGCATTCCCCAATTTGTAATGAATGGTTGGATATAAAGGCTCAATATGCTAGCCCAACAATGGAAGCCAAGGATGTAACCATGCATGTATTGAAGTTAATTTGGGCATCACTAAATGATCTAGAATGTTATGAAGTACTAAAGAGAGGTAACTTCTCCCATGTCTCCAGAAAATGTAGTAGAGGTTTAGGGTCCCTTGGCTCCCAATAATTTATAGCATAGGTTTAGGGTAGTAACTCCTTACACTTAACTCTTCACTTAAATTATTCTCATTGCCACAATGATATTACCTCTAAACCATGCAAAGGATGTTGAAGTGGTTCACAATCTTAAGACACTCATAAAATAAATGGCAAAGAAAATGCAGATATAATACATGACAAATTGCACAACTTGTAGTCTTTATATATACAAAGAGATCTTTTTGAAGGTGCTTATTACATATTAGCACAATAGAAAAATTGATCCAACTACATACATATTCTAGAATCCAAATAATAAAATAATAAAATTCACGCTATTGGAAATATAAGAGGAGTAACTAAGAGGGGGGGGATGAATCAGTTACCACAAAAATAAATCCCAAATCTCTTAGATGTCAATACAAATCAAAACCAAACTCTGTTGAAATTAAATATACCGTTGTAACTTGGTTACCACTGAATTACTCAGTAAACACTAAGAATTGCAGCAACTCAGTAAGCACTGAAATATTACTTCTTAAGATGTTTAATGTGATTAACCTTAATCAACTTAGTTGTAGAATCATAAAGTGAATAACATGAACACATGTGACACTAGGATTTAATGTGGAAACCCAATTTGGAAAAAAATACCAATTGCAACTAGTTACTATTTTTCACTCTTTTGAAGTGAGCCCTATTAGGAGCCAACCCTATTAAAGGTTACAAAACACACTGTTAGGTGTGACCCTGTTAAAGGATTTAATTCCCGCTGCTCCAGAATATGAACCAGCTCCAAAGCTAGTTGCCCGTCCTCTACCTGCAACGCATTCCAATCAAGAACATGCATAATATCAGGAATATACTGCCTAAGCACTGAAACATGGAAAACATCATGAATGCGAGCTAGACTGGGCGGTAGAGCAAGACGGTAAGCAACAGGGCCAATCCTCTCCAAAATCTTGAATGGTCCCATAAAGCGAGGTGCTAGCTTAGAACCCTTTCCGTACTGAATCGGACTCTTTCGCGGTCGCACTCTCAAGAAAACCTTATCACCCACAGCAAACTGCTTATCAATCCTATGAGAATCGGCATACTTCTTCTACCTATCCTGTGTCGTAGTCAAATGCTCATGGATACGCACTACCTGTTGCTCCATATCATGAAGCATTTCAAGTCTCAATAGAATGCGATCCTCGAGGCTGTCCCAACTCAATGGTGTATGACAAGGACGTCCATATAATGCTTGAAAAGGTGCCATGCCAATAGAACTATGATACCCATTGTTGTAAGCAAACTCCACTAGGTAGAGATAGTCCTCTCAATGTGTCTGCCTATCCATCACATACATCCATAACATATCCTCCAAAACCTAATTCACCCTCTCTGTCTGACCATCAGTCTCTAGATGATATGCTAAACTAAAGTTTAGTTGCGCTCCAAGCTCATGTTGCAATGATGTCCAAAATGCAGATGTGAATATAGGATCCCTATCAGAAATGATCTTTCCAGGAATACCATGTAATCTCACAATGTCATGCATGAAGACATTCACTACAGAAGCTGCTATGTAGGAAGACCTGATCGGTGAAAAATGTGCCACCTTAGTCAACTGATCAATGGTAACCATGATAGCATCATGACGTCAAACCGTCATAGGTAATCCTACTATAAAATCCATGGAGATGATATCCCATTTCTAAGAAGGAATGAGATTAGGCTTCAATAGTCCTGCCGGGTGCTGGTGTTCTGTCTTGACTCTTTGACACTCAAGACACCTAGCCACAAAATCAGCAATATCTCACTTCATCCCGGACCAAAAGAAAAAATGTCTCAAATTAGCATGCATCTTCTTGACACCTGGATGTGCTGAGTAAGGCGTACGATGGGCTTCTGCCAAAATCAAGGTGCGAAGCTCATCCAGTAATGGCACATAAATCCTCCCCAAATGTCTCAAAAGACCATCTGATTCTCGAACGTAACCTGCAAACTTACCTTCCAAGGGTCTTCCTAAATCTATATCTCTGCACACTTCCTAATATCAGGAATCTATAGGAAGTGCCTGAAGAATCTGACTCCTCAAATCCACACTAAGAGTCATCGATGTTACCACATGTCTCCTGCGACTCAAAGCATCTGCCACCACATTCTCCTTACCTTGAATGTACTTAACCTCAAAATCATACTCACATAAAAATTCCATCCATCGTCTCTGGCGAGCATTCAAATTAGTCTGAGTAAAAATGTATTGAAGACTATGATGATCGCTATGTAGCTCAAATCTGTGCCCCAACAAGAAATGTCTCCACCTTGTCAAAGCATGAACTACTGTTGCTAACTCAAGATCATGTGTTGGGTAATTTAACTCATGATCCTTGAGCTTGCATGATTCATACGTAATCACCCATCCATTCTGCATCAACACTGCTCCAATTCCTTCAAGAGAAACATCTGTACACACCATGAAATCACCTTCTGGTTCAGGTACAGCTAAAATCGGTGCACTAGTCAAAAGCTCCTTGAGCCTCTGAAATGCTTCCTCACATTTCTCTGTCCACACAAACTTCTTACCTTTCCTTTGAAGGGAAGTGATAGAATGTGCTATCCTAGAGAAGTTCTGGACAAATCTGCGATAATAACCAGCTAAACCCATGAAACTATGAATCTCTGATACATTAGTTGGGGTAGGCCAATCTATTATCACTTGAATCTTTGCAGGATCCATTGAAATACCATCACCTGAGATAACATGCCCTAAATATTGAATCTTTGATTTGAAGAATTCACACTTAGCGGCATTGGCATAAAGCTGATTTCCTCTCAAACATTGCAATACCAACTGCAGGTGTTCCTCATGCTCCTTATGAGTCTTAGAAAATATCAATATGTCATCAAGAAACACAAGAAAAAACTTGTCAAGATATGATCAAAAAACACCATTCATCAAACTCATGAACACTGATGGAGCATTAGTCAACCCAAAAGGTACCACTGTGAACTCATAATGCCCATAGCGCATTCGAAAAGCGGTCTTGTGAATATCTGCTTCCTTAATACGAAGCTAGTGGTACCCTGACTTAAGGTCAATCTTGGAGAATACTGTAGCTCCCTTGATCTGATCAAATAAGTCATCAATCCTAGGCAAAGGATACCTGTTCTTAATAGTCACCTTGTTCAATTGTTTGTAGTCAATACAAAGGTGCAAAGAATTGTCTTTTTTCTTCACAAAGAGCACTGGAGCTCCCCATGGTGATACACTAGGTCGAATGTTCCCTTTGGCCAGAAGTTCCTCTAGCTGAAGACATAGCTCACCCAGTTCCTGAGTAGTCATACGATAAGGAGCTTTAGAGATAGGCTCCACTCTAGGAATTAGATCAATGCTAAAATCAATGTCCCTCTTTGGAGGCATGCCTAGAATCTCACTTGGAAAGACATCTGTGTACTCTTGTAAAATTGGGCGATCTAAAGTCTTCCTCACAGGATATTCCTCATCAAGATCATTTACCATAACAGCAAATATCTGACATCCCTTACAAAAAATTTTCTTTAACTGCATAGCAGAAATCATTCGCAGAGATATAGGCCTCAGTATCCCACCTATCTTCACATCATTCCCTTGGTCATCTTGGCACAAAATAATCTTCTTCCTGCAATCTATACTGGCTCTATGAGATCCAAGGCAGTCCATGCCTAGAACCACATCATAGGAACCAAGGGGTACGACTCGAAGATCCACTGCCATATCAAAGCTCCCTAAGCTAAGCCCACACTTATGAACTATAGAATCTGTGGAGGCCTTAATCCCTGAGGCTAGTTCCACTTGCCAACCATGATCTTGCTTCACTACATCCAGCTTACACTTAGAAACTATAGATGGTGAAATAAATGAATTTGTAGCTCCTGAATCAAACAATACTAAAAGAGATATACCTCGAATAGCACCTGTGGTCTCAACCACTGTTCCCTGATGATCTGCCTGACATTGATCAACTGCTGCAAAAACTCTATGAGCTCTCCCTGCATCACCAACTGTGGGTTCTGAAGCTGTAGGCCTAGGTCCTGAAAACTGAGGTGCTCACTATGGACACTGAGCTGCATAATGTCCAATCTAACCACATGAAAAACATTCTATATTCCTGTCAGATCCTCTTCCCATAGGTGGTACATTAGATTGCTGGTGACTGTTCTTGCTTACAAAAGACTGGCTACTCTGAACTGGCTGATTGGACTGATTCTGTTTATTGCATTGAGCATTGCAATTGTTCTTAAAATTAGAACCTTTGCCACCACCTTGAGCTTGAGAATTTGATCCCTTCTGCTGCTGTGTCTGCTGAGACTGCTGCTGATACTATTTCCCCTTACAAAAGAAAGGCTTCTTGTTACCACCTAAATTGAAGTTACCTTTAGATCCTGATGCTGTTGGTGCTCCTACAAAACCACCTTGACCAAGGTTGACACTTTGCTCAACAAGGATTGCTTGATGTACCGCATCCTTGAGAGTTTTTGACTCAAATACCTTGACACCCCCAATTATATGGTTATTCAAACCCCTAATAAAATGTTGTGTCAACTGAGCTGAATTTTCACTGAACCCTAAAAAAGGCATAAGCTCATAAAACTTACGCTCATACTCGGTCACTGACAAAGTGTACTGCTTGAGATTATGAAACTCATCTGCCCTTTGTAGTTTCCATTCCTCTGGTAGGAATCGTTCACGAAAACTCTCTAAGAATAGTTCCCACGTGACACTGCTCATATCAATTCCTAGCTTCTTCTCCTCAATCGTCCACCAAGTGGCCCCAAAATTCTCTAAATTAGTGATCGCAAATCTTGCCATAACATTGCTGTCAAAATCCTGCATGGAAAAAATCCTGTCGAGGGAAATCAGCCACTCCTCGGCCACATAACCAGAACCTTGCCCATTGAAATGCTTGACCTTGGATCTTGAAAGATCCTTCAACTGAGTAGAGACAATGGACCTCTGACGATCCTTCCGAGGACTTCTAGATCTGGGTCTATGCTCTTGTTCTATCTGATGCACTTTAGGCTGTTCTTGAACAGGAGGTAAATGTTCTAGAATAGTCTGCATCATTTGTCTCAGACTAACCTCATCAGACTTAGCTCTGTCCTCTCTACGGCTCTCTTCCTGTTGCCTATTAGAGTGCTCTTCCCTGCTCTCTACATGAGTTAATCCCTCATGGGCAGACTCATGGGCACTGACAGCTCTGCCACGACCATGGCCTCTTCCTCAACCTCTACTACGGCCTCTAACAGAAGACCTAGTCCCAGACACCATCTTACAATAGAACAAGGTACTATTACAATCAAAAGACACATGTTTGCAATAGACTAAGTTCAATTCTATATTTAGGTTTAAGTAAAATCTCCAGTTTTGAAAACTAAGTGTTGAAGTATGAAAAATATTCAAGTAACAGTTCAGGTTCTGTTTCAGTTCACCTAGTTTCAAGTTGAAGAGATACACTTAATAGTTCACAGTTCTAGTTGTTCCAAAATACCCAGAGCTCCCAATGTAGAAACTCAGGCTCTGATACCAATGTAACACTCCGCCAAGGGATCCAAAGAATTAACCTAGAGTTTCACTAAGTTTGGTAACATTTTTTTTTTTTTTTTTAAATAGAATGAAAGTAAATACCACATATAACTTGTACATAATAACGGAAACAATAGCAATGTCCTTCTAAAAATAAACATAACATACATAACCGATTTCATTCTTTAAGAATCCCTTAACGTTGAGTTACATCTAAATTAACTAACATACATGAGTCCATCTAGTACAACATCCACATGAAATAATAATGATAAGTCCAACGTTCATACATTACATTTCCAAATGCCTAATCATCCACTGTACATGTCACAGGGTATGAAGGCTTAAAAGAATATACATATGTGAAATAAGGTACATCATCCTATTCTAATCCATGATACATCAAAGAAAATCACATGATACACATGATGCATCATCATAGAATACATATACATCCATCGTAAGATCAAACATAACTAACTAAGTGCATAATTCCTCCCAACCGTTAATAGCATCATTAGACCATCGTGGGCCCTAGCCATCCCTCCGTGCGTAACATCCCAAATCACCGAAGAGATCATCGGTATTAACATAGCAGGAATGTCACTCCTAACATATATAACATCATATGTAGAAAGGAATCTAACATGCAAATATAAGCATAAGATAACATCATCTAACATATGCTAATCATCAATGAAAGGATACATATCCACCATCATGAAGGACGCATCAGCCACAATGTCTAAATGAATCTCAAATGATAAGAGTGGAAATACACTACCACCCAACCACGTGGTACCTAAGTGGTCCACTCCCACCGTGCTGAGGAGATAATCTCAAGTCCCAAACAGGCTATCCATAACACATAGCACAAATCTCTATAGTCCAGGAATCCTAAAAGTATACTAACTCAAAGGTTCCAATCACGAAACTAACATCTACTTCCCAGAGGCACACAATGACATGTAGGAACCTACTATGCAAGCAGGAAAGTGTCATCACATTTATTACGTACAAGTTACCCCGAAAGTTAGCTAAACTCCATGGTTCTATACTGATCTCATGCGGCCACTAGTATCCTCTCATACTGACAAGGCATACTATGGAATGCAAGGTCGCGTTCTCACTACTCCCATCCTAGCCTATACAAGCACTCAAGGCATGGGCGAGAACAAAACACTTATCTTTTTAGGTTCATTCAATTAGTATTAGGTGTGAATGTTATCACTTATTAATCCAACTTACAATGAGTTACCCTGGCAGCCTCTTAGGGCCCCGACCCCCATTGCAAGCCACTTCCCGACACTACATGCAGATATCCTACCCTAATGCTCATGGACTCATAAATCTCAAAATTACAAAAGACAATCCATAAAATCATTAAATATGCATAAAAGCGTCAAATCTCCATGAGCAAGCATCCATAGAAAATCATGACCACAACAGCTCTCTAATGGCAACTGAAGCATCACTAATAATCAAAAGTATCCAACGATTCTCAATTACCAACAATATATCTCAAACACACTGATCGAAGACTCCAAAAATGGTTGAGTCAAACATGTCACAACATGACATCATCAAGAATAAATCCACATTTCAGTCCCATCATGGCGACTAGAAAATAACCAAGGATAACTGATCGATGACCAAAAATAATGGTTAAGTCAAGTGTCTCATCTATAACAATTAGTATTACAACCAATACATAGAGCATTCCATCACATAACCATGGTTGGGTTCATAAAGATCGAGATTAAAACATCATCATGACATCACAATCACATAACTCCCAAGCCTCTAGTAGACATCCTATAACTGGTCAACACTAGTCAACCCAAAACCCAAAACAATAGTATAAAGAATGCACATGTTTTGGTTTTGCTAAGTTTACAACTTAAATGCAAAAGTCTTAGTTTACGTTCCAAGTTGGATAATGAATGGAGAAACATTTTGTATGTTTTTCCTAGCCCACGTAATTGTTGATAGATAAAAGTTTTTCCCTCTAACTCTTAGAACTCAATTATCTAAATGTTTTTAAGAATATATGTTATACGTTATTCTGGTATTGAGTTATCATAACTCAATTTATAACATTGAAAAGGGCTAAAATATTTGATAATTTAAATGTTATAACTTTTAAATTTACCTTAATTAGACTAAATTCTAATTAAGTAATTTTGATTAATTAAAACCCATATTATTTATTTAAAAACTCTAAATAACTTTGAATATTAAAATTTCATTATTATTACATATATATACATATATATATACACACATATATTTACATATATATATATATATATATATAATAAATAACATATAACAATATTTACTAATGCATATAACAATTAATATTTAATTTTAATACAAAATTGAATTTTGTTTAAGCGACTTATAACAAAGCCGAATGTATTTATAAACAAAGGAGAGTTTATACTCGCACCACCATTTCGCAGGCCCGTTGCCGGTGGCTCTAAAGAATGGGTCGGGTGGAATAAAAACCCCCGCCCTTCTTAAAACAAAGGTTTTGAAAACAAAAATTTTGCATACGTATCGCATACGAATATATTTTTCACAAATCATTTACTATGAACGATTTCAGACTTATAAATATATTATATTTTTGAAAAACGTTTCAAATAACAATTTTTTATATATAATTTTTAAAGAAACGTTTGCAGATTCTTTTTAAAAGAACTTACATATATATATATGTATGTATGTATGTATGTATGTATGTATGTATGTATGTATGTATGTATGTATGCAGATACGAAAATATAAACATGTATATTTTACAATGAGCATATACACAATCTATTTAAAGATTCTAATTTTCAGAATTTTCCTATAAACCATTTGGCCTCAAAATTTATCCATTAAATCATTTAATGGTTTTGGCTGTGAATTTAAACCCTAGCCCCATGTTCTTTTCAGATTCATGCATATAAAATTTTCAAATAAACTAAACTACCCATATGCATAAAAAAAAAATACGAAATTCCTCAGAAGACATATGGAAGACACAAAGAAGACAGGGAATGCATGATGCGGAAATAGCATAAGTAAAATCACAAGAATCTACCCGGATTCTGATGCTAAATCGCTCTTCCTCAGAAAACCCGCAAAGCAAGCTCCTCCCTTCTTCAGAGTTCTCAAGTCCTCCAATGCTCCAATTGCACTCCAAACGCTATCCCTAAGCTTCTAGGAATGCCTGAATATAAAGAGCTCTCAAAAAACCTTTGGAATGCTTCTTGAAACAGCTGGAAGGTGTCACCAACTAAGCATGGGTCTTTTCCCACCTTTTTGATGAGTCATAGAGTTGTAGACACCTTGTGCTTAATTGATGCACTAACCCCCATGTTGTTGACACATGTTAATTCCCATCTAAGCTTATAACTCCAATAATTTCTATTTAAATTTTATAATTTTCATTTTAATTTTTATAACTTTTATTATTATTATTTTATTTATTACTTTATTATTATTTTATAATTATTATTAATTTTAATTTCTAGTTTTCTTTTATTTAATTCCTTTCCTCAATAATTCACATTTAATTAATCACGATCAAAATATCAAAGATCATGATATTTTATTAATTTTCTCAAATAAATAATTTATTAATTAAATCTATTTATTAAGACTTAATTAATGGAAAATTCACCATAGACCTCCAAGATAAAATATGAAAATCCATCATAGAACAAATCATACAAAATCAATCTAAAGGGTTAAAAATCATGAAATATGTCATCTGACACATTCAGTGGGTATTCAACTCTAATACTTGTCCTAACTCACTAGGACAAATGGTTTTTTTTAGGTTTGGGATTTGGACTTGAGAATTTATCTCCCTTCTCTTATCATTGAGATAGTATAATAGGGTATGCTCATCCTGGCAATTCAGGGAAGTCGATACCCGGTACCTGCAACCTGCATAAAAACCATGCATGTACATACAATATATAATGCTAAGCTAAACAGACAATGGCAGGAAGTGGTGCATCATGTAGATCCCAACTAAGCAGGTGACTATGGCTCCCTTCCTTAACCACATCAGAAACGCCATACAATAAGAAAAAATGCACACCATACACATGCAAGTATGGGGTAAGTAACCATAATAAAACACATGAGATAATAAACCATCTAACTAATCATCATTAATAACTGAAAACAATGTAATGATCATCATACATACATGAAATGTAAAGTCTAAATGATCTCATCATATATCAACTGAATCCCTATCATAATATCTGATAGTGTCAAAACAACACCACTAAACCATCAACATAAAACTAGTCTATATAGTCTGATAATAATAGTAACAATAAGTCTAGAAAAGATGTGAACGAGGGTAGGCACTACATTGCCTTCCTTAAGAAGACTTAGGTGACCTAAGGTTAGGTAGGAATCAACGACTATGATTCACCCTCTTTTTTTTTTTAGAACATACCTCAATCTATTTGGTTGCATGTACTACATAAGGATTCATAATATACCATTGTATATATCTTCTAGAATCGTAAAACAATCCTTAAGTCGGCCCAAAAATAGTTTACATAGGAGTTTGTGCCATTACAAACAACAATGTCCAAAATTGTTTACTCAGCATTTGAAGCCTCTAATGCTTGAAATCCACTATATCTTCAATGTTGCAACTCGTCCTCTGAATGACTTAGCATCCACTATTCACTTGGCATCTGAATCACTTGGCATGTATTAGCTTGCTCATTAGTAGAGTGACTCAGCAGTAACTGTCTGCTTGGCACATAATATTGGTGCTTGGCACATACTGTATATTTTTCTTGGCATGCATTATCTGACATCTTATGCTCGACATGCACTAAGTGTTATTAAGTAATGACTTAAGTGTATTGTTACTCATATGTCAAAACCAAAATAAGATCAACAATCTCCCCCTTTGACATGAGTGGAAAAAACACGTTGTCACGCATATATATAACCTTAACTTATGAGCATAACTCAAATAATCTATATTCTTTACTCAACTCACATACAAAAATTTCAAAATGTCAAAAAATTTCAAACAAAAAACTGATGACTTATTAGTCATACATCAAAACTTCATAACTCCCCCCCTTGAGTTGATTGTTCTTTACTATATCTAAATCTGATACTCCTGTTGAGTAAATTTATTGAATTGTTATCCTCCTCTATTTTTACGATTGTTCCCCCTTTGTTTATTCTCTCCTTTTTGTCTCAATCCTCTTTTTTCAATATCCCCCTTTTTTTGACACTAATAGTATGTACACTAATAGTGTGTTTGTTCAAAAATGTTTCAGACCTCCATTATAATCTTGAGTGTTGCATCTCAATAGTTGCATGCTACCTCTAGAGATTGAAATTGAACATCTAGCTTAGCAACAAGGTCTACTAAACCATCATGAGTGGAAAGATGAGAATCTCTTTCTTCATAAATGTTTCAATGAAGGCTAGTTTCTTGTGCAACACCTCCATGTGTGGAGTCAACATGGATTGAATACTTACCAAGGTAGCTTGAATGTTTGCATCTTGTGCATTTAATGTAGCTAGTTGACCTTGAGTGGATAACAATCTTTGAAAATGAGCTTGGCTCTGACTAGGAGATAACTTAATAATGTTACCTATTGTTTGTAGGTCTCCTTGCAGCTAGTCAGTGGCTCTCTGAACTCCTTGTGTGCATAAATCCACATCACAAGGTTTTGTGTATAGAGAAAATATATTATCTCACCTTCTTTACACTCTTCATATTGGTTGCTAAGTCAACATATTGTAGTGCAATAGCACTAGAAATATTTTCATTGACCTTTGTTTGAAACTTGTTCTTAGATCATTCTAGAAGTTTAGTATTTGTATCCAGGTTTGTATCACTAATTGTATCAACTATATTCACTAGTTTCTCAATAATAGGTTTTTCCTCATTAGGTGCTAGGAGGCTAAATGCATCAAGAAATATTTCTTTTGTGTCATGGAGAACTTTTCTTTGCTCATGCTCCCTTCTAAGTAACTCTTAGTGCTTCTTTCTTGCTAGAGCTTCCTATAATATGCTCATTTCTTCTATGGTGATTGTTGTAAGATCAAACTTTGATAGTTGAATCACCTCATATAAGTTAACATCTCCATAAGATGTGTCTTCTCCAATCTTAGATGTATCAAGACCAGGCCTTGATGATTGTAGTGGTGTAGCATCAACACTTGGCCTATAAAGAGTTTAACTAGGAATAGTGGATGTAGAGATTGGTAGGGTAACCAATATCTAAATTTCTATCTATTCCTCTAGTTTTGTAGTCAAAACTGACTCTTCAGTCCTATTTGCTTCCTTCTCTTCTATCAAAACTTCACCTTGTGCCTATGAGATAGGTACAGGACTAACTTCCTGACCTATATGGACTTATGTCCCATCCTACTTAATTGTCAAAACTGCTTGTATTGAAGAATTCGGCACTAATTTGTTGACATTTGATGTCATTATGTCCTTCACTTGATATACCACAATGGCCATTGAAATGTGTGTGTCAGTGGTGACACCATGTAGTCCTTTTGTACATTTTGTCTCTGTAGATTTAGGGGCACACTAGATGTGTCAATTTTCTTTTCCCTCATTGATGCTTTGTCAATCTCATTTGTGCTTACTAATATAGGATTAGTGCATAATTTTGTACCTAAAGTAGAATCATGTAATATCTTTTTCAAGGCTTCCTTTGTCAAAGGATTGATGTTATGAAATATGTTATCAGAAACATCATTTATCTTTATTGCATCCTACTGACTTGCTTGGTCCATGTGAGGGGAACAAATTGGTACTCAACATTTGTACCTTAGGTACATTATGATCATCCTATTGCTCAACTTTAGTTGTAACTTCTTCATCTACTTCCTTCACTATGCATCCCTCATGTCCATTCTTGATAGATACAACCTTACTAGTCTCTACTACCTCTTCATCATCTTTTTCTTCACCAACCTCCTCAAATGCTTATTCAATTGCCTTTTCTATTGTCAACCCATAGATGGATTTCCATATCTAGGTGCTCTATTTGACAACCTCCTTAATTTTATTCTATAAAATATTGAAAACTCTATATTTTGGAGAAGATCTCCCCTTATATTTTTTTATGGCCTTAGTCATTGTTGAATTATGCAAATCTAGCATTACTCTTGCTATAGAAGTCTCCCTTATCTATCTTTTAGTTGTTAAATTGTATTGCCACTTCTATTCAACTATGTCATATAGACTTTTGGGTAATGAGTTAGAATATCAATAAGAGTGGTCTTAAATGTGGACATCATCTTATATATAGACCCTTCCATCTTATTCATGTCTAACTTTCAAATTTTATCAAAGTCAACATGTGTGAACCTTGATAAATCTGCATTATTCTTGATGTTGCCACATAAGTTGTCTAAATTAGAAGAGGGAGTGTGGCTTACCACTTGGAATTGACTATTGTCATCTAATTTATGTCCTCTCCTTGTCTGACCCATCTAGAGCTACATACTTTCTCCTATATCTCTTCTTAGCCTCATCCTCCTTTGTATTAGTAATAGCTCTTTTGCCTTTAGGCTTATCAACTTCTTGTGTCTTCTTTTTAGTTTCCCTTGTGCTCACCCTAGTAATAGGTATTGATGGCTTTTTTTGTGTAGGTTTCACAACTTTCTTTTGCTTACTCACTACTATCTCCTTAGCTTTCCTCTTCTTCTGTTAGTTTAGGTGCTTCCTTGGCTTCTTCTTCCTTGACACCTTCATCATGTTCTACTTCTTCTTGGTCCTTTCCTTGACCTTGTGTAAGTGTAAGTGGGGCTGGGGTTGGTTGATCTTCTTCATCATCCCCATCATCATCTTCTCCTTATTCTTCTCCTTCACCAAATCTTTCCTTAAGCTTCTTCACAATCTTGTTTTTCTTTCTTATCACATAAATTTTCTTCAAGTCTATTGTGATTCTTGACTTGGCTTCCTCATAATTTCCAAATGAGATTACACTCTTGTCTATTTCTTTTGCTAGTAAAGTGGTGATGGATGTAGATGCCTCATCCACATTGATTTCATAAGGTAATGGCTTGAGCCATCTAACCCTTGGAATAGTTGCTTGTACATATGTATGATTAGTATCAACTAGAAAGAAAACATCATTATAATAGTTCTCCACTAGTGATACTAGAATCCTTGGACTATGTTTCATAGACTTCTTAAAGTCCTCAAAATAACTTGTCATTACTAACTCAAAGTTATCCCCAAGTTTCTCTATGAACTCTCCAATCTAAACTAAAATAAACCTGTTGGTCTGAAATGTCCCTTTTCTGATTTTTCATGATATTTCCAACCTCTAATCAGATCTTTAAAATCAAACAACTGCTATCACAAAGATCCACCAAATTCCTTAAGAAACCCCAAATCGGGTATGTTGAAAATAGTGCTAAAAGCTTCACAACTTCACAAATTATTAATGAATCTGAAAATGGAAATTTTTACAGAACTTTCAGCAGCATAACAGCCTACAAATTGATATTTCCAGATCCGTATAGCCTTTACACAACAGCTCGAAAATGTAGGACCAAAACTATGCTCATCGGGCTCCCGAAATAGCACAAAATATGCTCGGAAACACCACAAGAACACTAATAATCTATCTCAGAAGTTTAATCACGTCCCAATATATATATTCAGCTCTATTTTAACAGCTTAAAGTATAAAATACAGCAGCAACCAAAACTGACATGAAATACTCAACCGGAAACACCAAACTCTTACAAAAATACACCCGAAAACTCACAAATCTGCACTGTTCAGCACAAAGGCAAACTCTGTATGAGCATGCACATGGAATGGCTTCAAACTCCCGTCCTTAGCCTTCCTGGAAACCTGCAAACTCCCGTTCTTGGGTCTCCCTGGAAACCTGCAAACTCCCGTTCTTGGGTCTCCTTCTCCACAGGTTTGGCAGCCTCTGAAGAATAACAAAGAATGAGTGAAAATCAAGTCTGGAATCCCCCCAAAATGCCTCCAAACCTCTTTAAAAAGGGCATAACTGTAACTCACGTCCAAGAGAGGTTAATGAAACATATTTTAATAATAATTATCATTTATTAGTCCAACGGTTTCCAAAGATTAACTCCCTTTTTCCGAAACTTCACTTTCTTGGGCCTGCCTGTCTTAGCAAAGATTATTATTTTTTAATTATTTGAAAAGGGGACATGACAAGTCCTCCCCTCCCAAACATTGCTTGTCCTCAAGCAATGGCTGAACAATAAACCAATCAATCCTCCTGGATCCCAAATGTAGTCATGAACTATACTACTACCAATTAACACAGACTCCTGCAAGATCCTCTGCAATATGACCAAGAGGAATCCATAATCAAACTGGCAATTATAGCTCAACCAAACTCCAAAATCACCATTACCACAGTCAAAAACCCATGAGACACAAACTCTTAGAATATCAAAACCCAAGTAAAGTGGACTACCAACATAGTAAATACCATCAATGCATTCCACTGGCCTATATGGAATGTACAATCCAACTCTGCAACAATGGTGAATGCTCTCAAATGAAACTATACCAAGTATGGAGAATCCACACACTATACAACTCCTGCAGTCAACACAACTCTGTAGATCATTGGCCACTGTCTCATAACTATAACTCCCATGCACCCCTGATGGTGAAAAGCCATCACAAGATAAACAACAAGAAATGGAACCCAAACCAAATTTTCCTGCCATCAACTCCTCAGCATAAGGATCAATTGTTAACTGATGTACATACCTTGCAATATAATGTTGATTAAAAAAACCAACCTCAGTCAACAACTCACCATGAACAAGTGATACAACCCACTGTGACTGATCACTAGCTAAGTCAGGAGATGTCATAGCCAAAGGAGTAGAATCAATAACAACACTTGCTGAAGCATCACTCCAAAACTCCTGCTCTAAGTCATGTATTATCAAGCTATCAACTACAAAACCTGTCGCCATGTCGTGCCCATCACAACTCTCATCTCGAGGCATCAAACTATTCCATAATTGATGATAAACACTAGGAACCAAAGTACATCTCTGTATCATAATCTCATCAACATGGTCATCAAAGGTAAATTGATGAGCGTACCTCACAGTGTAATGCCGATAGAATGCGCCAATCTCAGTCAGTGGCTCAGACTGTAATCCAGATGAAACTAACTGCAATTGATCATCAACCATGTTGGAACTAACTACTACCTCCAAAGATATCACCAAGGGAGTAGTATTACTATCAGGAACCATGCCAACTGTCGACTCACCAACATCACACATGACCTTTGATACATCTCTAGTCTCTGTGCCTTCAGTACTAGAGGCCACCACCCTGTCAGGCATACAATAATCTGCTACAATACCCAACTCAACTAAACCTGACTCTAGTGGGAATGAACCTGATATGCCAATGTTAGTATCAAGGATGGATGCATCCCCATCTCCATTGTCTCTGACAATCTCAGTCATGGACATCCTCGAATCACCAAACACCATAGCTTGTGACTGTATAGAATCAGATAAAGACTGTAGTCGCTCTAACTCCATGGTCACCTTAGCCAAATGAAACTGTGACTCCTTGAAAGCCAACTGTGTACTCTCAAGAATCTCAAAAGTCACCTCAAGCTGCTCAGTAAGCTCACTCACCTCATCTTCCTTGGCCAACAATGCATCATATGTTGTACTACCCCACTCCATAAGATAATCTCTATCAGCTACCAACTGCATATAATTCTGTCTCAAAATCTGAATAGCCTCCCACAAAGAGTGGATCTCTGTCAAGGAAAGATAACTTCCTTCCTGCTCATCACTAGTAGGAGAACCCCATCCATAAACTGCTAATAATTGACGAGCAGCATCAAAATGTTGGCAAGTGATAGCAATGTCTCGGTCAGTAACTCTCAACTGATTAGACACATGATGGCATTGGCTTGACTGTCTCCTACAAACCTCCTTTGATGCACTGTCTAAAGGAGTATCCTCAAAGTTACTAGTCTCTAGAGTATTACCATCCATGTCCTGTGAATCAACTCTAAAGCTCATATCAACATACAGAGTATCAAAATTTGTAGCACTGCTGTCCAACTCCTCTGTACCCAAAGAAACTAAGTCTTCAAAATTGCCCACTACATCCTCCTGGATGTCATCGATGCCAATATGATCCTGGGACTCATCTGTACACACTGCCAAATATGAAAGATCATCAACACATTCCAGCAAGTATGGTCGACTAGATATATGAACAAAGCCCAACACCGGTGTATAAAAACTAATACCAACATCAGACAAGACACTGGCACAAGAAAAGACAACACCGTGTAATCCGCTAATCAAATCCATGATAGCACCCAAACAAACACTGCGACCAAAAAGTGTTAAAGATCTCCAGTCAACTGAATCCCAAACACCAATATAACAATCTCGTGTCCATATCCGTAAACTAGAATCAACTGGTAACTCAAGCAAACTCCTCACCTGAGTAATATGACCAATACCAACTAACTCCACATACCTGTCATGATAAGGTAATGAAGTCACAATACTATCTTCACTCACCTTCAGCTGGCGGGATAAATCATGTGAAGTACTACCTGCCTCAACCTCATGTGATGAAGCATCTAACTGTGCCTGGTACTCTTTCTCAGCAAATTCATGAATGCTCAATGTCTGCTCATCTCTACTAGGTATCTCACCATCCTGCACAACAACATCCTCATAATCATCATCTGAACCCACTACACTGTAGTCACTGCCTGTTGTAACTATACCATCCTGAATACCTGTGGCATCACCCTTTGACAACCTGTAAACAATTGTCTCAATTTGAGTATCAAGTTGACTGTTACTATCAATCTGTGTAATATCCTTTCCCACCACCTCCTGTGGCAAAGTAGAATCTGAGACCACTACCTGGCTATCAGCTAATTTCTCAAACTCCTCATGCAAGTTCTTGGGAATTGTGTCATCTGTCCTGTGAGAAAATCTGCCAAATAGAAATCCAGTCAACTTATCCACCTTAGCTGGGTCAGATAACATGTCATTTATATGGTGGTGCTCAACCAACTGTTTAGACATGTCATGGCTTATTTTCATAAGTTTATCTCGAATGTCTAAATAACCATCCTTTCTACTATTTTGACTCTGGCTATCAATTGTCCAAGATCGTTCCCTCTGAGACTCTGTACTATACCTGTCCATTCTGGATAAAGTAGAGTGTAACCCCAATAGGATATAACTTCTTCAAGCACCAAGAACTAACATGCAAATGATTAGAAGTAGCATGCAACCATAAATTTTTACATGCAGCTGATTAGAAGCAACATGCAATCATAAATTATGACATGCAAGATTTGGGTAGTTCTCAAAACTGAAATGCAATATCTGGGTAGTTGTCAAAACTGACCTGCAACTTCTACAAACCCTCAGGCTGGCAAGATCATGGCTCTGATACCACTGAAATGTCCCTTTTCTGATTTTTCATGATATTTCCAACCTCTAATCAGATCTTTAAAATCAAACAACTGCTATCACAAAGATCCACCAAATTCCTTAAGAAACCCCAAATCGGGTATGTTGAAAATAGTGCTAAAAGTTTCACAACTTCACAAATTATTAATGAATCTGAAAATGGAAATTTTTACAGAACTTTCAGCAGCATAACAGCCTACAAATTGATATTTCCAGATCCGTATAGCCTTTACACAACAGCTCGAAAATGTAGGACCAAAACTATGCTCATCGGGCTCCCGAAATAGCACAAAATATGCTCGGAAACACCACAAGAACACTAATAATCTATCTCAAAAGTTTAATCACGTCCCAATATATATATTCAGCTCTATTTTAACAGCTTAAAGTATAAAATACAGCAGCAACCAAAACTGACATGAAATACTCAACCGGAAACACCAAACTCTTACAAAAATACACCCGGAAACTCACAAATCTGCACTGTTCAGCACAAAGGCAAACTCTGTATGAGCATGCACATGGAATGGCTTCAAACTCCCGTCCTTAGCCTTCCTGGAAACCTGCAAACTCCCGTTCTTGGGTCTCCCTGGAAACCTGCAAACTCCCGTTCTTGGGTCTCCTTCTCCACAGGTTTGGCAGCCTCTGAAGAATAACAAAGAATGAGTGAAAATCAAGTCTGGAATCCCCCCAAAATGCCTCCAAACCTCTTTAAAAAGGGCATAACTGTAACTCACGTCCAAGAGAGGTTAATGAAACATATTTTAATAATAATTATCATTTATTAGTCCAACGGTTTCCAAAGATTAACTCCCTTTTTCCGAAACTTCACTTTCTTGGGCCTGCCTGTCTTAGCAAAGATTATTATTTTTTAATTATTTGAAAAGGGGACATGACATGGTCTTCCAAGCAACTTTTCCAAATGAAGGAAATGTGTTCTGCATGTAAAAGAATATACAAACTAGTAGTGAACCAAATTTTCATTCTACACTCTTTGTCTTTCTTGTGGCCTCCAAGTTTTGTGATAATTGTTGAAGTTGCAACTTGGCAAGGTCATAAGTATGGCCCTTCTTCACTATCTTGTAGCCTAAATCCATTGCCATAGAAGACACATTGTTCAATTTGCTAGATTGAAAAAAATTTTGAGCAATTATTCTCACTACAAATGCAATTAAGGGATCATCAATTTTGTCTATAGTCATTCTTCTTTTGTTCCATATTGCCCTTGTATTCCTCTCTATTATCTCCTTAGCATCACTTTGCATGGTCTTGGGTCTATCTAGGGTAGGATACCTTGTTACTTGGCTAATGGTCATTTTTGTGATCTTGGTAGGGTCATTTTACAACCATATAGAGTGATCACGTATTCTACTAAGTACAATCTTAATCCACTTTTTTTTTAATACATTTGGAAAATCTAGGGCACGGGTTAACCCTTTTCTCTCTACAATTTTGTTTTCCTCCTTCAATACTCCATCTACACATAGTTTTCTATACAAATCTCTAATTTCCATGTCTCCAGTACTTTCAACTTTACAAGTGTAGCAGCATCTAACATCTTGTATCATCAAAACTTGTGATGGTGTCATTGATAACACACCAGATGAATCTCCCTTATATGTTATCTTAGGAATAGCTCTGAAGGATGGTTGTCTGATCTTGTTCCTTATTAATTGAACATTCAAAAATTCTTTTCCTTCCTTCCTAACAGTAGTAGAAGAGCTAGATGTCATTTTTAAATAACTAAAGTTTGCAATAATTCAGACAATGTAGCTCAGCACATGATAAATACCTTATGAATTTGATGATTGGTGATGAGTAGTAGCTGAATCCAATTTACAAACACTTGAATCTTTCTCCTTATTTTTCCTTATGCTCTTCATGCTCTCTTTGATCTTGAATGATGTCATGCCCAAAAATTTCAAAGAACAAACCCAACAATTTTTTTTAATCAATATTATTATTATTATTATTTGACTAGTTCTAATTGTTATTACCTTCATCTTAGCTATTGACAATAATGTTAATTTACAATATTCTTCAAAAAAACTATTTACCCTTTATTAATATTATTTTAAAACATTTTCTTCCTTTAATATAATGCACCTTTAATCACCCCACTAACACCCTATCCTATTAGTTAAATTAACTCTTCAGTACCATCTATTAGGTTTCTATTCTCTATACTTAAATTAAATAATATTTATATGTTTTCTTTTCCTTAAATATCTATATATATATATATATATATATGAAATCAAATTTGTTGCAAGGTAATTTGTCTTATCATTTTGCAAGCCCCTTTTTGTTTAAATCAAAACCAAGACAGGTGGTCAAATCAGCAGACATCAAATCATCTTGCTTCAATCTTCAAATATGGATTCTCTATCCAAGGCAATGTGACTTGGTCTATTCATCAGTTAATGCACCTTGTTTTTATGACAGCAATAAAGGTAAATGATGGCACTGTATAAACAGCCACGATATTGCACCCGCCTCTCCACTGTCGTTTCAACGTTGTTCCGTTCGTTGCCCGTCACTTCATCTGACGTGACCCCGCACCCCAGAACCGCATTACAGACCCGTTCAGCAAGGACAAACGCATTTAGAATATTGGGATTTGGATGCCATCAATTGCCCACCAACTTCGCCAACTTCGTGAACAGAAAGAAGCAGGAAGAATGGCATTTTTCATCGACACCCAAAGACTGCATTTTCATCGGGAGCCAAAGACAGCGTTTTCATCTGCACTGAGGATTCAAGAGATCTTGGGGGAACAACAGAGAATCAGAGTGCAATTTCATCACCCTTAGTCAGGTATTCTTTCCATCTCCATTTACATTTTAATTGTTTTGGCTGGAAATTGGTTGCACATTTTGTGAAGGTGATAATTTGGTAGCCATGTTGAAAAATAACAGTTAAAATCAGAAAATCTCTTTTCTCATTTCCAAATATTTAGTAGCCATATGGATCTTCTGAGTAATAAAATCTAACCAGCAAAGGAGAGAACTATATAGATCATGGTCTTGTAAGCCATGAAGGAGGATATTAAATAATATAATGCATACATCTCGCTGGATATGAGAAAATTTTGTTCTTCGTGAACATAAATAGTCCTTGATTTATGTAAACTAAGTTGATGGAACATATGAGCCATTCTCTGAAATACAAGGCACCTTGTCACATGGCATGAACTAATGCATACAATGCAATCCACCAGTTGTAGAGTACTCAAACCAGAAAACCTTAGAAACAGAAAGCATAAGAAATAACATTATGACACTAATATAACATTACTATCCAAAAGAAGCAACATTGCTCAGAGCAACTGAGGTTCTTGTTCAGGTGGCCATATCAATGATATATGAAGTGGTTTGCTACAAAAGCTCCTAAAGCAGAATGTCTAGATTGCACCACTGGTAGTCAGGCAATTCATTGGTGACAGGATAGTCATATTTCTCCATTTGAAGGTGCTGATTCAGGTACATACATTGATAATTTGTGTCTATCAGCTTATGTAGATCAAGAATGGGCAAATCATGAGATGTAACGAAGTTTGTGGTGGGAGTAGTCATCAATGGAAGACTCATATCCTGGCCCTTGTTGTTGCCATTGGTTTTGTCAGGGTAGGATGGGGGAAGGAACTTGTTGATTATCTGATCCAACAAACCTAAATCAGCATAGGAATTGTAAGAAGTAGCCTTTGACATCAATGGGTTTGATGACAATGGGCTACAAACAGGCTCTTCCAAGAATGGAAGAAGAGGATGATTTTCAATTTCAGCTTGGTTTGGCAAAGTGGGTGAAGGAGGGTTTGTAATAGGGATTGTGTTGGTGATGGTGGTGGTGGTGAAATAAGGCTGGTCAATAGGGCTAAATGAGGGCTGGCCCCACATAAACGAGCATGGATTAATGATGAAGCCATCAGTAGTGGTATTTTGGTAGCATATTTCAATATTGGGCAATTCATGAGAAGTATCAAGATTAGGATGGCCACTATTCTGCCAGGGCCTTGCAATGGTAATGTTGCTATCTCTAGGAAGAGAGACGGGGACCGACAAATTGCTGGAACCACCTCCTAATAAGTGATGATTCATCTCCATCATATCACTTGAAGACTTTATATAATTGTTCACTGACATATCACCATCACAAGCATTTGACCCAAATTGTTTCATGCTTGAATCCCTCCATGCATAATCAGACCAAGCATCCTGCAGCATCTTGGCGGACTGACCCAAAACTGGGTCTAATTTGGAGCTAGACCCCAATCCTATATTTTCCATACTGTAGATGATGTGTAGTTTCATTTCCTCTTTTCCGATGCCAGAGGAAGGTATATAGTTTTGTAAATATATTTCACATTCTTAAGGTTTTTGCCTTTTTTTTACTTCATTTTAGGGTACTGTACTTAATGAATTTATAAATGGGTTGCAGAAAATTTTAAGATATTTAATACTATGTTAGTATATATAATATTTAAAATATTTTAAAAATTTTATAATAAAAATATTAAACTTAAATGAATCTTAATATGTATTTTTTAATTAAAAATGATTATTAAAATCGATTTTACAATTCAAATATTTCATTACTTTTATAGTAACATATATTTTTTCATTAGTTAACAACTTAAAATCGGATAGATGTGTAATTTGTTTAATGATTTCTAAATAAAAAGAATATGTATAACAATAAGTCAAATTTATAATTTATAATTATAAAATTATCTCTAAAAAAAATACAATATAAAAAATATAAATCAAATACAAAAAATAATCAAATTATATATAACAATCATCATTTTAAATAAAAAGAATAAATGTAAGAGTCAACCAAAATAACTTATAAAAAGTTAGATAAATAAATAAACTTTATATAAAGATATATAAAAATAAAAATATTTAAATATTTGTTAATTTATGTGCAATTATTTATTTATTTATTTATTTAGTCATTGTGTTATAAGCTCTTTAAATGTTAAATTATTATTGTTGAGATTAAAATCTTATTATTATGTAGATTAAAAAAAATACATAAACATCACATTTAAAAAACCTAAACATCACATAGTATTACTCTATTCACATAATCATAGGATAGAAAGGGCTCCATACCTAACTGATCTTTGTCCCTATTCACACCTCCACAATGCAAATAGCCTTAAGATTAGCATTATATAGATAGATCCTATATTTTTAGAGATATCAATCTTCCTTATGTCAGAATATGTCATTATGTCTATGTGAATGTTTTTCTCACATAATTTATAAAATAGATAGAGCAATAGTGTGAAATCATTTCTATTTGCACATTACAATTGATACATTAAAATAAATTTAAATTTACTTAAATATTATAAATTTAATTTAATATATCATGTTTCCTTCTTATATATTAACAATTCTAACACAACAATTATATATAATACTCATCCAAACTAAATATAAAATAAAAATTCTAAATTTTAAATTCTTTACTAAATAAAAACTATCAAATAACAAATTTATATTTACATAAAATCATATATATATATATATATATATTGTAACACTTATTCTTTATATATTGAAATCTATTTTAAATTATATTTTCATTATACTAAAAAGTTATATTGAAATCCATTTTAGATTTAATATATTTCTATATTATATTGTTATTTTTTTTTTGAGATAATTTTGTAAATATAAATTATAAATTTGACTTATTGTTATACATATTCTTTTTATTTGGAAATCATTAAACAAATTACACATCAATCAAATTTTAAGTTGTTAAAAACAATATATGTTAGTATAAAAATAACCAAATATTTAGATTGTAAAATAAAATTTATCAATATTTTTTATTAAAAAATATATACTAAGACTCATTTAAGTTTAATATTTTTAGATAAGATTAAATTCTTTCATTTTAAAATATATTTCATTTAATTAAATTATTTCAAATTAAAAAAGTAGTTTATATATATATAATTTCAAATATCTTCAAATTTAATTTACAATTTTTTATAATTATAAATTATACTGTACTAATATCAATATTTTATCATTTTAAATTGGACTTTTGTATGTTTTTTAAAGGTTATCACTATTTGAAAATATAGCAAAAATGAATCCCCCACTAACATTATTAGCCCCTACAGAAGTCACATTGGCGGTCATAATGAGATCAACGTAAATTAAAATATATATAAAAAAATTCTTTCCATATGGGACTGTCAGCAATACTTGGGTCTTGTTTCAAATAGACAACTAACGAATGGAGGTAATGGCACTGGCTAACGACTAGTACAAATATTCGGCTATTTAGCCAGTGCCCACAACTTGGCCTATAAGATTATATAAACACTTAGACCAAATCAAGCCACAAGATAGAAAAGAAAAATAACTCAAGTTAAAACCCTTGATGAGGAAGTCTCTAAGAAAAAAAAGATAAGGTTTGAGGCCACTCGGTAAAAGGATCATAAAATAGAGATTGAGCTCATTGGTGAAGAGAACTCCAAACTCCACTGAGAACTCCAAAGAAAGCATCAAGCATGTCATGAAGAATCAAGATCACTCCACCAAAGTAGCTACCAATAATGTTAGTGAACAAAAATTGAACACAATGTCAAGCACAACAAACAAACTACTAAGAACCCAAGATGCTCCTATGTATTAGATTCTTGAGGTAAATAGAAAAGTGTGTCCCACTTTTTAATCCAAAAATAAACAGTTACACTGATCTTCATCTTTGCCAAAGGCTTCAAATCCATCAAAGACAATAGAATAGATTTGTAAATCCAACATCTTTTTTTCATTATTTGAAACACTAGAATCTTCCATATCACAACTAACCAATCAACATATTCACTCACAGGAATAAAATGAATTATATAGTAATCTACCAATAATTTATGCAACTTATCATCACAATATTTATATATGAGAACCATATCAGTAGTATCATGTAAATGTAAATAAGAAGAATCATGTAGATCATCAATTATATCAACAACAATTGAATCTAACTCCACATCAGTAGAAACATACATTATTTGACGATATATATATTTTATATTTGACTACGTGCCCCTATTTCATAATTTATTTCAAGCTTGAATCGATATTTACATCACCATTTCCTTTCATGAAATTAAGTTATTTGAATTATTTAATTAATCATTATTATTTTACATCAATTTCTTTGATTAAATTGAAGTTAATGTATTTAATTAATTTTAAATAAATGGTTGGATCATCTTGATTTTTGTATTATTTAATTAAAAGAATTTGCTCCCTTTTGATTAAATAAAACCCCTCCTCACTTAATGTTATGTGCAATAATTATTATTTTAAAAAAAAAATTAAATAAATGTCACACACTTTATTTTATAAGAAAAGAGATTATTTTACATTTAAATTTTTAAAAAAACACCCCTCATCTTATAATTTTTATGGAGTTTTACACTCCACATCTCTTAATTAAATGTTAATTGCACATTCTCTTATGTGGGTCACACCTTTTCATTTAATTTTTATTCTCCTCTAATCTAGGAATATCTCTTGGCTTTGGTATATATATTGCATATCTTGTGTTTTCTTGTTTTGCTTGTTGCTTTGTTTGTTGCGAGCGAGCGTTCAAGCATAAACAAAAGGTACAATAGAGAAAAATGGGTGGCAAGGATTACTAGGTATTTTGCTAGATCTCTATAACACTTGGATTTGGAACTAAAACAAACATTTTATTTTTTTGGCTTGAGTTCTTTTACATGCTTTCATAGATTCACACTTCATTTGGTGCTCTAAAATTGGATTTAGATTTTCTTTCACGCATATATATTTCACATAGTAATTAGGCCCTATGAACACTATTTGGGAGATCTTGAGAGATTGAGCTTCATTCGCTTACTTTACATGCGAAGCTCCTCTTGACGATGGATCCCCTTGTAGGTAGGGAAGGATATTTGTCATTGTCTCATTATTCTGCTTGGGTTTGTCCTCAACATCCACTAGTACTTTCTCTTTTGAGACTGGTGGTGTTTGTTGTTGGATTTTCCAAAAAGTTGGTGAGATGATTTCAAATTAGTGTGTCAAAGAATCTTGTTTGCTATGTTTAGGTAAGGTGAAAAGGCTAGAGGAGTATGCTCTGTTCCCTTTTGGGAACATCAGAAACTTGGAACCCTTAAATCCAAACCAAGTCCTCATGTGGTACAATTTTGTGAGTCTTCCTTGATTAGAGAGGGTTAAACCGTAGTGGACATTCTCTTTATTGGGTCAACCACGTGGATGGTACCTCAAGCGGTAATAGCCATTTTTGATGTGGTAGTAGCAACCGCTATATAAATGTCCTTGTGAGAGAAATCCTCACGGGTGTAGTCTTTTGTTGGGTTGTCAGATCTCCTCAGTATCTCCAATTAATTAAATTCTTGGAATATGTAAAAACCCTGGTATGCCAGGATTGGATTTCGCCCACTCTAGATTGCAAAAGCTGCAGAGTTGACCATAACTAAGAACCTTAGTGCTACCAAATTTTCTTTTCTAGGACTATGTGCGTGATTGAAAAATATTTTGAGAACATACACAGTAGTGGTTCTAGGGATTATATTTATACTACGACACTATTTTTGTTCATGTGCAAGGTTGCTTTGTCCCTTGCCCATTGCTTGTAGACGTTTGCTTGAAATCCCTGATTTTTGTTCTATGTGCCTGATTATTATTTATAAAAGAAGGAAATGATTTTTCAAGTGGAGAAAGTTTTCTTTGGGATTGTTTGATTTCATCCTTGGATTGTGGGTCATTAGATGGCTTGTTATCTCGGGTTCCCTAGTGGGGCGTTACACTTTTGATGCAAGATTTTTAACTTCTTAAAAAAGTCCAATTCAAAATCTTGTAGTATGAACTTGAATTTAAGTCTTGAAATCATAACTCTCTATTTAGTGATAAATTATGTTCTCCATTATCTTCCCTATCTTTCTATAATCCCTTCTACTACAAGGAAACATGACCTTTTAACTTAGTTTGTGCTAACTTAAACCTTTATGGATCCTTAATGACTTTAAGCTCAACATAAACTTCTAGCTCATTTATCTGGTCTATCAAATCCTTAGGATGTAATGAACTAGAAAAGTTAGAAACATCAAGTCTATGACTCTAACCATCTATGCCTTAGAATTCAATACTATTTCTTATTCTACAAGAATCCTACCATCTCTTTATTCTTGATCATCAATAACCTCTTTAAATTTATCTCCAATTTCAATATTTGTCCTAACCGAGCATTTTGGATTTTAGCTCTCAACTTGTATTTAATTACTCCATCATGTGCTATAATCTTCTAGGGTCATCCTCCTATGTAATGTGTTCATAAAGATTCCAATATTTAATTCCCTTAAGTTTGGTAGTATGATTACAACTATCGATTTCTCTAGTCTAATCCAATAATATACCAACACAAATAATCTTCCTAAAGTAACAAGGATTGTTTAATACCTAAAAATTTATCATTTTTGCCAATCAACCAATACTCCAATAATTATAGGTTAGATCCAATCTTCTGCCACCCATAACCAAGTTCATAAGTGTGATATTAAATTCTTCAAAGAAACCAAACCTCCTCTTTCCATCTTGTACTAACCTCTTGTTGATGTAGATCAAATCCTAAACTCATGCTAGGAGGACACACAATAGGGTTGGCAATACATATAAATACATCTAGAGAAATGTGTCATTAAGAATCACATGTGAATCTTTATTGTAAATCACAACTTGCCACCCTAACCATTAGAACAAGGTAAGTTAGAATAGGATTAGACCAAACATTAGATAATTTTTTCAAGGAACATTAAAGAAGTTGCAAAGATAGACATAGTGTCTCTATGACGCCTAGATCACACCATAAGGATTGCATTAGATAGCAAGCCAACTTGATCGATCGCCTACCAAGACAAAATGAAAATGAAATAAAAACATAAAGGAAAATATTTTTGGATGATGCAAGATTTCCAATGAGTCAAGGATGCTCTTTCTTCAAACACCCTAAGTAGTTAAAAATATTCCATAATTGAAACATTTGAACATTTAACTAAGTCCAAGACATGAATTCCATGCTTCTTCTTCACCCACTTCTCTTCTTAATCCAAACCACTAAACTGGTTATTGTTTTGTCTCTGCTATTGGTTCTATTATTTCAGTTTTGTTACTTCATTCCACAATAATCCTTACCATTAACCATCAATAGATGCCTAAATTTTTTAACTCCACCATTGAAATACATATTTAAACAAAAAAAATGATGAAGGATTCAATAATTTAGTTTTTTTTTAGTATACTATACAAAGGTGTTAGTTTTAAAAATTCAAAATTAAATGAACATATACATTTATCGGGTCCATACTAGCAGTCACTCCTACTTAAATAATTATTATAGGTTTTTTTTTGTGTTTATCATGTTAGATTACATCCTCCCTACTTGCAGACAAATGGTGACTTTTTCCTTTTCAACCATAGGTTTTTAATCATGTCTCTATCATGTGTTCATTTAGACTACTATTTAAATCTTTATCATATATCCCTATCATACAGTATACACAACCTTTACCCTAGATGTGTATCATAAATCACCCATGTGTCATATGTTATAAACTTATACCATCATAACATCTTCATAAACACCTATTGTAAATTAATTCTTTATTAACTCAACTCAAGGTAGGTTTTATATTCTAGGTTTGATCATCATCCTAACATCTTCATGAACATCTATTTTAAATTAAATCTTCATTAGCTCAACTCAAGGTAGGTTTCATATCTAGGTTTGATCATCATCCTAACATCTTCATGAACATCTATTTTAAATTAAAGCTTCATTAACTCAACTCAAGGTAGGTTTTATATTCTAGGTTTGATCATCATCCTAACATCTTCATGAACATCTATTTTAAATTAAATCTTCATTAACTCAACTCAAGGTAGGTTTTATATTCTAGGTTTGATCATCATCCTAACATCTTCATGAGCATCTATTTTAAATTAAATCTTCATTAACTCAACTCAATGTAGGTTCTATCACTATACATTTTGTTGTCATCCTTTGGTTTTGACATTTTTTCATAATCATTGATTTCTTCAGAAAACCTTTATAGTATTTTTCATTGTATTTTATAGATCATATTAGCTTCATAACTTTATAAATTACATAAAGAATATGACATTTAGTTAGTTTTTTGAAGTATCTTTAATAGATGTATTAACTTCACCTAGTGGGTCCATGCTTAGAATATTTTGTAGGATATTAATATATAGATATAATGACATCACTATAAAAAAAATCTACATGTTTAAACAATATACCTAGGGTCTCTAACAAATTTGATATTATTCAGGATGGGCAGAAAGAATAAATGGGAATCACTTATCAAGCTAGATGTGCAAGACATCCCAAATGAAGAAAATCATTTTTCAAGTTATGAACTTGAA